>CM056194.1:28567855-29238855 GCA_029692085.1 Gymnothorax javanicus | reverse complement strand
GGAATATATGGGCGAGTACAGTCGCCGGCAGTTGCACAGAATAAGGAATATATGGGCGAGTGCGGTCGCCGGGAGCACACTAAAGGTTAACCAATAGTAGACAGATGGATTAGTAAGATGATATTTGCAAGTCCATAACTATGCACGGTATTAATTGTTATAGTTTAGACTCACTGGTACAGGGTGGGGAAGCAAAATTTGCACAATAAATCACCATCCATAGATTGTATATCATTCATTTTAGTCATTTTACAACCAAACGACTAAAGCACAGACTCAGATTACAGCTTATAGTCTTTGCTTTTTCAAATAATAGGTGCACACAATTCAGGGGAGTGGTTGTGGGATTGTTTGTACTTTAAATGTCAGTGCAAGTTTTGCTTCCCCACCCTGTAGGCATGACCTACAAATCCGACTGGATTTTGATTCATCTTTTGGCGATGTTAACCCATTTCTATTATTTGTTCGAAATCACCTTTCTTGTTTGCCACTTTTTTTAATCTTTTTTTTTGTATTTTTAAGAATGCCTTTTATAATTTTCCAAATAAAAACAGCAGAAATTGTCTACCAACATGCCAACCAGATAGCCAGTCACACTGTTCTGCTTGCTAGGCTAGCTACCTTTTAAAGTTTCTCAGGCAGCGGATGGTTGTCAGGTTTCCTCTTCAGCACTCTCCTATGATGTCATATGATTCATTTATCTGATTGGTCGGAGTTTGCCCGTGATAGACAGATGGTTCATCCAATAACCTGCCAAGTATTTTTTGCAAGTACCTGCCCTTTTCCAAATGGTTTCTATGGACGACTACTCAGATGGTTCTGAGCCATCTGGCGGGTCAGGTTAGCAAAGGGATGCTCCAATGTTACGCAGACTGACAACACTGGAAGCCTTTTTGAGTCAGAAAAACATATCTCAGAGAGTTGGAGGAAGAGGGGGAGGAAGAGTACTCACTGTGAGAGAAGAGCTGGAGGTGAGAGCAGAGCCCGAGGACTGAGAGCTGTTCACATGACTGCTCGATAGGGAGCTGAGGAGGGACAGAGGAGAGTGAGATAGGAAAGCGAGATGGTGAACTGGGAAATAATACTCTGCTTCACACCGAAGTTTCATTTGTAGCAGATTTGTGCGGCTATGGAGATTCAGACTGAGGTTTCTCAACACGTTGGGTTCAGTTATGTGCTTGTAACCATCATCATCTCCAGTCACATCATACAGATGCACATTGACAAGCATTATACACTTAATATTAGCATTTTCCTTCTTAATGACAATACCCTATCCCTAAAATATAGAAATGCAATTTCAGAAATAAGGAATCAGGTTGCATCCCAATAGGGTTTTTATGTTCCTTTACTGTTGTGTATGCTTAAATAGCACTGATCCATGGTACTACATGCCAATAATGAACTGAATTTCATGGAGAACAGATAGAGAGATGCAGAGCACTTCTATAGGCCGGGAGGGCAGGGGGCGGGGTCTGACCTGCTGAGCGCGGGCAGGGATGCGGAGGGCATCTCTGCAGTTAGGCTGGGCAGGGCGGAGTTGTGGGGGGGCACAGAGGAGGGCAGGAGGGCGGAGGGAGGTCGGGCGGAGCTGGTGCTGCTGCTGCTGCTGCTGCTGCCGAGAGCTGGAGACTCTGGCTTTGGGGTGGAGGAGGCCGACATAGCTGGGGAGAAGGCATTGTGACATCACCCATGCGTCACCGTGACATCATTGACATCACACAGGATTACACATACACAGCTTTTCCTGATTGGTTACACAGATTTAGAACTTGCCAGTTCATCACAGCCATGAGCGACTGAGCTAACAATCAGTGTGACAAAATATTTGTGCACTGAGCAAGCAGGCGTTTAACCCTTTACCTCCTATGCCTTCCTGTACCTAAGAGCGCCATATGGCACTAACTCAGTTGCTATATTTAGACTAATCAAAACATTTGCTACAAGTTTAAGTTGATTGCTATCCAGTCTTAAACAATCAGAACAAGCCATAGATTACATTTTCATCATCACATGTCATAGCTACACTCAAATTTAGAGATTTTAGCCCAGTATGTTTGGTAATCAAAATAGCGGAATGTTTAACAGCGATTCAGATGCATTGGACTCATTGCCAGAGCGTGTAAACATAACATTATTTTCGAGTGCTGAGTTGTCAAACAAGATTTTTCATAAATATGTCAGCACTCTGGAGTCAGAACAGACTTTTTATGATCTCTTTATAATTTTATAAATTAAAACAATCAGAAGTAAGTCCAATCTGTGCATCACAACTTTTCTTTGTAACATAATGTTTAGCATGTAGTTCTTGGTTTTCAGGGCTTTTTGTGAGGATATGATATGTAGCTGACTAGCCGAGCCTCAGGAAGGAGCGGTCTGATTGGTATTTCACTCCTTGGAGTAAAGGGTTAATGAGGGCTGTGAGCCGGCATTTTATCCCTACCATTTTATGGCAGTGTTTGTAACATAAGAGAGTATTTTTTTTTAAATGGGCACATTAATATGTTGACCGTCACACCCTGACTTGTTGGCCCTGTCAGCCTTCACACGCAGTCCACATCACATTAAGTGTACCATGCTAAGGCTGCACTTACTTTCATGTGTCGCAGTTGTCCTGACGCCGTTGAAGCCGTTCTGCGTAAAACAAAGAAAAAGCACAAGCGCCATCAGGGGCTGCAGCTTTCTGGAGGAATGACACACTCGACGGCAACTAATGGTATTTACGAGATGTAAAGATCAACCACCAATCCCACAACCATGCAGTCACTGTGTTCTGCATCCCCACAGCAGAAACTGCACACGAATCCTGTTATACTTGAGCCAGAACGGTTGGATGTGCTTCGACAAGCAGAAAGAAATGAGAGAAAGCTGGACAAATGGACACTGTTGAAAAGAAAAAAGTCAGGCGGTGAGTATGTTGCAGCCATTTTGGGCGGTGAGGGTACTCACGGTGACCGGAGCAGAGGAGGAGGAGGAGGAGTCCTGGCTCTGGGAGAACGGGAGGTGCGGAAGCGAGGGAGCGGCCGTCTCTACGCCACTACCAGACGATGACGAGGAGGATGATGATGACGATGGAGCCGAGGGTGTGGCAGAGCTGGGCGGGGCCAGGGAAGAGGGCAGGCTGGACAGGGGCAAAGAGAGGGAACTGCCCAGGGGTTCACTGCGTGAGTGAGTGAGGGGGAGAGAGAGAGAGAGAGAGAGAGAGAGAGAGAGAGAGAGAGAGAGAGAGAGAGAGAGAGAGAGAGAGAGAGAGATTGAATTCTACCAGCACCTTTATTGAGTCACTTTTCCCCCCCCCCATCACATTACTAACTTACATTTTATCCTCCCCAGGGGTCGAACTTTACACTCGCCCACAATCCGTGGCAACTGAAAATTTGTTCGGGCGACCGGATAAGCTCAGACTCCTCGCCCGGTTGGTGAGTTAAAATTCTGAATGACCTTCATCAAATATTTTCACAATCCCGCCGTATAACTGATCTTTATCATATGTCAGAAGTTAAAACAAATTCTGCCTTATCTTCATTTCTTACACAGTGTTGCTAGATTGGTCATATGGTTTCCTAACCAAAACGGATTCAAAAATCCACCCAACTGTATAAAAAACTGCCTGGAAAACATTTAGCAAAACCGAAGCTATTTATTAGTTTATTGATTTATGCACATCATATTAACCTTCAATAGTTGCACACAATAATTTCTTGTGTTCCTTTGGGGTAGTAAACAATAACATTACACCCAAAGCCCAGGATAGGGCTGAGCTAAAACGTATAGCCTCGCTAGCTACATTTATTTAATCAAGCAAAAACATATACAGATTGGGAGAGAAAGTAACACAATCGTAGCCAACTTTAGCCGTCAAAATCAAAATAATTAGATGGAGGAATTCAGAACTTCAACTTTATATGGCCCAATGGTTCGGAATACTACTTCCTGCTAATCACTGGCAGTGTGCCTTGTTTGGTCTCTGGCACAATGTCTTTCCATTGAGTGAGCAAGAGCCGGGGTCCACGTTTTTTTCCTTGCAGCTCACAGTATTCCTGGAGGGTTCTGTAACCAGGCTAGCTGATATAGGTACTCCAGATTTTGCAATGGGTTTTTCAAACATCCGCTTTGTCAGAGGGTGCCTATTCCTTTAAATCAACACTATGTTCCCCATTCTTTACAGTAATATTACATTTCTCTTTTTTGCCCGTTTGTATCGTTGTATAATCATACCAACAGAATACGCTAATGGCCATTGTTTTGGCAGGGTAGTAACCTTAAATATCCACAGAAAAAAGGTTAGCAACCACACAGATGCTCCTGTCTGGGATAATTATAGACAGTTCACCACAAGTGGTAACCAAATTTTAGTAGTTTCAGCAATCTCCTCAGTTGTTTTCTTTGACCAATGCAGGCCAATAATTTGACCCTTCTGATAAAGAGTAACATCTTTTTCATGACCACAGAATATGATCCGACATGGATGTCAAAAAATAAGAAGGTAATACTTGCATTGGTTAGGGTTTAAAAACTTGTAGCCAGCTGAAACATATTAATCGCTGCGGTAATTATCCAATGGAAGACTCAAATTTTTGCTTAGTTAAATCCAGGTGGTGACTTTTCTTTAACCCGGGCAGAGTATGAACACAAGATGTATGAAACAATCCGTTTCATTTAAACTGTCAGTGTTCTTCATTTATTTAAATTTTTTATTTATATGAAGTTTTTAAATAAATTTTGTACCAGTACCATTAAATTTCACGTGATAATCTAATTTCATGCCGCCGCCTTTTCTTCTGTCACAAGCCGGACTGGCTAGTGGCAAACAATGGGAAGATCGAGCCCTGATCCCTCATGCAGTCACCTGATGGGTTTGGAGTACAGACTGTTGGGTGTCGGGGCAGCAGGGGCCGACTCCCTGCTGCTGCAGGTCTCCGGCTGGCTGAAGTCTGGCAGGGCCGGTTCTGATCCGAAGTCCAGAGCACCGAACTGCACATTGAGCCCAGAGACGTCCGCTGACCCTGGCATCTCCACGGCTGAGGAAGGGATCTGGAAACCGCAGGAGAAACACAGTCATTAGTCACACCAGCCATGCAACCCTGACAGCTACCACCAGTAAAGGTATGCTGTGACAAATGGGAGTTGCCGATTTGTGAGGACATGGATGTGGTCGACCTCCTCTATTTTGGGAAGGTGTGGCTCACTGTAAAGTTGACAACCACTGATGACCAAAAGCAGAGGCAATTTAAATCTTCCTGAACGCCTCTGTCACTGTAATTAGTCACATGACCGACATCAATTAAAGTCATCACGCTACAAGTACTGGTTAGTGACTTTTTTCCCTTTTAATTGACAAAGACCAAAGACCAAGTTGCCTAGATAGACACGCAATGTCTTCAACAAATACAAAACAAACCAAAACAAAAATAGTAATAGGGCCAGGGGCATATAAAAAAATATGACACTCAAGAGAGAAAAAAAAGAATAAGCATTCATATGCAGACTATCAGTTCTAGATACATTTATGGTCTTAACAGCTTCTCTACTGCAGAAGACTATATTAATTCGATGTACTGTTCACATTCTTTCCAAAAAATAAAAAATGAGGACGTTTCATCGGTACAGTAACATTTATGCATATGTATGTAATGTATTATGATGACCTACTTTTGTTGTTGATCACTGGATACCCGAGATTTTTTGTATTTAAAATCCCCCCCCCAACGCGGAAAATGTCATGATTTAGACTACTTTTCTTGGACAGTGGGTTATACATACTCAGATGTGAGAATCTGCAGTGTTTGGGAATAGTGCGGTAAATGAACTATATAAACAAATAAATCTGCCTACAAACTGCGTTCAGAAAAGCATTTGTTAGTGCTTATATCTTAGATCAATATAAAGTAAGCATTAAGTTGTCACAAGCGTTTAATTTTCCACCGCTGACACTTTAACCAAGTTAGCGAGGTCTGTCCATCCCCAGTCCACACATGTGGGCGGGAAGAAGAACGGGATGCATGCGCAGTGTGGAACCTTAGTGGTTAAAGTGAAAAATCTAGAAGAAGGTAATGCTCTTTACAGGACAATCAAGAGCTGAAAGCAATGGAGGTCCGAAACACCAGCCTGAGCACTGAGAGAATGTGGAGATAAAGAGGGGGCTGTTGAGGCCTGTGCCTGATGTTACCTTGGAGCTGGGGGGTATCCTGCGCTTTTGCGTCTTCATCTGCCTCTGCTGAGAGCTGCTGCTGCTGCTGGGGGGCTCTGCCGCCGCGGGCACTTTGGCTCCAGGCGAGGGCCCGTCCCGGGGCGGGGAGGGGTCGCGGGGTTTAGGCACGGGGTCCAGACCCGGCGGGGAGGGGGTGGGGCGCGTAGGAGGGCTGGCAGGCCGGACCTGGGGCAAGGGCCCAGGCTGGGACAGGGCATTTTGCTGCCTCTGGGCCAGCTGGCTCAGCACCAGCGAGGGTTCGGGCTGCGTCTTAAAGTCCCCTGGAGGAGAGATAGGCGGCCTTTACGGATCTGCCCGCAAGTGTAGTTTCTACTAGTGTCTGCATCCTTCTGTAAACACCATTATACAGCATCCTCAGTGTTCCCATACCAGGGCTCATGAATCAATGCAGGGAGCATTACAGTCCGGAGATTCTGGCTCTTTCAAAACTCTGAAAAGCCAAGTTAACTTAATAATAATAATAGAAATAATGATAAAAGTAATACTGTAATAATAACACAGAATGAGCTCAGCCAAGTTAAGCCAGGAGAAACAAAGGGAAATTAGACTGAGCTAAATTGGGTGTGCGAGAGTAAATCATGGGTAGATAAAACCGTTAGAATGAGCAAGCGGTTGTTCCCATGCATGGCAGATACTCACTGCTGAACTGGGAGGACAGTGTAGTGGTGGTCTGCACCAGAGGCTTGATGTCCCAGGTTGTCGTGGAGACGGGAGGTGGTGAAGCCGCTGTCACCGCTGGGGCGGGTGGAGGGAGCACGGCGGCGGTGCTGCTGACCTCAGAGACGGGCAGAGGCGAGGGTCGCGGGCCCAGACCCGACCCCTTCAGCTGATCCAGAACCGGGGATCCAGACACCGGAGGGGCCGGCTTAGAGGCTCCAAGGCTCCCGAAACCAGACCCGAGGACTGAGGACTGAGGAGGGGAGAGAGGCAGGAGCACAGGTCTATCATCAGATGCCATCACTGACACAGTCCTCCACTATCCATTTAAATCTGTTTGGTTCTCTGAACAGAGATACTGCCACACAGACGCTGAATACCAGAGATCTACTGCACTATAGGTGCTCCCTCCAGCATTGATATGGCCCACAACAGCGGTCTGACGCTGTAAAATCATCACTCCAATGAAATCCTACAGGGCTGCAGAACTCCAGGATGCCCTGCTTTATAGGAAACCAGAAAACTAGGACACCGAGTATAAACACATCCCAAAAAAAACAGCAAGAGGCGTAAATAAAATTCTCAGAGGGGAAAAATGCCAGGAGGCTCACCCACCACAGAGCAAACCAGCATCAGCAGCCACAGTTCAGCCAAATTCTATCAGGTCTTCACTGGGGAATCTACCAGATATAATTGTGCCAGAATGGTTAAGTAAAAACATTTCTACTCTTGTTGGTAGACTCATGTTAGGAAATTTTAGGATATCGCACCAGAATTCCTTTGAATCTGCGGGTCTGAATTTATAGAATGTCAATTCAATGTTTTTTTGGCATACCTCTTTGAGGAATTTTCACAGTAAGAAGAAATTTTAAGATAACGTTAGCCAACACTAGCTTTTGATGCTAGCTTTTTCATCAATCACTAACAGTAAAAATTAGCTGTGCCGGGACTGATAACATTAGCCAACATTAGCCTTTTACGCTAGCTTTTGCCATCAATCACGTACGGTTAAGCTGATGGTGTAACCGGCCCCTCAGTCTTGCCTTTGTTATCATTCCTATGTTCATCTTAAGCCTCAGCATTGACTGGTGCTGACTGGCAATTTCCTCCCAAGGAATTTTAGCAGTCACCACTGCTAGCCATGACATAACCCAATTCAGCTTAGCTCAGCCCAACTCCGCATTATTTGCTGCACTTGTACACGCAAGTGACACCCAAATAACACCTTTTGACAGACTGATAAGCAACAATAGTCAACTCCTCTCTTGGCCACAAACACACAACAAAAACAATAAGGCAAAGCATTAATCTCATCATTCCGCAACAGTCCCAAATGACAGTTATGAGCGTCCCAAATAAATTTTTTGCGGCTCCAGGACACTGAAACCCCGTTAATTCCGAGCCCTACGGGCAGACATTTTTTCCCTCCCTTCTGGGGAAAAAAAGGATCCATGAGATAAACAAATTAAACTGATCAACTTACTGGAGGATATATAGTCTGCAAACCCTAATGTTACACGGCTGACACTTGTTGCTGGGCAACACGGTCCTGTCAGTGGGTGAGTGAGAGAGAGGCGGGCCTCACCAGAGCAGCGTGGGCATAGCTGGGGGCGGAGCTCCGGGAGTTGAGGTGCTGAGAGTTGGTGAACACCAGGCTGTGGCCCAGCCCATCCACTGAGGTCGGCTCTGCCTCCACAGCATCGCCCAGATCGGCTCCGCCGGGCTTCCGCAGCAGAGAGGCAAAGTCCAGGCTGCAGCACAAACACACGAGCGTGAGACCCGCCCCTCCCCAGCACACAGGCCTTACATTCCTGCAAACACCACACCTGAGCCTACCTTTGTCCAGGAGTGATGTGGTTCTCAGGGCCGGGTGTAGCGGAGGAGGTAAATACTTTGGTCTCAGACAGCTGCACAATGAGAGTCAGAGTCAGTATACTGATGCAGTCAGGTGTTCTAGCACTGACAGGAAGCCTGATGCATTTACACATGCCAGCCCAAACACACACACACACACACACACACACACTTACATCTTCATTCCAGTCTTCAGTGACCCATTCATCCAGGGAGTTTCTCCAGGCTCCTGGGAGAGAGAGGAAGCAGAACAACATTAGAGGGATAGAAGGGAAAAGATGTAAAGTAAAACCAACGAGACGACAGTGTCATCACTATGCCCCGCCATGATCAAGGGCCATAACTCAGTAAAAAAAAAAAAAAAAAAATATGCTTCGACATCCATTTTCAAACTCAACATAGAGCATGAGTAGCTTCTTAGGCATCCACAATTTCAGACATCTAGGTGGAATAGTTTCAGAGAAATCTTGTCCCCATTGCGGCCCGGACGGACACACGGATGGACAGACGGATGGACGGAACTCAACCCCGGGATACTAAAGAAACAATGGTGACTGGATGCAAGGCGATGGATGGCGACAAAGACAAACAAGGAGAGGTCAGACCTCAGGAAACTCAATACTGACTTCCCTCACTGAAGTTACTCCAGTGCAGCCTGAGAATGTGAGCAATACAGCACCGGCGCGGGCATGCAGAACTCACCCGTCCCGTCAGCGCCGTCTTTAGCACCCCCCTCCCAGGTGTCCGAACCGGCACCCCCAGCCCCCGAGCTCGAGCTGGGGGTGTAGTCAGCTGGGTTAAAGGTCCTGGGGCAGAGGGACAGGTGGAGGGAGAGAAGGGATGGGGGGGGTTGGAGAGGAGGCAGGAGGAGAGAAAGGAGGAGAAAGGAAAACAGGGTAGGGAGAGAGAAACCGTGAGCAGGACACTAACTGGATAGATCTCATCAGCAAACGTGAGCAGTCAGAACAGATCTAATCAAAGTGCATCTCTCTCTTTAACTCTTTCCCCCTCACTAGCGCCTCTCGACACCTATCCCTTATTTCCCCACGGCGTCGAGAGGCGCTAGTGGGAAAATAAGGGATAGGCGTCGAGAGGCACTAGTGTGGGGGGAGTCAACACACAGAGGAAGGGAGATTCAGACAGTGAGGTGCTCCACATCTCAGGTTCAGCTATGTGCTTGTAACCATCATCATCTCCATTAGACAAACACGGACAGCACAGCACACAGGTAATTTAGAGACGGACCAACAAACTGAATGTACTCACCCCATTCCTTGCGAAGAAAACCTGCTTCCCCCAGCACCTCTGCCCCTGCCTCGAAGCCCTGACCCTGCACACACACAGACAGGGCTGTGACGCTCCCAATACGACACAAACACACCGGCGCCCAAACATATCGGTCACTGACAAGGCCCACAGAAGCATGCGAACGAGGACAAAGTTAAACTGAAAAAAAATTTCGGAGGGTCACTTGCCAGGATTATGAAAATACTTAGTAAATGGGCCAAAACTTTCATAAATTTAACTGCTAAATTGGACATTTTTGACATGCTAAACTGAGCAGTTTTGCCTGTGGGAAATATGAGGGCTGTGAGCAGAAAAGCCTGCTGGAGCACCCAGGCTAAACTAGCAGGCCGTGATGCTGGGGTTCATGAGAGCGTCTCTGATGTCACCACGATGAGCCTGCTGCTTATCACCGAATCCACATCGCCATTATTCCAGGCAGAACCAGATCTTTCTGCTGATGGCCGCAATTTTTCACCTCCTGAGGCTCGCCACCCGCATCACAGGAGGAGGTGTGGAGGAGCAGCACAAGGGAGATGCGTTTCCTTAAAAATTGACTCCACACCGCCCCCCGTCACCTCCCTACTGCCGTTACCTCCCTACTGCCATCACACCCCCCCCCCCATCCCAGCAGCTGCTTGGCACAGATCATTCCTCACCCACTGCATACTGTACCACTTGCTGCGGGCCACAAATAGATGCCTTTCCCAAAAAAAAACATGTCCCCTCTCCACCTCCACCCCCCTCCAATCAGCGTCTCCACGAGAGCGCTCTGACGAAACACTTAAAGCCCCCCTAACCCTTTTTCAAGTGAAGCCGTATGCTCATCGTGGAATGTGTTCAATTGGTGTGCCTCAGGCCACAGAGAGCGTAAAGCCTCACCTCACTGATGTCTGGGTACATAGATATTATTAACATTATTAACACGGCCACATTAACCCTGCTTCATCCCGAGTCTGAGATGGAGTCTATACAGGGATGGGAATGCAGACATCATTTTACCACAGCACACGGCCACACATTTCAAATATGTTACCCTCTGCTGAACGGAGCTCCGAAGAATGTGCTGTGTGTGTGTGTGTGTGTGTGTGTGTGTGTGTGTGTGTGTGTGTGGCGGGGGGGGGTTTGTACTGTCAACATGCTTGACTGTAAACACTGGTGCTCGGTCGATTATCGAGAATTTGCCCTGATCATCAACTCATCACAAATGCAGGAAAAGCAGTGTGTCGGTGTGAGTATGAAGCTAACTTGCTAATGCTGCTATTGGAAAGGGTTCCTAAACATGGAGGAATTCTGCTGGAGTCCTTACAAAGTTTAAAGAATAACTCAATGCGGTTACTCCCATGCTGTTATAATCTGCATCGCCACAGTAAGCATAAATACCCTAAATGGGAGACAGATGCGGACAAGAGTAACTTTTAAAAAAAATTCCTTCTAACTGCAGAGGGGTCGATGAAACAAATGTATGGAATGGGGCTGATGTCTCCCTTTAAATGGAAAACAGACAATAGCTCCGTTTCGCAGTGCCTTCATATAGGGGCACTGACCTCGGCCACGCCCTCTTCCTCTGCGGTCCACGCCCCTCTCCCCGGGACCCAGGTCCACTCCGTTCTCCTCAGACCGTACTGCAGGACAAACACACACACACACACACACACACACACACACAACCGAGCTGATAAACCAGCTAACACGCATATTCATCAGGGTCATACAGCAGGAGAGTCGGCACACAGAGATGTACATTTCCGAGACCCCATTCATCTCCCTCACTGGGCATGTGTAGCCCCTCCCTCACCCTCCCGAGTGCGGTTGGCTCCTCTTCCCCTCTTGCTGGGACCTCCACGCCCTCGGCCGGCCTCCCTCTCCCCTCTCTTCTCCCGGTTCTCTTTGTTTTCCTTGTTCTCTGAAGAGGATCCCTCCTTCACCAGCCCTCGCTTCTTCCCCACTGTTTCCCATGAAGTCTGAGCAGGGAGGACACAGGATACAGAGAATAACGTTCAGATCAGATTTCTCACCGTTTCTCATTGCTGCACTCTAAACCCAGGTCTTAAGAACAAACTTAACTAAATCAGGAAGCGCCCAACTAGACTTGGTGTTCCAAAAAAAAATCACTTCGTCTACATCTATTCAATAATTAGGAGATAAAGTGGAAGAAAAGTTGAACATTACAGGAGCTACATTCTGAAATCTGGGGTAGGTATTCTACCCAGACCTGCGTTTCCATTTGGAGGATCGTAAGTGATGACCTTGCATTGGGAGCTCCGTAATGTTTGTGAAAAACACGTTTGCTTCGCACTCCAACCTGATCAAACATGACCCAACGCAGATTCATAGCTTTTCGGACTGGGTTGGCGCATATTTTACACTTTTTGGTTGTGTCGAAATTGCAATATAATGAATGCTGCAAAGATTTCACAGGAGAGGTTAGCCACATGCATTCAACTGCTCCCCATTCATAAGTAGGGCTGAACTATTTGGGAAAATAATCTAATTGCAATTTGTTTAGACCAACGTTGCGATTTAGCATGCGATTTATTTTCAACGTTCCTTATCCTCCATTATTCACTAAACACGAGCAATAAACAGCAAAATCCTGTTAGCACTCAGGCTTTTACTGCGTGTAGACCAGGATTATGAGAAAATGAGAGCAGATTCACAAATTGACATGAATGACATATCTTTAACTATTGAATAGCAAAAACAAAAATCTTCAATCACAGTAGTATACTGACTGATTTTACTTAGAGCCTTGTAGACATGGGATGATTATCATGACTTAACTTTTCAAAGGAATCTGAGAAAGGAACAACACAGCACTGCAGAAAAACAGACCTCATGTGAATGAGAAAAATAAATTTTAATCTTACTGATTTCCAGACAGTAAAAAAAAAAATCACAAACTAAAGGGCAGAAATATAGAAACGATCAAATCTCTGACTCCAGCACTCTGAAAATATGTACTCAAAGTTGTTTCAAAAGGGTCAGAAAAACAGATGCAGATTTTTTTTTCCACCCTTCAGCATATAATGCGGGGGATATAGCCATCAGTATGTCCATCCGTCTAATCATTTCGTTTCTGGAGCAGAACTCAAATACCTTTCAATATTTTTAAAGAAACTTGCTGTGCCTATTAATCAGGTCCTACACTGGTGCCTTTTGATATTTTTGGATTTCTGAGATTAGATTGCGGGGGGATACGTCATCTTCTGATGACTCGTTTCAAAACGCAGTTACAGTGTATTCGTGTGGACGTGTCAATGGAGCTTTCTGAAAACGATGTCACAGCTCATTCTGCGCAAGACCACTGTTGAGGTGTACGACGTTCCTCTCTGGTATTTGACGACATAAATAAAGACATTATTGCCACCTACTGCCGGAGAACACTTGATTTGGACATTTGTAGCCGTATTTGATTTCTTGTGTGGATGCAGATATTCAACAAGGTTGCTTGGGCAGTTTTTTTTTTTTTTTTTTAATAGATGGAGGAAAATATCCATATCCATGTGGACAGGGCCTTGATCAATCCGTACCATGGTAAGCTGTTTTCTTCATGTAGGCTGCTCCTCTCGCCGAAATGTCACGTGAGGGTACGGTACTGTGTGTTCAGGTGAAACCTCACATGACCAATCATCGCAGCCTTTGCAATTTGAAAATTGAGTTCCACTGCATCGCAAGGTAATCGCAGATGCAATAATCATTCAGCCCTGCATAGATCTAGGGGAACTTTCAGTATTCAGACATGAGCCTAGGCTTTTGGTTACATCTGGAGTTTGTTATTGGCATTTCTAAACAGGACAACCCGTTCCAATGAGAACAAAGAAGGTCTTTATTGAGAAATAAGAAAATCTGAACCATGTCCAACCTCATAGATCAAGAAAAATTTGCTTTTTGTATCATAATTACTGAGAGTACTAGGGAGCTCAAGTGCAACAAATAATTTGAAACTTAATGAAGAACTTCATGGTGATTACTGAACTCATCCTAATCCATCCAAGAGATCCGAAACTTTTCATCATAACGGTACCAGTAAAAACAGTCTGCAGAGGAATTCAGCAAAAACTGCAGAGGTTGCACTGCAGGACAGAAACTAACAAGATTACAGTTAGCCAACAGCAGCCTACAAGAGCCTGGAGACTCGGACAAGAGCACAGACAAACACCAGCTTGCATCAGTGTACTGTAGGAATGAAATACGGATGAGCGAAGTAGGGAACAACCGAAAAACCAAAGCGGCTTCCCTCCTCAATATCTGGGAGACATGGTGTCAGATTTTAACTTAGCTGAGGCTCACTGGTCTTCACTGATGTACCTGCTCACAGCGGCAACCAAATGATTTCTGAAATGTACAGAAATGTCCTGAGGGGTCAAGTTCCACAAAATGCCTCCAAATTAGAAGAAAAGGCAAGAAGGCCCAGAAAGAGCAGTGATGAGGCCAGAGGGCCATAATGTAATGGACACAGGGGGCTGTAGAGTCTCAGGCCATAAGACTCAGCCAGTAACTGCTGTTGCCACGCCATCAGTGGAGACTTCACATCCACAAATGTGCTCCATAATGTAGTCATCATACGTGGTAGTCAGGGAGCCAAAATCAGCAATGTGAAAGCTGTGATGTTCTCATGAGGTACACAGAAGTATTTATATCTGGGCATGTATCACACGTATTAGCCGCAATGCCAGGGGGCTGACTGGCCAATCAGAAAGTGCAACTGACAGGACCCACTGAGTCAGGATTGAAGACACAGAAACAGTATGTCATGACAAACATTAACCACACTTCTCAAATATACTATTTTTGGGCCAATGGTTCAGTTTACAAGGTCACGCTAGCTGAAATCACCCTTGTACAGGTTTCTCCTCAACTGAACAACAGATTCATTACTAATCCCCCTTAATCCCTTTCAGTCGTTACTCACAATACAAAACTGAAACAATGACGTCATACAGGAGAGACACCTCCCCTTTTTCCCCCATTGCAAAGAACTGTGGATGTCCAATCAGTGTACTTCAATGTAGATACTGACAAAAAAAAATGTATTTTTTGCAAGTAAAGCCAATAAATCCCATTCAGACAGGTGCGGGCCAAACAGATTGTATGAATACTGGGTCAGTTGAGGATCGAGATCCCCTTCAAACCTTCACGTCCCAAACATTCACAGAGGAACTGCCCTGGAGCATCAAGTGAACTCTAGATCCCACCATTCCTGTGCAGTGAGCTCACCGTAACCCAATATCCAGCACAACCACGGGCCGTACCCCTTCCATCACACACAGGAAAGCCTTTCATTAAATATTAAGGGCTGACCGTGTCCCATCAAAACTCAAGCATGCGTAACAAAACTATTCCCATTCCTCCACAGGCACTGATATCCACCACTCCTGTAACACACCATTTTCCTTGACCCTTAGAGTGCTGAATACAATTTCAAGGAATTAAAAATGTAATTATCCTGAGCTGTTGAAAACCTATCATGATGTGGCAACTTGTTTAAAAGAGCTCCCCTGCGGGAGCTCTTTTAAACAAGTTGCCACATGATAGGTTTTCAACAGCATCCGATTTTCACATCTTGCATCATTGCCTATAGCACTCAAAGGGTTAACTGAGGGACAAGCGGAGAACCCCTCCCCTCAGTGATTTGGGGAATTCCCCCTCTTGCCCCTTCAACTCACTTCCAAAAACTGCAGCCAAGATGAAGCCCATTTAGGAGGAAGCTGTAGTTCAGCCAAGGATTTTATTCACTGACTATTTTAAGCCATCGTACCAATACTTCCTATGCAAGCTACGATGCTCTCAAAATAATTACAGCACGACAGAGAGCCTTAGGTAGGAAAACGGCCCTCTCTCCATTCCCTACTCCCCATCTCAATGCTGTAAAGCTCACTCATCTTAAAACTCAGTCAGATACCATTCAAGGTGTGTCCATAGGCACTGTTGCCTTGGTGACAATTTTTTCCCCCTCTGCTAAGCAAGCAGATGATTGGTGGCTTTCACAGGTCCCGCCCTGCACTCCCCTCTCACCGTGTCTGAGCTATCTTCCAGCAGGAAGTTGATGGCTCGGTTGACGTCCTCGTTGCAGTCGTGGAGAGCCACCATGCACTCGTCCTGGTTCTTTCCAGTCACCTCCATCAGCTGTCGCAGAGCAGATACCAATCACGCGCATAATCGCACAAGAGCATAGCACACTGACACATACAAAATTCTCAACCACGGACGAGCTCTAGGGTCCTAAAATCACTGGCGTAGAAACATTCAGGGGTTTGAGTGACGGTAAATATCACACACAGAGTGTAAGGGAGCAAAAATCGCACCGCACAAGCACACGTACTCTGAGAGCATAGCACAATAACAGAGTGAGTACAATGATACAGACACAAAGAAACGATGTCCCATATTTAGCAGACTAATATGGCAGCACGAACTACTTAAAATATTGTAGGTTTAGTTCCTATACGGAGCACAGACAGCAAGAGACGCACGTCACCGCTGACTGCCATGCATTTACAAGCACAAATGCGCTGAGCATGTGTGCTCTCACACACCCCCACATCTCCCCTCACCTGTTTCACTTTGTCCTCAAAGTCAGCATCATTCTTGTCATAGATGACCTGGGCCAGCCGGATCTGTTCCGCTGTGGCCTGGAGATGCAGTCAGGGACAGGAGAGGGAAGAGGGGAGGAAGGGAGAACGAGTGATGCAAACAAGCAGGAGAGTGAGATACTGAAGACACAGAAGCAGAGGTAATGGTGAATAGATCTAAAGTTCTCTGCCACAACAAACTTCTCCATCTGTGCCCCCAGGGGTGGGTGAAAAGAAGATAAACTGGGAGTAACTAGGAAGACACATAATATTTACAACAGGATTCCTCCCTCTCCCCAAATAAGAAACTATGTCAATAAGAGCATGTTAGAGACTCTTAGGATACATTTTCATCTCAATCATTTCAGGTGACATCACAGTTCTCGTAGAGGACAGGCAGGGCAAGTAAAACAGCTGGTTCACTTGATATGTTAATGCCTTATGAATAACTCAAAAACAGCACCTGTTAGCGCAGTGCTTGAAGCTGGAGTGTTAACAGTGCGCAGTGTAAACATACGTGTCCCCAGACATGTAACGTTAGTTACATATAAAAGGGGCAGTCCGCCGGTCAGGTCATCAGTACACTGTAACAATGCAGTTATATCAGCAGCCTGTAACTCCAGTAAAAATGTGCTGGTGCAAATGTAGCCTCATGTTTCTATTGAACCATTTCTATCAGCGGCTGTGTGAAGCACATCCATGCAAGTGTCAGGGTGGGGTACCTACCAAATGTGTTTTTGTGTGCGGTAAATACCTCTGGGTGCAGTGAATACCAGCATGTTTCTGTGTGCAGTACATACCTGTGCGTTTCTGTGTTGGGTACATATCTGGGTATTTTTCTCAATATGGGCACTATTAGTGAAA
This sequence comes from Gymnothorax javanicus, assembly GCA_029692085.1. Lineage (NCBI taxonomy): Eukaryota > Metazoa > Chordata > Actinopteri > Anguilliformes > Muraenidae > Gymnothorax > Gymnothorax javanicus. Next base: position 29,221,410 of record CM056194.1, on the reverse strand, counting down.
CGCAGAGTCTGGGTCCCTTATTTTTGAAATAATCCCACAGGGTTAGTTTTTTACCTATTAAACTATAGGTGTGCGTCCTTACTAACTGGAGATAAAGTATCATGGGTGTATTTTCATTTTATCCATCATTTTTGGGGTCATAAAAGTGGATTTTGGGGCATTTTGGGAGTGTCCAAAATCTGGATGATATTTTTGAAACTCGCAATACTCCAATGATTTCAATTTCCTTTGGCTGGAAACTGTATGCATACATTAAAGGACACTGTGAGATAAATATCCTAAGCGCAAAAAAAAAAAAAAAAAAAAATCAAAGGTGGTGGTTTCCCGAGAAAAATCACTAAAAATAGGGGTGTCCAAAAAACCCACTCAACTCCATAACCATCACGACAGACCCCACCCTGGAGACAGAAGCTGAAATCACAGCATATGGCCCATGCAAACAGAACCTTTGTGTGACACCTGTAGCGGCCATGTGGACTTTTTTCAAAATCGCTCTATATTTCAATGTTTCTCAAAACTTTGGCATCCTCTGATGAGTAAACTTTTTAAACTCCACTCGGTTACCTTCATTAAAATTCATGGTAACGGTAGGACAAATTTTTAATCACGCATTTGATAATACTAGTTTAAAACCCTCCATGGTATGGTGGGAAGCATCTAAAGTTATTGCACTGGTGCATGGGAAATTCCACTTTTCTGAAAAACACTCAACTCCATAACCTCAACTCCATTACCAATATTGGTTATGGAGGTGAGTAAAATGGTAATGGTAATAGTTAATTAGTTTCAATCAGAGGCACTGAAAAGGGCGATATTCACTCAGTTTAAGAACTCTGGTATATCACACTGTACCAGGGGAGAGCCTCACTTGAAAAAGTAACAGAGTTGAGTGGATCCGAGGACACGGCAAAATTAAAATGGCCTGCCCAAAAAATTCTGCCCTGGTTTAAGCTCTCCCTCGTGGTTTTTTTGAATATCTTAGGGGCAACCCTACCCCTGGGGGAAAAAAGAATCAGACAACTGGAAAAAAAAAAAAAAAAAAAAAGACATCCAAAAAGTGCCCATATTGAGAAAAATACCCATCTGCGCGATTCTGGGTGTGGTAAATATCTACACTTACCGTTGTGCAGTAAATACTTAAGGTGTTTCTGCGTGCGGTACATACCAGCACATTTCCTTGCGCAGTACGTAGCTATGCTTTTATGTGCGCAGTAAATATCTGTGCATTTCTGTGTTCGGTACGAACCTGCATGTTTTTGTGTGCAGCAAATCGCTACAGGTTTCTGTGTGCCGTACACACAAATGTGTTTCTGTGCTTGGTGCAAACCAGTATATTTTCAGTGTTTGGTGCATACATGTACGTGTTTCAGAGAGACGTAAATACCAGTGTTTTTTTCTGTGTGTGGTACATATCTGTCTGTGTTTGCGTGTGGTACTTACCTGCATATATTTCTGTGTGTGATACATACCTGTCTGTGTTACTGTGAATGATACTTACCTGTATGCATGAGTTTGGTACCTACCTGTATGCGTTACTGTGTGTGGTACATGCCTGTATGTGTTACTCTGTGTGGTACATACCTGAATGCATTTCTGTGTGTAGTACAAACCTGTCTCTGTTTGTGTGTGTGGTACTTACCTGTATGTGTTTCTGTGGCTGTGTTGGCTGTGTGGTTGCAGGCAGTGCTTTGTCTCGGGACCCTCGCGAGCGTTCGCTGACGAGTGACGTCATCATATACAGTATATACAAAACAATGTATGTACAAAATAGAAAAATCTGCAAGAGAGAGAATGAAACACCAGCATTAGGGAACACAAATTCATTCATACTGCAGCTCTTAACTGAACCTTTTAAAAACTCCAAGGTGGAAGTAAACATTAGCATAGTCAGGGCAGAACTGCCAGCATTTCACAGCCAGAATGGGCTACAGTTTTAAACAGCACACACATATCTGAGCAAAGAAACTATTAACATTAAAATCAGGAAATGATACTCTCACAATGCACTTTGTATTATCATACAGCATGTCCGATTTTGTCCACTTAAACAAATCCATTGTAATTCACATTACAGAACCAGAATCCTACAGCACATGTGCTGCTCTTACACCGTTGAGCACTCTCCAATACAGACACAGCACTAGAGGTGCAGGAGTCACAGCACAAGGCCTGCATGTACACAGATCTACATGCAGAAGAATGTTTCTGAGCCTCACCCGCAGTGTGCAGAGGTTGTGCAACAGGACACCCTGATCGGGGAGCACATGGCCGGCCCCATGTAAGACTATAAGCTCACGTCTTACCCCCTCTGCTTAAATTTAGGCACCCGAGAAGACAGCGCTCCAGTGTCCCCTTACACATAATCACCAAGCCCCTCTCCGGTCAAACATGCACTCTTCATTCCAGCACAGGCTGGCCCAATACACAGCAAGTATACACACACTCTTCACTCCAACACTGGGTGAAGACAAACTCGCCTAATACACAGCAAGTACACACACACTCTGCACTCCCACACTGGATGGGGACAAACTGGCCAAACTACGTTCAAACTATCTATTCCGGCAAGGGCTGAAGGCTAGCTGGCCCAAAACACAGCTAGTACACACAAACTCTCCACTCCAACACGAGCTGAAAGCTGGCTGGTCCAAAATGCAGCAAGTACACACAAACTCTTCATTCCAACAACGGGTAAAGACAAACTGGCCCAAAAAACAAAGTAAACAAACACAAACAATCCTTATTCAAAAACTGGCTGAAGGCACACTGGCCCAACCCACAGTGCATGCACACAGAAACAGGCTTGTGTGCTTCCTTCCACTAAAGGCTGTAAAATAGCAAAACCTGGCCAAGAGTCTGTTTCGGCTTGTGCTCAAATCTTGCATACACATACTGTTAGGCCTGAAAGCCTAATCTCTGCTATACTAAGGCCAAATAGGGCAAATTTCACATGCAGGTGAACTACACAGAGATAAACCAACGAGGGCCCCACAAAATGCGGATGTCCGAGAGACAGACCAGTTCGCAGGAATGTGACTGAGGCACTGACCAGTCCTTCACTGGGACTGATGTGAGTCACTCTCCACACTACAAAAGAGCAGAAAGCACCTTTCTGCAACACAACTTCAAGGAAATGCACCATCGCTCCCGTGGGATTTCCATAAACCGAATCATCTCTGTTCCACTTCCTTTCTGTGCTCATTACAGAGGGCTTCACCACAACCACATATTTTATCCTGCTCTGAGCAACTTTACTAAGGCTTTTCATGATTAAATTAATACCTAAAATATCTGCCAATCTGTTGCAAATGTATGAATTTTTAGTTAAAAAAAGAAACTGGGAACCTTGATAAATTTCAGATGATTCTGAACACACTGCTCTGAGAAAAATTTCTGCATTTTTCCCAGTATTGTCACTGAAAAGAATCATCACTATTTATCACACGAGCCTTATGCCTACCAGAAATTCAAGGACTGCCTTAAAAAATACAAGCACCAACATTCACAGAAAGTGCTAGAATATTCAGGCTGAATACACCCATGCACACAAATCAGCTTCAGAGGCACAGTAATGCAGAAATGTGCCACGGATGTTTCCAGATACAAGAGATGTTGACAGTCTGCTATGACAGGGTTTCTTAAGAAGAAGGAAGAAAAAAAAAAATCACGGATCAGAAGAGAACTGCAGTGACAGAGCCAGCCCAGCAACAACAGGCGTCAAGGAGAAACAAATACCATGCAAAAGCAGAAGGGCTATCGCAGTAACCATTCACCCAACGCGCACGTCACCCACACGCAATCACAAGCACAAACATGAGTGAACTCGTACACACAGACGAACACAAACACACTGACAGAGGTGCGAAATGCTTACTCCTGCACCTCAGCACCCAGTCCCAATGACTCATGATACTCCATTCAGTTAGATTACAGGGACATGCAGCGGAACACGAGTAAAATCGCCTTCTGCGTTTCCCAGGCTACCTGCACTGTATGTGGACCTCATCTCTCTCAAAGGGCTCAAATGCCTGCACCCCCCCCAAGGCTGGATTCTACTTTTAGGGATATGGAGCACGTATATAAAGGACATGGAAGCACAGCATGTAATTATGAGTTATCGCGTGTGATAGGATTTCAACATGGCTGCCGTGGCGGCCATATTATTTCACTGATCGTAGTCGAAATCAATAGGGTCCATCCTTGATGTAATAGCAATCCACCCACAAAATTTCAGACAAATCCGTGCATGACTTTTGGAGTTATCGCGTGACAGGATTTCAACATGGCTACCGTGGCGGCCATATTGTTTGAGTGATCGCGGTCAAAATCAATAGGGTCCATCCTTGATGTAATAGCAATCCACCCACAAAATTTCAGACAAATCCATGCTTTACTTTTTGAGGTATGTTGTTCACAAACAGACACACTGACAGACAAAAAAACAAACAAAAACAGGAGTGAAAACATAACCTCCGCCCCAACTTTGTTGGCGGAGGTAACCAGGTCAATACGCACATTTGCCAAAGCCAAGCCAATTTCATATGGAATAGCCCTGCGCCCACAAACTTGATATTTGTATACACAACTCCCTAGCGCACGTGCACACAGACAGATTCTTGATGGGGACAACAAAGCCATGAAGAACCCTGAAAGAACAAGCCAATCAGCCTCAAAACATAACAGCAGCATTTTCCCCCTCAGTAGCGTACACTGTACAGGACCACTAAGCACCGTTTACACAGCTGAAAGACAATTTACCCTGATAAGATGTAAAGCTAAAAGACGTAGTTGGCAGCAAGCAGCTTTTAGAAACATAGGCTAACGCCAATTATGACCATATTACTATCCCCTTTTTTGTGCCCGAGGTCTGGAAAATCAGGCACGGACCAAGCAGCACAGGCCTTTAGCGCAGCAAGCAGTGCACAGCGAAGCAGAGACTCTCGTCCCATGGTCTCCTCAAACAGCTGTGTGCGCTCGATTCAGCCAATACGCCACAGAGAGACGCCCTGAAATGCCCCGCGCTCACAAAGCATCGCCTGTACAACTGCAGAGGACCTGCACAGGACACGCAGCACTCAGAAAAATCTGCACAGCCTGCAGTGTACCAGGGGAATGCAGGACACCGGCCAGGGTATACTCCAGAAAACCACTGTACTGGCCACAGCAGACACTGACCAAAAAAAAGTGCACTTGTCATCATTCACTCTATGCTTCTTACATTGTACTCTAAAACCAATATGCTAGTCATGCTGTTCCCTAAAACCAACAGTCGTGTCATATTGTACCTAAAAAAAGATGCATGTGTCACACTGTACCTTAAAACCTCTGCATTGCCATGTTGTACCCTAAAACCACCGCGCTCGTCATTTTGTACTTCATAAACACCGCTCTTTGCCTAATAAACCCAAAAACTACTTTTATTGTCATGATGTACCCCAAAGCCATTAGGCTATTCATGATAAATAGAGAATATCATATGGGCATTTTCATATTACACGCTGTATCAACCCGAGACCCCAGTATCAGCCCTCGAGCTAAGCTCTTGGGCTGATACTGGTCGAGGTTTGATACACGGTGTGATGTGAAAATGCCCATATGATGTTCTATTTATCATATACTGATTTTGACCATAATGAATGATGAATTTTATCCAAAGCATTTATTTCAGGTCATTATTGTCATCATTACAGGCCAGTAGGGCTAGCATTTGCTTTTAGTCAGCGGTGTTTTCAAGTCAATGAAATGGCTAATTAGGTAGCAAGCATGCAGGTAATAAATTTGCGTTTCTACGATAGCTTACGCATGAAACGTTTTACTACAGCCCTTTGCATGAATATTGCTGCAAAATGCGGCATTACGCATGCTGTTTACAAATAATTCTGTATCAAGTTCCTTTTCTATAACATAGTCCAGTTCAGAAATTTCAGCCGCTGAGGAATTCATGAGTCTCTCCGCCATGACAGCGTCTAATTGGTGTCTGAAGCGATGCGTTGCCAACGACGCTCGTGACTGTTGTTATAGCAATGGTTGCTGCCACTGATACGGGATTTTGCCCGGCGGGCAGATACAAGATTTTTGCCCGGCAGGCTGATACAGCCTCGTATCACATGGGCAGATTCCCCGTATTTATAAGGAAGTATATGATAAATCCTTAAAAAAAAAAACGCTTTGCTTAGCATGATGTACCCCAAAACTATTACGCTTGTCAGGCTGGACACTAAAATCATTTGTCAGCATGTACCCTAAAACCATTATACTTCCTGAGTTGTACCCTAAAAACCACTTAACTCATTTTGTACCCTCAACAAATGACATCTGTCACGTTGTACCCTAAAACCACTACATGTGTCATGCTGTACCCTGAAAACACTGCTTGTCATGTAGTACCCCCCCCAAAAAAAAAAAAACTGCACATCATGTTACATCCCTAAAAACACAGCATTACACATAGTACCCTACGAACACAACTTATCACCCTCTACACAGGCGACACTGTAATGCACCCTGAAGAGCTCCGCCTGGCAGTCCTCATTTTCCTTTTTTCCCCCCCATCAGCTGTGCCCCCCCCAGCCCCGGCGCATATCTGATGCTTCACACTTTATTTTTGAGTGTAGACGTGCAGTCACATTCAGATTACAGAGCCAGTCATTATTCTGCTTCGTCAGTACCGCCAGCCCAGCACAAGCAACTCCCATCGACTGATGATATACCATGAGGCCATATGGCAGGCTTCAAGCCTACTCAACACTGCACTATAAAGACAAATCCTAACCCACTCAACTCTGATACTGACCTCCCAGCAACACTCTGAACCATGTGTACTCACATACGCATCACTTACACATCCCATTCTCTTCTTTCACAAGAAAAGCTTGTGCATCACAGCATCAGTGTTAATCCAAATATACCCTTACAGAGCATAATTGGGACACCAAACTAATATTGCACAACATCATTTTCCTTGCTTTTGTAAATGAATTCAAAACAAAAATACCTATGACTGCATATGGAACGACCCACTAATTTCCTTTACGCCAATGACGTTCTTCCCTGGTTCTCTTCAAAATCACCACACCACAACGGACAGATAATAAATAAGCCAAAGGACTCAGTGCACAAACATGAAAACACCATTTTATATCATTTACAAAGTTTAATGCGGGCAGCAACCGTGATACGTTGGAAACGCAACCCACGCATAAGCAGTGCAAACTTACGTGAATTTTTTTTGTTCGCATCTGGAAATTGCAAAGTGCATGCTGACGGGACACGAGGTAGTAACCCACACTTAATAAATGCAAAGTTTTCTACCGGGCAATGATATTAAAATGCTTCCATTTGTTTAGCTTTGATGACCAAACGCATCAAAAAATGTCCAGGGAGCAGTATTTTTCTTTGCCTAGTTCCTGACAGACTACATGCAACGGGTCACTGAGATGTTTTAAGCCTCTGAACGATACAGAACGGTGTTCAGATAACTCAATTGATGCATGCACTGGACTAGGAAGACGACCATTTAAATGATCAGCTGACATCACAACACCACCACCAGTAATTTAACTCCATTGTCTTCCTAACGATGGAAAAAAGGAACTGCGATAAACATACGGAATCAATAACGCATCTTTACTAGCAATCAAACATTGGCCAGCTTAGTAGCGATAACATGAATACAACAAACGTTACATTCCAGCGAAAAGCTTGACGGCACAGCCAGTCGATTACTCGATTCTCAGCGATTAAAATGGTATCGGATACCAATCTTAGTTAATAGTTGCACAGCGGGATAATCGAATAAACTCCAATTCGAGTAATTCTGACAGGCGAAGTGATTACATATAAGGTATTTACTAGGCACATAACGATAGCCAAACTAACAGCAATAACGTTAGCTACATGACAACGGGACACATCTAGCCCCCCCAATTTTCATTAATAAAAAAAAAAAAATCTGTCAGTTCGCTTGGTTGTATATTTGCTAGATATTATTATATTAATATACGGAGACCAGTGAACTGGCAAAAAACCTTTAAGAATGATCACCGCTGAAATGATTAAAAATTCGCATAAAAGATGCAGCTTGCCTAGCTAGCTAGTAGAACAGGCTACTCATTGGAGGCTACCTCCGGTCTTTGTTTGAAGTTGAGGCTTGTTAGCCAGCTAATGTTAGCTACGATGCAGAAACACATCAGCTAGTCCCTACCACGACGGGCAGCAAAGGCTGAGGAAAGAAATTGTTAAATTAATAACAGGACGTTGGATTTTCCGCCCTGAATTCTATCAATCACCGTGCCGGCCACATCATCGCTTAAACCGTCAGCTGGCATTCAAAAGTAACAGACATTCCTTCATCTCCCCCACCACTAGCAAAAGCCAGTAAATGCAGCACATAGGCTACCCCTTTGTGTGAGCAGCTGCTCGACTATAGCCAGAAGGCAACTAACGACCCTTAAGCCGCTTTCACACCGGACGCGAAACAAATTTTTCGCACGACAGATTACATTCAAAGTGCGTATTTGCGTTGACTTTGAATGTGATCTGTCGTGCGAAAAATTCTTTTCGCGTCCGGTGGGAAAGCAGCTTTATTCCCAACCGGTTATCGTGACCCAATGTCTCCATATAATTAAGTAATGTTACCGTTTATTGCGCTCCGCGAGAAAGCAATGACAGATAGCTCGCTACATTAACTTGTTCAGTGCGCATTAACTGCTAAAACCGAGTAGGGAATTTCAAAGTGCCAATTCAATTTCAGCCCAGCGTGCTGAGAAGGGCCTCACACATTGCCTAACGGTAACGTTAGCTAACAGCAGCTAGCATTCAAGCTAATATTGGCTAATTAGTTAGCAAACGCTAGCTAGCATACGAGCAGCATAATAGCTAAACGACATTGACAAATATCATACTGACTACGTCAATATCCCACTCGGTCCTGAAAATATAGGATATGGAAAAATCTATTCTTTTCATAAATATAACGAACATCAGAGTATCTTCGATCAGATTTAACAACCTCGCGGCGAATTTTGGCGTTTTTTTTTTTTTTTACCTGCAAACACGCTTTGCTTTAGCCAGCAGCAGACACCGTCACGTGACCAGCTGCGCGCGCCGCTCAGTCCTGTGTGCGGGAGGTAGTGACGTCATTCACAAGGGCCCCCCCTCTTCGCCTGCGCTTGGGCAACGTGCTCGCGCATTTTGGCTACATAACTTTGTTTGAAGGGAATTTCTGCCATAAATTGGATTACCGAGTTTCATACTAGAAGAAACACAAATATTCTCTTTGATCATTACCTTTTCACTGAGCATAATTTCACATTTTTGACAAGGTGGAGGGTGCGCTCCAATTATTGGGGGATTGCACTGCTCAACCTCCCTGGGAATGTCAATGCCAGGGTGCTGGAAAGGAGACTCCGCCCGATTGTTGAACCTTGGATTCAGGAGGAGCAACGCGGGCTCCGTTCTGGCCATGGAACAGTAGACAAACTTTTTACCCTCGCACGGCTTCTGGAGGGGTCATGGGAGTTTGCCCATCCAGTCTACATGTGTTTTGTGAACTAGTAGGAGAAGACTTATGACCATGTCCGACAAGGTATCCTGTGGGGGGTACTGCTGGAGTATGGGGCTCCAGGGCTGTTAATTTGAGCCATATGATCCCTGTACAGCCAAAGCCATTGTTGTGTTGGCATCTTGGCAAGTCGGACTTGTTTCCAGTTGGTGTTGGACTCTGCCAAGGGTGTGCTTTGTCACCAATTCTGTTCATTATTTTCATGGACAGGACATCAAGGCACAGCCGAGGTTTGGAGGGTGTCCAGTTTGGAGGCCTAGGGATTGCATCTCCGCTGTTTGCAGATGATGTGGTCCGGCTGGCTTCATCACACTGCGACCTGCAACTCGCACTGAAGTGGTTCGCTGCAGAGTGTGAAGTGGTCGAAATGAGGATCAGCACCTCCAAATCTGAGGCTATGGTTCTCTCACGGACAAAGGTGGATTGACCCCTTCAAGTGGGGGGTGAGTTGTTACCCCAAGTGGAGGAGTTCAAGTATCTCGGAGTCTTGTTCAAGAATGAGGGTAGGATGGAGCATGAGATTGACAGATGGATCGCTGCAGCGTCTGCAGTGAAGCGGGCATTGTACTGGACCGCTGTGATGGAGGAGGAGCTGAGTATAAAAGCAAAGCTCTCGATTTACTGGTCAATCCACATCCAACCCTCACCTATGGTTACGAGCATTGGGTAGTGACCGAAAAAATAAGTCTGCGAATTTAAGTGGCGGAAATGAGCTTTCTCCGAAGGGTGGCTGGGCTGACCCTTAGAGATAGGGTGAGGAGCTCAGGCATCCGGGAGCGGCTCAGAGTAGAACCGCTGCTCCTCTGCATCAAGAGGAGTCAGTTGAGGTGGTTCGGGCATCTAGTCCGGATGCCTCCTGGACGCCTCCCTTTAGAGGTTTGTCGGGCATGTCCAATTGGGAGGAGGACCTGAGGCAGACCCAGGACATGCGAGATGGACTACATTTCACGGCTGGCTTGGGAACAGCTTGGGGGCCCCCAGGTAGAGTTGGAGGAAGTGGCTGGGGAGGGGGGCACCGACACCTCTCTGTTTAGTCTGTTACCCCCGCGATGCGGCCCTGGACAAGCGGCGAAATAAATGGATGGATGGATGGATGGATGGATAACACTGTGCACACCATACCGAATGCATTGTTTGGTTCCTCACCTGATGAGTGGTTAAAAAAAAAAAATCTTTGGTGAGCATTTCAACACAATTCTCATAATCAGAACGTTTTCCCTCAGAGTTTTCCTGAGAAACTTAATTTAAAATTTCCGATGTTGCGAACAAGTGAGCAGAACGCTTCTGGGCTACATTTAAAGTAATCAGAAACATATTTGTGATCCTGAACAGTTAGGCTTTGAAAAAGTAGGTCACTTGCTAAACCTGTCAGTAACCCCAGAAACATTCAGTAAGAAGAAGGAAAAAAAAAAAAGTTATTCTGGACACAATGAAGTGGATCTCTGCAGGAAAGGGTTAATATTGGCCAAACTAATGCAAAAAGTTCAATAGTCACTAATGATGGATTCAGAAAGCAAAGTAGAATTCATCATTCTCCAGCTTTTTATTACAGAGGCATGAATCCAAACAAAATCTAATTCAATAATTGTCATGCGAAAATGCAGTGTGAAAATTGGAAAATTGTGGGATAAAAAACATTTGCTTTTAAACTTTCATTATGATACAATGTGCATTCCACTGCATTTCAAATTAAAGTAATCTGTAGTTCTCTCTTCTTTTCACTGATTATGCTACCTGCATACTTTAACACAGAAAACCAAGCTCATTAAAATAGCAGTTTTTACCGCCAAACTAAGCTCGCAGGTTCCATTTGACAATTTATCTAATATTTCACCTCAAGAAAACTGCACAGGGAATCCTGGTTAATGGCTTTGATCTAATCTGATCAACTGGAAGCCATCTACTTCATACCAGTAGCATTGAGGTAGATACCATTTAGAAACATTCAACTTACTGATCTTCAGCCCCTAATGGTTCCATCACTCACCAATTATTTTCGTTTGGAAAGCTTTGAGCTACTCTCCTAGTAGGTTTAGTGGTAAACACAGGGATTCCGAGAAAATTAATATCACAAAATTGGCGAAAAAAAAAACAGAACTCATCAATTTTCATTAAGAAAAGGTACATCAGTTGGTATTTATTCATTATTCTTCAATATCCTGGGTTCTTTTTTAAGACCTATCGACTCATTTGTAAAAACATTAACGAGGTGTGTATAGAAAGAAGGCACCCCCAAAAGAAAGATGAAGTGCTTATGCATTTCCTGCACACAAGTGTATGCAAATCTAATTTTTCAGCCCACACACATACATTTAGATATTTATACATATAAAACCAAATGTTAAAAGTGATGGTTAATAATTTTACTTTAAATAAACTTATTGAAATTATGTTCACACTATACATACTGAATAGGTAGATCATTGTCCAAAAAAAAAAAAAAAAAAAAAAAAAAAAAAAAAAAGGTGAAAATGCTCAACAATTGTGTGCCTCTTAGCCTTTCACAGAAAGATTGCTGGCAAAACAACAAAAAAAAATATGCATGGGCAAGTCTTGCTTTTGACCCCCAGGCAGTGTAAAAGATAGCTCAGTATTACAACTGCATGTGGGAAAAATACTAACAGAGGTCAAAATAGTACTCAACATGTAGTCCACACAGGGAGAGGGGAATAAATAATAACACTAATAATACTAATAATCAGCTGCATTATCAGCTCAGTAATTCATAAAGGGCCAAATCATAAATCCTTAAAGAAAAGCCAAGGCAGTTCACCAAGAACTGACACATCTCCACACTTCAGTGCTCAAGAGGTTCCTCATTGGTCTTCCAGGGTCAATTGTATGGATGATGATAAAGGTAATACATATTACACCAAGAAATTAGAGAATTCAACCATTCATAAAGGATGTTAATGGCAATCAATATCAAAAGGTTTATTCCGGGGTGCATAAGGATGTGTAAATGCATTCACCAACTGCCGGTGGCCTTGCTTTATTGATTACCAACAACATAATTTGTGAAAGGCAGAGCTGCTCTATGATTTATGAGACGCCATAGCTCTCAACTTGCCCATTTTCCTATTCCAGCATTAAGGAAGAAAGGATGGAAAAACACCAATGATTTGTTCATTCTCATATCAGTCCCATAATGAAAGTGCACAAGGAGCCACTCTGTGTCTAACACAAGCGAGGGCTAAGCTATGGATGCCAGGCAACTCCCAGATAAATCCAGAGCCGACTTTAAGGCCAGGTTTACGTCTGAGATGACGAAAAGATATGGAGAACTCGAAGAATCCTCTTGTGAAGGTGAAAATCACTTGTGAAGTCGTCAAGGCCTTGGAGGCAGCGCAGTCTGCATGACTGGACCGGAGCGAGAAAGCTGCCAATTCCAGAAGAGCAGGAGGACCCAGTCGACCAGGAAAAACACCAGGGAGGGCGAGCAGAGTCACTGTGACAGAGTGTGGAAGGGGTTCGGGCCAACTAGTCAGTGCACAGGTGAGGAACGTGCTGGCCATCAGGGTAAGACACCAACAAAAAATTACTTTTGATCAGGACAAAAACAAACAAACAAACAAAAAAAAAAAAACCTATCGAGGAAACCACTGTTAACCATGGTACCTGATCAAACGTTGTATACATTCCGCCCAGAGTGAAGTGTTTCTTTTAATCCATTATTACTTGAATCACCCTCTCCACCTCCCCTTCACTTCCCCATCTCCAGGGTGTAGCTTGCAAATGAAGGGACCAATTAAAGTCCTCCCTTATGTTCACCTCTGACCCCACACAACCTACACATCACAAATTCAGCAGCAAGGTAACCTAACCTGCTGAAATAAATGTGCATTAAGAGAGAGAGAGAGAGATATTAACAGGATCTGCCGCTACAATTCTGAATGGAGAATGAACCTCAGGTTGAGAGGGAAGGAATGAATGGAGTCCTGCCAAGCGGTGGAAAAAGCAGGATGGAAGGATGAGAGACCATGTCAGAAAAAGGGGAGGGCGTTAGCTCCAAAGCCCAGCGTAGTTCCCATGCAGGCCGGAGCACAGTGGCCCCCCGGCTACAAAGAGCTTGGTGCCCGAGGAGTCGTAGCAGTGCGTATACACTGCGTTAGGAAAGGAGCTGACGTCAGAGAAGTAAGTCCTCCAAGTCTCGTCGTGGTTCTGTGAGAGTGAGAGTGAGAGTGAGAGAGAGAGTGAGAGAGAGAGAGAGAGAAAAAAAAATCAGGGCACCTGCAAACATCCCAGAGGATATACAGAATCAGCAACAAACTACAAAAATCTAACTGCTATTCGTCTGAACAACCACAGAGAAATGTTAAAGACAGATGCATACAGCCTTCAACTACATCCTCTTATAATGTGCATTAAAACTTATCCTGTATATTGCACACAGATTGCCTAAAACTGAGCAGGATGTAATAGTGACTGACCAGCCAGCCGCTGCCCGTGGAAAGTTTGAGGATGCCCTCTCCTGGGCGTGGCCGGAAGCCTTGTGCAGGGCTGGAGGGATCTTCCAAGAAGCGTTGAGCCCGGATGTCATAGAACAACAGAGAGCCCTGCCCTGTGCCCACTGTTACTATGTGTTCGTAGAAACTCACCGAGCGGATACCTGCCGACATACAGCAAATCACACCAGGCATCATTTTCCATACTTTAGCACAGTCCCACCACACTTCTGCAGCATCAATACCACATTACCTACATTAACGCTAGGGCACCATGGTATCATAAGGTTACTGCATATACACCAAGTTACCCCACTAAAACCACTTTACCACAATAAGAGATGTTGAAGTCCCTGGGAGCTTAAATCATCAATTCCCTTTCACCTATCATTTTTGCACATTGCCATCTTCCTCAAAGTGCGCACTTGTGTGAAGTAGAAACAAGGCGAATCACAATTTTCAGAGAATAACTGGGACAGACGTCTATTCGCCACTCCCAGGACTCTAGGAAAGAGCTGTGCGTTCTTGCGTCACTCCTGCATGATTGCTGGAATTATGTAGCACATGGCTGCATGGCTTTTGTTCTTGCATGATGATTCTCCTTCTGTTGCCGCTGCAGTCTTCATGGTGTCTTGTTCTCTTTGTTCTGAAAGTTTGACCTTTTTACATGTTTCTAAACATCTTGCCAAAGAACTGCAGTTGTAAATTAGCCAGGTCGCTAACACTGGCACATTTACAGAAATGATAAATGTTTGTTATCCTTAGAAATAATTTCAATGAAAATGGAAGACCGGGCAGTCTCACAAATCTGCATGGGTACATGCAAATGAGGGGTACAAGGGCAAAAGTTTGAGTATTCAGACACGGAGACAGAGCTAAAGGTATATGGAGTAGGATTTTCCTAAAAACTACATAAGTCCTCATTCATAAATTTCTCTCGATCAGTACTTATGACACACTAGAAGGATGCGGTGGCGTCTGTATCTCCGGAGACCCCGCCGTCTGCCTGCATTTTCTTATTTTTCTTTGTACAGGACATTTCCGGATATAGGGCAGTGGGTGCGTGGCCCCAGCCAATTACAGTTTATGTGAGGGCGGGACAGCGCTGAACTGCAGCATAGCACTTCTGGTGGTGTTTAGCCGGAGAGGAGGTGCCAGATTTTGAATGTTGTGTTTACAAACCACAACCAACAAATCCTGCTCTGTGTACCTTTAATATAAATCACCCCTGCCCACTGAAACATTCTTTATGCCCATGTCCACACAGTCCATGAGAAAGCTCTGATGAATCTTTCCAGCCATTTTGATACACAACAAATCAAACGTATGTTAACTTTTTTCCCCAGGGACTTTAAATTAAAAAAAAATTATATATTAAAAAAATATTACAGTTTACCACAGAAATTGCAGCTTGACATATTAAGACCCCATAAAAATGGAGGACTTGTTTTGCCAGTTGGAGAGAAAATGCTCACCGCTGCCGCGCTCCCGTGAGCTAACAGACTTGATGGGGTGGGCTGGCTGACGGGGGTCCAAAAATGAGACGTGCGCCTGGGAGCCCACGGCATAGACAGACCACTCCTCCCCGTACGCCAGGCACACATTCTCCTTACAATATGGCAGCTTCGTCGACAGCACCTGCAAAACAGAGGAGCTACTGACCTAAGAGCTGATACCACAGCTCTAGGGTAGACTCTAGACAGGTCCATAACCGTAGGGTGCAGACACTACAGACAGTGCCATAACCCCACTGACTTTATTTCCCATCCAGTACACAGATTACAGCTGGCCATTCAGAGAGAATGAGAGACAACGGTTTGCTCACCTTGCACAAACTGTGCTCTGCCTCCCACAGGTGGAAATAGCCATCCAGAGACACAGCACCCAACTCCTGAGGGAGACGGAGGGGTCAGGCAAATCATGTCAGGGATCACTGCGAAAAGTTGCTTCTACTCTGAAATTCACCCATCCAGAAGACTCCCAGATTCATATTCAAAATTACCTACTTTAAGTTTATTACATCCACAGTCTATTTGACCAGTTGATTCCCCCCCTCCCCCCACAAAAAGCTGTTCTAGATCAGAGGTCCCCAACATCGGTTCGGGGATCCCTGTGTATGCTGGTTTTGTCGAAGAATTTTAAGAAGCAGCCGATTTGCCTTAATTTTGTACATTTCATGTTTAGAGTAGTTATTTACCCTCTTCAGCTACATGTTGACAGAAATATCCATGCAGGCCATAAAGAATAAAAATTCCATATCTAGATAGTGATACATCAGAAATAAAAGGGAGAGAAAAAGAGGGGAAAAATTTCACCAATCATATTAAAGGATTAGTAGGTTCCTAATTGGTGAAAACTAAGTGACACAAGCATTATATTCACATTAAAAGCCTCCTCGTTCAATTATATTCTTTCCTCAGATTGTATCTGACCATAGTCATGATTACAAGTGACCTGTATCTAACAGTAATGTGAAAATATATGTCCCCCAAAACGGCACGCATGCACACGTTGTTACTTTTTTGCACGAGTTATCTACGTCAATATCAACAAAAAGCATAATATTTGTGGGAGCGCTCATGGCATTCCACCTGATTCAAACCAAGAAAATGGACACACTGGTGGTAAATGTATGGATGGGATTTTGCCATTCATCAGCTGTACAAGAGGAGGTAGAGAAGGCAAAAAAAACCAGATGGCAAGCTTTCGCGGTTTTAACAGCACGTGCATACAGGCAAAAAGCTACTGTACATGGATTCCGATCTGACCGTTCTCATTCAAGTCGCATGGCCACGCATCAGATTTGTATCTGACCTTTACCACATATGAAAGTGTCTTAAGTGTGTTTGAAGATCGGATTTAAAGATCGGATTCCTGTATCCACACAGCCCCAAAAACATCTGAGATCTGGGTCACATTAAGGCAATAAAAATCAGATGAGAGTGACTTGAGCCTAGTAACGTGAGGATAGCCATGGTGGCAAAAACTAACGTTATAAAACCATTTAGTGCGCAAGCAAACAATAAGTCGTCAAACCTGTTTTGAGTCATGTAATGAAGTTCAAGCAAAGTTCTTTGACAGAGCTTTTACTAGCAATATAGAGAAAAGCAGAATATACTCTAGGGTCATTAATTATTTTTGGCTTACATGGGTCTTTCTGTCAAAATTTGGCTCAGGAGTATAAATAACTGCTCTAACCAAGACATGCACCAAATTAAGGAAAACTGACAGCCAGTTAAAATCCTAAAATTGCAATTATGGTTGGAACAGAAATCAGCATACACAGTGAGCCTCCAGGACCAGAACTGGGACCACCGTTTTAGATCTCCCATGACTTCAGTAGCCAGTACTGACTGTTACATTAGCATCAAAATGTTTGGTAGAGAACATTCTAGACACACATTTGTGACCTCACACCTTCCCTCCATAGGTCATATGATTCTTGTCTAAAGGAGGGCTTGTGGGTGAGAGTGAGATCTACCTTGTTGTGGTCATTGAAGGCCAGTGCTCGGACTTTGCAGTTAAAAGGGTTGGTGTACTCCTTGGGAAGGTCCTTCAAGGCCCGGTGGGAGATATGCGAATAGCTGGGGACCCCTTTGGAGTCATGGTGCCTCTCAGCCTGGCGCAGAGCCTCCTCCGACACCTCCCAAAGACCCATGGAACCATCCCTGGACCCTGCAGAAAGCCAAAAACAAGGAGGACAAGAGAAGAGTTCAGCTGGATTTCTGTGCAGTAGCGTCAAGGAAAATCCCAGTAACCCCCCCTGTTTCTGTGTACTGAAAGCCAACAGGTCCAAAGAAGAGACTATCCATAAGTGACTGCACAAAATGAAGAGAAACCCCATTTGATTGACAGCTCATTAAGCCAAAAAGAGTTCCAGCATAATCAGTGGGGTTCACACCTCTCCCTCTGATACACCACAGGGCAACGACCCCCTCTGCCTCTTTACCGTTTGTATTAGCACTTAGCAGTGCATTTTCTTAAAGTGTATAAGATACTCGCCAAAATCAATCAATGCACAAATTTGACCCGTTTTGCCCTCACAGTGGGATTGGAGGGAAACGCATATATCAATATCTCTGGTGCAAAAAAAAAAAAAAGTATTCGTACAACCCCAGTTGTTCGGCAGTTCCGCCACACAATATCGGCTTCCTTTCTTCACTGCCCTTCTCTTGCTTCCCACCATGTTTTGTTGCGAGTGAAATCAGCTGACCTCATAAGAGTAAATCACATGACGCATGTCCTTGCAACAAATTTCAAGTTGAAATAGCAGAACATTTAAACAGGCTCAATAAAAAAATGGGTTCAATTAAATTTGAGAAGTGTTTTAATGCAAGAATGCATCTTTACATGTATCAAAGATCCAACTACCTGAAAAAAAAAAAAATTTGTGTCATATACACTTTAAATACTGAACACACAATGGATGTAGTCTAGGGTATATCTGATCTGCATCAGTTTGAAAATGGCCACCCACTCACCCGAAACAGCCATGGTGTCACTGATCCAAGCGATGGAGAAGATCCAGTCATTGTGTCCATCCTATTAGATGGGAGCAGGAGGACAGGCCATCAGAAAAGCAACACTCACAGGCGGCTCTCACCCGAAACACAGCATTTTTGAAACACTTTCATGCAGTTCACTGGTGCATAACATGATCACACAATCTCTCTACAGCTCCTGGACAAGCATGCTACATATCGTGAAGAATTTTAGTTTGATACATTTTCTGCAATTTGTTTCAGAGGTATACCATGCAGGAGTCCTAAGCTGCTTTCACACCGGACGCGAAACAAATTTTTCGCACGACAGATTACATTCAAAGTCAATGCAAAGACACGAATACACGCGTACATTGACTTTGAATGTAATCTGTCATGCGAAAAATTCGTTTCGCGTCCAGAGTGAAAGCGGCTTTAGCCTTACAAGTAGTCCAATAGTAACAATCACCGAAGTCCCCTGCTTAGTCTTTAACCACACTGACTCACCGCCAGTTTTCCAAACCAAAGGGCCACCCTATACAAGGCAATATACCGTATTAACTGACAACACGCATACCAAGGGAAGGCTTACACAGAATGCAAACATGCATAACCGCTCCCATGGTTTGAATAGAGAAAGCAGTGTCACTACCGACGACTAAGGGAAAGCAAAGGGAAGAAAATACTGTGAAGTACTATGCTCCTGCCATTCGGGGGCAGTGTGTAGCCATTATATAATTCATAAGCGTTAATTCTACATCCCACAGGGTTATGGCACAAAAGAAAGCAAGGCACTGTCTAATTGCGTTTCTTGCAGACCAATTAGTGAAGCCAGATCCTGTAGCACCACAGTGAAAGAGGAAGAGACGAGGGGTAGAACATCTGAGGTTGAGGTGTCCATAGTGCTGCACGATGGATAGAGGTCAAGAGACTTTCAAAACAGCAACTTACTGATCAGAATGTGAGAAGACAAAACAATAAGAACGCTCACCCCAGTCTCACTACAAAGACTGATGAACTGAAAGCGAGACTGAAGGAGCGAAAGTACAACAAGCCAAAATGGCAATTCAACAGGGCTGGATCCCGGCCCACAGGCCAGATGTAGCTATACCCATCACGCCCAGAAACATTCTGTATGCACTTCAGAGGCAGTGTGAAAATTCAGTCAGAAGAGCAAAGATTTAGCAAATACCTGTCAAAATTAGATGCAAATATACTGTACATATGACAAAAACAACATTCCACTTTCCAAAATATTTTCTGCCTCTTCAATGCCTCAGCTCATATTATGATATCCATCAATCAAAGTGACACTATTGTTCACTCCTGGATAAGCTGGTTGTGAATCTTACCGCCCGTGGTCGTGCTAACAGCAAATTGACTGATTAGTGAGTAATGCTCGAGTCTCATTGCAACACTCCTTCCTAAGCTTCACTTATCCAGGAGTAGAAACTGAGATAAATAACTTGAATCACTCATGCCACCCAACCCTAAATATAATCTACCAGATAAAAGTCCACCCATCAATTCTACCCCTATGGACTCACATCTCCAACACAAACCGGGTCCAGCGTAGGCAGCCTGTAGACGGCCAGGCTATTGGGGTTATCGCCACCGGTTGCAAGCAAGCTGCCAGAGGGGTTCAGCTCAATGGCATGAATTCCGCAGCACTGCTGGTCGAGCCTCGACGCAGAGCCAGGGGCAGGGCCCCCAAACCCCGCCCCCTGCCAGACTCCTCCCCTGGCCTCTCTGTCCTTCAACATGGGGATCTTGGTTATCTGACCCGTTTGAACATCTACCACAAACAGCTGAAAAAGACAGGAAGGAGATGGCTCAACAAAAATTACACATGGATACAGACACCAACACCAACACTCACACATGCACAGACACGTGCAAGCACACAATATGTATTATACACACGGGTGTAGCAAGTAATTTGAGGCCCACTAAATTAAAAATGGCTCTGCACCCTCCCCCACCCCACTCTACAGGACTTTTTGTGGGTCCCATCCAACTGTGCCCCTAAAACTGACACCACATTTGCTCTCTACTCCCCAAAGCCGGCCCTACACATACATAAACAAAGTGCCTCCTCCTCACCGTGTTGCACTTGGTTCCGCACACCACCTGCCGTTGGTTTAGCCACTGGGAGGCGAAGACCTTATTGAGGTGCCCAAGGGAGAACTGGCACTCACGCAGAATGGCCGGCAGGCGCCCCGCCGCAAAGCCCCTCAGGCTTCGCTCCAGATGCGACTCCTGCTGCACTTGTGGCCGAGACTCCCGCCCCCGCACAGCCCACACCACCGAGCGCCGCCCGCGCCATGACTGCTGCCACTGGCGAGAGCAGCCCCACGACACCCGAGCGCGCTTATGGCTCGAGTGGAACCAGCCCAGCTGCAGGAGGAAAAGAGCAAGACCAGAAAGCGGTTGGATGATAGAGAGTATACCATCTGTGAAACTTCTACACATTCTTTTAAATGAAAACCCATGAATTTTGCATTAAGGGAAAATAAGAGTCAAAAAATGTTCTTGCAAAAAAATTGCACTTATGAAATACAAATATAGAGGAACAGCCAAGGTTGAAACAAAGTTTTTGTGTTGAGCCGGAGACTGCAGAGGAGCACGTCCTGAAGCACCGTAATTTTGTGACACAGACCATGGTTAAACACGTCTTTTCACAATGCGACTTTGGTGACTGAATGCGCCAGATTGGAACTCAGCTTCGTTTGCATATGTGCGTCCACACTTGACACTTCAATGCTACCCGCTTGATTGGAAAATGATCGGATGCACAACCCTAATTCCGAAATAGTTGGGACGAAGTGTAAATTGTGAATACAATGACTTTCAGATCACATGAGCCAATATGTTATTTACAGTAGAACATAGATAACATTTCAAATGTTGAAACGGAGACATTTTACATTTATCCACAAAATGAGCTTATTTCAAATTTTCTGGCTGCAACAGGTCTCACAAAAGTTGGGACACAGGTAAAAAAGGGCTGAAAAAGCAATTAATTTATAAGAGTATCAGCTGAAAGAACATTTAGTAAGTAATTGAGTTAACTGGCATCAGGCGTGTAACATGATTGGCTATAAAAGGGATGTCTTAGAGAGGCTGAGTCTCTCAGAAGTAAAGATGGCCAGAGGATCTCCAACCTGTGAAGGCTTGCGTAAAAAATTTGTGGAATACTTTAAAAACAATGTTCCTCGACGTCAAATTGCAAAGGCTTTGAAGGTCTCACCATTGACAGCTCATAACATCATTAAAAGATTCAGAGAAACTGGAAAAATCTCTGTGCTTAAGGGACAAGGCCGAAGACCTTTACTGGATGCCCGTGATCTTCGGGCCCTCAGACACCACTGCATCACTCACCGGCATGATTCTGACATTGACATTACTCAATGGGCCCAGGAATACTTCAAGAAACCACTGTCTGTAAACACAGTCCGCAGTGCCATCCACAGATGCCACCTAAAACTCTATCATGCAAAAAGGAAGCCATTGTTGAGCATGATCCAGAAGCGCCGCCGTGTTCTGTGGGCCAAGGCTCATTTAAAATGGACTGTCGCAAAGTGTCCTGTGGTCAGACGAGTCCAAATTTGACATTCTTGTTGGAAATCATGGGCGTCGTGTCCTCTGGGCTAAAGAAGAGAAAGACCACCCCTCCTGTTATCAGCGTTCAGTTCAAAAGCCAGCATCTCTGATGGTATGGGGATGCATTAACATATGGTGTGGGATACTTGCATGTTTTAAAAAGCACCATGAATGCTGAAAGGTATATAAAGGTTTTAGAGCAACATATGCTCCCCTCCAGATGACATCTAGTCCAGGGAAGGCCTTGTGTACTTCAGCAGGACAATGCAAAACCACATACTGCAGCTATTACAGCATGGCTTTGAAGGAGAAGAGTCCGTGTGCTGAACTGGCCTGCCTGCAGTCCTGATCTTTCACCAATTGAGAACATTTGGTACATAAGTAAACAAAAAGTCCGTCAAAGGAGACCCAAAACTCTCCAGCAGCTGGAAGCCTGTATTAAACAAGAGTGGGATCAAATGCCAATGGCTAAACTCAAGAAACTTGTCTCCTCAATGCCCAGACGCCTCCACTCGGTGTTAAAAAGAAGAGGGGATGCTACACCATGGTAAACAGGCCCCTGTCCCAACTTTTTTGAGACCTGTAGCAGCCATCAATTTTGAAATGAGCTCATTTTGTGGATAAAATTGTAAAATTTCTCAGTTTCAACATTTGCTACGTTATCTCTGTTTTATTGTGAATAAAACACTGGCTGGTGTGATTTGAAAGTCATTGCGTTTTGATTTTATTCACAATTTACACTTTGTCCCAACTATTTCAGAATTGGGGTTGTATTCCCACGCGGATATATTTCCATGCAACAGGTGCACACTAAACGGCTCATAGTGCCAGAAAGAACCTTCTTTTCCTAATACTGCTCAAAAAGTTAAGGGAACACTTTATCATAGTACAGCACCAAGTCGGTTAAACTTCAGGGATATGAATCTGTCCACTTAGAAATCACAAGTAATTGTGAGTCAATTTCATCTGATTTGGTGCAAATGAAATTGACAACAGGTGCAATGGAGGAAAAAGTAAGGCAACCCCGAAGGGAATGGTTGTGCACGAGACTGTCAAGACAATTGCTCTCTCCTTATCCTTCCTGACAGATTATTCTCTAGTTTCATGTTCTGCTAGTGTACTTGTCATAACTGGTTGCATGAGGTGGTACCTACAGCCCAATCAGATTGCACAGGTTGTCCAGCTCCTCCAGAGTGGCGCATCCACACATGCAGTAACAAGAAGGTTTGCTGTGTCTCCCAGCACAGTCTCAAGAGCATGGAGGAGGTACCAGGAGACCAGCCGTTACACAAGAACAGCTGGACAGGGCCGTAGAAGAACATCAACCCACCAGTAGTACCAGCATCTCCTCCTTTGTATGAGAAGGAATAGAAGGAGCACTACCAGAGCCCTACAAAATGACCTCCAGCAGGCTACTGGTTAGGGACAGGGCGATCTTCAACCATGATTGTTTTAGAATGTAGTAAGATCACCTGCTGCCATGGGGCAAATATCCGCGGCCCTTTTCCTTCATTCAACCCCACGCAATCTTGAACGAACGGCTGCCGAAAGTGCCAAACATCAGAGGACATGTAAAATGCTTCCGGAAAAGACTTGACTAACATCAGTTTTTTTCCAACATATGCTGAACAGAGCTAAGTGAAGGATGACAGAATCTTCTCTTTTTAACCAATTAGGCTACTCTTATACTGTCTCTGTTTACTTTGCCCAATTAGCCACCAACCCCTGCAAACCATGCCCGTGGTTGACCTTGGTTGACCCTGGTTCAAGTAACCGTGGTCAACCCTGGTCACATCATGGTTTTGACATTTTTGTTAAATGGAACACCATGGTTGACCTTGGTTGACCTCGGTTCACCATGGTCAACCATGGTTAACCATGGTGCAAAAATTACCCAAGCGGGTGCAACCATGCTTCAACCATGGTCGGCCATTTTTAATCATGCTTTCACCATGGTTGACCATGGTGAACCGAGGTCAACCAAGGTCAACCATGGTCACGGTTCGCAGGGGAAAAAGTGGATTCGCTTACTTACTTCGTTGAACAAGGATTTAGTCTTATTTATTATGATGGCTTGTTTGATTGTCATTTTGAAATTTAAATGGCCATTGAAAAGCACAGATTTGCATGAACGCGATTGCGTGATTTTTCGTAGACTTGCATCAAGCCACTGGGTCAGTGATGGTCTGGGGAGGCATATCCTTGGAGGGTCGCACAGACCTCCATGTCATAGCCAACGGTACACTGACTGGCCTCCTGTGGCCAGAGTGAGTAGGCAGTTCCAGGATGATAAAGGCACTGATGCCATTGACTGGCCTTCTCATTCCCTTGACCCAAAATCAACCTGAATTCCTATGGGATGTTATGCATCAGTGCATCCGACGCTACCAAGTACCGCCACAAACTGTGCAGGAGCTCACTGATGCCCTGATCCAGGTCTGGGAGGAGATCCACCAGGACACCATCCGCCGACTCATCAGGAGCATGCCCAGATGTTGTCAGGAGTGCATACAGGCACACCGGGCCATACACACACTACTGAGTCACATTATGAGCTGCTGTGACAAAATTTACACAAGTTGCATAAGCCTGTGATTTCAATTTTTTACTTTCATTTTCGGAGTGATTTTGAATTCAGCCGCCATTGGGTTGATGATTTTTATTTCCACTGACCGGTGTTATGTCATTTTGTTCTTAACAAATTATACCATGTATATCAGTAAACATTTTCAACTTGAATAATTCGTTCATCAAGATCTGATATGCGATTTAAGTGTTCCCTTAATTTTTTTGAGCAGTTTACTTTGTTATGGAAGAAGGGTCGACATGAGACTTGTTTTGTTGAGGGGAGAGCACAAGAGACTAATGATTAACACCGTTTTTCCACAGTGCAGGAACATTGGCAATTTTCCCGAACATTTCTTTATTTTTGCAACTTCTGTCAAGTGTAGCATGCGCAGTCTTGGTGGTGTCGGACCGCAGCGCAAGTATGATTTTACGTTAAAACGAAAAGATATTGTAGCAAAAATCTCTGGCTTTCCCATGCCTTTTTGCAAGAACATCAATGTTCAAAACATCCTTGAATTTCTCTCTTTTCAGCCAGCAATACTGGTATAAATAATCAGTTTCATTTAACCCTTTCATTACCATTGTCGCATTTCCGCGACAGCGCCGATCCCGCATCACTTACCATTGTCGCTATTTTGCGCCTAGAGAAAGTCCCTCACAATAACTGTCAAAGCTCCGCAACAAAACAC
Organism: Gymnothorax javanicus; assembly: GCA_029692085.1. Taxonomy (NCBI): domain Eukaryota; kingdom Metazoa; phylum Chordata; class Actinopteri; order Anguilliformes; family Muraenidae; genus Gymnothorax; species Gymnothorax javanicus. Next base: position 29,196,062 of record CM056194.1, on the reverse strand, counting down.
CCCTTTGGACGAGTCTGGTATCGCACAACACGTCAGTGATGTCATCAGGCTTCCCTTAGTTCCCAATCCTCCGGTTATGCACAGTTTTATTTTATTTTATACAGGTTATTGCAGGCAGTGCGTGCTGCAGCATGTGCATCTCCGTTTGTACACAAATGCACGTGTATCTCCATTTGTACAGAAATACGGGTGTTTGTGCATAAATCCCATAGAGGAGAAATCGTCTTGTCTTGACAAACCGAAATACGGTTTTTATCCTCATTTTCTGTTTTTACTTTTGGAAAAACTAAGCAAAGATATGTGTCAATGGAAAGGTAATTGTATTTTGAACATGTTTTCTGTACATAAAATTGTCCATTTCTGGCGTTTTTAGTTCGAAAAAGGGGGTGAAAATCCACATGCAATATCATGCTGCAAAAGCACAAAAATTTACGGTAAGCAAGGGTTGTCTTATTCCCAGTAAACGGTAGTGAAAGGGTTAAGAGCCATGAGGAAATTACCTTACCTTTTACAAATTTGTAACTCTGTTACTGACCAGTTTTTTGCCGTTTTCACCCAAAATAAATCAAATGAACAAAATTGGCCATTTTGTTTTTTGAAGTACTAAGGAAGATCTACAGTACACAAAGCCATTTAAATTGTAACTCTATCTTACTTAGTTTTGGAGCGCTGATACAAAATACACCAATTTTGTAACTCCGTTACTGCGTGACCTGGCCCACTACACAAATCAGACTATAAATCAAACAATTTTCGCCTCACAAGATGTGTTTCATAACGCTTTTGAAACGCATGTGTAAAATTATATTGAAATCGCCTGATGGGGGAGCCACCAGCTTCAAACATGTCCGTGGGCCTGGCTCAGATTTGGCTACATAAATCATTGACATTTTGTCCATACATCACCAAACTTGGTGGATAATTTCAATGAGCTTTTAAAACTTGTCCCCAAAATATTTTTGAAATTCAGAATGAGTCAGAGTCAGAAGATTTATTGGCATTCCTACCACATACGCAGTACACAGTGAAACAAGAAACCGTTTCCCCAGGACTCGATACACAGACACATGCAACCTACCATACAACCCTACTAACAGGTCAACAAGCAACCACTAACTAATCAGTACTAACAAGGCCTATATATCAGTAGACTAAGGGGAGAACGTATAGGAATAGAATGAGAGGGGAAAAAAGTGTTCTGTACAAAGGGAAAAAATATACTATCCTATACTACCTGTCCTTATTCGCATCTGTACGATGTAGCATTCTTTCCTGAAGTGCAGTGCAATTCAAACAAAACAAGCATAACAGCGGTTGACAGAAATTGACCAATAGGGGGCGACGGCCTTGCCAAAACAGAGTGTGGCCGTTCAGAGAATTGGCCGTAAATGAATGAGCGTCTGTCCTATCATAATAAAGCCTGCAAGTTATTGTTAATACAGTTGTCAGAAACTCCCAAAAGTTTTACTCTCGCTTTCATCTTTGAACAGTCTTCATTGGCTAGAACCCCGGAATGGCCACTCGCGGCTATATTTTACATTAGAATTCCAACCATCTGAACTTGTAGAAAAAGGGTCTGGATAGGCTTTTTAGTTTCTGAATACAACGTATTTAATTGGACTTGACTGTCAGTGAGTTAGGTTGGCAAGCAGTGCTTTCTCCTGATTCACAACAACTCCTAAAGTGACCACACTTAGGAAGCTTTCGAGGCAGCGGCCTGGGGTGGGCTATAATGCCTGCAAGGGAGGCTTAATGGGGCTTTTATTTGTCAATGCTAAATGTGCCAATCTGGGTGGGCCATCGGGGGCCCCTTTTCCCAATTTTTTTTTTTTTTTGAGGGAGCAAATATTTGCCAGGCTTGCCTCTGGCGATTTGTGAATTTTGTGAAGGTATATTAGAGTGACCAGTGAGACTGCACATAGTGAAACAACTTGCTGGCTGTCATGGAGACACCTGGCAGTGACATGCGAACTAAAAAGGCAACAAGTCTGGGAAGAAGCTTATGATGGTGCGGTAAAATATTTATTTTAATAGAAATTATACCCAGTTAGATGGACTGACAAGGCCCAGAGCATTGTCAGAGCTTCACGTTTATAGTCAGTCTTTGACCGACTGTCCAACAGTTTTGCCATGTCTGATTATGCCCACATACAATTTACACTACACTGAAATCTGAACCCAACGGGGGCCACTTCAGCATGTGGCCCAGCTGATCTGATCTTAATGCGAGGAAGATCCGACCTCCAAGCGCACATACCTGACAGTAATGTGCTCTTGCATAATCGGACAACAAAAGCCACATTAGAGAGACAAGTGCAACCATAGCAAGGGGTACATTTCCCAACAGCTGAGTTTTTTTTTTTTTTCCCCAGTAGAGTGCAGATGATTATTCACCACCTCAACTTCTGTCTAAAAGGGGTCCCAATATATTACTTCTCTATAATTTTTTGGTGAAAATGTATTGAAAAATACTATTGTAAGCAAAAAAAATAAAAAATAAATCATTCCCTCAAGTATATTGAGGTAAAATAAGGACAATTTAAACAATCACACTGAAAACATCCATTTCTTATAACAATTGATAGGTGTCACAATTTTTTTTTTTTTTTACTCTTGCATAGCATAGGCCTAATATCTAAAGCACTTTGTGCTACATTTCTTGTATGAAAAGTGCTACATAAATAAAGTTTGATTTGATTCAGACTTTGATAGCATGATTGCATGTTTGAAGGCTCATTCCTTGATTAATGATGCTAAAAAAAATTGTTTAAACTGCCTTGAGGCGACAATACTCTGCAAAATTACCTCTGATGGTCAGTTGTTCCAGTACATAAGGTGACAAGAACTTTGAGCCGTGTCACAGTGTTTAAACATGATGGCACGACGGAGCCACATTGTGGCCTTACATGATGGTTTGTCAGTTAGAAGAATTTCTGATTACGTTAAATGCTGCAACGGCACTGCAAGAAATACCATCAAGCATTTCAAAGAGACCAGTTTGCTGAAAACTAGTGGTATTACAGGTGCAAAATGGAAGTGCCTCTGATGTTCATTTTCTGTGTATGACAAGTTAAAAAAAAATTTAAAAATTCAGCAATTGACAGCAGGACAACTCCGCGATGACACTAATAGCGCCAGAAATGAAGAGATGAAAGTGTCAAGATCTACCATTTCCAGCTGCCTGAGTGAAAATGGTCTCGTTGGTCGTGTTGTTTTGTTTTTCATTTTGTTTGTGTATAATCATCACTGCACACTACTGTATATCGTTGGAACCACTGAAAGTATACGGATGAACTATGTAAGTTGCTAGCATAGCTAACTATCGACTCCGCGTTTGAGAAACTAACCACAGATTTGAACGATGCAGCGGAACCATAGTCTATGGGCGGGACGATCAATATAATGACGTCACGTTTACGCATGCGCGGTAACCAATCCAAGGCATAATGGGCGTAATATAATCAAACAGGAGAAGAGTTGGGATCATCGAAGGCGCAACCCATCCATGGCCAAACGACGAGTAAAGCCGCTTTCACACTGGACATGAAACGAATTTTTCGCACGACAGATTACATTCAAAGTCAATGCAAAGACGTCGCGTCTTTGCATTGACTTTGAATGTAATCTGTCGTGCGAAAGGTAATATTAGTCGATGCACTGAAATGTCTTATCACCTGTTATTCACCGGGAAGCAGGCAAGTCACGTTACAGGTGATAGGCAAGCTAGGTGAATCAACGTGACTTCCGGGTACAAGCGCAAGCCAATACAAGCTACACGGCAAGTGACACATATAGCTACCCAGCGATTCAGCTAATCGTCAATGGTTGACTTCGCCGCTAACGTTAGGCTGGCAAGGAATACCGAACAGAGTAAACGCGGCTAACTAGAGATCTAACGTCAACTTGGTTAGCTAGCTTCATGAGCTGCTGGCTGACACAGCTAAGTTGGTTGAAAATGTGGCTTACGAACCAGCTAGAAATCAAAATGAGCCGTTTAGCCAAACCGCCCCACTTCCAAAGAAACTCAACAACTTAGTTAACTGCTGTCAAATTAACAACTAAGTGCTGTGAGCTTTAATCCAGCGTCTGTATCCATTAATATTTACAAGCCAATAAGATCTACGCGTCATATACACTGCCCTAAAACTTCATCCATCCACTGGTCCCAACCTGAACCAGAACCAGGATCATAAACGCTCGCTACTAGCGAATTAGCCAACCAGCCAAACTAACGTGACATTAGCAAACATGAGTCCAACAGCGCATCACAGCAGACGTTACACAAGATCCATGAAACTTTGGGTGCCCAAGGCAGACTCACTCATGGAAATATGAGCCAGCAAGTCTGACGGTAAATGAGCAAACAATTGGGATCAGACAAATCCACCTACCTGTTGTTCTTTCGGTTCGCCTGCCTTTCTCTTCCTGCTAACTGTTTTTCTCGCCATATTCCGACACGCAGAGGTCCCTTGCCCACATGGAAGGCAGTAGCAACGAAGGATACTGGATCATATAATGCAGATTTCCTAATTAAAATGTGTTGATGTGGAGTAATGCTCCGCGGGTGAAGGGCGTTACAAGAGCACACTGACCGGCCAAAGCTGTGTTGGCCAATTAAGCACACAATCCCAGTCAGGCAGGCAGCGATCCAACGCCCCTTAGCTACCACTTCCGCGACCAAAACAGCGAGGCACTTCTTTATTTTGTGTTGGTAATGCGTGCTGCAAATAGCAGAGAAATAAACTGCTGCCTTCCAGCTAGCAAAAGCCAGCTAATTTACAACCTTCCCGCAGTCTTCTATTAGGCGATCTGTATCACCAACGGCAGCGAGGCACCGCGCGCAGTCGCAGTTAACTCAAACGTCAACAAAAACAAGGTCAAACGTGCCCGTTCCTGTACGAGCGTGCGCGTTCCTCGACTGCATATCAGTGACGTCGGCACAAAATCTGTTTGACATCAGAGCCAAAACTTTCTGCATCGTTTACTGTCGCCTCTTCTGTTAAAAATAATGACGCACATGAAATAAAACAATCTACCTAATTGGTAAATGTTACACCGTCTGGGCTGTCTGTGAGGGAATTCCTATCACGGTATTCCAGACCGTGTATTTCACATGGCACCTACAGTAAGTGAACACTGACCTCTTCAAGGACTTGGCACCCTCTTTCATTCAATTATCTAATTAGCCGAGTTATCAATATCTAGATTGGACATTTGTGAGCATCAGTTATTGCCAACATACTGTGAGTGCATTCTGGCAATGTCTCTGCACTCAAGTACAGAGGGGTGTACTACAAAGCGAGAAGTGGGTTCTGTGAGGTACGTTGAACCTAAAGCCTGGGTTTCTAATGTCACAAAGGTAGCAGTCTTTTAACCTGCTATTGTAACTTATGGTATCTGATAGCAAGTTTGGGGTTTGTCAAACCAGCTCATGCAAAGAAAGCCTCGCTAATGTTGAACTTGCTTCTTGGTACACCTCAGGAGTGAAACAGTTCACATTAGTAGTCAGACAAACAAAGCCATGACGATTGTTTTGTAACTAGAGAGATCATACAGACTAGTACTCTAGGACAGGGCTTCTCAAACCTCTCCTGAAGTAGGGGAGACTGGGGTCCGATCAGCCACGGGGACCAATGAGCCATATCACTATTTTGCGATCAATTGATGACAGAGCTGCTTAAAATAGGCAAAATATTTGACCATTGACTGATGAGTCATAGGGATAAATGAGCCATATCACCATTTCACCTATTTTAAACACCTTTGGCATCGATTGATCGCAAAATAGTGATATGGCTCATTGGTCTCCATGGCTCATCGGACCCCAGCGTCCCCTACCACTTGTCCTGCATGTTTTGGATCTCTCCCTGCTCCAGCACAGGTGATTCAAATGATCAGATTATTATCAATCAGCTTTCAGGGGCTTTATAGACCCTATTGTTTAAAATCACTTGTGCAGGACCAGGGAGAGATCCAAAGCAAGCAGGATAAATGGTACTCCAGGAGAGGTTTGAGAGGCCCTGCTCCAAAACCATCTATGCATCTCCTTTTAATTTTAAAGGCCACACTTTCACGGATCAGGGCCAAATTATTCCACAGCAAAACAATAATGCTTACAGTGAAAGACAACTTTTGCGCAAATCCAATGTTAAACAAGAGGCACTCCGAGACTGCAAACCTCCACCAAGGCAGCACAGTCGAAATCTTGCTAAGTGAACATGGCTCATAAGAAATGTAAGGTATCTGCAACATAGGATTTCAAGATGGTTGCTGTGGAGGCCACTTGATATTATTTGTTGGAGTGCAGTCAAAATGGACAGGCTGTCGTGGCAACCATATTGTTTGACCGATCACAGTCAAAATCAATAGGGTTCATCCCTGATGTAATGGCAACCGACCCACAAAATTTCAGAGATATCCATTCATTACTTTTTGAGTTATCTTGTACGCAAACAGATGGACGGACAAACCAACGCGGGCAAAAACATAACCTCCTTGGTGGAGGTAATAAAAGAATTACCCGTATGGAGTTCAGATATTGTGACTTGAATTTTTTGCGATGTCTCTATAAAGTTGTACAACACCTCCTATAACAAAAATGTGACCAAGCACGAAAACTAGAGGCCGCCATCTTTCCACTCCTCAAAAAGGTTTGGTCAATGAGAAATGAATGGCCAAAATGAAATGAAATAGCCAAGGAATGCTTTGCATTCACATGACAGTGACATCACCTGACCATAGCTTAATCAACATCTGTATAGGCTTGACTCGTTTTGTACTAAATTCCCACTAGTTTTGAGCGGTTCTGTCAGCTTAAATTGGTTAATGTATTGCTCCCCCTCCCTTTCTACATTAGTTGTTTCAATCAACGGGAGATTAATTTATGATCCATTTCTCTCTCTCTCTCTCTCTCTCTCTCTCATCGTTGGTTTTTTTTAATACAAAATATGCATGCGTGAATCAGGAGTTATCTTTCACATTCATATTGAGCTGATCTTTACATTAGCACATTTATTACCTTTACTAGCTGGATATTGCTCCTTTTTTAGTTCTGAGATCTGGAAGGTTCGCTGAAAATTTGATCATTACACACTGCAAGCATGTTTAGCGAACAAATTTATGTTTAGCTCATGTGGCTAGCCTAGCTGGCATCATCATAAGATTACTATGCATGTGCAATAGGTTACTTGACTCTACAATCATGTTTGTTTAGTTATATTAACAAGCTATATGAACTTGTTTATATAGCTCTTTGAGTTATATAGCAAAGCATTTGTTGAAGTGGTGCAGATGAACCTTTATTAATTTGCCGGTGAGTTTGGCCGTGGGGCGTCAGAGCACTTACGGGAAAGTAGACAATTCAAGTCAACAAATTTTTTGTTACCTCTTGCCATAAACAAGAGGCCTGTCGGCCAAGAGAGCTCCGCTGAAGATGAGTGAAATGTCCATGTCATAACTTAATTTCAGAAATTCTTGAAAACTATTGCAATATTAACACATATGACACATTTGGTAACCAGAATATGCTGAACCAGTTTGGGGTCTCAATTTATGTAGTATAACAATAAAACCGCACTGCAAATTGCAGTCATTTATTTCAATCATCTTACCAGCAAGCAATACTAACAACCAGCAAACACCCACCAGGCCTCTTGTTGAGATATTAATGAAAGACTGAAAAAATTAGCACAAACACTGATTTTCTAAGTCCAAAATGCTGAATTTGTCAAAAACCGGTATGAAGAATTTTCTCATTTTCGCAGGGGATATTCATAACATCATAAGGAAGGCTCCCAACAAATTAGACAAAAAGTTATCAGTCAGTTTTTGAGATACTAATGAAAGACTGAAAACATGAGCACAAACACTGATTTTCTAAGTCCAAAATGCTGAATTTCTCAAACATCGGGATGTAGAATTTTCTCATTTTTGCAGGGGGTCATCAGAACATCATAAGGAAGGCTCACAACAAATTAGACAAAAAGTTGTCAGAGAGTTTTTGAGATATTAATGAAAGACTGAAAAAATTAGCACAAACACTGATTTTCTAAGTCCAAAATACTGAATTTCTCAAAAACCAGGATGTAGAATTTTTAATTTTCACAGGGGATCATCAGAACATCATAAGGAAGGCTCCAAAGAAATTAGACAAAAAGTTATTGGACAGTTTTTGAGATATTCAAATGTGAAGTGAAAAGTTGACGCCGGACGAACAGACAGATGGACGCCGGACAACTCGGCATTAGGTAAGCTCCGCTGACTGCTGACTATCGTCACAGCGGAGCTAAAAAAGCTATTAGGCATTTGATGTCATCATTAAAGGGAAAAATTACGAATTCCACGACTGTTTCTGTCCAGATATTTAAAGGAGCCGTGTCACAATAACTGCACATCCTCAGCACTTCAAAAATTCTTAGCCTAAGAAGGTGAATCTGCTCTACTGGAAATCAAAATCTGATTCCATCCCCGCCAATTCACCTGTTTTGCATTGCATTTATATATACTTAGTTACTCAGGAATTATTCTTTTTACATGAAGGAGTTTTCTATGGAAGTTTGAGGATTCAAAGCGCTATTTCAGCGGTCTGGACTCCATCTGAAAGACATGCAGAATGTAAGCTGGTTTTCACAGTCTTCACATTCAAATAATTTGCAGTGTGGTAAAGGTCAGATGGAAATTGGTCAGTGTAGAAATTATTCCTCACGGTCATTTTCCTCATTTCAGTATTTTCTTGCCAATAATGTGCCTTTTCTGAAATACTGCTACATCTCGTCTGTCACAAAGGGATACATCTTCTGACATAATTTTTTTTAAGAAATGAGGATATACACGCTTCATCAGTTAGGGTGAAAATAATTGCCACCTGAAACATGAATCGCTCCAATAATGGTCCAGTCATAGTACTTATATCCAAACAGACTTTTTTTTTTTTTTTTTGGGTGGGGGTATGGGCAGGCAGTATACTTCTGCTCAGAGAACATCACTCTTGCAAAGAGAGAGGTTTTATTAAAATTGAAAAAAAAAAAAAAAACCACTCAATTTCTTGTACGAGTGAGTAGTTAAATGAATTACCAAGACATCATACAAAACCAAAAAAAGGCCAAAAATGCATCAAACACTGCACACAGGCCTACATTGTTGGCCTGATAAGATAATACCAGCAGTTTATCATGGTAAACTGGCATTTCCACCTCGATTTATAATGTACCAATGAGGCACAAAACAATTATTCTTTTACTAACTGAACCCATAAATATTTCTGTGATTTAAGCAACTCAAAGGTGGCACAGCCTGCTCAGGACAGAACAGTTCAGTGCATCTCCTGTCCAAAACTGATCAGCAGAAGAAACACTGTCTGGTTGTGGTGACTCGTCAAGCAGACAATCAATGCTGGGGCACCCGTTTAAAATTCAAACCAGCAAAACCAGTAAGATATTTACAACCCCAATTCCGAAATAGTTGGGACGAAGTGTAAATTGTGAATAAAATCAAAATGCAATGACTTTCAGATCACATGAGCCAATATGTTATTTACAATAGAACATGAATAACATTTCTGATGTTGAAACTGAGACATTTTACATTTTTATCCACAAAATGAGCTTATTTCAAATTTTCTGGCTGCAACAGGTCTCAAAAAAGTTGGGACACAGACAAAAAAAAAAGGGGGGGGCTGAAAAAGCAAATAATGTATGTGAGAATCAGCTGAAAGAACATTTAGCAAGTAATTAACTGACATCAGGTGAGAAACATGATTGGCTATAAAAAGGATGTCTTAGAGAAGCTGAGTCTCTCAGAAGTAAAGATGGCCAGCAGCTCTCCAACCTGTGAAGGCTTGCGTAAAAAAAATTGTGGAATACTTTAAAAACAATGTTCCTCAACATCATATTACAAAGGCTTTGAAGGTCTCATCATTGACAGTGCATAACATCATCAAAAGATTCAAAGAAACTGGAAAAATCTCTGTGCTGAAGGGACAAGTACGAAGACCTTTACTGGACGCCCGTGATCTTCGGGCCCTCAGACGCCACTGCATCACTCACCAGCATGATTCTGTCATTAACATTACTAAAGGGGCCCAGGAATACTTCAAGAAACCACTGTCTGTAAACACAGTCCGCCGTGCCATCCACAGATAACACCTAAAACTCTATCATGCAAAAAGGAAGCCATTGTTGAGCATGATCCAGAGGCCAAGCCGTGTTCTGTGGGCCAAGGCTCATTTAAAATGGACTGCAGCAAAGTAGCAAAGTGTCCTGTGGTCAGACGAGTCCAAATTTGACATTCTTGTTGGAAATCACGGGCGTCGTGTCCTTCGGGCTAAAGAGGAGAAAGACCACCCCTCCTATCAGCGTTCAGTTCAAAAGCCAGAATATCTCATAATATGGGGATGCATTAGCATATGGTGTGGGACACTTGCATGTTTTAAAAAGCACCATGAATGCTGAAAGGTATATAAAAGTTTTAGAGCAACATATGCTCCTCTCCAGATGACATCTATTCCAGGGAAGGCCTTGTGTATTTCAGCAGGACAATGCAAAACCACATACTGCAGCTATTACAACAGCATGGCTTCGTAGTAGAAGAGTCCGTGTGCTGAACTGGCCTGCCTGCAGTCCTGATCTTTCACCGATTGAGAACATTTAGCGCATAATTAAAAGAAAAGTCCGTCAAAGGAGACCCAAAACTCTCCAGCAGCTGGAAGCCTGTATTAAACAAGAGTGGGACCAAATTCCAATGGCTAAACTCAAGAAACTTGTCTCCTCAATGCCCTGACGCCTCCACTCTGTGTTAAAAAGAAGAGGGGATGCTACACCATGGTAAACAGGCCCCTGTCCCAACTTTTTTGAGACCTGTAGCAGCCATCAAATTTGAGATGAGCTCATTTTGTGGAGAAAATTATAAAATTTCCCAGTTTCAACATTTTCAATGTTATCTCTGTTTATTGTGAATAAAATACTGGCTGGTGTGATTTGAAAGTCGTTGCATTTTGATTTTATTCACAATTTACACTTTGTCCCAACTATTTCGGAATTGGGGTTGTACAAGCTGGCACTTCAGAACATAAACCAATTCTTTCAAGTGCCCACAGCCACAAATCTGACCTTTTCCAGCGCTAAATCATGGGTTTTATTGACTATTAGATGAAAGTAAATAGGTAAACAGGAATTTGCAACTGGATGAAGCACAATGCAAGTTCACATTCACATTAACACGAAAAAAGTAATTATAAAAAACAGGAATCCCACCAATTTTCCCATTTTTGTTATATGAAGCCTGGTAACAACAACCATCCAAAACACATTTATGGACGGCTAGGACACCAAGCAGATTAGTATAAAGATTGTGCCGTGCAAACTGCAGTACTTCAGTCTTCCTGTCCTTTGTGTGCCAGCGGGGCACTGCAGAAAGACATGTTCAAATGCATCCCAACCCCCCCCCCAAAATCATCATTTCATCTCATCATCTATTGCACTAGAAGTCAGCAGTACAAAAACACAAAATCAAGAAGTTATTTTGTTTATTTTGATACAAAGCATGAAACAGAAAAACCTAAGGCAATGTTCACAGTATTCACACCCTGATCAGTGTTTTACCACACACAGCTTTGTGTTGTGCTGCAGGTTTGTGTGCATGTACTCACTAATACATAGTTTAAACGTACATGACTTTGATGAGGTAACAGTCATGTTGTGTTCCTAAGTGCCATGCAGTGTTTCCCCTTTTTTGGCTTAATGTGGTTTATTTTCTTCACATTTTCATTGTTTCTTTGATGTCCATTCCAGTGTGATGTCTAAAGGCATAGTACATCTGATAACACACCCTCTTCAATTTAATATCAATTGTAATTGCTTTGTCAATATAGCTCCTAAACAGAAAGAAAATATATCAGGCAAAAGTATTATTTGTCATGAGGCAGAAATACCAAAAAATACTCAAAGCCAACTGCAATCAGACAGAAAGGGCACTTATGATGATTTGCATTTCCATTTGCATGTCGTCACGGCCACCAGCGCAGTTGGCAGTGGACGTAAGCGGCAGGGCTGCTGGGAGTTCCGGCTCTTTCTGTGCCTCTCCCCACCTCACAGGCAGGAAGCGGACGGTGAAACGCTGCCTCAGCATGCTGAACAGAATTTCCTTTGTTCAGTCTCGCCATCCCATTTTTGTTTGCTTGTTTTACTTCTCCTGCCAACATCGATTCGTAGCTAGAAATTTCCAGAGAGGAGAAGTGCAGGCTTTCGGCTGGGCCCTACACACCCTCCCTTCGTTTCCAGCTGAACCTGAATTCTTATATTTGATGGCTATATCTTCTTTCGCATCAACATTCGCTTTTTTCTTTCCATTTAGAGGTTGTACTCACTCTTCAAAGCCTCCTGAGGGGCTTACAGGTCACATCTCTGTGAGCGATAATGGGAGTGAGGGGGTCATGGGAGGTGTAGGCTCAGCTGGTGGTTGCTCGAGTCATGAGTTCCTCCAAGGCCTTGTCCTGGTCGTTATTGTGGAGTCGCAGCACCTCTTTAATGTGCTCCCGGTCAAAGCCCATCTCCCCAAAACGACAGAGCAGGTGCAGGAACTCCAAGGCCTGAAAGAGGGGAGTGAAGAGATGGAGAAGAGTGAAGAGGAGATGAAAAAGGGGGAGTGAGAGGAATATGCAGCGAGGACAAGATTGCAGCAAGTCAGGCATTTTGCATTAAAACTTCAGCAAATCAAGCTTATGCTATTCACTGTACCAGTGAGAGACTAGGAAGGATAAACAGAGGAGATGACAAGGGAAAGAAAGCTTCGTACAGAAGGAACAGCATGTAATAAACAAGCCAAAGAACAAACACTGTCTCACTTTTTGAAATCTGTAATAACAAATTCGCAGAGGGAAACAGCATGATCATCAGCTTAGCATTACAATTAGCACCGCAGAACAAACTCGCTGACCTTCTCTTCAGAACACTGGTACATCTCCAAGCACTCCTCAACCGTGCTGGCGTCGAACCCTCGCTCACACAGCCGCGTGTGTATGATCAAGTAGTCCAGCACCTGATCCACAAGCCACACCAGGGAAGGGGAGGGGACAGGCAATGGGAGCATTGACCCATGTTCAGAATGGTTTTGAAGAGAGCAAATTCTGAGTCTGAGTAAACTCCATTGCTTCAAATTAGCAGCAATTATTGTTCCAACAATATTTAAATTTTGAGTGATAGAAAAAGCATTACTATCACAAATTTGCCACCATACACTTTACTGGTATAAAATTCTTCATCAGTTACCATCCCTATACCAAATAGTCTGCTGACAGTGCAAGAAGGGAGCTAGAAGCTACTTTCCACACTAAAAATATAATGTATCTTGGTCGGTACCACAAATGGCACAACTGGCTCACTACTTACACAAGTAAGACAATGGACATGTAAACCAAACTATCATCGGCGACTTTACCCAACTGTACCCCAAACAAGACACAGTAGCCCACTGCAAAGGATTTCCAGTCACAGCAGCATATTAAGCAGCATAGCTGTGTGGTAAGCAGCTGCATGAGAGAAGTGTGTGGCCCATACCTGCTCCATGTTCTGACCCTGTTTCTGCATGGCCTTCAGCACACCTTCATAGGGATAACCCATAGCAACCATGGTCTCCACACATTGCTTCTCCCTAGGGGTCAGTCCCTGAAAAGCCCTGCCCTCCCCAACCAAAGCAGGAGGGCGATGGGCGGGGCCTGTGGCTGGGAGCGGAGGAGACTGCAGAAGAGAGGGAGGGAGAGAGAGCAGGACAGGGCCATTGATATCAAATCAAACAAGTTCCACTGACAAAAGCCAACATTTTCAACTTCCTCAGTCAGCAGACAGAACAATGCTGAACAGAGTAATGCTTTCAAGATAGGCTGGTTCACCTGCCTTACACAATTCAAGAGACCAGACTGATTTCAGCCACAAGTGTGACAGAGACAAAACACAAAGCCATAAAATCTAAAAACAGAAAATACGACTGAAAATTTTGCATTACTCAAGTTATTAGAACGTGGACTATGAAATACTTCTCCAATAGCATCATACTGTGCCGCCGTTCTACAAAAAAAATTAGTCACAAATTATTAGAGGCATTCAGTAATTAAACCACTAGCATGCACACTTGTAAGAACAAAACCATACTTAAATGCACCAATTTGCTTTGTGTAGGTCTTCCCTAGTACTTCAAAAAACAAAATGGCTCATTTTGTTTATTGGATTTATTTTGAGTGAAAACGGCAAAAAACTGGTCGGTAACGAAATGAGCCATTTTGTTTTTTGAAGTACTAGGGAAGACCTATACAAAGCCATTTAAATTGTAACTCTATCTTACTTAGTTTTGGAGCCATGATACAATTTACACCAATTTTTTAACTCAGTTACCGCGTGACCTGGCTCAGATAAGGAAGTGATTCTTGGTGCAGTTTAGCAGCTTCAAAAGTAGGACCAAGGGTCCTGTAGCTTACCAGCAAGTAATCTTAGTTACGATACAAGTTATGAAAATTTCATGTGAAGTTTGACATTTGAATCATTGAAAGTCAATGCAAAGGTCACTAAATAAAAGTTCACATGCATTTATAAGACCTCCTGTTATATAATCCTAAGCTCTGAATCAGTTTTGGTGATACAAGTCATTGAAAATTCAATGTGTTAATTGTGAACTATAAAAGGTCACAGAAGGTGAAGTATAGGTCAGTAAATGGACTTCATATATGACTTTCTAAATGTCTCTACACAAACCTTGGCTCAATCTGTGACCATTTTCGTGATAGAAGTCATTGTAATTTCACTGTCGAGTTTGACCCTCAAAGGTCACTGACAGTCAAGTTGAATGTCACCAAATGTTCTTATGTGACTTCCTAGATGTCAGGAACACAAACCTAGGCTCCATCTGTGTCCGTTTTAGTGATACAAGTCACGGAATCTTCCCTAGGTCACATTTGACCTTCGAAGGTCAATATGAAGGTCGCCAAATGAAAGCTCATATATGACTTCCTATACGTCTCTAATACAAACTTCGGCTCCATCTGTGACCGTTTTGGCAATACAATCATCAATATTTTCAAGCCTAGAAGCCTTTGAAAATTGTAACATTCTGCTTTGACTTCAAGTTTGACCTTTCAAGGTAATCTGAGGTCAATTTTAACACAATCAAGATATAGGTCATGTATGACTTCCTATATGTTGATAATAGAAACTTAATCTCCATCTGCAACAATTTTGCTTCCACAGGTCATTTTGCCCATTCTCCGTAAGACCCAATGCTAAAGTACAGCGCCCCCACTAGACCCACATGATGCTCGCACTGTACATTGACGGTACCAAGGGAAGTTGATTGCCTGATTTAGAAAAAAATTCATCACGCGGTTTTTGAGAAATACATTTTTCAAGTTTCTCAGTCCTATCTTTAACATTGGGGACAAAATTTCAAGGGCCCATAAAACAGACAAACTTGATTCCATCAAAAATCCAAGAAAAACGTCTGGAGATATGGTCTAGTAGTATGGCAAATTTACAGAAAAATTCATCAGGCCAAAAAAAAGATAAAAAAAATGTTCCGGACGATGGACGCCACACCACAACAATAGCTGATCGGCCCATAGGGCCGGTAAGCTAAAAAACAACTTCAATCCACGTGATTCCACGCACCAAACCCATCTCTCCCAAACAGCAAGCATCCCAGCAGTACAGCTTCTGATGTAGCCCACCTGATGTAGCCCACCAGCAGTTGGCCAGAAATATCGATCACAGTTTCTTTGGCAGAAACAACAAACACAGCTTTTCCCTTTCAGATTCAGGATCAGAGAGGATGCTGGCCGGCCTCTCTTTAATATTTCAACTTTCTCTCAAAAGCAAGCACTGAAAAGGGCTTTTAAGCAAGCTACAATGTCCTCAGCAATCACAATGTTGGCTGTTTTTCGTTAAATTTTGTTTTGAAAGTACAATGCCACGACTTAGCCGCCCTGTGAAGAGGAAGAACTGCGTAACCCTTCATAGGGTTGAGGGTGCATGACACCTGAAGGTCAGCCCCTCCAGTGAAAATTATATGTTGATTAGTCAGTTTTTCAACCACTTTGCAAATGCCGAAAAACACTTTTTAAAATATCACGAGGACCACCACAAGCATAGAGCAACTTCATGACAATGACAGCCACTCAAAACTGTTCTCTGAAAAACACCTTTTACACACTCAGTCAGACAGGCAAAACTGAAGACATTTCCAGTATTTCATGGTCATTTTAAGTTTATTTTTTAGTCACACTACAACACCACTGATTATTACACTTCGTTTCATTTGTAAAAAAAAAATATGACTTGGGAATAAAGGTTTTCCCCTAGCAGTATGTTACAATACCAAAAATATCTTGACGTTTGCGCTTCATCCAGCTGCACAGTAACATGATTTGCACGGCAAAGCACAGAATTGTGCAAGTTCCATGACTATGCAAGGAATAGCAGCAGATCTCCATCAAAATCCAGGAGGTCAGATATGCATCATTTAAGCTCGGAACACTTGGTTACAACAGCATATGAAACTGCAGTCATATACCACACAGTTTAAGGTCAGGACCAGTAAACCAGCCTGTGGAGAGAAAGAGGACGAGAGACCGGAAAACTTACCCGTATCAGCACGCCATCATGTGCCAGGCGACCGATAGCTTTCTGGGGGAGGGCTTGCCGGCTGATGGGCAGACTGCAATTAGGCAGGCCGTGCTGTGGGGTGGGTTGGGGGGCGGAGTCAGAAAGTTTAGGGAAGCTAAGAGAGCGAATATCGCAAGGCAGTCCCGTCTCCAGCCGTCCCCCAGGCCCCTCCTGTTTGGGCAGGGCCACCAGGCCATTGGTCCGGTCGCGCAGGTTGGTTTTGACGGACAGGAGCGGCTGCAAGGTCAGAGCCTCCACCTGCAAGATGCTCCTCAGCTCCTCCTTGTCATTCAGCGTCTTGAGCTCCAGTTTGTCGAACGGGTCATCGACGCTCTCGAAATCCGCCAGGTCGAAGCCCTTCGGGGTGGCAGGTGGGCTGGGGCGGCGGGGCGGGCTGGGGCGGAGAGGGGCGTGAGGATGGCGCCGTGACTCAGCCCAGCCAGCACTGGGTTGAGCGCCGGAGGGGGCGGGGCCTTCTTATCGGAGTGGTGAGGTGGAGGCGTCTCGTTGCTGGGCTCCTTCCCCTTCTGTGACTCAGCGAGTCTCGCCCTTCTGTCCTCCGCCTCCTGCTGCTCCCTCCTCTGAGCTGCTCGGACCTCCTCCAACTCCTCCCCCCAGCGCACCACCCGCTGCTCCAGAGAGAAGTCATACTGCGCAAGACAAGGGGGGGAATCACCATCACACCGACTGACTGACTCTCTGACACACTAGTGTGAATCAGGCTTATTATTCACCATGAGGAGCTCTCAGTGCTGAATTACTACAGACAAACACACTGACCATCTCTGTCGGGATACCCACCCCGATTCAACCTTAACTCTTTTCCTCATGGACATCCCCCTCCTCCTTTCCCCATAATCACTACAAATAACGACCCCGACCATATCAATGAAAACGACACTTGACGCCTTGGGGATACCCCCATTTTCAATCAATGGGGAGACTAGGGAAAAGTTCCAGTGATATACATAGGATTCACAGGCAGTCATTCTAAGGGGAAAAAAAAAAAAAAAAGTTAAATTTGAAACTACAAATCAGATTCTCTTGCACTGCACACTGATGCAACTGCCACAAATCAACGCATACAGAAGTCCATAATTTCGAGGACATGAGTCAAAAGATGCTTGAGCGAGCAGACTGTAACCAGCAGGAGTCTCGGAAGAGCAATCAAACAGTCGTCCCGTAATAAAAAAAACCCCATTTGAGTAGCACTGCATCCAGATCTGACAAAGTAAGGCATTTTACAATAACAACTACAAATTTGGAATGATTAACAACTGTAGTAACCTTTGATGACCAGCAGGTGGCATCCCTGTCCAGATAATGATTTAAAAAAAAGTTGGCTACATCTATGCAAATTCCTTGCGGGGGGCACTTGTTAACCCTTATCCAGGATTAGGCCACAAGATCTGGTGCTTTTCATTGTTATCCAGTGATTTTCTGTCTTAGGGCCAGAGAATATGGTAACTACATTTAATCAGGTCCAGAGTCTTAACTGATGCAGATTAAGGCAATATAAACTTGTGGCCCACTGTTTCCACGCACTCAATTTAGCAATGTAGTCCAGAGTAGCCTCTGTGGAAAATTTTCTGTTCAAATGTTGCCAAGGTAGAACAAAGCAATGAGATTCCTTTCTGCATGGGAGGGCAAAGAAAGGATGAAGCAGCTCCTCACCTCAAACTGGGCTAACACAGAGGTGCAGTCTGGGATACAGAACCCCACCGGCAGACCCACTTTAGATGGACTCCGGAAACTGTCATTTATCTTGAAGGGAACGTGATCCACATAGCTGCAGAGTCCTTATGATGGAGGAGAGGAAGAGGGAGAGAAAACGAAGAAAAATTTTGAAGTATGCCAGAGAGACCATAAAAACCTTTCGGAAGAGCTACCAGATAAGATGCAGGATGAAGTACTTTGACACACAAACCAAAGGGCAACAGAGAATGTAAATGTTTAACACCAGTTTGACTAGAGTACAGTTGACTGCTATCTATATTTGTTGAGTGGCTTCCACAACCTGTGGCAACCTAAAAGTGGTACAATTCATGCTATCCACTGAATACTGCGCAGCACTTTATATTAGGTGCCTAGCTAAAGATTACAGCAGAGGTCCACTCAAGAATCAAAACTCAAATCAAACGCAGCCATCTGTACACACTCACTACAGATAAGTGATTTTTCTGTTAGACTGGCTCATCAAGAATTTACATGACTGACATTAAATAACTACTGTGCAAGTTGGACATGAAATGTACCTTTATCAACATACTAACTAGCCAAATGCTATTGGTCGGGTATATCCCCCAAATGAAAATTCTCCCCCTAGGCAAAATTTATGGTTTGGCCTGGTGGTGGTGACACAAAGGGTGTGGGATCCTGAAAATCAACAGGACAAGTACTCTGAGAACCAGGAATGTTCACAACAAAGTTTACTCAATTCCCACTGTTAAACTTATTGCATTTCTGTAAGTGAAGTCTGGCCCAAAGGCAGTGCTATAGGAATGTTCAGTGTCAACAAAACAATAGGATTGCTCCATTATGCACCAAGACCTTCACAGCATAGTTGATCTGATTCCCATAAGAACACTAACTTATGGCATTTGGAACTGTAGTCTCACCTAATAGTGGCACCGCAGTAAAAGTAATAAAGCCATAAAAATCAATAAGGTTATTCCCCAATGCACCAAGAATACTGGAAGCAGATTTGTTAGGATTCCCATTAAAGTTGTTCAAGTTACTGCATTTTTTTTTTTTTTTTTTTTTTTTAATGAAAAGTTCGACCTAGCGGTGGTGCAGTGAGGGAAGGTCGTGGGTCACCAACATCTCCTGTGTACACCAGGAACAAATCAAAGAAGGTTTGACAAAACTCCCAACAAAATGGTCTCAGTTGCTGCATTGGGATATGTTAAATTTTGCCAAGGGGTTTTGCTATAGGAGACAATACAGAGCCGCCACTGAAAATAATTTCCTCCTTTATACACCAGGAATACTGAAAGCATATTTAACATCATTCCCATTAACCCAGTTAAACCGGGACAGCGTGTGCGCATTTTAAGAACGTGTCGTTGCCGACACAGATATGCGCGTAATTTTGAAAGTACCGTAATTACTGTAAGTTTTGCGCAATAGAAAAAAAATTCCAACTGTTCCTGAAAGCTGAGAAGCTGTGCTTCAGCCCAAATACAGGTTACTATGGTGAACATGGCAGCATGATTCTCTGCTGGGATTTTTGCATTAGGCCTTAAAGGGTTAAAGCAGTTCAAGTTATTGCAGTTTGCAAAAATGAAAACGTTGGCCTGGTGGTGGCGCTAATGCAAAGGTCATAGGGTTACCAATATCAATAACAGTTCTTCTTTATGCATCAGAAACAATCACGAGAATTATGACGATTCCGTGACGAACTGTTTGAGTTATTACACATTGAGATTTTTAATTTGGCCAAGTAATGGTGCTACAGGAAACACAGAGCCACCACAGTCATACAGCTTCCTCATCTATGCACTAGAAATGTTGAAAGTACATGAGACATGATTCCCAGTAAAACTGTGAGTTATCGCAATTTTTAAAAATTGAAAGTTTGGCTCGGAGGTGGCACTATAGCAAAGGCCATAAGGTGACCAACATCAACATCTCTATGCACGAGAAATGCTCATAATCAGTGTGACATGATTACCCGCAAAAACCGCTAGTTATTGCATTTGGAAATGTAGTCTGACCTATTGGTGTTACCACAGGAAAGCTCAGTCGCACACAACAAAAAGATTGTTTCAAAAGTTTCCTGCGATTCCCATGAAAACTGTTTGAGGATCTGTGGCGGCAGCAGCCAAGACGAATCCATAATATCTCCAAACACGCGGTTTCGAGGATGTAACTGGTACAGAGTGCATTTTTTTAGGTGCTTAAACTGGCCTGTTCCTGGCTTGACAACAGAACAATACCAACTGATAATTTCTTGAATTGCTGAAAATGTATTTCATTATAAACCAAAACAACTGATTGCACCTTGCCAAATAGACCACCGTTTTGTGTCAGAGAATTGAACTTGCAAGCATACCTAAAGGACTGACAGAAATAACAAATTTAGCAGTACTACAGTTCAAATGAAGGACATGGCTACTCATCCAGGACTCATCATTACCAGAACAGATACACAGAGACAAAGGCTCACATAAATATCAGAGGGATTCATGCAAATGAGTTCCATTTTCAAGAACAAATGAATTATGGCAGAGCTTTGTGCAAGCATACTAAAGTGGTCTCATTACAGTGACAGCAGAGGTAAGACAATAATGAATTGAAGGCAGCAAAGTGACTGAGAATTCAAAGCTGGTGAAGGCAACATCGACCAACCAAACTCACCAAGGCTCTGATGGTCAGACCCAGACTTCCATCCAGCCATTTATTCTGAAAGACAGAAACCATAAAACCACTGAGATCATCAAAATCACTAGACAACACAATTTCATACAGGTGTGAAAATTCAATGTCTAGGCTCTTTAATGTGCTCAACACATGCATGCAAGTATGAATCCAAATGTGCATACAGCCAAAATACAGATGGCAAAAAAATAGCAGCAGATAAAATACCATCAATATATGCTCTACTCAATGCTGAGCTGCAGGAGTTTTAGGAAAAAAAAAGAAAATTACCAGTCTCGTCTATGGGCTAGAGCATTAAACACCCAACATTACCAAAGCACAAATGCGAGACATTTGTGCAGAGGCTCAGCTTATGGCAAAAACAAAAAACAGAAGTCATGTTTACCATGTGTGCTGATTAGGCGCACGGTCCGAAATTTCAAAATTAATTATGAGCGTTAAATATGGCTGCAAGCAGCAATGAAGCGGCAAAGCATCACAGAGCCACCAGGAAGACAATTAATCAGAACAATAAGACACCAGCCCATCACGCACACGGACACCCACTCTTATGCTACAATCCATTGCACTCTAAAAAACCTCCAACACAGATAATTGCCATGGAATTGCCTTTCAACCCCGAACTCCCATCTGGGAACTCCGGCAAAATTCAGCCAGCTTGAGTTTGTCAACAAAAACACCCGACGTTGCGGCGAAATGGCTGCCCACACAGTAAATAGCAAGCATAATTATTATGTAATCAAATTTCTGCTGGGTCATTCCATGCCAAATCACCTAATTTTCAGGAAAGTCCCCAGGTGACCCTCTTAGATTTTGCTGAAACTCCATGAAAATGTTCATATATGCAAATAACGAACACACAGAAAATTTCAGGCCAAAAGTCCAAGCCGTTTTGAAATTATGGCTGTCCGAAGACCCCCCCTTTTTCGTCACTGCGCTATGCTAGGATTTTGTTCATTTTCAAATGATCATATTTTTGGATTTGAAAAAAGCTACAAAGCTGAAAATTGCTACCTGGGGTAATTTGCACACAAGCTTTCAGAATCTGCAATCAAAAACAGTGTATCTTGCTTCCTTTTTGAAGATATGGGCACCTGAAAATGAAAGTTTTTTCTAGCGGAAATTATTTTTTATGCGATTTTTAGGCTTACCTGGTGCCCGAACCATTGATCTGAGGATACCCAAATTGCTGATACATAATCTCTACATACAGCTAAATAACTCCCTGCAAGCATAGACTTATAAAACAATCAGTAAAGGTATGGCTAGGGTCCAAAGTCGACTTTCACAAAAAAATCAAAAAATCACCCCTTTTTCGGGGTCGGTTGACCTTGTGAACAGTTACTCAGGGTAATGAAATTTGCACCACAGAATTATATGTATCTGACCTTCATATGTACCAAATTTCATTGATGTGACTTAACTCCTTCATAGTTAGGCAGTGTTTCAAAGAAACCCACTAATTTGATCAAATTATGCTACTTTACGGTATATAACAACATCCTCGAGCTCTGGTAAATTGACAATTACAATAATTTGTAAAAGCAAATTGAAGCAAACCTACTTGAAATACGTTTCTTGTGCATTTTGAATGGATCACTGCAATATTTCTGAGTCATATCGAGATGTACATCTTCTCATGGTGAAAAACACACTGTGCTGTCATCACGTAGCAGTACCCCACTTCTCCATTCCAATAGCTTCTTATCATCCTGTGACAAGTCAGAGGCTGCAAGTGTGCCAACATTTCTGCCATATATTTTCTTATGGCATTCCTCCTCCAGTGCAATTCCAATACTGCATCCCGATCTTGATGCTTCAAATTCCATGTTTTAAATCTTGATTTTTACAGAGCTCACAAAATGTACACTTCATCTGCTGAACATTGCAGTTGAAATGAATTGTGAGGAGTGGATGTGAGCTGAAAAGTGAACACACTGTTCAATTATTCTGTAAACAATACGGCCACAACAGTGAGGTAATTGATCCAGCTATTTTAAATAAACAGTTGTGGTTTGAGTTAAGTAGACTAGGATGAACCTAGATAAACAATGTTTTAACACCTAATTAGACGAGGTCACCTGGACTAGGATGAATCTTAATAAACAGTTTCCAACAGCTATGACCTCATGCAAATAATGTAAGTAGAGCCCACTGAAAATCAGTAAGTTGAATCCACTTAAATAAAAGCAGTTTTGTATTAGTAACATCAATGTACAATATGTACAATGTATGGTACTATGGAAAACTTTGTTTTAAAACAAGCCATATGATACTATTCCTGATGTACAAAGTCATGAATTTTACAACTTTCTAAGAATTATTATATATAAAAAAGGTTATCAAAGATTACTTATTCTCATTTTTTGCCCTTTGACATCTACCGAAGACATTGTAATGTACAGCAAAATGGTGTAATTTGATCAAATTAGTGGGTTTCTTTTGAAACACTGCCTAACTATGAAGGACTTAAGTCACATCAATGAAATTTGGTACATATAAAGGACAGATACATATAATTCTGTGGTGCAAATTTCATTACCCTGAGTAACTGTTCACAAGGTCAACCGACCCCCGAAAAGGGGTGATTTTTGAGATTTTTTTTTTTGAAAGTCGACTTTGGACCCTAGCCATACCTTTTACTGATTGTTTTATAAGTCTATGCTTGCAGGAGTTATTTAGCTGTATGTAGAGATTATGTATCAGCAATTTGGGTATCCTCAGATCAATGGTTCGGGCACCAGGTAAGCCTAAAAATCGCAAAAAATAATTTCCGCTAGAAAAAAACTTTCATTTTCAGGTGCCCATATCTTCAAAAAGGAAGCAAGATACACTGTTTTTGATTGCAGATTCTGAAAGCTTGTGTGCAAATTACCCCAGGTAGCAATTTTCAGTTTGTAGCTTTTTCAAATCCAAAAATATGATCATTTGAAAATGAAAAAAAATCCGCGACGCAGCGCGCGACGGCGAAAGGGGGGGGTCTTCGGACGGCCGTAATTTCAAAACGGCTTGGACTTTTGGCCTGAAATTTTCTGTGTGTTCGTTATTTGCATATATGAACATTTTCATGGAGTTTCAGCAAAATCTAAGAGGGTCACCTGGGGACCATTAGGTGATTTGGCATGGAATGACCCTGCTGTATGAGCTGCTGTATTATGAAATGTTCAAAGACAACTTTGTAGTAGTCATTTCTAATTTCATTTTAAAGATCTCTGCTTGATAGAGGTCTTCACGAATAATCCCAGCGCGCTCAGATTATAAACTTCCCACGTCCAATGGTTTGCAGCGTTAGACTTCTGGGCAATTTATTAATTATCAATTATCAAAGCCCTATTTTAAGCTATAGCCAAGGGATGCGAAGAATGAGAGCTGGTAATCATCGTCAATGATCATAGAAGAAAAATACCCTTGAGGTTTTGACTTGCAGTTGAAGTGATTTACTTTGTTTAAAGTCGAAAGCATTCACAGTAATCGTGACGCATCTCCTTTAATGACGCAAAGCAAAATTTCACCTTCATACTATGAATATTTTCCAAATAAAAGGCCCTAAAAGTACAGGGGGGTGGGTCAAAATTTCAGGCTTTTTAATTTGTGTTATTCATTTCCAGCATTTCTGAGTCCTCATAGCTTCCTAAGTTCAGGGAATGACCACATTAAATTTTCAGGGATGAAAAAAACTGAGCTGTTAAAACCTGCAGCCAAATCAATTCTACTTGCCACAATCTAGAGCCAAAATCTAATTTTTGTTCAGTATGATGTTTTTCTATAACCAAATTGAATCATTTATATCATGAGATATATCATAGTTTCAACTGCAAAGCTGCATCAATTTAATTTCTATAACACAGAGTAACAGAAACAAGAATCAGCACCCAGGATATTTTATCCGTTTTCTGATAATTCGCCAGAGAAAACTTTAACTCGACAGGCTGGTTGCTCACATGGGTGTAATATTGCACACAAGCACACACACACACAAAAAGCAGAAGTTTCTCCATACAAGATGAGACTAGTAAAGCAACAGTTTCTACGCTCTCCCTCAACCACCCAAAAATTTAAAGGAACTTAACTCTATCAGTCAAAAGAAAAAAAAAATAGCAGTTAATGCTTAAATAAGTGATTAGACCACCTCAAAGTTCAAATTGGAACCTGAGAATACCTCTACTTGAAACTTTTAAAGTTTCACATTAGGGGTGCAAAGGATTCAATAAAAATGGAATCCGTCTCTCAATTTTGTAAAAAATGAAAATGCAAAATGTTTTCCTCAAGAAACACATTCTAATACCATGAATGAAAAAATTTGGTCAAGCCACTGGGGAGACAAGACACTATAACTAGGTCAGCAGACATTGCTGTCCTGCTATATAATTTCCCAAGGAAGGTTTTAAACACCAACAGTGATTCTTCTGGACACTGGATAATTTGTCTTTGAAGTAAATGATAACTTTCTGATCCTAGGAAATATCTAATTAATAAACATTGACATGCGGTCATTGCTACAAGAAAGTAACACACCGAAGCTGTGTAATTATACTTAAGAGGGCATTTGAGCAAAAATGAGCGAGATGAGTTAAGTGAAATGAGCGAGATGAGTTATTGCCCTAAAGTATAGATTATAGCAAACATGCCAGCACATCCGGAGCACAGCATAAATTTTTGTTTGCTCTTTTTTGCGTTTAATTTCACTACAAAATATAACTTATGTGCTTGGAAGACACATTCCTTGCGCTCCACATCTCCCATCACTCGCTCAGGCATGACGCACAGATACCGAACAACGCCAAAGAAAATCACCTTAACAAGGTTACATAAGAATTGCAACTGCGGTTGGAACGAAAACAAGCGGATAGAGCTTACGAAGTGTCGAAAGGGATATATACTGCCGTCTCTGCTCCGCACGAACGCGACTGTTTAGACAGCACTGCAGTGTTAACAAGGCCGTTCGAAATGACTCCTCGAATTGCGGACCAGAGCAAACGAACTATAAAGCTGCTTTCACACCGGACGCGAAACGAATTTTTCGCACGACAGATTACACTCAAAGTCAATGCAAAGACGCGAATACACGCGCGTGTATTCACGTCTTTGCATTGACTTTGAATGTAATCTGTCGTGCGAAAAATTCGCTTCGCGTCCAGTGCGAAAGCACCTTAACAAAACGCAAGTGTAAACTCGACAATGATGCAGCGCAGACACGGATAAGCTGAAATATAAGTGGGCGTGGCAGGGATGGAGGCCACGTGTACTCTACATGCGTCTTCAGGAATGCCGTTCTTCTCCTCCACTCAATTGATTGTAAGAAGTCAGAAGCCCGATCATACACAAATAAATCGTTGGTAAGCCAGCTTCAACTAAGAGCAGCAGGCCAACGACACCGAAGTGGCGTGCAACATACCATCCAGTCTGCGTCTAAGACCATCAAAAACCGTTCATTTTCACGAGGCTCCGGTAGTCGGACATCAAGCCAGGCCAAGAAAATTCTGGCTTTATTCTCAAGTTGTCTTCCCAGTCCAAATATTTGACAGCAGATTATTTGCCTTTTGATGAATAGCTGACGTTAGCTCAATTGCAAATAAACATAAAGATGCTTCGTTTACTTGTGTCATGTTACTCCGTCACGGATGAATTGCAATCGCACATCCAGAAAACACAGATATTTTTAATAATTCGACCAGAGAACAGCACGTCGCCATGGCGAACTCTGCATTCAAGATAACGGGATAGATCAATTGTGCGAGCATTAATATCCCATTAACACGGCTTTCAGGCACAAGTAGACGACAACGAGCTACTAAGAGAGCCACGATGCAAGAATTAATGTCACAAACAATATGGCCATTATGCAGTTATTTTTAAACACCAGACCGAATCGGACCTAACGGAATCTGGTGAAATGTACGCACTAGGCAGCCAGCAGACTGCTTGGCAGCCACGTCGTCGTTGATCTCCAATTGCTCAGATAGCAAACAAAAACAGATCTCGCGTATTGGCTAGTTACCAAAGTAAAATGTCGATGCATTCTGAACACTGGCTAGCTTCACGAGTTAATATTTACTTAACTTTATACTAAACGTCACCTTCAACAAAACACAACTAGTCTGAAATATAAGTTAGGTACAAACTCTCACGAAGACTAATATTGAGTCATATACCAGATGGTTGCAATTGTGTTCATTTGTTGCAAAGTAATGCATCGCATAGAAAGCTTCAGTACTTACCGCTACACTTAAAAACATTCCTCTCACCTGCGTCTTTGCGTCTCCGGGAAAAACCCTTCAGCCAACAGCACTTTCGGGCGAGTTCTACTGAAATCGAAAACGATTTCCTGCATCATCTTCTTCTTTTTTCCTAGTTTTAAGTTCGGCGCACTGTTGCCTCCCACTGGTCGAGTAATGTCATTGATACTTTTGCCCTCAAGGTGCGATCGCATAAAAAAGTGGGGCCGTACAAAATCGCGCTCCGTTCATTCCAAAGAGGATTTCTTCGCCCACGGAAGCGATTTTTTTTGCCCTTCACATTGGAATGAATGGAGCGCGATTTTATTAGGCTTCTCCACTTCGTACATATGTGAACATACACAGAGACATACATCTTGCTAAATATATTAGTGGTTTCGAGGAGGTGTACTAGCCACTTCACATCTCTTGCTCTTACTGGTAAATATAATCTCATCTTGCCCATGTTCATTTGAAGCATGTCCAATTTATCTTCAGGTTTAACTGATGGTTGGATGTTGCGTAGTTGAGTATGGTAGGGAAGAAAAAAAACAGCTGATACCAAAGTTAAATCTGTGCATGACATTCTCCCATTACCAACCTGAAATATTGTCAGCCTTCCATCATTCAGCATCACAAGCAAGAATAGCATTAAAATCTCAAACACACATCAGTGAGGACCAAACTTGTCCCATCATTCCTTCAGACATCTCCATATTAAACTGGACACAAGGGTTGTAAAGATTCATCACTGATAACCTCCCTGTTGAGCTCCATACTTCTAACACTACACGGTCAAGCACTGATATTACAATTACTGTCCTGTGTGGGATTAAGTCTCTCACAAACATGGCAGAGGTTGATCTTTTTGAAAACAAACACATACCAGTATTACAAAATTCAAAGTTGGTGTTAGCCATGTCACTTATACACATTAACTTCAGTTTTTCTTTAGAAGTATTAATAAACTTCTATTACTCTTGCCCATTCCCAAAAAAAATCACGGCATTCAAACAGGATGTTAAACATTAATATTCTAAATATCCTCATCATTTCTCATTAGGTCCCCATTATGTTTTCCCTTCCCTTACTTGAGGACACATAGCTGTGGAGGATAGCCAGCACCACCCCTCCAATCCTCACATCCAACTGATTTTTGGTCTGCTTCAAATCAACGACAGCTTGACAATAAAAAACAGGAAATTCATCCTGCTCACTACCACTGATTCCTGTTGCACAGGGGACCAGAGGGGGCCTTTTGAACAGCTTCAGCATAAGATGCCCCTTTATTTGTCTTCATATACTGCTGAACCCTCATAACCTGTTTAAATTGCTCACAGACGGTTATGATCCAGAAGAGAAATCAAGTGCAGAGGCTGAGTACAACCCAATGGTAGGGTTTATCAATTGTAATACAGTAACAGTGGGTCAGAGCCCAGACAAGGAAAGCACAGTTCAGTTCAGATGTTATGGGTGCAGCAGTGTAGACATTGCCAATCTCTGGCCAGTGGCTTTCCAGGATGACTGCCAGGTGGAGCGCAAACTTTGCCAGAGCCAAACTGCCCAAAGGCAGTATGGAGTTGCTTAGGAGGAATGCGGTTCCAATCCTGATGACCATAGAAAGATTGGGGGCTTACAGGCTATCAGCAAGAAGCCCCTGTAAAGCAACATTGTTAGAAAAACGGCATGAGTAGTCTCGGTGAAAATTTGCCAAGGAACACACTGATTGGCCCAAACAGAAATGGTGTAACATTCTGTGGACTGATGAGAGCAAAACTGTTCTTTTCGGGTCTAGTGGTCCTTGACAGTATGTCAGATGACCCCCAAGTACTGAATTCAAGCCACAGTACACTGTGAAGACAGTGAAGCATGGTGGTGCAAAAATCATGGTATGGGGATGTTTTTCATGCCATGGTGTTGGGCCTATTTATCATATACCAGAGATTATGGATCAGTCTGAATTCATCAAAATGCTTGAAGAGATTATGTTGGCATATGCGGAAGAGGAAATGACAGTGAAATGGGTCTATCAATGAGACAACGACTCCAAACACACAAGTAAGCGAGCAACAACTTGGTTCAAGACAGACAGGATTGAGGTAATGGAGTGGCCAGCTCAATCCCCTGACCTCAACCCCATTGAAAACTTGTGGGGTGACATTAAAAATGCAGTTTCTGAAGCAAAACCTAAAAATTCACAGGAACTGTGGAATATAGTTTGTTCATCCTGGGCTGAAATACCCATTTCTAGGTGCCAGAAGTTGGTTGACACCATGCAACGCAGATGCGCAGCAGTTATCAAAAACAATTCTTAAGTGACTAAATAATAGTACAGTAATTTAAACTGAAGTTAAATCTTGAGTTAAATTTAGTGTTTGAGTTTAAAGGAAAAAAATTGTGGACACTGCTATTTTTCTAACAGATTAATATTCCTTTTCATAGCTTCCTGCAAAAGAGATAACAGACTTGAACAAATTTGTTAATGCTTTGACTTGGAATTGAGTGTAATGTTTGCACTACATTTGAAATATCGAACTGAGGGCTATTAAAAATATTCACATTTTATTCACATTTTTTACAAACTGCTATTTTTTTTAACAGAACAGTAGGTGTAATAAATATGCAAAAATAGACAAAATTGGGATGGAGGCAAATACTTTTTCACAGTACTGTACTTGGGTTTTTTATGAGAACCCTGTAACTTCCAACTGCTTTGGATACAATATAAAGACAATAATTTTTCAAATTCAGTGTGTCTTCGTTGTTGTAGTATGTGCAAAATTTGATAAGAAAAACTTGTTTTAATACGCATCATATTGACATCAGTAATATATGTTATTAATTACCTATTTCCGTATTGCCTTGGTATCAGCCTGAGGGTCGCTGTATGCGGCCTCGGGCTAATACCACGACCCGAAGGCCAATACCAAGGCAATGTGAAAATAAGCATTTTATGTTTATAAATTGGTTAAGTATGTTGTGCTATCATGACAATATTATATTATGATTATGACTTCTGAAGTACGCGACTTCGAGACTCATTAAAGAGCTAAATGCTAGGTCTGCGACTGTCGTCTGCTTCTTTGAAGTGAGCGAATGCCACAGTTGTTAATGGTTACTTGTGCAAGTGCTGAACTCGGCCAATACAGCTTAAGGTCTGCTAATACAGGATATATTGGCAGGCTGTTTTTACTGTATGTGAGCAATAACATACATAACCAATTAATAAATATCAGTTATTGGCCAAAACAGCAATGTTAATATTGGGTATTAGTATCAGCCAAAATTTTCATATTGGTCTATTCCTTGTAATAAAAGCAGCTTGACCTCTTCACTTGATTGTTATCATGTCAAAATTGATCGAGCACAAAACCAGGCTCTCATAGTCAGCATCCCCTCAAGAAGCATTCATGTTTGGTTGTTCTTCCGAAGTCTTATGAGAGTCCAAGTGACAATGACTGGTTAACTGAGGCCCTGCTCGCACCATAGCCTGTCACACAATCAAAAATGGCAGAATTTCGATCCTTGGGCTGCATCAGAAAAAGGCAGCCTTTTTCCTTTCCTCTCCACTTTTCCTTGATCTTGCAAGAAACTTTACGTGTCAAGCGAAAGTTACAGGGTGATTTAAAGGGTACCTTTGGACATGTTTAAGAGAAATTGGATTTCCTTTCCTGCAATACGTCATGAGCTTGATGGCAAAGAAATCCTTTGAAATTCATCAGAAACTTCAGGACCAAACAACATTTCCAATTTCTACAGCTGCAAAGGATTGTGGTCCATATTCTATCTTTCCTTTCTTCCAAGGCTGGCCCTGTGTTTCTTTGCTGAAAGGAAGCAATGAAGGAGCCAATCGCTTCCTTTCCTTCATGAAATGGACAATTTGGCGCTCCTTGTCATGGCTACTAGGCTAAACTATTTCCGATTCATGTCCGTTTACACAAAGGTTCCTTGTTCTTTAGAGAATTTAGACGCAGCCTCGGTTTCCAAAGTTTATTGTGTTTGTTCAGCGACGTCGCCCATTTACTGCATCACGGCACAACACCACTTGTTTCCAGATTCCCCAACTCTTTTCTCATTGGTCATCTCTGAATGACAACTAGTGGTGTCAATGGAGTGTCGTAAAACTAGTGAAACCTCAGAGGCAAAAGCCGCTAACCAATCTCCTCCACCAAAACAAGCCTGCATAAGTAGTGGAGCAGTTACAAATAAATTAGCATAATAATTCTATTTTTGAGCAAAATGGAACAAATTCAAAACCATGAGAATGCATTAAACATCTCTTTAATAATAGTCTATATTCAATAATACACCATGATTTTTTTTTTTTTTTCAAACAATTCACATAGCCAAGTTAACAAGGTATTCTTCAAGATCACAACTACCATGGCTTAACATTCTAGATTTCCCTGGTGTAGTCTGTATAGATTACATTCTGAAAACATGACCGCTTGGAAATATGTTTAAGCAGCAACATAAATAGCCAACCTGCACTACAAAATATCTGGGATTAAAACAGAATTCCTCAAAATTTGGTTCAGAAGTGACCCCTATTGACAACTGGAGAAATTTTAAATTAATTCCAAGGCATAACAGTGCAAAAATAAAATAAGAAACAGTAAAAATCAAGTAAGAAAGAGTTAAAAAAGACTGGACATTTAACCAAATGCCTCATACAAATAGTGCAGAGATCATTTGAAAGAATCCAGCATGTTTCTCTGAGCCTTCCAATTTCACAATAGCAAGAAAATATGATGAGAATGCAGTGGATATCAGTCGGTGGATTGTAATATTTCAAAAATATTACAATATTTTTACCTCCGCCAACGAAGTTGGGGCGGAGGTTATGTTTTCGCCCCTGTTTGTTTGTCTGTCTGTCTGTTTGTGAACAACATAACTCAAAAAGTACTGCACGGATTTGTCTGAAATTTTGTGGGTGCATTGCTATTACATGAAGGAAGGACCCTATTGATTTTCACCGCAATCAGTGAAACAATATGGCCAGCACAGCAGCCATCTTGAAATAGTATGACACACGATGGCTCAATTTTGCTCCCACTCATGAAGATTTGGATTGTGCTGCCTAGGCAGAGGTTTGCACCCTAAGAGTGCCTCTAGTTCCTGATTCAAATGATAAAAATTCTTTTGTGGCACACTTTACCACAGCTTTTCCAAACTGAATTAATAATGGCCCGTCATTTTTACATCCACAATTCCAGATGACTTGGGACAGAGTATTAGATGTAAAACGTAACTTATTTTTGCATTTGTGCTTCAGCTGAATGCAGGTTAATAGGGAGTTGCAAATTATGGCTTGGTTTTATTTACAGTTTCCACATTGTCCTGATTCCTTAGGAATTGAGGTTGTACGTAAATAAAAAAAAAAACAAAAAAAAAAAAACACACGAGTTGTTTTGAACACCTGATAAACTTCATTAACAAACATCTAACAATTTTCTTTGAACCGTGATTGTTAAATAAGGCATGTGCTGCCCCGTGCAAAGAGGACAACTGCTCATTTCATGTAATTTCAGTATGTAGAATATTCTCCAAACTAAGTCACAAACACACTTAATAGTAACAAAGCAGCAGATCTCATGATGTTCAAGCATAGAAGGGAAACTGTGATTGTCATCTTAACATATCCATATTGTTTTTTACAAAACAAAACAAGAATTGTCATCAGAGCCATGACATACGAGATTCTCTCAGACTTGCTAAACAATCACACACACACACACACACACACACATGCATCCCTTCGATAGAACTTATTTCACAGTTGTTGCGGCTATGATTCTGCTACACAAAATTCAGAGGTAAAAAAAATACCCTAATATACCAATTCAGTAAGCTCCCGCAGGGAGGCACAGATATAAAATTATCTTATTCGGTGGCCAAACAACATGTTTCTGGGGAATGCTGACTGGGGACACACGAGATCTTCTCTGAGACAGAATCCACAAGAGGCCTGACACATAGTACATCACTCCCTTCAACAGGATGTTTATCCAAATCAGTCATTCCATACGCTGGTATGAATTCAGAGTGTCTAGCAGCGATTTTGCTACATTGTGACATTATGTGCAGTCAGACTCAGCATTTAGCGGTCTGTTAATGAACCATCGCAATGCAACAATATATCAATGCGCCAGTGAGTAAGCGAAATAGCTGATAAACTTGCATAATAAGTCTTGGCCTTCATATCAGCTAGCCAGTTTGTGAGTGTCAGTAACCCAGCCTGGAATGAATTTATGAATCAGCCTGTGAAGAGACACAGAGCCGGTGTGTTAAGAGCTATTGAGCCGCTGCGTGAGGAGTCAGCGTGTCAGTGTGTGAAGAGTTAGTGAGTCAATGAGCCAGTGTGTGAAGAGTCATTGAGCCACTGTGTGTAGACTCATTTAATCAGTCATCCAGTATCAAGGGTCAGCGAGTCAGTTAGCCAGCATGTGAAGAGTCAGTGAGTCAGTCTGTCAGCGTGTTAAGTGTCTGTGAGTCAGTGAGCCAGCGTGTGAAGTGTCGGTGAGCCAGTGCATGAAGAGACAGTTAATCAGCGAGCCAATGCATAAGTGTCAGTGATTCGCCATGTGAGATTCAGACAGCCAGCACATTTGAGCCACTGAGCCAGCATGTTAGAGTCAGGGAGCCAGAGCGTGAGAATCAGGGAGTCAGAGTATGAGAATCAGGGAGTCAGAGTGTAAGAGTCAGGGAGTCTAAGCGTAAGAGTCAGGGAGTCATAGCGTGAGCGTTAGGGAGTCAGAGCGTTGAGTCAGGAAGCCAGTGTGTGAGAGTCATTACTGCAGGTCAGGTAGAGTTGCAGCTGGGCTCTCATGCAGCGCACACATTTTGCCTTCAGTTCCAATATCTCCTCCAGCCTCAGCACATAGTCAGTAAAGTCCTACAAAAAGAGAACACATTAACACATTACAAACATTTACCACCTAATATTTGACACAGCACCGAAATGTTGTCCCCAAAGGGATTATTTTAACAGGGAGGGCACAACACATAACCAGAAAATTTTGATGGCAGTGTGAATGCATTGGAACTTAAAGCAGCAGTTGGTAAAATACAGAGGAGAGTGGATTTTGTTTGAGAATCTGAATGGGTAAAACCTCCACGTCCCTTCCCCCTCCCTCTCTTCAGTGCTTCAGTTCCGCCTCCAAAGCCCTTCCCCACAAAGGACGCTGTCCGGGCTCATAACAGTTGTGACTACCAACACTGTTGTCCAAAAACTACAGCATTTACATGGAGATACACACTATCAGACCAGCAGGAATAATTAGCTTTGCAATAAAAAGTACCAAAAACTTATTGCAGTGCTCACATGTTTGATAACATAAACTGAGATAAGTAATCGCACTAGCTAGGTAACTAGCAAAGCAATAAATCTCCAATAATGAGAGCATTTAG
Organism: Gymnothorax javanicus; assembly: GCA_029692085.1. NCBI lineage: Eukaryota > Metazoa > Chordata > Actinopteri > Anguilliformes > Muraenidae > Gymnothorax > Gymnothorax javanicus. The sequence goes on along the minus strand of CM056194.1, from coordinate 29,161,417 downwards.
CCGTGAGGCAAAGGCACGCATAAATATCAGGACAAACTCAAAACCGGTAACACTGCCTGCACACTTCACAAAGACATTTTTGGCCACTCAGTAATAAAACAATGCTAACCAGCAGCCGTAGCATTTGACAAAAGGTAACATCAGCCCAATTGCAACATCGCAATAACATGAGAGCTACAGAGTGTCACAATGACTGTAATCATATTAGCAATTTGCATCCACTTTTGGTACATCTAACAAAAATCCAGCAGGGGTAATTACCTTCTCAGCAAAATCATTTTCCAAGTCTGCATCCGTTTTAAAACAAATCAGGTCCAATGCTTGGTCGCTAACCATTTCCACCCTGGAAAAGCCGCTCTATTGTTAGCGCTGGTTTGTCTTGTGCATGGTTGAATTCCCTAATTTTTGCCTGCCTTTCTTCAGTCTTCTTTGGTTTGCTTGTTTTTGGCAAGTATGCAGTGTCTAGTAATGGAGGGATCGAAAAATGTATTTATTTCAGGCTGTTGTATCTCTGCCTTTTCATCCTAAAGTTCCTCCAGAAACTGGGCACTGACGATACTGGGCTTGATCAAGGGAAAGGCCATGCGTGGAGGACAGGGACTGAACTGTGTGGGCACGAGAGGCGATTGTCACTGCGTTAGAAACTCATCCTGGCTCTGATTGGTCTATTTTGCTCAAGCGCAGTGGATTCTCGCAAAAGCTGCCAGGAATAATGTGCCTGATTTTTTGCAGATTATCCGTCTTATATACTATTGTCAGTATGATGTGACAAATCTGCAAATATGAAAAAAGTTAACCTACTGCAGTTTTAAGTGTCAATGCTCCACATTTGTTAAGATGATTGCTTTGCACCTCCTTGAGCCAGGTTTCCCAACATCATCCAGAAAGGGCTGGTGTGGGGGCAGGCTTTTGTTCCAATCACCAAATTACTGATTCTACAAATCAACCCCCAAGAGTCACTGCTAAACCCCTTGAGTAGTAGAATTAGGCGTATGCCTGCTTAGTTGGGATGAAAGACTGTGCTCACATCAACCCTTTTAGGATAAGGTTGAGAAACCTTGCCCTTGTGTTTACACCGCTGCCCCTACCAAACTGGGCTGCAGGCTCAACAGCGCCTCCTCTTTGCGGCACAGAGAATCCATCTCCTCCAGCTGCTCACAGTGCGCCTGCACCACCAGCCTCCTAAAAGATGGAGTGATGTTCGAGAGAGTGTGAGATTCGGAGATATTTACCCTGTCATTTTGGATTTCATTACGTTCATATCCTGTCCTACACTGGAATGACAGCAATACCACTTATGGGCCCTAACAGTAAGAGAAGTGGATTTGAGAGAATTGGATGACATACTGTGCAGGCCCCAGTCCTTCATGAAGCTGGCGTGCAGTGCTGGAGCGCCGTGGGTGCGAGGTTGTCACAGAGGGGTTGCTTTGCAGGTACGGGTCCCGTGTGATGCTCTGTGGCTTTCTAGGCGCTCCTGTTTTTATATTGTCTTGCGACAAGCTCTGTCGTCCCAAAGGCACCCTCCCGAGCAGCGCATCAGGCTTACACTGCCCATCTCTGTGCCTGGGCTCAGTAAGTATGCTGCCTCCTGAGGTCTCCTTCCAGTCACCTGAGCTCTTCTCTGTCAAAGAAGTGGGCTTGATTGGACATGCTTCAGTGGGGGAGAGTTCTGATTGGTCCTGCCTGCTCGGGCAGGTATTGCTTCCAATCATCCCAGGAGGGGCCTGAGTCTGAGGGACTCCAGAGGGCACTGTGGCTTTTCTGAAGTCCAGCACAGAGCTCTCAGGCTGAGCTGAGGTCTCCAAGAAACTGCCTGGGAAAGGGGTGAGGCTAAGAGAGGGGTCCTTAGTGGCACTCACCCCTACGGAGAGAAACACCCATCACAACCCATTACAGGAAACAAGCGATGACATCCCAACTGATGAGAAACAGCCAATCATAAGCCAGTCACAACGGCGGCTCTGCCTTTTACAAATGCAGTTGAATGGATGTACGGTTTGCCACAGAAGATGAATGAATATTTACGTTTTTAACAATAAAAAAAACAGGGAGTACGAGTGAGGTAAGGCATTGAACAGGATTTTTTCCTCCCACAGAACACCAACTTGTAACTCCCAATTAGTGATTTTAAGTCATGTGTTTAGACAAACTTGTGCAAAAAAAACAAGACTTACCCTTCATACTTTGAACTGCAGAATCAAGGTCAAGAGTCAGCTGTTCCTTTTGGCCATCAGGTGCCACTGCAGATTCAAGCTGACTCCAGTAGGTCTGGATGTCCAACAGAGCCTCTAACAGGAGGTGAGGCTGCTCAGCTCCGCTCCTCTCAGCAGAATCTCCCACAGGGGAGGCACAGGGGGAGCAGGAGCTCGGGCGGAGGAAGGAGTCTGTAGCCGCCTGCCGCTCCACCTGCAGGAGGGAGATGGAGAGAGGGTCCATGGTGGAGGCGGAGCTTTCTGCAGCACACGGGGAGGAGCCTGGTGTGGGCGGAGTTGACCCCAAAGGCATGTCCACCTCCTGCATCAGCCCTATGTCACTATCCCCACTTTTGTGTGGCTCCACCCTTGTCACTGATGTTCCCACAGCCGGACATCCTGCAGGGGAGGCAGGTGAAGTTGTCGGCAGTTCTGTAGAGTCCAAGTTCCTACTTTCGCTCCTTGAGCAGCCCGTTTGTGGCACAGTGACAGCAGAAACAGAGGGGCACGGCGGGATATTGACTGAGTTTTTGGATAAGGAGCCAAAATGCAGGCTCAGACGGTCTCCTCCAGCCCAGTCTGAGCCCAGCTCCTCCTGTGGGTGGGAGTTGGAGCACTTGGGCTCATCGGACAAGTCATTGAGGCGTCCAGCCAGCAGGACAGCGCCATGTCTGGGTGGCGATAGAGGCCTCTCAGCTGGGATGTTGTTGTTGCTGCTGCTGCTCTCTGTAGACAGGTATGTGCTGCAGTCCTCTTCTTCTGTGCTCCATTCAGACATGACTGACCCATCGTTCTCCCTCGCCACTTCCCTCTCCCTCTCCCTCTCCCTGCTCTCCTCTACTTCATTCTGCTCTCCTGGCACATCCCACTCCTCTCTGAGGCCTAAACTGTCCTCAGCCGTGGAACTATCAGTACTCAGTCTGTCCCCGTACTCCAGGATAATGCCTTCAAAACCTTGGCTGCCTTCCTGATCTCGAGCCACCCCCTCCCCAGCCGGCTGCCCCTCCACCCAGTCTAAGTCCATCCCTTGAAGATCCTGCCCACCCTGTCCCATCTCCCGCTCATCCTCACCCTTACCCCACCCAGATAGGGCTTGGGACACATCTGCACCTGCAGCAGTTGGGTTGTGCTCTCCAGGATCATTCCCGCTGCCATGTCCAAAGTCCAGAACCATAGAGAGGCCAGAGCACAGTCTGCTGGCCTGCTCTTGCTCAGCAGGAGAGGGCTGCCGGGGGCTGTGCTGCAACAGGAGGTCTCTCAGAGGATTCTGGGAATGGGAACTCCTCTGCACAGCAGCCAAGGGCAGGAACTGCTGCAGGTGCTCATGATACCTCCTCAAGTGCCTCTCTCTCTCCATCTCTTCCCTCTCTCCTACCCTCCCCTGCTCTCTCTCTCTAATCCGGGTGGAGGTGTGGCCTCTCAGAGTTTCCCTAGGGACCGTCTCCTTCCACACTGGCTGCGCCCGTGTTCGCGCTTCCCGCTTCCCTCCCTCCCCTTCTTTACTCCCTCCCTCTTCCTCCCGTCTCTCCTTCTGCTGCACTCTTCCTGGACCCCCATTTCCCCGCCCACTTCCCAGGGTGCCCCTTAGGGGCGTGGTGTGATGGAGGCAGACCTCACCCCCAGCCCTGCCCACTTCCTGCCAGGCCTCGCCCTGTGGTTTGGGTGTAGAGCAGACCAGGTTTGCCCCAGGTGAGAACAGTACCCCTACAGGGCGTACAGAGGAGCGAGAATCCCTAGGCTCCCTTTGTCCTCCAAGTTTCACCTTCTTGGTGTGGCTCTTCTCCCGGCTGAGGTGCTGGTTGCGTTTGGGGGATGGAGTGCTTTGCAAACTCTTTCCTCCCTTCTTCAGCTCCTTAACCCTAGAGAGGCGCACAAGGTATGACAAGGGACACAATAGTAATAAATGACTGACACTTAACCAAGCAAGGTGTCACAAAAGGACATTACAGAACTGAGATGGTAAGTCAATTTCAGGTTTAAATTCTGGATGAGGCACAACCGTCAAACACAAGATATTGAACTGGAAAAGATATTTGAAATATTCAACTGTGTTAAAGCAACACTTCACCCAAAAAAATGAAAATTCTGCCATCTAACTCACCCCCATGCCAATGAAATACAGAAGTTTCTTCATCTGTAAAACACAGCGGGAGTTTTTCAGCAAAATTCCTTTTCATCCGTCCCCAAAACAACTGAAGCCTACTGGGCCTTAGTCATTGGACCACTTCAAAGTCCAGAAAACAGTAAAAAAAAAAAGACCATAAAAGCAGCCCATGCAGCCCCAGTAGCATAATCCAACTGTCCTGAAGCCAATTGATCGCACTGGGATCGGAAAAGACCAGTGATACACCATTATTTAGCGCAAATCCACTGCACTGTAAATAAGTGCTGGAATTGTCGCGGAGCAGAGTGTGAATTAGCCTGAAAGTGTCAGCTAGATAACGCTCATTAAATTTAAAATCAAAGGCTGATGTGAAAATTTCCACTAAATAATGATGTATTACAGGTCTTCTCAGATCACAGTGTGATCGTTTAGCGTCAGGACACTTGGATTATGGTGTTGGGGCTGTGTGGACTGCTTTTATGGTCATTTATGGTGGTTTTCTGAAAAAATCTAACGACTGAGTCCCCGTAGACTTCAGTTGTTTTAGAGAAGGCCGCCGTGGAATTTTTCTGGAATACTCTCACAGTGTTTTATGGATTAAGAGACTTCACCCGCATTTCAACTGGCATAGGACTGAGTACATTAAGATAGAACTTTCATTTTTGGGTGAACTGTTCCTTCAATGGACTATTTATAGAGGTCATCAACACTGACAAGTAAAAAAAATCATAATTTCATAATTAACTCAACATTACCTTAGACTTAACACATAAAGCTAAGAGCAGCATGTGAATAAATGAAAGATGAAGCCGAGCAGATGCTCACCGGTCAGCATATCGGAGGGTGTTAAGGGTGTGTTCTGTTGCCAGATGACTCGGAGAGATGTTGGCGATCATGCATGTTTTCGAATTCCCAATAAAAGAATCTTTCAGCACCTGAAAAAGACATTAGCCAACACACTGAATTCTGATCAGCAGTTCACATCTCTACTCATTGAGAATTTTCAGCTGTATTGAGGAAAGATCAATAAAATTAAACACCATACTCTAAAATGATGGACAGAATTACACGGAATTTTGAATACTCAGGCATTAGCAGTGAATCAAGAGGGCCTTGGTATTGACCTGTGTGAGTTTGCTTTGTCTGAATGGCGTATGAGACAGCTCCTGATCCAGTGCTCTGATGCACTCCTTCAGCTGAAAGCAAAAGAACAAGAGCCACAACTCTGATAAATGTACGGACTCTAAAATTACTTCAGGAGAAGGTTTGTATTCACAGACACACAGCAGGTTTGAAGGCACACCGTGTACCAGAAAACCTAAATTAGTTTTCAGAGAATGTTGTACTCAGATGGAGGGTAGGCTGTGGAGAAAGTTACACATCACAAACAGCAGGTTTAGGAGGACGTTGTACATCACAGACGAGCACAGCAGGTTAGGAGGATGTTGTGCATCAGACACACACAGCAGGTTTAGGAGGGTGTTGTGCATCACAGACACGCACAGCAGGTTTAGGAGGATGTTATACATCACAGACAAGCACAGCAGGTTTAGGAGGATGTTGTGCATCAGACACACACAGCTGGTTTAGGAGGGTGTTGTGCATCACAGACACGCACAGCAGGTTTAGGAGGATGTTATACATCACAGACAAGCACAGCAGGTTTAGGAGGATGTTGTGCATCAGACACACACAGCTGGTTTAGGAGGATGTTATACATCACAGGCACGCACAGCAGGTTTAGGAGGATGTTGTGAATCACAGACACACACAGCTGGTTTAGGAGGATGTTGTGCATCACAGACATGCACAGCAGGTTTGGGAGGATGATGTGCATCAGACACACACAGCAGGTTTAGGAGGATGTTATACATCACAGACACGCACAGCAGGTTTAGGAGGATGTTATACATCACAGACAAGCACAGCAGGTTTAGGAGGATGTTGTGCATCAGACACACACAGCAGGTTTAGGAGGATGATGTGCATCACAGACACGCACAGCAGGTTTGGGAGGACGATGTGCATCAGACACACACAGCAGGTTTAGGAGGATGTTATACATCACAGGCACGCACAGCAGGTTTGGGAGGACGATGTGCATCAGACACACACAGCAGGTTTAGGAGGATGTTATACATCACAGGCACGCACAGCAGGTTTAGGAGGATGTTGTGCATCACAGACACGCACAGCAGGTTTAGGAGGATGTTGTGCCTCACAGACACGCACAGCAGGTTTAGGAGGATGTTGTGCCTCACAGACATGCACAGCAGGTTTGGGAGGACGATGTGCATCAGACACACACAGCAGGTTTAGGAGGATGTTATACATCACAGACACGCACAGCAGGTTTAGGAGGATGTTGTGCATCACAGACACGCACAGCAGGTTTAGGAGGATGTTTGTTAGGAGGATGTTATGCATCACAGACAGCACAGCAGGTTTACAGGGTTTAGGAGGATGTTATACATCACACAGCAGGTTTAGGAGGATGTTGTGCATTGGGAGGATGATGTGCATCAGACACACACAGCAGGTTTACACACAGACACGCAGCAGGTTTAGGAGGATGTTGTGCATCACAGACAGGGTTTAGGGAGGATGTTGTGCATCACAGACACACACACAGGTTTAGGTTTGGGAGGTTGTGCATCACAGATGCAGGTTTGGGAGGATGATGTGCATCAGACACACACAGCAGGCTTAGGAGGATGTTATACATCACAGACACGCACAGCAGGTTTAGGAGGATGTTGTGCATCACAGACACGCACAGCAGGTATAGGAGGATGATGTGCATCAGACACACACAGCAGGTTTAGGAGGATGTTGTTCACAGACATGCAGCAGGTTTGGGAGGATGTTGTGCATCAGACACACACAGCAGGTTTAGGAGGATGTTATACACACAGACACGCACAGCAGGTTTAGGAGGATGTTGTGCATCACAGACAGACAGGCACAGCAGGTTTAGGAGGATGTTGTGCATCACAGACACACACAGCAGGTTTAGGAGGATGTTATACATCAGGGAGGAGGAGGACACGCCATTTTCAGCATGTTTGGGAGGATGATGTGCATCAGACAGACACAGACATGCACAGCAGGTTTAGGAGGATGTTGTGCCTCACAGACACGCACAGCAGGTTTAGGAGGATGTTGTGCATCACAGACATGCACAGACGGTTTGGGAGGATGATGTGCATCAGACAGACACAGCAGGCTTAGGAGGATGTTATACATCACAGACACGCACAGCAGGTTTAGGAGGATGTTGTGCATCACAGACACGCACAGCAGGTATAGGAGGAAGTTGTGCATCACAGACATGCACAGAAGGTTTGGGAAGATGTTGTCCATCACAGACACACACAGCCGGTTTAGTAGGTTGTTGTCCATCACAGACATGCAGGGCTGGTTTAAAAGGACGATGTGCATCACAGACATGCACAGCAGGTTTGGGAGGATGTAGCACATCACAGATACACACAGCAGGTTTAGGAGGATGTTGCACATCACAGACATGCACAGCAGGTTTAGGAGGATGTTACACATCACAGACACGCACAGCAGGTTTAGGAGGATGTTGTGCATCACAGACATGCACAGCAGGTTTGGGAGGATGTTGTACATCACAGACACACACAGCAGGTTTAGGAGGATGATGTACATCACACACATGCACAGCAGGTTTAAAAGGATGATGTGCATCACAGACACACACAGCAGGTTTAGGAGGATGTTGTCCATCACAGACACACACAGCAGGTTTAGGAGGATGTTGTGTATCACAGACACTCACAGCAGGTTTAGTATGTTGTTGTCCATCACAGACATGCACAGCAGGTTTAAAAGGATAATGTGCATCACAGACACACACAGCAGGTTTAGGAGGACGTTGTACATCACAGACACACACAGTAGGTTTAGGAGGATGTTGTACATCACAGACAAACACAGCAGGTTTAGGAGGATGTTGTGCATCACAGACACGTACAGCAGGTTTAGGAGGATGTTGTCCATCACAGACACTCACAGCAGGTTTAGGAGGATGTTGTGCATCACAGACACGCACAGCAGGTTTAGTAGGTTGTTGTCCATCACAGACATACAGGGCTGGTTTACAAGGACGATGTGCATCACAGACATGCACAGCAGGTCTGGGAGGATGTTGTACATCACAGATACACACAGCAGGTTTAGGAGGATGTTGTACATCACAGACATACGCAGCAGGTTTAGGAGGATGTTATACATCACAGGCACGCACAGCAGGTTTAGGAGGATGTTGTGCATCACAGACATGCACAGAAGGTTTGGGAGGATGATGTGCATCACAGATGCACACAGCAGGTTTAGGAGGATGTTGTACATCAGACATGCAGGGCTGGTTTAAAAGGATGATGTGCATCACAGACACATGCAGCAGGTTTCAGAGGATGTTGTGCATCGCAGACATGCAGGACTGGTTTAAAGGATGATGTGCATCACAGACACACAGAGCAGGTTTTGGAGGACGTTGTGTGTCACAGACACACACAACTGGAATAAAATGATGTTGTGCGTCACACACACATATAAAGCAGGTTCAGGAGGATGTTTTGCGTCACAGACACATACAGCAGGTTTAAGAGTGTGCACTCACTGCTAGCAGACTCTGGTTGATCTCAGCTCCCTCCATTCGGCCCTGTCTGTCCGAATCTCTGCTGTCACAAGCTCTCTCACTCCCCGCCAAGTCCACAAAAGAGATCCTACCCATCAGAGGGCACATACCGTTACCTCATCATATTGTGCTTGCGCGCGATTGTTCAAGTGTGTACAGGCCCCGGGGGCGCACTAACCTGCCCACTAGCTGGTGTGAGCGAGCCCTCAGGTGGATCTGCAATAGGGCGTGGGAGCGTGAGGAATCGCAGTTCACACCGCTCACACCCCTGCTCCGCTCACGACTGCCCGAGGAGATCACCTGAAGGGAGGCAGAGCATCACAACATGGCAGGTGAAGGAAGATGAGAGCAAATTACCTCAATAATAACTTGGCAGATAGAATTTAAAGAGGCGGAGAATGAAGAGTGATGGACAAGGTCTGGCAGCAAATGAAAAAGCAGTAAGACAGAGGAGGCCCCTACCTCCAGCAGACTGGTCACAGACTCCACCCCCACCTCCCTCAGCCCCGCAATCTGAACCACACGCTGACCGTCCTCCCGAGCAAACAACCTGAGCCCGAGAGAGAGAGAGGCGGGGAGAGAGAGAGGAGAAATAAACAGAGTGTGAGGGGGAGGGAGATATTATAAGTTACACAGTCTGTTAGAGGGCAAATACAGAAATATATGGGGTCCGTAAATGGCATATTGGGCAAGGCTTCAGCTGAGCCGTCCGGAGACGTTATATGGGAATATACGGGGTTTCCATGTGACTGTTTTCGAACAATGCCATCCAAGTATTCTGTCTGGGGTGGGATAAATGAGCACACAGGGTGGGTGGAGGAAAAGAAGATTAGATCGAGAAGGCAGGAAGAGAGAGAGTTACAAAGGTGCAGACAGAAGTTAAGATGAATGGATGGAGTGAATGAGGAGACAGGACTACAGAAATGTGAGTTAGAGAGAGATGATGGCGAGGAGGGATGTTGGAGAGAAAAAAAACGAGATGTGATCAGTAGGGAGGAACAGACGAGAGCAGAACAGAGAGCAATGAACAGAAAAATTGATAAAGAAAGAGGAAGTTAAAAATAATTGATTCTCAAATAACTGGAAAAAGAATCACTGAATCACATTAAGGGAGCAGATGTTCCAATACAGCATGAAGATTCCAGTGGGTGTGTGCCTGGTTCAGTACCAACCCCTCCCCCCAGACACTCGCTCACCGTTTCCTGTGGTTCAGCAGGTCATACAGCTGGCCGCAGTAAATTTCAAAGAAGCTGACGCACACGCTCAGAGGCCCGGGACCAGACCTGGGCTCTGACTGCTGCACGAGTCGAGCAAAGATGTCACGTGCCGCCAGAGCGTACAACCCAGGTCTCCGTGCCGACGATCCCAGCATAGTATGCGTCTTCCCCGCCCCTGTCTGTCCATAGGCAAAACATGTGGCTTTACCCCTGCAGACGTGATGAAAACTCATTAAGCAAAAAGTTTCTATTCATAATGACACGTGCACTACAGTAGCCTGGAATCCCTCCATATCAAGCTTTGGTCGCTCCCAACAGTCACTTGCTTGTATGTCTGGCCTCAGTCGGTAGGCCAGCGTTTGACTTTCAAATATTCGCACAAAATCCATGCGTGATCCGTGATTGGCTCACAGTCGCAAGGGTGCCCCCCTCCCCCCTTTAGACAGACTTAAAAATAAATAAAAATACCACAGTTCTGCATTCAACGGAAGTCCCGCCTCCCGGCTCGTGTTTATACGAGTATTCATCTGAGTGGCAGCAGAGTCTCTGGGCAATGAACGAGCCGGGAGGCGGGACTTCTGTTGAATGCGCGAGCTTACTTGAAGCAGAACTGCGGTATTTTATTATTTTTAGCGAAAAATAACCGCGTTTCTAGAGTTCTGAGGATACGAGTGGACAAAGCTGACTTGGATTATACTGGACGATGCGTTTGACGATGGTTTGAAAGTTTGTCAACAAACATTTTGTGGAGTTTTCCCATTGCTACTGCGGGACCCCATTTGCTTCCAGCAAAAAAGGAATTTGGATAATTTTTCAAAACTCTCCAGTGGCCATAAAGTTGCGCCAGGTGAAGAACAACTTTGTCCGTTCAAGACATCTAATGGTGAGTAATTGATATACAAATTATAGTTTTTGGTTGGAGTATCACTTTAATCTAGCTGATGCAATCATGCCCTTCGAGCTATAGCTAATGCCAATTACAGTGAAATACGTTACGTAATTTGAGTATTATTTAATTTAGCCTTTATTATACCGGGAAATCCCATTGAAGTAAACGAAATGCAGATATGGCCAAACATTATCCTGTTCAAAACCTAACATCCACTCTAAGAGTAAACGCAAGCAAGCCACCATCTAATTTTTAAGCTCATGTCAAATAACATTCACGAATGCCGTTGCTGGCCAGCTAACTCATATTCAATTGGTGGTTCTTGCCAAGAGCAGAAAACATGAATATTCATATATTCACTTCATTAGTGACGTAAGGGCTAAATGCTGGCTATACGACTGAGGCCAGACTGATCAGTCAGTGACCGTTGGGAGCGACCAGCACTTGATCAGTATGGATTCCAGGCTACACTACAGGTCTAGGGAATACTCCTGAAAGGAGTGCATAACACGTTCACTGCACATGTCAAAACATGATATCAAAGTCATAGGTGTGATCCCTCTCCTGGTTGAATACTGGAAGTAAAAATTGTGGCACAGGCAGTTACCCGTTGAAAATATGCTGGATTAAGGGGTAGGCAGTCCTCTCATACACGTCTTCGTTGGTGCACATCTCACTGAATACTTCATCAAAATAAAACTCATGCTGTGGAGAGGAAGAACACTGAATGAATTATAAACACACAGAAGCTTGAGTGCAATACATCTTAAGGCCATCAACACATCTGTGGCATTTCTGCTCTTTGCAAGTAACACAGAGATGCTGGGGTTTGCGATTATGATATCAGGAGTCACATGACCTTTTTACCTGCAAAACATACTGAGTGAGGTCCACGGCCTCTTTCTGCTCATGCACGAGCACACTCCCCCCATCCCGAACCGTAATCACGTCTGCCTCTCCCCTCTTCTCTTCCGCCCGGCTCAGAGGCCTTTTCCGCACACACACCCGGATCCTCTCCGCTCCTGCTCGGCCAGAAGACGACCTGACGCGTGCATACGTACATATAAACGAACGCACACACACAAGCACGTGCATGCAAATATTCCTTCATAAATGTCACCAATTATAACGATGAAGGAGGCCAAATTTTCTGACTTTGTATGAACTCAATTTTAATGTCATTATGCAGAATAACAGAACTGTTTAATCACATGAGGGTATACAAAAACACACATGCATGCATTTGATGTAGAAGCAAAAATAACTAACAGATTCAGGAAGTTACAAACTACAAGCTGTGGATTTCACCACCTTGACAGCCAACATGCAGCATAGCACATAGAAATTACAAAAACATATCATACATCAAAGCAAGAAATTATGAGTGTCACCATAGTTCTACAAAAGGACACAAACACAGCTGTAGCAGCACGCTGGTTGCTTAATAACAGCTTTAACAGAAGTACAGGGAGGCATGACTCCTCACCTGGTAGAGGAGGAAGGTGAGGTCATCGGAAGGCCATAGTTGTAACCATGAGCGCGTTGCACTTGGTACACTGGGGCCTGCTCCAGCAGGGACTTCCGGCAGGACAGCTCCGCCCATCGTCGCTCTGTTCTCACCCTGTTACTGCAGTTACCGTGCGGCGTTGCCTTGAGCACGCGACCGCTGTTTACAACCCTCTCCTTGACTGCGCCCGCACTCAGAACTGGAGTTGCTGTTGGAATGCAGGCGCCTTGTTTGCAGGATTCTTTCTCACCAGGTATACTTCGAAAAGGAGTCTCCCAATCCTTACGGGCTTTGCAAGGGCCCCTGTAATTGCGAACGACCTGTCGCCCCTCAGGTTCAGGGGAAAAAGCGCTGAAGTCCAACTGTCTTCTTGGAGGGGGTCTCCTGGAGGAGACGAGTGCCCCATCCCTCATAGCTCTATCTTCCTCAACACATCCTTCGCTTTCTTCTTCCGCAAAGTCCTTGACCAGCTGTACTAGGTGGAAGAGCCGAGTGCGGTCGCCCATGTCCTGAACCCCGAGCCGCGGGTAATCCCCCATAGTGAGCTGGGACAGGTGTGCGAGGCGGCTCAAACCCATAGCAGTGAACTGTGGGTAGTAGCGCTGCAGCCCCGCCTCGTATAGGCATTCATACAGACAAGTGGTCATCCTGTCCTCTTCTCCACCATCACCACATACATGCGACAGTCCACATTCCAGGCGACCCTGAAACAGTCAAAACCATTGCTCTTTGACGGTTGTTGCAGCATTACCACTTCGACCATTTTACGTTACAGTTGTAGAAAGTACTGCAATTAATGAATCATCCGATATTCTAAGTGCCACTAATGTTGGGTTTGTTATCTACGTTTATCTGCGACTACGTTTCCAGCATGATGCCCCATAAATTATTAAACATCCAGTTTCGAAATTCAAACAACAAAACTACAAAATACAAACTCACATGCCATACGAAATTTAATCAAACCAAGTTGTGCGGCACGTCTATCACATTACCCTACGTACTGATTCCCCAACGTTTCTTGGTTGCTGTCGCCCTCGGTTTGTTGCAAGCTTAGCTGTGTTCAGGGCAGGAGGTGGCTTCAATACTGAAACTCAATACTCTACTGCAGCAACTATATGACATATTGCAGGGGGTGATAAATATAGCAAAGCCGGCTAGCTGCACAGTTGTCGCGTCAGTACTGTACATGAGAACAGCTGAGGGGTTCAGATATGGAGCAAAGATGCACGTAAAACTCAGCACGGTGAAGTGAACGAAACATCGATGAGGTACAGTTCAGCCTCGCAACTATGAACCTTAGCTAAATATAATTGCTACCAAAATAAGTAACATAAAATGTGGGAGAGGATTTTGACATAGACATTTAAGAAATAACATTAATTTTACTTGCTTTCAAAGTAAGTAAAATACAAAGCTATTAAATGGCAAATAATTAAACAAGCCAGTAAGTTGCGCTGGGTGCTCGCCCGCTGGCCAAGTGGCAAACGAATAGGAGTGGTATTTTAGCGTGCCAAATTAGCAAACTCACTCAACAGCACCACGGCACAATCCGTTGCAATCTCACGATGAAGAAAAACAGGCAATTTCGGACACCGGATATTTGTGACAAATCGAACATATGCTGTATCTTAACTAGGCGAAGACTAATAAACGATCTAATAAATATTTAACCATCCAACAGCAAACTTCATGTTACTCCACTTCCTTCAGCTTCCCCAAGTATCCATAACGACGGAAACCGTTTGAGCGACCGCTTTTTCTCCCGCTGAGGGCACAAGCCTATCAGTGAATGACTTCTGCGCTGAACGGAAAAATCGCAATCCAATCACAATTCAGTTTTGTTTAAGGAGGGAGGGCTACAACGAAAAGGCAATGAGGTCAGCTGTTAAAAAATAGAAGCGGACATCCTCCTCCCGACCTCTTCCTACGGAAAAACAGAATTATCATGTCAACGAACGGATTCCCACAACTGTCATTTGGAAAATCGTGGAAAGATGTCAATTCTTGGCAAGTTCAGCGGCTAATAAATAACAGTTGTAATGTGATGCCACTGCGATCCACTTTTAATCAAAACAGTTAAGTCTCAAACCAAATGAGCTTAATAACGCGTAAAAATACATGAAGAGAAATTTGAAAAATAAAGGCGTGTTGTACCAGATGAAACCAGTAATTGTGTGCCCAGCATTAACCAAGCAGACATCGACAGACCTTTATTGAAAATAAACGGTTCAATTACTGATGATTGTATCATTTATTTGATTCAGTTCAATCGGCAAGTCATTTGGATCTAAAGAAAAACGCGCCATTAGGACATCCAATCCCCCCCAATGATCCATTCTCACCGATACGTGGTGACGTCAGGACGTGTGCCAGGCTCGCGTTGTCGACCAGGAAGCACTTGAAGGGGGAAAATAGTTGTTATCGTGTGTTGTTATTTTTGTGTGAATGTTGTGGGAGACAGTTGAAACTAACGCGACTGTTCTTAGATAAATTTTCTGGAGGAAGGCGGCTAAATTACTTCAACCACGAAAGTTACGTTTGCTGAAACCGATCGTTAAACAAGTATTGCTAACCAAAAACCACCAGATCGGCCGAAGACAGTGTGGAGTGCGGGGGTAATCTTAACTGCTAGGCAGCCAAGTAGGCACTGAGAGTCCGATGGGTATTGGAAAATTTGTATGACATTGCGCTTGTCTTTGTGTTGAGGGAAGTAGACTAGACGTTTTTTTCTGGGTAACTTGGCAAATTAAAATAAGATATCTTACCAGATAGCTAGCGAATGAATATTATAAAGACACCACCCGCCAGCCCCTCCTTCCTCTCTTTTGGCAGCACCATCGTGGGCCGAGCGAGGGTTGATAGACGGGACAATTTGCTTTCGTGTAAGGTAGTGTCCAAAGTAAATGCCCCTGAAGCGTGGAGGTACTGAACAGGTGAGGGTTGCACGCGAAGTTCAAGCGCTGCTTTGTTTACTTGTCTCGCAATAATGGGAAACGCCAACCAGATACTTTAACTACTCTAGAAGTAGCGCGCTTGTAACAGTATCAGTGATGCATACGGTTGCTTTTTCTTTTGATCGGTAGTAGCTCGTTACAATCTCGAGATCAATGGTTTATGTGGATTGGACTGTCTGCCAGCATTCGATGGCTGTTAACGAGCTGCCATAAAGAAAATACTGCGCGCAATATTAGTTGTCGACCTAATTCGCTGACCATCATTTGGTCATGCAAAAAAAAAAAAAAAAAAAGCGAAGAAGCAGCCTATATTGTGGTGCTGTTTTTTTTTTTTTTTTTTTTTAAACATTACACACTTCTAAATGTCTCGTGTTTAAGAAAAACATTTAGTTGCACTGTTCTTTTGTTGTGGATGTTTGCTTACGGTATTGTCTTTTTTGCGGCTTCATAGCAAAATTGCCCTAACTGCTTTCCCATGCACAATTGCAATGACTTTTCATTGTTCAGAATTTTTTTGTAGTGCTGCTCTATGCATTCAGATTATGGGGACCTGCTGTTTTATATAATACTAACAAAATTAATGTCTACACTTTTTCTTCTCTCTCAAGGTATTCATGGAGTGTGTGCACACCTTGTGATTCTGGCGCAAGCTCTACTTATGGAATTTTCTAAATGATTCAATGAACATTTAAACGGTGGTTTATTGTGCATAGCTGTCCGACAAGAGCATAACAGCGTGACTTTTAATCAAGCCATAAGGAGAAAACTGCTGCTTTAGTCCACTACTGCTGTGGTTAGCCGCAGTTTGCACTCTGGATACTGATCTCAAACTTCACGCGGCGTGTCCCGTCTCTTCTCGCGTCTTCTTTGTATTGGTTGGCTGGGTGCAGCCGGACAGTCATGGCGCAACAGCAGATGCCAAGTTCCCAGAAAGCGCTCATGCTTGAACTGAAGTCGCTGCAGGAGGAACCGGTGGAGGGTTTCCGCATTACTTTGGTGGAGGAGTCTGATCTATATAACTGGGAGGTGGCAATCTTTGGGCCCCCTAATACACTCTATGAGGGGGGTTACTTCAAGGTAAGTGCTGAGGGAAATTTAGGACAAAAAAGTTGGGGTTTATTTTCATCCACTCTTTGTGTAGCTAAACCCCTTATGTTGCATGTTAATTTATCAGTGTTCCTGTCTTAAATTTTTATTATGTAGCTACATCTGGCATTTAGGAGTTTTATTTAGCTCACTGTTATTAGCAGTGTTTCATATCATTACTTGCAGTCACCCTTTAATTAAAAGCATTTTCTACCTCTAAATTCAGACGGACCGATTGATTGTGAAGTATGATGGAAAGTCGCAGGGTTGTCAGGATGAGTGGAGTCTTGTTTTAACCAGTTTGAGCCCACCAAACTATTGTTACAGCACTATTGTCAGTTTTCGTGCATTTTTGTGCATTCAAGGGAAAGCTTATCTCTATGGGTATTTTCCTTGTATCCATGCATATCAATAAACCAAACGGTACGCAAATTCCAACATGATGCCCATAGTTTGAGGTCAGAGAGCATCTTTCAGCTGTTGAGGACTACAACTCCCATTAGCACTTGGACCAAAACATACCTGTGCCCTCTGCTTATTCAGTAGTAATTGCTTAGTTGAATGAGAGGATTCTATGCACTTATTCTGGAAATTGAAAAAGAAAGTTCTTGATCCCCTCGAATCTCACTCGTGTTTTTTTTTTTTTTAATGTGCTGCTGAATAATAGTCCCTCACTAATGGCGCGCCAAAGGCCAAGCCAAGCTTCTTAGGAGTTATTGCTGGCCCTAGCTGAGATACTGTAGGCGCTAATGCCAGGTTCTGTATGTAAATCAAACAGTCTGGCATCTTGGGGGTTAACTCCATCAAGTATGGTATTGGTCTGAGATGCATAACAGCTGCTGTGGGAGTTGTGTCCCAGCATTTCTGGGGCTGTTTACTCATCACTGTGGTTAATCAGAATATCAAGGAGCACAGATTTGAGATGTGTGACTTCTCAGGCATCCCTGGGCAGCAAACACAGCCGTGGGTGACGTGACAGTCCTGCTTCAGCAGGTTTTGTTGGGGAGTCGTCTCTCAAAATTTCTGGTGGAAAAGGGGTCGTCTGTCGGTCTTCAGCCTGGGGGTAAAAGTGAGTTGTGGCAGACCTGCTGACTAGTGGAGAAAGCTGAGAATTATGATGATGATGGTAATGAAGACTGGTAATGAAGAGTGCAATGGGAGAGACCTGATCATTATGGAGAAGCAGACTTCTGTGGAAAATGGACAGAGCAAGAGAAGAAGATAAATGTGGAGGCTGGGTTTTTTTTCTGAACACAGATCAAGTTTTTATGTCTACAAGGGTGCAACCTGGGGTGGAGTGCATTTCCCAAGAATTTAGGAAGAGTTACGTGAGTGAAAATGGAGATGTGAAATTAGCGAGTTCCGGAATGGGTGGAAGTGAGTCTCTGTATGTCTCTTTCATTGTGTGCATGTGTATTGTGATTTTACCTAAGGGTCTCATGACCAAACGTGATTGAAATGGTTTTGTGTTGCAAAACCCCTGTGGAACTGACTACTGAAACTGGTCAAGTTACCTCGATTAACATCATCACTTTCTGAGAGATACAGAAACAAATAGTTGGATCTCCTCTTTTTTCTGACTCTTCCCAGTCGAGCCCCCAATTTTCCGCTGTTTGTGATGGACAAATGCATCAAATTCCTTTTTGTATTTCCAGTCAGGTTCAAACAGGTGTCTCCTTGGACTGGACTGCTCTTTATGTTCCCATTTCGACGCTTTTCTCACTGTCCATCCAGTGTTTTGTGTATGTTCAGGTGTGGCGTTGTGAGGTGTTTAATCTGGGGTGCCAGGCTGCATCCCTCATCAAACCCACACCTGATGGCTTCACTCTATTGCAGGTTTCACAACAACCCAGTGCCCGTGGGCTGCAGACTTTGCTGTTTTTTTTAGTGTGTTTTGGCTTTCCAGTGGACAATTAACTGTCACTGATTAGCTGAGGAATCCTTGTGCCTGATTTCTACTGCCTTTATTAGAAATGACTCCATCCTATCGGGAGACCAGCTGCGCTTCTGGAAAACATTTTGTCTGTTTTTCTTTCAGTTTACGCCGTTTATCAAAATCTTTATTTCATTCATTCATCATCCTGACTCAGTCATCTGGTCTCATCTTAGACTCAGTGTCACCATCAGCATGCTTCAAGCATAATGAATCATTGAACACTCTTCACATTCATTATTTCATGATAAGGAAACTTCCAGAGCCAAAAGCATCAATGCCAAAGAAGTCAAATAACTTCAAAAAGCAGGTAGACTGCTAGCCTTGTGCTATTTACCTTTAATATGTCTGCGCTTATGCTTAAAAAAAAAAAAAAAGATGAAATATGCAGATGGAAACAAAGCATCAGTTGGAGAGTAGAAAGGATCACAATGAAGCTATAAATATACCAAATGTTGCTGAAAGAACTGCAGTCCTGGGGATGATATGTGCACTAAGTGTGTCCACATACAAATAAAATCCACTTAGGTGGCAAAAAGTAATGAATTAAGTGTTGATGTTGGAGAGATGCGTGTTGTTGGACAGATGTGCCTAAGTGGAGTGTGTGCGTCTCGGGCGAGGATGCGAGAGGCGGAGGGATGATATGAGCACGTGCAGAGAATTCAAATGAAGGAGGATTTAGTGTGGAGGGAGTGTGTCGGGTCATAGCACAATATGACCTCCCCCCCCCCTTCCCTCCTGCATAAATGATCCGTTCGGTTGTCTGCTGTTCTTATCTGACCCCGTGCAGCGTTCAGAGAGAGGAGTGTTCGGTCCCTGCCGTGTGGAAGAGAGGGAGGTCACCTGAGGACAGGGCTGTCTCCTGCTCCCTCTCTTTTCTCTCCCTCTCGGTCTCCCTCGCTCTCTTGTTTTTTCTCTTCTCCCGCTTGACACTGCCCGAATGGAATTTGATCTATAACGGTAATGATGAAGAGTGTAAACAGCTCTAATGGGTTCATCTCCACCCAGGCGGAAAAAGATGGAAAAGACTCACTGCACGGCCTCCTTTTTCACCGCTGAAAACAACGGATCTGTGCATGTTAAACTGGCCTGTTTAAAAAAAAAAAAAAAAAAGCTATGTGTATGTTTGCGTGTGTATGTGTGTTAATTTGCATGTGTGTGTGTTTGTCTGTGTGTGTGAGAATATGTGTAAATATTTATGAATGTACGCATGAGCGAATGTGTATGTGTGCACTCTGGACTGTGTGTGAGGATAGAGCGAGATGGGTGGTGAGATTGCAATATTGGGCCAACACGGTCTCGTAAGTAGTCAGTGACTGTTTGAATCGTTGGTCCATGAACATGTTCTTATGCCAAAGTCGCCTGGCCCACTCCATCTCTCCCCTTTCTGTCAGGCCTGGACTTGATGATGATGATGATGATGATGATGATGTTATACAGGTGAATGTATTTTTCTCGTGGCTCTTGAAGGGAGGATTTGAATGGCCCCACTGTGATTTGTTAGCGAATAGATGAGAGATGTTTGTGTTTAGTCTCAATCGTGATTATGAAATTAAAAATGGCTACCACTTTGGCTGTTCTTTTTTTTAATAATTGGCAATTGTCAGAGTAATTGTATCATTCGGTATAAAATCTGGATGTGGCAGCAGGAATCTAGATTGAGCCGGAAGGTCACTCACTTGTCGTCTTTTTATTTTTCTTTCTTTTGGGAGGCGGGGTGGGGGGTGACTGGCTCTGTGGAGTTATCTTTGGGATTCATATTGACTGTAATGTGTACAACAGGGAAATGTCTGGCTTTGTTTGTCTCAGTAAATCAAAATGTACATACTTTGGTTCTTGAGGTCCTGTAGCGACGGAATTGGCTTCACCCTGGCAGTTTCGGTGTCCCAGATTAAAAGGTGGCCCTAGACGACACTGCTTCTGCACATGTTTTAAGCTCTCCCGTTGCACTGACTGCTGTGCGAAAGACGAGCACTGAAGTGGAGGTTAGGACAGATCGATTTTAAACCATTAAGATGTATTTCTATGAAGTCACTTTAATGAACAGTATTTGAGGAATAATTCATCTACGTGTAAATGAGGGTTGCTCTGCACATCAACCTACTACAATGCGCTGTCAACTGTTGAATAGCCAACTCATAATAAAATGAAAATTCCCTAACATCAGTGTGGATGGGAGCTTTTATTCAATCATGAGTGAAGAACATTAGTTCAGACCACGCATTCTTGCTTCATATTACTCCAACTACTTTGCTGATTTTACTATGATGCGTGCGATTCTAATGAATGTTTTAGCTGAGGTTGAGGTTTACAGTGTGTTTGAAGCTCTGCAAATTGAAGTTTAGATCACATTAATTCACACACAAATAATTTTATTTTACACACAAATTTTGTTAGCCAAGTACTCAACATTACTTGATTTAAAAACATCATCAGACAACTAGCCAAATAGCTTTTCCATGTTGGTGATGTAGCTATTGTGTGTTTCGTAGCTGGTTTCACAGATATCCATGATGGCTAGCTGTTTATTTCACATGCAAATTTTGTTAGTTTGTTAAGTAAAAGGACATCATCAGACAAACAGCCGAATAGCCAGCTGAGTAAGTTGCTATATGCAGATATCCACGATAACCTTTTATTTCAAATGCAAAGTTTGTAGTTTAAGTATTTGCTCACTTTTAGCATCAGACTATCGGCCAAATTGCTGGATAACGTTAGCTATGTAGCTATCGTAGCTGTGCTACAAAGCTACCTATGCAGATTTCGATGAAGAGGAGATATTCTTGTTCTATGATGTTTTTTGGAGGCTGAAAACCAGCTTTCATTTTTCATATCCTTCGGCTAAAGTGCAAAAACAGTGCATTGAATCCTTGAATGTCCATATAAAACTCCTTCATATAAAAAGCATAATACCCAGGTAACTAAACTCTATAAATACAATGCAAAGCAGAGATGGATTGGCAAAGATGGAATCTGATTATGACTTGCAGTCAAGCAGATTCACTTTCTTAGGATGTAGGTTCTGAGCATGCGCAGTAATCGTGACACAGCTCCTTTAATAAGCTACTCAGTTTACGGCACTGATTGAGTGAGTTTTTATGTGATGCACTGACTATGTGTATGCACTTTATGTGATGCACTAGCTACTCTATGGCAGTGGGCATGGACAAATTGAACAGAAATCATGAGTTCATATGGGTCAGGTTTAGCTCCAAAGCAGAAAATATACAGTGAGTTTTTAATGTGACTTGTTCAGTCCTCGAGAAAATATTTGCTTCCAACACAGAGTCAGAATTGGGGGAGCAATGACCCCCAACCGTTACTTTGCAGTCACCTCAGTGCACCCCCATAGTCGGCGCCAGTGGGTGCATAGACTTACTCTGGTCCATCCCACTCGTCTTTGGGATATTTAGATCGACTTAAACCTATCTCTCGCGTATTACTACAAAATCCTGTGATGTAATGTGCGGCATTATGAAAAAAGTATGTTACACTCAGAAAAAAAAGTACCTATTTGTACTTTCAGGGGTAAAAGGCTTGTCACTGAGGCGGTAACCTCAAAGGTACTGCTGTTGTACCCTCAGAAGTGGGTAGTTGTTTGCTTTGGAACATAAAAGTACCTTTTAGGCCCTAAAAAGGTTCACACAGGTACCATGAGGTCCTATAATTAGCCCTAGGGGGTACATAAGTGCTGAATGTGCCTTGGGAAACAGAAGTGGACTCCTGCTGTACCCCTATTTCTGAGAGTGTAAAAACTGAGTGAAAGAACAACAGAACTCTGAACATTTTAATGTGTTTTGCTTGCTTCGCCTGGAAAAATCTCTGCCGCTTGCGTCTTATCCATTTTTTCCACAATGGCAGCAAGCCATTCAGACAAAAAAAAAAAATCTTTATTTGCAAAGATTTGGTTTCTTGTTAAACTTTGAGGATATTTTCAGCATTTTCAGTAATAGATATGATATGGTGTCATGAGCACACTAAACTTGTGTAAGATCTTGTGAATTTGTCGGCATGTTGGACTGATTTGATATGCTGGTGGGCAATTCCACATGAGAGTTGTGAAAAAAGCAATTTTTAAAAAAGTGTTTTATATTAGAAATATATATGTTTTCATGTAGATGCCTCATTACCAAATCAGACTCTGAAAACCGTTTTGAAAGATCTTTGACGGTCTTCTTAAAATTTAGATTTGAATTTTGTAATATTTTTTTAGCTCCATGACGAGGATCAAAGGTTATTTTTCCAAAGCTGACAACTCCTAAAAGATATTTAGCTATTTCCTGGTATTTAATGTATTTCCATACATTGGTAGCCAAAGTATTTGAGACTGTAAGTCATTGCAGGAAATTGAAAAACACAATTCCAGTGGCTCATTGTGAAATTTGTCATTTTTCAACATAATTCCCTTACTGAAATTGCAGTATAGTTCTCTTCATCATCTTATTTCTGCATTTATTTAATTGTTATTAAGAATTCTCTTCCTTCTTATGTCTATACTGAATTTCAGACATTAACCTCTCTAATACTTAGCTGTAATCCTGGAAAATTTGTGGTAACGGAATTACATGGTAGCGGAATTGCACCAGTAACGGAATTAAAGAATTATTCTGAAAGCCAGTGAAAAACAGAAGATAGCACAAGGTGGCATGAGGACTTTATGGAGCATAGTGGTTCATTGTTTTGGACATCTATAGTTGAGTGTTTCTTCCTGTGAGTTAAGTTTCCATAACCAGCGCATGAATTATACCACAGCCGAGCGGCAGTTGCCGAGGTTGCCCCCCTGTGTGGCTGTCATGGCCGACTACCCAAACGGCTAGTTTGGCTTGCCCTTTTTTCAAGTGGCCGTGATGCCAAAAAATTACCTAAAGTGGCGATTTTTGACACAGCGACTGAGCTGTGCGGCTCCTATCGTCACACTTTGCTGGATTTCTGAGCACAAAGAGCCACAGATGGATAGAAGGAACAGGATTACATTTGTATAAACAGTGTTTGTCTTCTGCCAATAATGGATAATACCTATGGTTAATTTGCTTGTGCTTAATTGTTAGCATGTTCATTTTGAGCTTTGAAAGTTTTAGGAGTTGAAATTTTATACATTTTCTTTTGTGTGAAGAGACTGCCACTCATGACTGAGAAAAGTAAGAAAGAATATAGATATTGCAAGCAATGACACAGATTTGCACAGTGCTTTTGACACTGGCTGTGTTGCCGTAACTCCGTTACCAACTTCATTACTCACAATATTTACCCATTGAATGATGCTGGAACACTGTTACAAAGTAAAAACAGATGTTTCAGGATCCAGTCAGTGAAAGAACAACAATTTTCATGCATGTGACCTCTGATATTCATTATAAGCTCACATTTTGGTTCAGAAATGAGTTATTTTCATCAATATCATGTATTGCCTTCCTTTTGCCCAGACTTTTTGATCAAAATTTTGGTTCAACAGGAGGTCAGCAACACAAACATCATTTATGATGCCAATTTTAAATTGCTTTGTTGTTTTGAGTATAATAAATTTAGTAGATTATCAGAAAATGTAATTCCGTTACCATTTTGTAATTGCGTTATTGCTGTCTCTTTCTCATAAATGGCATCCTACAAAATATCTGTGAACATTCCAGTTAATATAAACTTACCGTGGCCTGGTCAACATCCTAGGTCACCAACTTAAGCTTAAACCTGCTGCATATTATTGCCAGATTTCAGAGAAATGCCTGTCAAAGTAAAGGCAAAAATAATGGAATTTTTTTCTGCTGTAATTCCGTTACCGACACTTTCACCTTCATATAGCCTTCTACAAAATGGATTACACCAAACTTTGTGTTATACAGCTCAGTAGGCATGCCAGTGGAACTGATAAAAGCACAGGCAAGTACAATGCTGTGAAAAAGTATTTGCCCCCTTCCTGATTTCTTATTTTTTTGCTTATTTGTCACACTTAAATGTTTCAGATCATCAAACAAATTTTAATATTAGACAAAGATAACCCGAGTAAAGAAGAAATGCAGTTTTTAAATGATGATTTCATTTATTAAGGGGAAAAAGCTATCCAAACCTACCTGGCCCTATGTGAAAAAGTAATTGCCCCCCAAACCTAATAAATGGTTGTGCCACCCTCTGCGACAACAACCGCAATCACACATTTGCAATAACTGGCAATGAGTCTTTCACATTACTGTGGAAGAATTTTGGCCCACTCATCTTTGCAGAATTGTTTTAATTCAGCCACATTAGAGGGTTTTCGGCCTGTTTAAGGTCATGCCACAGCATCTCAATCGTATTTAAGTCCAGACTTTGACTAGGCCACTCCAAAATCTTCATTTTGTTTGTTTAAGCCATTCAGAGGTGGACTTGCTGGTGCGTTTCGGATCATTGTCCTGCTGCATAACCGAAGTGCGCTTCAGCTTGAGGTCACTAACTGATGGTCGGATATTCTCCTTCAGGATTTTCCAGTAGAGAGCAAAATCAATGGTTGCAGCAATTACGGCAAGTCGTCCAGGTCCTGAAGCAGCAAAGCAGCCCCAAACCATCACACTACCACCACCATGTTTGACTTTTGGTATGATGTCCTTTCTATGAAATGCTGTGTTAGTTTTACACCAGATTTAACAGGATGCAGACCTTCCAAAAAGTTCAACTTTTGTCTCATCAGTCCACAGACTATTTTCCCAAAAGTCTTGGGGATCATCAAGATGTATTTTGGCAAATGTGAGACAAACCTTTGTTTTCTCTCTGGTCAGCAGTGGTTTTTGCCTTAGAACTTTCCCATGGATGCCATTTTTTGCCAATCATGAACACTGACTTTAACTGAGGCAAGTGAGGCCTGCAGTTATTTAGATGTTGTTCTGGGTTCTTCTGTGACCTCCTGGATGAGTCGTTGATGCGCTCTTGGAATAATTTTGACAGGCCAGCCACTCCTGGGAAGGTTTGCCACTGTTCCAAGTTTTCTACATTTGTAGATAATGGCTCTCACCATGATTCGCTGGAGTCCCAAAGCCTTAGAAATGGCTTTGTAACCCTTTCTAGACTGATAGATGTCAATTACTTTGTTTCTCATCAGTTCTTGAATTTCTTTAGTTCGCAGCATGATGTGTTGCTTTTTGAGATCTTTTAGCCAACTTCACTTTGTCAGACAGGTTCTATTTAAGTGATTTCTTGATTCAACAGGTCTGGCAGTAATCAGGCCTGGGTGTGGCTAGTGAAATTGAACTCAAAAAATGTGGTTAAGCACAGTTAATTCATGATTTAACGGGGGGCAATTACTTTTTCACATTGGAGCAGGTAGGTTTGGATAGCTTTTTCCCCTTAATAAATGAAATCATCATTTAAAAACTGCATTTTGTATTTACTCGGATTATCTTTGTCTTATATTAAAAATTGTTTGATCTGAAACATTTAAGTGTGACAAATAAGCAAAAAAATAAGAAATCAGGAAGGGGGCAAATACTTTTTCACGGCACTGTAGCTACTGCATTAGAGTAATCGATAGCAGGTAAAAATGACATAAATTACTCTTGATCATAATTCCGTTACTGTGGAATTGCCCTGGTGATTCTGGTTCTGTGCTTGCATGCACACAGTCTCTTCATGCAATGTGGCAGAGACGGACGAATAAGTAGGATAAGGAGAGGAATGGTTTGAGGATGATTGTGAAAAATTGACCTCCTCAACTAGCTTTTGTTTCTCTCATCTTAATACTGGGAAGTTGGGTATTTTTTTCCTGTCCTCAATATTTCCTTTGATCTTCCACCTCTATATTTATTCCTTTTATGTCCCTGCCTTCTTTGCACGATGGTGCTTTTACTTGTTGACGGTCCCCAATGGTGATTTACATTGTCCCATTGCATTGGCTGCCTGCGCCTTTAAAAATGATCGGCCTTTCACACCATCCACTATCTCTGGTTTACAGGCTCACATCAAGTTTCCCATAGACTACCCTTACTCCCCGCCCACTTTTAGGTTCCTCACCAAGATGTGGCACCCCAATATTTACGAGGTAAGGACTGGCGCACTCTTCAAATGTACTGCATGATTAAGTCACTATTGTGTGTTGGCAATTGTCCTATGGGGGATGAGGAATTGATCACTTTTTGGTTGTTTGTGTAAGTTTGATATTTGCGTGCACACGTGCGTGCTTGTGCGAGTGGACTAGATGCATGTCTGCACTAGTACTGTAATTGCAAGTTCACTTCTGTGTGTAATATTGTTGCGTGTGTTTGTGTGTTTGAAACTGCTGTTTCCATGCCTCAGAATGGTGATGTGTGCATTTCGATTCTGCACCCCCCCGTGGATGACCCTCAGAGTGGAGAGTTGCCTTCGGAGAGATGGAACCCCACACAGAACGTCAGGTACGGCATGGAGAGGAAAGCCCACAGTGATTGTTACTGTACTCTCAAATTGTGATTGATGATAATGCGCTTGTTTTTAGAGGCTGTCTTGATGTTCAGTCCTGACATGATTTTCTTGTATCACACTTCCCGCTTAGATGTTACATCATAAAAATTATGCAAAATGAAAGTTATTTTGAAAAAATGTTGACTGTTTGAAAGAATATTGAATGTGTGTGTGTGTGTGTTTGTGTGTGTGTGTGCAGAACCATCCTGCTGAGTGTGATCTCATTGCTGAATGAGCCCAACACCTTCTCTCCGGCCAACGTGGATGCCTCTGTAATGTTCCGTAAGTGGAGAGACAGCAAGGGCAAGGACAAGGAGTACGCCGAGATCATCAGGTCTGTACACTACCTACGAGATAATCAGGTCTGTACACTATATACGAGATCATCAGGTCTGTACACTACATAAGAGATAATCAGGTCTGTACACTACATACGAGATCATCAGGTCTGTACACTACATACGAGATCATCAGGTCTGTACACTACATATGAGATCATCAGGTCTGTACACTACATACGAGATCATCAGGTTTGTACACTATATACGAGATCATCAGATCTGTACACTACATACGAGATCATCAGGTGTGTACACTACATACGAGACCATCAGGTTTGTACACTACATACGAGATCATCAGGTCTGTACACTATGAGATAATCAGGTCTGTACACTACATACGAGATCATCAGGTCTGTACATTACATATGAGATCATCAGGTCTGTACACTACATATGAGATAATCAAGTCTGTACACTACATACGAGATCATCAAGTCTGTACACTATATACGAGATCATCAGGTCTGTACGCTACATGCGAGATCATCAGGTCTGTACACTACATGCAAGATCATCAGGTCTGTACACTACATACGAGATCATCAGGTCTGTACACTGCATACGAGATCATCAGGTTTGTACACTACATACGAGATCATCAGGTCTGTACACTACATACAAGATAATCAGGTCTGTACACTACATATGAGATCATCAGGCCTGTACATTACATACAAGATCATCAGGTCTGTACACTACATACGAGATAATCAGGTCTGTACACTACATACGAGATCATCAGGTCTGTACACTACATATGAGATCATCAGGTCTGTACACTACATATGAGATAATCAAGCCTGTACGCCACACGAGATCATCAGGTCTGTACACTACATACGAGATCATCAGGTCTGTCCACCTCATGCGAGATCATCAGGCCTGTACATTACATACAAGATCATCAGGTCTGTACACCACACGAGATCATCAGGTCTGTACACTACATACGAGATCATCAGGTCTGTACACCTCACGCGAGATCATCAGGTCTGTACACTACATACGAGATCATCAGGTCTGTACACTACATATGAGATCATCAGGTCTGTACACTACATATGAGATAATCAAGCCTGTACGCCACACGAGATCATCAGGTCTGTACACTACATACGAGATCATCAGGTCTGTCCACCTCATGCGAGATCATCAGGTCTGTACACTACATACGAGATCATCAGGTCTGTACACCACACGCAAGATCATCAGGTCTGTATACTACATACGAGATTAACAGGTCCATACACCGCACAAATGCATGCAGTGAGATCATCATGTCCATACACCACACACATTCATACAGTGAGATCATCAGAACCGTAAACCGCACACATTCATACAGCGAGATCGTTAGGTCCGTATGCCACACACATTCATACAGTGAGATCATCTGGTCCATTCACCACACACACTCATACAGTGAGATCATGAGGTCCGTATACCACACACATTCATACAGTGAGATCATCGGGGCTATACGCCCCTCTCACTCATACAGCGAGAACATTAGGTCCGTACACTACACACATTCATACAGATGGGTGACAAATTAATGGCAAAATCAATGTGAAAGGTCATAGTTAACTGTTGGGCCACAGCAAACTGCCAGATCAACTTCAACACATGGTGGCATAGAGTCTACAACTGTAAAACTTTACTGGGGGATGGAGTACCTCTCTTCCCAGAAATTCTCCCTCATTTGGTGTTTTAATAATGGTGACGGAGAGTGCTAACTGACATGTTGTTTCAAAATCTCTTGTATGAGTTCAGTTGGTTTGAGATCTGGTGATTGTGAAGGCAATGGCATATGCTTTGGATCATTTTCAAACTCATAAACCCATTCAGTGACCCCCTGTGCCCTGTGGGGCTGGGGCCGTTGTCATCCTGGAAGAGACCACTCCCATCATGGAAGGAATGCTTCATCATAGGTATTAAAGGTTATGTCAGAATAATTATATCCCCGAAATACGAGTTTCGGGGATATCATGGTTTCGCCCCACCCGCCTCCGCCGCATCCGCAGATTTTAGCCGTGAGCGCGATAACTCACAAAATACTTTACATTGGCTTCTCATTTTTAGCCTATGGGTAGATATGGTAGAGAGGATGAACTGATTAGATTTTGGGCAAGTATGCACTCCCAGGTTTGCCACCAGGCGGCGCTATATATTGAAAAAATCAGTTTTTTAACCATATCTCTGGAACAATTACTTATACAGACCTCAAATCTGCCTCATATTGTAGGTCTAGTAAAGGGGAATCTAATAAAGGGGGCTTTGAGGATTGTGGAATTTCGGGGCTGTACCCCTTGCTGTCGGCCGCCGACAGCGTAGGCCTAGTTCTGCATTGATTTGCCCTGACCCCTTTTCCTTAAGTTTTTCACCCCTCTGTACTTATACACTTGTACACACCTTCCTTACTTAAGCACACATGCATACTGAGTGATTTGCAGATGTTTTTGATTTGTCAAGAGTGGTCCTTATTTCAGGTATATGAGAGCTCAGTTTTGATTATTTTTTATTTAGTGTCTAGTTTTCGATTATGTCATTACTGTTTTATTGGAAAAATGGGTGGAGAAAATATTTAAACAAAGTGTTAGTCTTCATTGAAGTTATTGTCTCTGATAGATTATTAAAATTAATTGCCTGCCATTTTATAGAGAATTAAGATCACTCTAATCGGCCAGCCCCACAAAGAGTAGGCTGGTCAGACTCAGATGTACAGCAAACTCCATCCTCGGATGTTGCATCGACATTACGAGATGATGCAGGCCTACAGTCACCAACCATCACAGCCAGTTCAACAGCCAAATAAAAGCTCATTTATGCTCCCTTTACGTACGAAAATAGAGATGTCCGTTCAAAACGTCGTAAACGTCTCTGCCCTCATACTTCCATGCGTCTTTGGCGTTGGCATGGATGTTTAGCTGTAAATCCACTAGGGGGCAGCTCAGAGTGAAAAGTTTCGGACAATAGAGGGTATCGCCAATACGAAAAAAAATGCCCGGATGTAGCACTTTCGTCAAAATAACTTACTACATCTGAAACTCAGTACCTTCCAGCACGTTGATGAGATCACATTTATCGTTAACCATAAGTTACGCGGCTACAGTTTATGTAAGCACGCACACGCACACACACACACACATATATATATATATATATACGGTCATTGTGGGTATAAGACTCTCATCCAGGGGTATTTCTGAAGTTTTACTCGCGTATTTTCGTTCGGCGAACACATGGCAGCTTCATAGTAATGACCCATGGCCTTAATGACTATAGTTCACTTATTGTTGGGCTCTGCAGAGACTGGAAGCGACTGAGTTACCGAACTATCCCATAATGCATCTGAAACGGGGCATGATGCAACATCCGGGCATTTTTTTCGTATTGGCGATACCCTCTATAAGAAACATAGGCTGCGTCCGAATAGTTTTTTTTTTTTTTTTTTTTGCCTAGGAAAGTTCCTAACTCCTAAAAGTGATCCGGAAATAAATACTGGGCAGCCATGATGAGTGTATTCGAATTCTATAAAATTTAAGGAAAGGTGTCTCAATGCTTCCTAATTTACCTCCTTTACCATAGGGTACACAGAACCTAGCCTGGTAAAACCAGACTCTGCTACTTCGCTTTGCTTCGTACACAGAGTCTGGGTAGTCGTCATTGACAAGTGTTTACTTCCTGGTGGGTGGGCGCTTGTCAGAAGTTTAAAATCATTGGTGTACCTGTAAACTAATCGCTAACGTTTGGCGATGACGTATGTTATGCGCCGGCTCAGCCGCCTAGTACTTCACTGGAAACTACAGTCCTTCATACCAGGAATGCAGCGAAAACAAACTGATCAGTACATTAAAGTTAATACTGTACCCATACATATGCCCATCTACCAAATTTTAGCCGTCACTCATTCACTTAAAAGAACCAAAGGTGCTCTTTCTGTTCTCCTTACAAGAAACAAACTGTTGAGCTATCGTTTTTCCTGCAGATACTGCTGCAGTTAAAAAACGTAAGAGACCCGAAACCAACGGCAGAATCGGCGAGAATAACGCATTATTTACATCAGGACGAAATCTGCGTTGACACGAAAACTGAACCGTTAACCATACTTGCGCTAACATCATAGTCAGCTCGCTATCTAACTTTATAGCAACACAGTTTGGCTCTAAGCGTTTGGCTGTCTCAGACAGCCATTTCATTCATGGATAATGACAACATAACACTGAGACAGCAAATTGGTCTTGTGACATGAACAAAAGCACGGCTTTTAAAAAGTTCGCTGCTAACTTAAATAGTGTGAAATTCGCGGGCAATGTAACACTAGAAGCTACAAGCTGACTTGAGGTGGTTCGGCTGTCTCTCACAGAGATGAACAGGGTGCCTATGTCATGATGGCTATTAAGTAGATATGACAATCTGTAGGGAGTAGCGCTACAACATCATTTCC
Organism: Gymnothorax javanicus; assembly: GCA_029692085.1. NCBI lineage: Eukaryota > Metazoa > Chordata > Actinopteri > Anguilliformes > Muraenidae > Gymnothorax > Gymnothorax javanicus. Next base: position 29,129,675 of record CM056194.1, on the reverse strand, counting down.
ATTCAAAAAACTAACCAAACATTCATCTTGTTGTGGCTATAAGTCGCTGATACCCGGGATTTTATCCACGACAGAGCGAATGGCCTCCAATGTATCTATGTCCTTAGCCATTGTTGATTTCGGAGACTACAATTTCAAACTCGGCGCAGCGGCTATATCATGGCTCTCGGCCACGCCTTCTGTACGTTGGTTGGTCCGGCCTATTTTCTGCGGATGGTAAACGAGGCAGAGCTCCGAGTGATCAGACTGAGTACTGATGCAAAATGAAATTAAGCGGAAGTACGAAGGCTGGCGGAGTCAGGCTACACAGAACCATCCTTTTCTTAAAAAAAGGAGATAACGCTATCCCACAACTCTGTGCAGCAGCAATATTTAAAGCAGTGACCGTTCATCTGGCCAATCGTGTAAAGAAACGGATGGACAGGGGGCTCTTGATTGCGCTGCCGAGTGTAATGCTGCATTCGATAACACTCATAAACACGAGTCGTGTCATTAATTAAAGTCGAAGGTACGAGGAAGGATCATTTGGACAGTGAGGTCGTGAGGTCAAAAGAACGGAATTCACCCGTCGTCTCCAAAACACGGCTCGTGGGACGCGTTACCTAATGCAGCATCAGTGCATTCGGATTCTCTACTTAGCGCGGTTGTCTTCCTAAGCAGTTAGGAATTCCCCTTTACACACCTTCCTTTTACCTTATGACGTTTTCCTCAAAGGTTAAAGAAAAGTGGTTAGGAATTAGTGGATAGCCCGTAATTTTTTAACTGTTCGGACGCAGCCATATCTTCGGTGAGTTTTCTTTTTCGCGTCTTGCTCACATGTAGTTATCTTTTACCAAAAGCTACACTGCCCCCACGGTGTCCAGTGGTAATGCTCCGTTTGGCCCGTATCCGTAAGCTTTGTGGAAACTTGCAGAAATAGGGATGAAATGAACGTGGAGTTCGGACAGAAGGCTCCGTCCGTATCCGGATCCGTATTTAACATTGAGCATAAATGGGCCTTAAGCGAACAATGCAGATTTACATTACGCAAACTGACTATGCCAGTTGATGGTATTGCCATGCAGAGTAGGACATTTAGCAGGGTAAAGGGTGAAATATTCTCATATCTCCTGTAAGAAGGGTAATCCATCCCTCCAGTAAACTTTTACACTTTTCGACTGTATGCCAAGGTGTGATGAAACTCATCTTGGCAGCTTGTGGAGGTCCAACACATTTCTAAGACCGTATGTTTATGTTTCCATTAACTTGTCACCAGTCTTTAGTTTTCACATATGTTTGAACTTCACATGTAAGTTATAGCATTACTTTCTCAAGAGTGCCAATAATTCTGCTCCCAATGGTACTCTGAAATGAGCTCTCACGGTGAGTGTTTCTGTGTGTGTGTGTGTGTGTGTGTGTGTCTTTAGGAAGCAGGTTCTCTCGACGAAGGCAGATGCGGAGCGGGACGGGGTGAAGGTCCCGACCACACTGGCAGAGTACTGCATACAAACCAAAGTGCCGTCTATGGACAGCTCAGACTTGCTGTACGACGACCTCTATGACGACGACATGGAGGAGGACGAGGATGACGAAGGAGAGCTGGCAGGGGCTGGGGCTGACTGTTACCACGATGAAGACGACTCCGGGAACGAGGAGTCCTGACCCTCCTTATTACAGCCCTCCCTCCCCTTCCACAGTCTCCACAGATCACAATGCACTGGTTCCCCCTCACCCTCACCTGCCGCTCCACGTGCACATAGATGCACGCGCGCACACACGTGCGCATACACACATCTGTTGCAATCCTTGGGTAGTGTCCCGGTTTCTTCGGGTAAAAACCTATAATCACCCAGACTTCACACCCGAGATGTACCTGCCTTTCTTTCATAAGGCACCATATTCCAGAATCACTCTCACCCTTCTTTCACTATTGGCCAATAATCCGTTTGTTCTGCTGTCATTGGCGATGGAGCATAAATAGAAGGTGGAGGTAGAGTGTATCTATCTGACTGACCAATACAGGCACTGACGAGGAACATTTTCACCCACAGCAAACCCACCTTTCTTCTGTTCCTTTGTCTATATACCAGCAGCGTTCCTCAATTTTCAGGTTTTTTTTTTTTTTTTACTGCTGTTGTCACCTGGTGGAATGGAAGTCAGCCAGACTGGCAAGCCCTCATTTCAGACTTAGTTTGATGGCACCCCAACAGTGTAAGCTCCCCCACCACCCCACGTACATATGTGCACACACACACACACACACACACACACGCACACACTCACAGTCCCCAGAAACCTGTCTCATGTTCTGTGTCCAAGGCCAGGTTATCTTTTGTTGGGGATTCAGCTGGCTTCTTTCTTGTTTCCCATTCCCTGGATTGGACTAAAAAGGTCAGAATTGAAAACTCGAATTGCCTGCTTTGGGCTGAAAGATGGATAAGGAGATGAGCGAATAAAGGGAATGAAGCGGGGCTCTCTCTTTCCACTCTGTCTGTGATAATGTGACAACCATTGGTGTATTGCTGCACCAATAACAGGCCATAGGCCCCAAGCTAAGGTGGTTTGGGACTTAAGTGTTAACTGTACATTATGAAGACTGAAACGAACTTAAAACCATAACAAAACCATGCCTGTGGGGAGGGGATCTCCCATGAGGCCTTGAGGTTTGTGTGGACGCTGGAGTACATTGTCATATAGCCAGCCTTTCTGACTAGAAGCCACTTTACCTGGAGGTCTGGCCCTCTTCCTCCTCCTTCACAGTACTGGCCAACCAGCTGGCCCCTATGCTGTGGAGCCCACAATGGCCCCAATGTGTATTGAAATAAAAAAAAGGATAAGTTATATTGAAATGAAATGATGACGATGAAAAATGGCAGCATTAAAACAGTGCCTCTGTGTTGTGAGGTCCTGCCTGGAAGCGTACATGCGAAATGCATCTGGTGCTCGTCTAATGAGCTGCAACCCAAGATCAGGTGTTTTGAGACTGATCTGAATCATGAGCATGTATGAAGGTATATGAAGGAGTGCTGCTCTTGTGTTGATGGGGGGTGACAGTGTCGTAGTCTCATTGAGGAAGGCTTGCATTTGACTGTAGGTGTGTTTGCTGTGCGACCATTTTTTTACAGTTTTCGTGTTCGTTTTTGTTCTCGTGGGATTTAAAAAACGTTCTGAAGTTCTAGTTCAAAAAATGCGGAAAATGCATGATCTGATGGAATCTTGAAATAATCTTGGAAATGTGTGACCGTAAAGGAAGGCCCTTTTGTTCTGGCTTAAAGTCATGCAGTGTTTTGTGGCGCATTTTGAAGAAGTGATTGCTTGAGCTAAGCTGGAAGTGGAAGTATTTGTCCATTCATGTTAATTCTAACTGATTGAGGAGTTTTGGCCAATGCACAGATGACTTATTTGATTGCCAGATGTACATCTAAACAGTTGCAGTGTGCTGAATTCTCGCAGCCAAAACTGAGAAGACATGGAGAGGGCAATGGGCTGCATACTGGGCAGGCTATTGTATAGCTTTTAGAGTGAAGGTAGTCATGCAGTCAGTTTCTATTATGCTTGATATGGGAGTCCAGGGCTTGGCAATAAGAAGTGAAATTGTGAGCTTGAGTGGATTGTTGGAGCTTCAGATGCATGGCTAAATTTTGGGGTCTTCGCATAGCATAGCTGGTGCGGGCACTGATCATGGTTTTTTTTTTTTTTTTTTGTTTTGTTTTGTTTGCACCGCTCCGGGTGGAAACCGCATTCTGAGCTGCACACAGCTGAGGGGAAATATTATTTTTTTAAATCATTATATGGAACAGTATTTTAATGTGTTCAGTGATGTGCTTATCACTCTGTTTTTCTTCCGGTCATCCCAGTGTCATGCAGTATTTCAGAATTTTTAGCTTGCTGTCTTCTGTGAACTTGATTTGATATTACTCACCTTGAACAGAGGGACTGGGATTGTTTTGAATGAAGTGACAGAATGTCCATTTGCTGAATCCAAGCCTTGCTGGTGACAGGAGTTTGACCTATTTAGATTCACTACTTCTCACCTAGCTTTTACAGTGTTGGACTGAAAATGTTTGAGGATGATTTGCTGCACTATGAAGTCTCTATAAACCTTCAATGTGCACCTACAATACGTATGGAATACGTATGGTTGGCCTTCCCATTGCAAACACAACTGGGTATGTGCACTGCACCCGCGGTGCTGGTAAAAGATTCAACTTTCAGATAAATCAGTTATTTTAGGCAGATGGTGAAAGTGTTGGTATAGCCTGAATTTCAGTGCTGTTGTTCACACTTGTCATATAAAAAACAATAAGTTTTGTCTTTTTGTGTATGTTTTTTTTTTTTTTTTTTTTTTTTTGGGGTATTATGCTCAATTGAGAATAAGATTTCAAAGACCTGTTTTTCAGATATTTCCTGAAAATTTTAAGGCTTCACATTGCCAAGTTGTGGAGTGTGTGACTGATGTTTCTTTTGAGCGTGTATGTATGTATGTGTGGGGAGAGGGGGTGGTTATTCTATAATGTGAGACAGGTCATTGATAGGAGTTCATGCCTAAAAGAATTCAGGTTTAAGTGGAAAAAAATAAAAGGTTAAAATGGTGATCCTGTTCGTCCATTCATTTTCTCAATTTTACCTTGTTGAGCCAGTCTGGGCCCCATTTAAAAAAAAAAAAAAAAAAAAAAAGAAATTAGTTTGTTGTCCTCGCCGCATTGGAATATCTTGGCCGCATCAATTTTTTTTTGTATATTTGGTTTTGAAAAAAGGGCAATTGGCGTAATGCTCTTTGGGAGTAGCAAATGTACCCATAAATGGATACTTAAGCTGTTTACTTGGGAAAAATTATGTTCTGTTGTTCTCAGTTGAGTACCTGAAAATGAGCTGGTCGAGAAACCAGGAAAAACATGACATGAATGGAGAAGTAAACTATATATTTACTAAAAAATATCCACCCACCCATATCTCGTTTTTCAGACTAAAAGGATGACCTTATCAGCCAGTGTTCACTTTTTCCCTTTCTTGGACCTATGCTTTTTACTTCTACTGCACTTAAGTCTGCCCTCGTGTTTGAATTGTCAGTTGCTGAAAATAAGAAAATCTGCAATTCCAGTCAAACTCTGTCCCAAAAAAGTTGTTCGAATAATGTAAAACTAATTTTTGCAACCCTTACTGTGGCTAGTTTTGCAGCCAAAACAACTCACCAAAATATCACTGTGAAGAAAAGGTTATCTTTCCTTTTGCATTGTCTGTCTTCAGTTTGCTATTTTAACATATATGGTTCAGGCTCAGGAAGTGGGAGCCTCCTTTGTAAAATCATGTCCAATGGCCAGCAAATCTTCACATTTGCTTAAATCCATCTCAATCCTAAAACAATTGATAAAGCTCATCGAGAGCAACTAGGAACTCCATGCTTTTCTAAGTGTCGGATGAATACTTCCTGTTCATTTTAATATCTGACAATGGATGAATGGCAAAAAATAGCAATTTTTGTCCAATTGTCCAATTGGCTTCATTTTGCATGTTTCTCGTGCCTATTTTTTATTTCTCCTTTCATGAATACATATGGAAGGTGTGTAATAGTGGTATGTTGAAAGTTCAGTGTGTTGGATGTATTCATGCTGATCTTACATAAAATGTCCCCTGAAATCAGGTTTTAACCGTATGCTACACATATACCAATATATCGAGGGTTTGGAGCACAATGGTTATATGTTAAAAATTTCGAATTTGAAATTTATACTAAAACAAGTGGTTTCTGATGCTTTTCCTTGGAGCACAAACATGATCTCAAATTTGAAAAATTTTGGACATATAACCATTGGTCAGTTGATTGACATCTGTATGTCAGTTATCACCATTCACTGAGACTGGACGGTGATTGAGCGATGATGAATGAGCCTTCATGAATGGCACTGCAAATTGTTGGGTCATTTCATGTCAAATGGATTAGTGGAAAATTTTACAGCACGCTGCAAAATCTGATTTTTTTTTTTTTTTTTTTATGAAGCACAAAAACTCATTTTTGCTCAGTTTAGGTACAAAACTTGGGAGTAAGCCATTTAGATCAGAAATAATTGCATTTTGTATTCTACTCAAAAAGTTACTCTAAGTATACAGGTTTAAATAGTATTGGTAATTTATAAGTATATTTACATCGGTAGTGCAAAGTCAGTTGAGGCTAGAAAGTCGTAAATATATGTCCAAATCTCAGAATTCAAGCATTGGCTAATAAAATAAGCACTGAGATGCACACGGTGGAATTTGAAGTACAATGGGCTCCAAACTTACTCACACCCCTGACTGGCAATACACAAAAAACAAACAAACAAACAAAAAAAAACAACATAATTATGGAAAAAAATGTAATATACTGTACCAACATGTGTGAAATACTTTATTAATGTTTCGATGAAAACAACCGAAGTCATAACATTCATTTCATACAAAATAAATTTCAAAATCAAGGTTTCATAATAATTGGCATTTAGTACTTAGTGCAAGCACCGCTGGCTACGATAATAGCATGGAGTCTTCTCCAGTAATTTTTGACAAGGTTAAGGCACACATCTGGGGGGATTTTAGATCATTCCTCTAAGCCGATCCTTTCAAGATTCTTCACATTCTTGGGTTTGCATTCAATAACTGCCCTCTTCTACTAAACCCACAGGTTTTCAATTGGATTGAGGTCTGGTGATGGAAATGGCCATGGCACAATGTTGATTTTTTGCCTCAGAACCATTTCTGTGAGGATCTTGAGGTATGCTTTGGGTCATTGTCTTGTTGGAAAGTCCACCTAGGGCCAAGTCCCAGCCTTCTGGCAGAGGCAGCCACATTGTCAGCCAAAATATCCTGATACTTGCGCAGTGGTCAAGTAGGCTTGACTTGGGATCGTAAGGTCCTGAGTTCAAGCCCCGGCCACAGCCTTCGCGGTGTGTTCTTGGGCAAAACAGTTCACTCTCACACTCCACGCCTCACTCCACCCAAGTGTATAAATGGATACCAGCAAATAGTCCGGGAAACTTGATTAAGAGCTGTGGGAGTATCTGCAATGGACTGGCATCCCATCCAGGGGGAGTAGTAATACTCCTACTCGCTTCATGCCATGGAAACCGGGGTTAAGCACCGGCCCGATGGGCCACTAGGCTCGTAATAGGCTTGCTCTCAAAACATGACTGACTCATCATCATATTCCAGCATGGGTATGAGGTGTTTCTCCTTATATGCATCTTAGCTTCGATGCCAAACATGCCAATGTTGTATCTAAGGGAAACGAGCAATTTTGGTCTCATCTGACCAAAGCACCTTGTTTCAGTCATAATTTAAATGACATATGGCAAACTCTAAGTGCTTGCTTCAGTCTTCTGGTCAAAAAAAAAAGCTTTCTTCTGGCAGCCCTTCCAAAGAGCCTGTGGTTGTAGTGGTGGAGCCTGATAGTTCTTTTTGAAACCTGGTAACAAGATGCCCCTCAGGCCTGTAATTCCTTCACAGAGATTCTCGGAGATTTTGTTGCAATTCTAACCATCCTCCTCAGTATCCTGGGGGGCAAAATGCGGTTACATCCTCTACCCTTGAGGTTTTCAACAGTTCCATATGTTTGGAATTTTTAAATAATTGCCCTGACAGTGCTCAGTGGCATATTCAATCATTTGTGAAACTTCTTGTAGCCATTATCAGATTTATGAAGGTCTATGGCCATCTTTTGAACTTGCAGTTGTTTTGTTTTCTTTATGATGTTGGATATAAAGGGATACTGCATGTGTGTAACCTCACTTTTATAACCTCGTGAAACAGGAAGTAATGAAATGGCTCAATGTAGTTCATTAACACTTAGAAATAACTTAAATAAGTTGAATTTGATACCTGGTTTAATTTTGGTAGGTGTGATTTGCAATAATCTTTTAGGGTGCCATTAATTGTGAAACCTTGATTTGGAGGAAATTGATCTTTTATTAAATCGGTAAATTAGTTTAGTTGGTTCCATTGGAACATTAATATCTTACAGTATTTTTTATGGTGTGGTTTAGAATTTCTCCATAAATATGCGTTTTAAATTTTTTAAAGTATTATTTTCTGCATTTCCAGTCAGGAGTGCTATCAATTTTTGAGCCCGCTGCATTTCCAACCAGTTTTACATACTTTTTTGGCCGAGATATTGTATTGATGGGTCAAACCACTCCGTTGAGCCCTCTCCAGCACATCCCAAGGACTTTCAATTGGTTGAGGTCCAAACTCTGAGGCGGGCAATTCGTGTGTGAAACTGATTCCTCATGCTCGATGAACCACTCTTTCACAATTTGAGTCCGATGAATCTTGGCATCGTCATCCTGGAAAATGCCTGTGCCATCAGGGATTAAAAAGTCCATTGATGGGTAACTGATCATTCAGAATATTCAGGTAGTCTGCTGAATTCATTTTATTGCTGCAGAACAGTGCTGAGCCAAGACCTAACCAATTGAAGCAACCCCAGATCATAACACTGCCTCCACAGGCTTGTACAGTGGGCACTATGCATGGCGGGTGCATTGCTTCATGGGCTTTCTCTCTTACCCTGACATGCCCATCACTCTGGAAAAGCGTAAATCTGGACTCATTAGATCACATGACCTTTTTCTGTTGCTCCTCAGTCCAATCTTTATGCTCCCTTGCAACTTGTTTTTTTTTTCCCCCAATAAGCCTCACTCACAAGAGGATTTCTTTTTGCCATGCAGCCGTTTAGTCACAATCCTCATAGTTCTTGTTGCATCATGCATGTGAAAAAGCTCTTACCTTCATAATTAAACATGGCCATGAGTTTTACTGATGATTTATTTGTTCTTCTTTTATGATGAGACTTCATAGAGCATTTCAGTGATCTCCAATCAGTCATGATTTTTTTTCCCAACCCATTATTTTCCACTAAGTGGACACCACCATCCTTCCAGGTTTTAATAAATTGTAGGAAATTCCTGACCCAATTACAATGATTTCAGCCATCTTCTTTGTGGGTTTTGCTTGATACTGGCCAATAATTTGCCCCTCTTGAAACACAGTTTCATCTTTTCAAAGACCATGAAATATGTCTCCCCACATGGTTATTGAAGAAATGAGAAGTTACGCTCAGAATTGGTCAGGATTAAAAAAAAAAAATTGCTGAAACATTCATCACTGCAATAATGATTTAATCACTTGAGTATTTGCTTATTTAAATCCAAACTGCAGCTTTTATTTTGGACAGGCAGTGTATTTGCTTTAATAATATGTTAGAAATGAGGAAATCCAAGCTATTTGTAAATGGAGCTTTCCTAAGAAAAATAAAAAATATATTTCAACGCAGCCCTGATCTAGCGACAAAGTCACCAAGTTGGCGGCAAATCGCTACTGCCGATTGGTGGCATGCGGGTTGCAGAAAATCTGAAATTTCTAAGAATAATTTTCATGAATGTTGCTAACTTTTCCAAAATTAACATATTGTTCATCTTTATTTGCATCAAGACACCCGCTTTCAGAAAAAAAAAAATACAAGGCATGTGGTACTTGTTTCTGTGCACTGGCAAAGTGAGAGGACTGTGCATGAAGTTCTATGTTTATGGGTTTGGGAGGTGTATGGGCATATGTGAGTGAATTCCAATAAATGGCGTGTTCACCAAGTTCGCAAATGAAACAGTGAACCAGGGTAGTCACCATGTATTTGGCGAATGGGGAGAAAGCTCATCAGTGAGATCAGAACTTTGAGGTTTGCACAAAAATGCATCTAATGATAACGATGTCAAAATTCCAAAAGCCGCACTGGACAAATGATCAATAATTATTGTGAATGAGCGTTTCTTCGTTTTTTGTTTTTTGTTTTTTTTGGGGGCAAACACATGAAAGGCTGTTGCCCGTGATTCATTTATGGTGCTAGAGTGTTTCTATGCCCATCAGTTAGGCCTAGTATTTCTTGTGCTGAAAATTGCCCCACCAAGGCAAAAGGAAGTAAATCCATTAGCAGCCATTTTGAGAAAAATGCCAAAGTTTGTTTTTGCTTCTGCTCCACACAAAGAATATCCACTTGCATGTGCCGAATCTCAGTAACAAGGGCAAATTTCATCATGATCATGCTTCTACTAAATCGAGTACCACTACTTGGTGTATGTTATGGTCTCGGATCGAATTTGACAAAAAATGGATTTACTTCCTTTTGCCTTGGTGGGGCAGAACGGGGACGAATGTTTCTCTGCCTGTTTTTGTTTTGTTTTCCAAAGTCAAACACAGACAAGTGTTTCCTTCCCTTGTGTGGTTTATTTCTGGTGTCAAACACAGAAGAGTTTTCCTCCACTGTATATAATTTTTCCAGCTAAATATTATAGCAGGCTTTTCTTGCTATACAATTCTTGGGGACACAGGTACTTGCCCAAAAATTAGGTTGGATACCTGATAGCTTTAATACCAAAAAGTCCTAGGCCCAGTTGCTCCAAAACCTGCAAATATCATTCAGCATTAATGGTGTCTTAACAGATGTGCAAGTTATCCATGCCATCTGCTCCAATGCACTATCATACCATCACAGATGCTGGTTTCAGAACTGTGCGCTGACAACAAACTGGATTGTCCTTTTCTTTAGACCGTGGGCCACGGCATCCATGATTTCCAAAAAGAATTTCATAGGACAGTTTTCGACTTCACCTCAAACAATTTCAAATATACTTAGGCCCAGAGGAGGCAGCAGTGGTTCTGGATCTTGTTTATATTTGGTTTTATCTTTACATGGCAGAGATTCAATTTGTGTTTGTAGACGCAACGACGACAAACTGCATTCACTAACAATTGTTTTCAAAAAAGTGCTTCTGAGCCCAAGCAGTGATTCCTGCCTCAGAATCCTGTCTGTTAGTAATGCAGCGCTGCCTGAGTGGTGGTCTTGCTCTGAGGCAACAGCGCTACCCACTGAGCCACTGTGCTGCCTATTTGTAAGTTTCTCATCTGGATGAGCTCTCTGATGAAGATTTGATTGAGATTTGAGAAAAACACTTCACAATGGTCACATTTCTAGGGCTTTTCACCAGCATGAATTCGATCATGGCGTTGTAAATTGCTTCTCTGACTGAAATTCTTCCCACACTGATCACATTTGTATGGCGTTAAACCAGCATGGTTCCTCTGGTGGACATTTAAATAAGATTTCCAAGCAAAAGACTTCTCACACTGATCACATTTGTAGGGCTTTTCACCAGTATGAATGTTTTTATGACATTGTAAATTGCTTCTCTGACTGAACTGCTTCCCGCATTGATCACAAGTGTAGGGCTTTTCTCCGGTATGTTTTCTCCGGTGGTCATTTAAATGACATTTTCGGCCAAAAGTCTTCCCACACTGAACACATTTGTAGGGCTTTTCACCTGTATGAATTCGATAATGGCGGCTATAATTGCTTTTCTGACTGAAACAGTTCCCACACTGATCACATTTATAGGGCTTTTCTCCAGTATGAATTCTCTGGTGGTAATTTAAGTCAGATTTTGAAAAAAAGCACTTCCCACATTGAGAGCATTGGTGTGGCCTTTCCCTTATATGGATTCCCACATCATGGATTAAATTGGACTTCTTTCCCCCTGATTTTTTGCAGTTTTGATTGGGCTCTCCTGCACAGTGAAACGGTTCAGTCCCTCCTTTTTCATCAACACCAGTTCCATTATGCACAGTATTCATGAGATCACTCACTAAAACTTCACTGTATTCAAGCTTCACTTCATCAGATTTAATGTGAACACACTTAGTGTCTGGTAAGACACCAACATTTTCAACCTTAATATTGTCTCCATCCTCAGTTCTGTTTTTGACTTGGTCAGGGTACATATAAGTTACATAGGCCAGATCTGTAAAGACTGGGCACTCTGTCCTAAGACCCCCAGTGTTGATCGGGCCCAGATCAGTCTCTGTTTTTATCAATGATGCTTCAGTGCAATGTAAATCACTGACCCTGCTGTTTGCAGTTACACACTCTGGCTCCAGTGTGTTGAGTCCTGGTGTAGTACATTTTTTCTCTGACTCTACCATGTGGACAGACTCCAGTCCTCGAAGTTCTTCTTCTTTCCCTCTGATCCTGTGCTGCTCGGGAAGCTCCGATAGTGTTGTCTCAGTGTTCTGTCCCAGATGGACTCCTGTCTGCATCATTCTGCTGATCAAATGTGCTCAGAAGCGCAGCTCCTGTAGGGAAACAGTGAAAGGGACTTTAGCCTTTGCTTGGTCTAACTGCTTAAGAAACTTTCCCTGTATGTTTCAGATGGTTTGAGCAATTTGACCTTTTACATTACTGATTTCCCTTCTCCTCTGTATGCCAAACTAACTTCATTAAATTAGAATTCCTATATGGATCACTGAAATGTTTAACCATTCAGCTTCTCCAGTAGTCCTATCCACAACACATCATACCAGAAGTGAAATATGAAATAATTTCATTTCACTTCCCCTTCACAATGGAAGAACGGCTACTTCAATTCCATTTGGTTAAACCACTAAATGCAACATGGGAACTATATTAAACTAGACAGAATGCTGTCAGTGGACAACATCAAGGTACATCCCCAAAATGACATTATTCTCCCAATGGGCAGAGTTTGTAGTTTGACCTCATAGATGTGTAACAGGACAGGGTATAGGGTCCATAAATTTAACAGGAGGACTACTCTGGGCTCCAAGAATGTTCACAGCAAATATGGGTCAAAAGGTGACCAATATCAATAAAACCCCAAGAAAAACTCCAAGGCACTCTCATTTAACCAAAGTTAAAAAGCCTTAATTAACATGGCTTGGTCATATTAACCTTAAAAAACTCCTACGCGTTTCGGCATCAAGCCTCCTGACGAAGGCATAGGAGTTTTTTAAGGTTAATATGACCAAGCCATGTTAATAAAGGCTTTTTAACTTTGGTTAAATGAGAGTGCCTTGGAGTTTTTCTTGGTGTTGCATATTAAGTGTCCCATCCAAAGAGCACCTCAATCAAATGACTTTTGAGTCCAGGAAGCGCTCCTAGACAGACATTTTGTGAATCAATAAAACCCCCTCTGAATGCACCAGAAACAATCACAAAAAGTGCGGCATGATTCCATTTTTGTTATTGCATTTGGACATTGTAAATTTGACAGAGTTGTGACACTGCAGGAAAAAACTACAGAGGCACCACAATCGAAAACTTCCTCCTCCATGCACCAGAAATGTTGAAAGCAGATTTAACCCCCAGCTTTGAACGTTATCAGTAGACTGAATGGGCGTTATCATCTGCTATTGGCGCCATATATATGGGCCTGTAGGGAACTACTGTAACTACTTGTAGCTTGAGTGGCTCATTATCATCAACTGATATCACTAATCTGTTAGACGGAAGTTGTGTTTCTGACAGAATGACTGTGCTGCAAAGCAGGAAGTGACATAATGTGAATATATAGAGAAAAAGATATGATGGAAGCTGGGGCGATTGGGTGGGCATGTAAAACCAAGAACTATCCCACAAGGGACCTGTGCTCAATCCTCACCCCTGGCAGCTTAACATTTATTAGCTGGAGGTACAAATGTCTTTTAAAAGAGTCAACAATGTTTTATAAAAGCACAATAACCTTTCCCAAATCCTCAATTCTAACCTTAAGCACAATCGCCTTTCCCTAACCCCACAATTCTGACCTTAACCTTTTAAAAAGCACGGTTGCCTTTTCATAACCCAAAATTCTAACATCAAACTTAAAAGTACGATTGCCTTTCCCTTACCCTGAAACGTAATGTTAACGTAATGAGAGCAAAAATTCCTGAGTCGCTAGTAGTAAGCACAGTATTTTACTAATAACAGGTGATAATGCCCAGTTAATCAACTGAGAATGTTTGAAACTGGTAATTTGAAATGATTCCCATGAAAGCTCTTATAGTCATTTCAATTTTTAAAAAATTGATAGTTTGGCCTAGTGGTGGCGCTGCAGCGACAGACATAGGGTGACCAACATCAATAAAAAGTCTTCTTTCTGCACCAGATTGCATAGGGTTCATCCTCTATGAGACAGGAACGAACATAAATATTTTTGTGCAATTCCCATGAAAACTGCTCAAGTAATAGTGATAACACGAAGGTCCTCTTAAAAATGTAAATCCAAGTGAAAGAAGAGCAATGATCTCATTTCATTTCATTAATTTTTATGTAAATATAAATAACATTGAGACATATATATCAACAATATTTGAAAACAAAAATGTTATCGAAAAAAAATGAAGTTTCAAACAGCATGACTGGATGACCAAGAAAGTAAACCAAACTACTAATTTAAATTATTAAAACTAAAATTGCAACCTCTCAAAATGCCAAAAAGTTGCACCACTGTGACTGAATACATTATTTAAATTAAGACTGTTAATTCTTACTTTCAATATATGGAAAATGACTCATAAAGATTGCCTGCAAGGCCAAGTAACTGATACAACAGATTTTGGGCTTTGGTAGAATTTTAATATGGTATCCTGCAGTTTCAGCCAAGGGTAGGTGCTGCATTTTCCTTGACTGAAACCGCTCGTAATCATACCTGATGCAACCTGAATTGAAGTGTTCAGTGCAATAACTTGATAAATGCCAGTCTCACGTTTTATGGTATTACACAGAATATACTTTCACTATGTACCAATGTTGTGTACTGATCAGGATGACATTGCAAAGCACATGTATTATTGTTGCATAAATTAAGTAAAACAATAGTCAAAACCATCCAAATCGATTTCTGTAAAACTATACATGTTATTGCACTGAGCCCTTCAATTCTTAAAAAAAAAAAAAATTCTTAGTGTGTGAGGGGGGACGTGCAAACAGTTGTTTCGAAACTGCTGTCCGTACCGTACAACGGTCAGATAAGAATTTACGTTCTTCAGTCTGTTGGACGAGGTACGGATGCGCCAGTACGTACCTCCCTCCACTTCCTAAAACATTCCACTGTTACTACTCCTTCAAAGCGGCATGGCAATTTGTACTCACATGCGACAAGAAAAAAAAAATAGTCCAAATTAATATTTCTGGCCTTGGGGCAAGGTTTAAATGATAAAACAACGGTTTGTGTATACTCAAGACAGTACGGCGTAAAGCCACAGCTACGAATACACTGTTCTCTTATTGTGATTCACAATTAACGTTAACTTACCCCTAGGTTAATCTGTGTCTTTTGCTTGCTTACTGTGTTAGTCCGCTTGAAAATAATTACCACCCATGCTAGGCATACCTCAACATATCTTGTGAAACGAATAACATCAGGTTTATGACATCAAATATCCAATCTGTTGTTTCTGCGTTCCAAAACAAAGCCATCCTAGTAACGCAGGCGCACAAGCTCGCAAGGCAAGACATTTAACCAATGACGTAAGGAAAAAACTAAACTGCGCGCTATCAAGGCGCTATTAATCGTTTTCAATCACGTGGTTAAAATCATTGACGTCACTTATCGTCGCCATGTTGGTGGAAGTACAGAGCACAGGGGTATAAAAACAGCATACCAAGCGTTTAACTTACAGCAGCAGTCTATCAGACCACTGTCTGGCCGTGTGCGCGTGTATAATGGGATGAATATGCGTGTACATGCGTGCATATATGTATATATGCGTGTATATGGGATGAAAATCTAGGCCAAGTTCGATTTTGGCCACGTTTGGCCAAGCGGGCACAATGGCTTTGCCACTATTTTTTAAGAAATGTGGGCCGAAAGAAGAAGCTGGATAAGCAAACTTTTCATTGGCCCTGAAGTCAAATAAGGTGTGCAAGTTGATCATATTAAAATTAAATTGTCTATTTCAAGTGGAGACATGGTGAAATCATTGCCTAAAATGAGAGTTCTGAAGGGTCAGTTTGTCCTGTGACCATTTTTGGGGAACTCTCCCGCCCATAACCCCACTAATGATCTGGTGTCCCTTGTCCCTGAAAATCATCTGAGTTACAGTAATGTCATCATATTTGATGAAGAAGATGTCAAAAAGCCCTCAAACACTCAAATCTCAATTACAGGGACCCTCCAATGTCCCAAAAATCATTATTGCATGAAACAAAATCTACCATTTTCCTCAGTATCCTGGGGGGCAAAATGCCGTTGTGTCCTCTACCCTCAAAGTTTTCAACAGTTCTGTATCTTTGGATTTTTTAAATAATTGCCCTGACTGTGCTTCGTGGCATATTCAATTATTTGTGAATCTTTATAGAGCCATTACCAGATTTATAAAGGTCTATGACCATCTGCCTCTTATAAACTGACAGTTGTTTTGTTTTCTTCGTGATGTTGGATGACAAAGAGATATTGCATGTGTGTTACCTCATTTTTATACCCTAGTGAAACAGGAAGTGCTGTGGTTCCGTGACTCTCAGATAAAACTTAAATTAGTGGAATTTAATGCCTGGTTTAATTTTGGTAGATGTTATTTACAAAAATCTTTATGGGTGCCATTAATTGTAAAACCGTGATTTGGAGGAAATTGATTTTTAATTAAATCAGTAAATGATTTTGGTTGGTTCCATTGAAACATTAATATCGTACAGTATTTCTCACATGCTGTTTTTTTAGCGTTTCTCTGTAAAAAAAAAATATATTTTTTATTATTGAAAGTATTGTTTGTGCATTGCCAGTCAGGAGTGCCAGTAATTTTGCGGCCCACTGTATATAGCAGTAGTAGATAATGACTAAATAGCATATCCAGTAGGCGGCGGTATTAGACGACATGGTTTAAAAACAAGAAAAGAAAGAAGAAGAATGGCGATGGATGAGGCGGACCCAAGTTTGGGAGTTGAGTTTGTGTTGTTGAAGAAGGAGGAAGGGAGGGCGCGAGAGGGGGCTTTGAGCTTTTGGAAATGGACTCGGATATAGAAAATGAGCATGAGAATGAGAATAAAAGAGGGAAAGAATATAAAAAGAAAAGAAAGAAAGATTATTTAAGTTCCTCTGGAGAAGCAAGCGATATGTTGAGAAAAGTGGAGACGTACTTAGTTGGGATGGTGGCAACAACTAGAACAAATGAGATTTTTAAAGACCCGCATGTGGTTGGAAAGGTTTTAGGGGAAAAGCTTGGTGACGTGAGGTCGATTAGAGTTACGAGAAGTGGGATGGTAATTATTGAATGCACTACGAAGCGTCAGCGAGATAAGGCTCTACGCATTAAAACATTTCAGGATTATTATGTTGTTACTTGCTTTCTGCTTGATTTGGAGGTTAAGGTGAAAGGAGTCATTAGTGGCGTTCCTATTTCAGTAGAGGCTGAGGAGTTTCAGGGGGTCCCAGGCATTTGTGGTGCCAAAAGACTGACTAGATTCAGAGACGTGTTAAAGGAGGACAGTACATCTGTTTGTCTGACTTTTAAAGGAAAATTGCCGAAAGAATATTTCTGAATTATATCAGTTACAGAGTAAGGCCATATGAGAGAGCTCCTCTCCGGTGTTACTGTTGTCAAGAATACGGCCATGTTGCTGCAGTTTGTAGAGGAGTCAAACGGTGTGGGAGGTGTGGTAAGGAGGAATGCGGGGTAGAAGTTTGTAAAATTGGTGAAGACATGGCAAAGTGTCTGCATTGCGAGGGCAATCACGATGCGGGAGCGCGAAAAGGCCCAAAAAGAGTTCAGGAAGGAAAAGTGAATAAGATGAGAGCAGAAAAGGGATGTTCGTATGCTGAGGCTGTCACGAGGGTAGAGAGAAGTACCGAGTCTGAGGAGACGGTTCTAAAAGAACCAAGACGTGATCGTGATTATATCAGTGTGGACAAAAGGAGGTTTCCAGCGTTTGTGGCGATGGTTATAAATTGTGCGAGGGAGATAGAATCGAAGACGGAAAGGATCAAGATGGTTGTGCGTGCAGCTAGGGAGTTTCTTGGGGTGACGGATGTGAAAGGCGAAGATATTCAGGAGATTTTAGAAAAAGGGTTTGGTGGGAGTGGGAGCCAGATTACAACTGAATAGTTATGTTTAGGTATAGGGCATGTTGTTGCATACTCTTGTACAGTAGGTGGCGGTATGCACTAAAAGCTGTTCTTAGACATTAAACCCAAAGAAGAAGAAGAAGACGAATGGCTCGGAAGACCGGTTGTTGCGAGATACAAACCTCCACAGCAGGGTCATTCACATTCAGTGCATTTCTACGGCACAGAGCTTTGAGTAAGCACACCCTAACCCTAACCCCCCCCAACACTAACATGTACACAAGAAGTTGTGACGTGAAATTGCAGTGATTTATCCTGCTGCAGAGGTTTGTATTCCGGTGCTGTCAAGGGGAATAAAATCGGTGGGTGATGTGTTAAGTAGGGTTCCACTTTTTGCTCTGCATGTCCAGTTAGGTTCGTAACTATGTCAGTTCTGAATTTTGAATCGATTATGCCCGTTTAAAGGCTTGTTGCAACATCTGAAGTACAACAACGGTCTCATTCCGCTAGCCGTCACCAGAGCGATAAATTGTCTCAGTTAAAACTTGGCTAGGTTCTGTGCTAGCCACATCATTGCCGTAGTAGCTAGCTTGTTCTCATAAAGCGACTTTACCACTTAACGTTACTTCTTAGGAGCATGTCGTGTCGACATTCAGGGTTGAGATATTAAGTGATACAATTCAACATGTCGGCCTAAACGTTGAATGCTCATAAGCTTTTTTCTCCCTTTAAAGCGATTTCTTGCGAAGACATTTTGTGTATGTTGACAAACTCAGACTGTTATCATGGTGTGCTCAACGCATGGTTTAACGGAGATAAGAATTAGAACATGCATGAGGTATTCCTGTAGATATGGTTGAGGGCTCCGCCTTGTATGTTTTTTTTTTTTTTTTTTTTCCTCAGTCACTAAATAGGCTACTCATGGGGCGGCCAGGGGTGGAAAAGGGTCCTGCCGATGGCCATATAGACGCACACTTTTATCCATGATCAACACTAACACGTTTCGACGTGAGATCCAAGGCAAACATCACGGTCGTCTCTGGCGGCCGTGGACCATTTTCTCCCGACTCCGGACGCCGTGATCACAGTTCGACAAGGTGAGTAGAGAGTGCTTTTTGATGCAGTGTGTCAGTTTCCTATATTATTGGTTCGTCTTGCTCATTTTATAATTTTGAGACTTCATTATTAGTGTAAAGAACCGTATACTTTCACAAATTGTTGTTTTTTTTAGCCTCTTCGGGAATTGTACATTAACACGTCATCCAATCTGATATTTCCAGGACGGTGTTGCAAAGTTTTTATTTGTTCTATCTGAATCCAAGATTGAGTACGCCTGAGAATCAGTCATGTCTGCAGATGATGCCCCTGATGCATCCATGTCGCCATCCTCGTATTTCTTTGGGAAGAGGGAGGAGATCATCAGTGCCGGTCGTGTGACTAAACTGGTGAATGGCAGGGAGGTACTGGTACTCCACCACAATGGCGAGTTCTATGCTTTGGACATGCGCTGTTACCGTGAGTACAGACATGGGGCTGAACCTGGCACTCCTTTGGAAATTGGATCTGATGCAGGATATGAACTCTTTATGAAGTTTTGTGTGATTCCTTTCATTTATATAAAATTAGTTGCAAAGAGGGGTTGATATACCTGCTATTGGTGATCAGTGTTGGGCATTGCAAATTTTCAGTTTCAAGCACTTGCTACTGTCTAGCCAAGCTAGTTACTCTCAACTAGCTGCGGAAACCTTAGTTTAATGGCATATGAAATTGTGCCTGCCGGCACTCCACCATTACCCGCAGGTGTAGTGCCTGGCTCTCCCATGTGTCCTGTCCAAAGGCCGAATCCAAGCCATGGAACTTCAACTGCTTCCCAAACTCACAAAAAATGAGATAGTACAGTAAATGCTCATAAAACGGACAGCTGCAACTTCTAAATTTCCTTGGACATGAATTTGCAGTATGAAAACATGATATTTAAAGGTGACATAGAATCAAAAACTGTTTTTACCTTGTCTATGTTGAATAACTGTTGTCTACCCGCATTCAAGAACATACGAAAAGTGCTAGACGTTCTGAACATCTCCGTTTCATAGAAATTCCTTTTTTAAAAATGACCGCCAGAAAACGGGCCAATCTGATCAACGGATACATATGATGTCACATGTATCTCACTGCCCCCCCACTCTCATTCCGTTTCCTCCCCTTCAACATAATTTGTATACACGTCTTTATGCAATTCCATTGCTTCCAATCCCTCAGTAAAGTCAAGCATGAGAATTCCAGAGTCATAATCGATTTCCGTATCACTAGTGGGGAAATCCACCGTAATACACGTGAAACGGATTAACTTATTGCACAAGGACTTAAATTCCGCAAATGGGGGGCGCCCCGGTGGCTCGTTGGTCTAGGCGCGCGCACCATGGGGGCTGTGTCCTTACCGCAGCGACCTGGGTTCGATTCCAGCTCGGGTCATTTGCTGCATGTCTTCCCCCATTCTTCTCCCCGGCTTTCCTGTCTCTCTACACTGTACAACTGTCAAATAAAGGAAAAAAAATCTTTAAAAAAAAAAAAATTCCGCAAATGGATTTCTTCAGTGTGCTTTGATTGAATACTTGCTGACTACGGCACAGGAACGTCAATGCGAGAGACTCACTCTGATTGCGTAAGCCTTGGCAGCTCTGAAGTAGCCTTTCTAGCTGTCTCCGAGACATTGGGAATGGGAAACATTTGTATAGTTAGCATTCCAACTTTTGTCCGAAGAATCTTTATACACGTGTCGACTTTTCATACAAACCATATAAGCATCAGCCTTTGAGCGAGCCTCCTCTGTCTATTTTGATGCTCATATTATCAGTAATAGGCCTAGTTGAAATGGTTCTATTTTCGTTCTGCTTGAATGGTAGGCTACCGTCAGCCTTAGACCCAAACTTGGAGCCTCTGGGCATAGTTATGCATAGAGTAGAATTATTATTTATTCTCGATTTAATGGTGCAAAAGGATTAGGCTAATGTCCAAATGGGTAGCCCGTGCTATAACTTCATTAGGACACTTTGGACAAGAAACAGTTATTGCGTTTGGGAAAAAAAAAAAAACATTAAAAAATACTTACTAGTCAGAAACGTTTAAATCCAGCCTTTGCAGAACTGGTTCTTCCTCCAATTCAGTGTCCTCATCCGATTCGGGTTCAAACATACAAGGCGGAATCTTTGAATATGCCATAGCTGCATAAAGTTGGTCTGTCCGTGTTCCAAAGCCGGCGAGTGTTTTCCATTTTCCCTATCGCTCTGGGCGCAGTTACATTCTTTTGAGTGGCAACAAAGCCAGCCAATCAGCTTTTCATAATGAGGTTGCCAGTTAAGCCCGAAAGGTCGCCAAATAGGTGCAAAACAACGCGTTCAAAACCCCCCACCCAAACATAGCTTTTTGAGAGAGGTTTTTAGGAAGCTTCTGAGGCATTACAGACCCAACCAAAATTTTGTTGTCCATATGTCACATCACAGAACAAGGATAAATGCCCCGTTCAACCATTCTATGTCACCTTTAATGTTTTGTCTGGTCAAATTCATTTTATTTGTAAATACTTTTTCATACCTGCCATTCAGACCTGCAACACATTCCAGAAACAGTTGGGATGAGGCAATTGAAGGACTTGTGATGAGGTTTAAAAAGATTGAATGACTTGATTTAAACAGCTGATGTCAGCATGTGATTGTAATCATGATGTGGTACAAAAGCAGCATCCAGGAAAGGCCTAGTCACGCAGGAGCAAAATTTGGTCAAGGTTAGCCAATTTACCCATAAATTTGTGAGAAAAGCATTGACAGGCTTAAAAACAATGTTCGTATATGAAAGGTAGGATGGAATTTGGAAGATATTTCACCTCTACCATGCATGTCATTATTAAAAGTTTCAGGGAATCTGGAGGAATTTAACCCTCCTATTATGTTCAGATTAATAAACCATTTTTGGTTTGAGATTAGTTTGATCCCTGCAATGAAAAACTACATAAGATGTTTGTAAGTTTAGATGTTCATAATCCTTTCTCAGCTCATTTATGCCTTTCTACTGACCATTTTAACTGCCAAGTAAATTAAACACGACACTCCCATCCTCCCCTTGAACATCAAGCATCGATTTTACATGATTATAGCAAAGTGAATGAGACCGAATGAGAAATGAATGAGATATTAATTTGAATATGCCCCCAGTCTTAGGCAACACCTCAAAACAAGATCAAAATTATGGTTTTATGTAATAATTGATCCTGGGGTCAAAATGACCCAAACAACATTGATGCTTACAACATGTGCACAGAAATTATTATTATTTTTTTAAATTCATGATTTACCCGTAAAGTTAGGGAAAAAATCTAGCCTAAAAAAGTATGTGTACTATGTTTTTACAGACATTGAACATTGAGTTGGGTCAAATTTACATAGAACATAATAGGAGGGTTAAGTGCGCACAGGGCAAGGGCGCAAGCCTGAGATGAATTCCCGTGATCTCCGATCACTCAGATGGCACTGCATCAAGAGCTGTCATTTATCTTTAAGTGACATACCCACCTGGGTTGGGGATTACTTTGGAAAACCTGTGTCAAGTACTACCATACATAGTTACATCAACAAATGGCTGTACTTTGCAAAAAGGAAGTGTAATGTTACCTTTGTCCAGATGTGCTGTCAAAGTCTTCGCTCAGAGGCATCTGCAATGGACCATCACACAGTGTAAACATGTATTGTGGTCAAACAAATCAGTATTTCAGGTCTCTTGAGGCAGAAATGAACGCTGTGTGTTTCATACCAAAATAGAAAAGGACCATCCATATAGTTACAAGCAACTAGTATCAAAGAAATGCTCTGTCATTCTGTGGGGTTGTGTTCGAGCCCTTGGCAAGGGTAACTTGCACATCTGTGACGGCATCATTAGTAATGAAAAGTACCCAGATTTTGGAGCAACAAATGCTGCCTTCAGAGTTCAAGGTGACATCATTTCAAGGGATGCCCATGTATATTTCACCAAGGCAAAGCAACACCAAGTTCTGCACACAGTACAAAGTCACGGCTGCAGAAGATAATGGTGTGAGTGCTGAATTGGCTTGCCTGCAGTCCCGACTCGTCCCCAATTGAGAATGTGGCACATTTTTAAAAGCAAAATGCAACAGCAAAGACCCCATACCGTTGCACTCCTGAAGACTTGTTTGCAGGAAGATGAAGACAAAATGACACCTGAAACATGCAGTCACTTGGTGTCATATGTCCTGAAGCATTTTTTGGTGAAAAGGAACTGCAGTATTACAAAGTGGCAAACACTTTAATGGTCCCAACATTTCAAGAATCAAAATTGAAATAAGTGTTTATTGTGAAAAAGGAATTTTTGTGGTGAAACATCATATAATGAGCTGTTGTGCTGTTCTTCATTTAATACTGGTCAAATATAATTCACAAATCGCTGCTCTGCGTTTTAAGTTTAACTCTTTCAACCCCAGATATTCTAGCATCACTATACCCTTCAACCCCACAGCCCTCTGTAGAGGGCTGGTCATTATCTGGACATTGTATCTTACTGTTATCCCTGGAATCCCATTAAATGTAACCTGATATGTTCCAATCAATTAGTCAGATTGTTTGAATTTTCCCTACAGGAATTTGGGGTTGAAGGGAATATGTTGGTCAGCCCTCTGTAGAGGGCTGTGGGGTTGAAGGAGTTAATTCAACAAACTGTCCCACCCTTTTCTGATTTTGAGATACACGTACCTGAAAAAGCTTCGAGGCACGGTGTCTGCAGAAAGTGGAATTTCCTTTTTTTAATGCGCTTTGCATCAAATAAATTATACTGAACACAAGGGCAGTACTGTTATTACTGTATTTAAGCATTAATGAAGTACATGAAACTCCATTGTTTTGATTCCTCAGGCATTGATCATTTCTTATCTGTTTTTTTATTTACGTTTTTAAACTACAGATTCTGGAGGTATTTTGGAGTATGGAGACATAGAGGCAAGTAATAGTCCATTCCCCGTACTCAACCACCGGAGCTCCCAGAGCTCCAGTTGATTCAGTTTCTTGTAATGTTGTCCAGCTCAGTCCTATTTTGCTCTCTTATCTTCAGGAATTTAATGGCAGACTGTGTATCGTTTGCCCCTGGCACAAGTACAAGATCACACTGGCGGAAGGGGAGAGCTTGTACCAGGCTGTGGACCCAAATGACAAGCCTCCCAGGCCCAGGTGGTGCTCCAAGGGAGTGAAGCAGAGAATTCACAGGGCCATTGAGGTTGATGAGGACATCTTCATTCATTTAAACAACACCCCGGGCCACATTGAGTCCGACTTCTACCAGACTGACAAGTTCAGAGCCACAGTGGGGAAATCACAGGATAAGACAACTGCAAAGAAGAAGTGAGCCAAGAATTTGTGGGGAAAATGGCAAAATTTCAGTGTCTTCAAGGGAAAACGTTTGCAAGCCTTCGAGACTGGGTCTTACTGCTCCTTGAGACAGAAAAATGCCAGCATAATATACTAAGTCTATTGCAAGATTTGCTTTCTGACCATCTCTGTGTGAAGTCTAGCCGTGTTCCTGGAGTTCTGCCTTCTGGTACTTCCTGGGGTTTTTATATTTAATTCTGATTTGGGACACCTGATTTGGGGCAGCACAATGGCACAGTGCCTCACAGCAGGAAGGTTGTGGATTGGAATTTGGGCCTGGGCCCTTTCTGTGTGGAGGTTGCATGTTCTCCCTGTGTTCACGTGGGTTTACTCTGGTTTCCTCCTACGGTCCAAACACATGCATGCTAGGCGAATTGGAGACTAAATTGTCCATTGAAATGAATGGATGTATGCACTTTGATTTCCTACTCGTAAAGAAGAGTGCTGCAGGTTACATTAGCGAAAAAAATAATCTGGAATTGTCTTTTAACAACAAACAAAGTGCACCTGATTCTATTATGAGATCTCTAGCTGTTGAATGAGGTGTGTTTGTGGGGTTTGGAGGGAAAACTTGGAATAAATGTACTTGATCCTGACGGACCCATACCTGAAGCATGTGGACATATGAGTGCACTGCTTGAGAGTTGAAACCTTTGTAAGAGTTTACAACCATTGACTAACATTAAATATTACTAGTCATGCTTGTGCTTGGACTGTAACAGGGAGTTATGTTAATTTTCTGTTCTGCTGTTTACTTCCTTGCTCTGTTGAAGGGTTATTTTAAAAAGCGTGGTTTTGTGAAAATACAGCATGGGCTGTTTTCAGACAAACATGAAGCCATTCCTTGACTACTATCAATTTAGAATGGAAATTTTTAATACAAAACTCCGTTTTGAGCTGGTTTTAGCTTAGGCTGTGGGCTCATTACAATGGGCTCCAACCTTTTCTTGCGCTTCCCTCCACCGAAAAACATGAGAAAACACTGGGGGCATTGGGGGGGATGAGCTCAAGGGGGATGAGCTCAAAGAAACGTTCCAAATTCCAATCTGATAATTCACGTCTTTGCTCCCTCAGACATCAGTTGAAAGTGGCATTAGTTCCACAATTACCAAGAATTGTCTCCATTAGGAAGCAGTCCATTACCACTGGCACCAGGTCTTGCTCGACCAATAAGATTTATTGTTTAAACATCCTTTTTGCTCTTGCTGTAGTCAGCCTCATACTGAGGACAGAGTTATACTGAGTACTGATAACACTTTCAATGCAAGCATTAGGGTAGAAACAAGCCATTTTGTCAACCCCCTTCAGCAACCTACAGTACTCATGGGCATCATCACACATTCTGTTAACACCCTTCATGCTCCAGTTGCAAGCATCACACCAGGGGTGCTGTACCTTCTAACTGAAGATGAACCATCCTGTGGTGTTTTGTTCCAGCCCCAATTCAACTTCAGAGATCAGTGGGATTTCTTGCTCTGAAGGTGTATTAATGATGACCAAAATAAAAGCCTAAATGACAACACATGTCCAGGAACACAGAAGGCAGCCCTGCATAGAAAATATGATTCACAAAGCAATTTTGCTTGATTCATTCGTAAGTACAGCAGTCGCACAGCTAATCATTTCCAGGGCATGCACAAGTAACAACAAATTTCTTGAAAGGTGATCTGAAAAAAATCAGTTGTCTGGGCTGGATTCTGGGATCACGCTGATGTTTACAACTTCTTCAGGGAGAAAAAGCCGTATCTGAAAGGAATGCACACAACTGCGGAACTCCGGCCATGATGTGATGTCTCACCCTGTGTGGGAGAAAACAAACACCGTCCCTAAGACACTGTGCTGAGGGTTAAAATATTGTGAGAGCGTGTGTTCATGTGGCTTGCCACAGCCTGGTTGATGCAAGCGTGCATGTGAGAGTTTAATTTTACCTCAAGAAATTCCAGAAGTGTGTGCCTGCATGAGAGGGAGAGAAAAGTGTGTGTGAGTGTGTATCATTGTCTTACCACAGCCAGGTTACTGTACATCACTGCAGGGCTCCGATAGAGTGAAGCATTTCCTCTAGTTTTCCACTGTCATCCAGTACCATAACGTCAGTGCCGCCTCCTATACACTGCTCCCCAATGAACACTCGGGGCACCTGTGTGCACACAGGCAAATATACAAATCAAAACAGACGTGGAAGCAAGCAGGACCCCCCAACTCACTCCATCACATTAGTAAGGTTTGGCAATGTGTGTGTTCCATTCTTTTTGTCTCTTAAAATTTCCACCCCAGATGTTTTCTCTCTGGTATCTATGGAGTCTGGGTGGGTGGTCTCTCATAGCTCACCTTTGTCCTGATTACAGGAGGTAGAAAGTTTGTGTGAACAATCACTTTCTCGTCTCATTCTCGGGTAGTCTGCAACAATTTTACGTGTCCTACCAATGAGAATGCAATATTTTTTTCTTGGAGGGAGGCAGATTTATTAGGATGTTGAGAGCAGTGTCGGTGAAAGTCATGATCAACGCTAGTTCACTGTATTTCACAAAGCAACTCTGTCCAGTAAACAAAACTGCTCTGGGAGCGCAACATCCCCCGCCGGAGTCGCGAATGCGATATGCGATATGCGTATCATCAGTCTATCTGCAGCATACGAGCAAAATTTCAGGGATGCCCCATGAAAACTATAGGAGTTGACTTCACCAACCAAATACCTTCTGCTACGGACAGACGGACTGCGCCACGACATAATACCCCAAAATCTGAGTCTTTGTAATGCAACACGAAGGCTCCTTAACACTCAGATATTACTTCAATTCACTATATTGCTGAACTAAATTCACACAAAGACCACCCCGCCAGGAAAAATAAATAAATAATAGAACCCCTAACCTCCACAGACAAATTATAATGATTTCCACTACTAAGTACCGTTGCAAACCATTAACTTTTACTGTTAGAACCATTATGATGGTTTCCATCGTGTTGTGTGTTTTGGGACTCAAGACTATTTGGATTTCATGGTGCTAATGGGTTTCCATTACTTCAGATTCCCCGCTGCCATTACACTTTTTCACATTAAAACCATTTCAATTTCCATTAAAAGCAATTGGATATCTGTAAAGGTTTCTGTGGTCTTTTTTTCAGCACGGAACGCTGCCCTCTGACGTATCGTTTAACAGTGCCGCCCGTTCCAGTGGCCTAGTCATGCCTAGCTATCGTTAATCGTTTTTCTCATTATTTCGGACTCAGGAAATTTTATGAATTATCTTTAAATAGTGGCAATATTGCATTTTGTGTTGCGCAAGTAACAAATGCTCCACTTTCCGAGATTGAATATCATCAATTAGTTCTGTATCTTCCGGCACGCAGCGAGCCGAAATAGGGAGAAATATATATATATATATATATATATATATATATATATATATTTTTTTTAGACAAGAACATAGACTTGAAGCATAAGGAATTGATAAACATACAGTGAGGGAAATAGCCTTCGTAATTTTTCGAGCTACTGTTAAAAAAGCTAACAATCATAATAGGCTTTCGGCCATGAATTTCTCGTGATCAATTAGTTACATGCGATGATTTTCTTATAATGTCCTACGTGGCTTGGCGAATTGCGAGAAAGCTGTAGGCTACGTAATGCAATGAAGAGCCAACAGAAAAGCTAAACTTAACGACTCATCTTGTTTGGAGGAAAATATATTGGCCTCATGGGAAAAAAATACACTCACGGTTCGAGCTCCAGTAGTATCGAGGAAGTAATCTTGTATTTCGACCATATCGTCGCGCCCGCTGATGTCAACGAATTCCAGGTGTCCGGCTTTAAAACTGTACTTTGACAGCACATTCTTCGCCATCACGCAATAAGGACATGACGCTTTCATAAACAAAACCACCCCGTCATCTTTTATCTTAGAGGAAACAAATTCCTGAGCCATTTTTGGACAAGCAAGTACTAAATGCAGAGGTTGTGAGTGCAACTTGATCTTCCATGCAGGAGACGAGATTCTGAGCCTTTTATGCGCAGCGTTCGAAGTCGACAAGTTATTGATTTGTGTCTTGATGCACCAATTCAAGGGCGTTTCATCCAATGAACTGTCTCTCTGTCTGGGGGTGGGAGAGAGCACGTACAGAAAGGGCTGCAATTTTCAAATCTTGGATCAGAATTGTATCAAAACACCCTCAAATTAAAGCTAAAGGGTATCCAATCAGCCCATGCTGCACTCAAAAAAAATGAAATGTTAGAAATTTTAGATTTACTTAACAAAGTTATGTCAACTGGTTCCACAAAACTGAGTTAAGTACATTCCACTCAATGCAATTAATGAAACGGGCCAAAAATGTTAGAAGTCAAATAAAGGTTACGCAAAGCAATTGCGTGGAACCAGTTGACATAACATTATTAAGTAAATCTAACAAAATCTAACATTTCAATTTTATTTTTTGAGTGGCCAATTCACCAATAATTAAATTTAAATTGTCCGATATCTAGAATGTAAAAATGTGAAAACGTCAATTTTCTATGTATATCAATGAAGTCTAAATAAAGTGTCCACGCTTTTTTGTTACAGCTATAGTATAACCTCCACCCAGGTAAAACAATATAAGGATGTTTGGTGAATGTATGTTTGGTGAATGGCCAATGTACGCAACTTTGTCTTTGGTATGATTGTTCCTACCAAAATTAATGGTTCCAGGATCAGACAAAGAGCTGCCCTCTGGGTTTTTTTCTGGCACTACAGTTTCTATTGATTCAGAAAAAAACAGCGATAAACAAAAGGCATGAAGTGAACAATAGTGCTCTTGCCGAATACAAAAAGTCAAAGGAAAATTAGCAAATTAGTTCAGTCTGCCAGAAAAGTCAAATTTTTGAGTAACACCTCAGTATAAGTGTGATGTAGCTTCAGTGAAGTGCTACAGCCAGCAGTTACAGAATATGTATGCGACATTGTCCTGCAATATGAAAAAAAAAAAAAAAATTTTTAATGTTGAATCTACTTAATGGAAAACTTAAATGAAAATGTCACAGTCTAAGGGGTTAAATTGTGGTGAAATAAAGAAGATAGAAAAACGCACCTCACAAATCTTAATTCATTAGAAAAACTTAGAGCTGAGATGGGAAATTTGCTGCATTAATGTGTGAATGACAAATACACAAGATCTTTGTGATTCTATCACTGACATCAACCAAAATTCCCAAAATAATGTCTAATGCACCTTATTGAATCCATATCTAGAATAATTCAGACTGCTTTGAAGGCAAATGGAGACCTTACCCAGAGTACCTAATAAAGTGGTTGGTGAGTGTATAATGTCAGAAAACCACAATTGATTACAGCAGTTGTTCGCAAGACTATGTTTCAAATCAATATTGGGGAGTATACTGTCCATTCAAGTTCAAAATCTTTTCTTACAAAAAATATTTTATTCTTGAATAGAATAAAGTCCCCTGCTCTATTGAGTGAACACGATTATTTAAAAAGAAAAAGAAAATCATGTTTTGGTGAAATGGCATAATCTCCCTCTGTAAAAAAAAAAAAAAAAAAATCAAATTTAAGTCAATTTCTTCTGAGAACAAAAAACCCTCATCAAAAAAATTTGTTTTAAGAAAACCATGTGTGCCACAAGTATTGGCACCCCAACAATGAATAATTTGTACTGCCTCCCTTTGCCAGTAAAACAGCACTGAGTCTTCTCCTGTAAGATCTTAAAAGGCTAGACAATGCAGAGCATGTAATTTATGAGCCTTCCTCTTTACAGAATCTCTCCAGATCATCCAGGGTCCAAGTTCCTCTCCTGAGCACTCTAGTCTTTAGGTCACCCCGCAGCTGTTAAATGGGGCATAGGAGAGGGGCCATGGCAGAAACTTTATTTTATGTTCAATTAACCATTTTGATCTGGACCATTATGTTATTTGGATCATTGTCCTGCTAGAAGATCCACTAATTCAGTTTTAGTTTCTTGGCAGAGGCTGCCAGATTTAATTTGAGAAAGTTCTGATATTTCATAAATGTTGAATGTTGCATTT
Source organism: Gymnothorax javanicus (assembly GCA_029692085.1). Lineage (NCBI taxonomy): Eukaryota > Metazoa > Chordata > Actinopteri > Anguilliformes > Muraenidae > Gymnothorax > Gymnothorax javanicus. The sequence goes on along the minus strand of CM056194.1, from coordinate 29,099,400 downwards.
TGCAAACTCCAGGTGCTTATGTTTGTGGTTAAATTACAGGACAGGCCTTTTTTTCCCTCTCATGCCTTCCAAATCCAGATTACTGTTGGCATGGAATTTGCATCTGATGGTAGTTTTGGAGACTTGGTGAGCACAAGATGGTACGTGTTTTGTACGTAATTCTCCAAGTGCTATCATTAGACTTTTTTAGCCTTTTTTTTTTTTTTTTTACCATCCTCACTGTGTCTTGATGCAAAAGAAACTGGGTCCTCTTCCAGACAAGTTTGATGGTTCCAGTTGATTTGAACTTTTTAATTATTTTCCTGAAGGAAGAAATGGGAATTTTATGGCAAGCAGCTATTTTTTATAGCCATTTCCTGAAGTATGAAGGTCGGCACATTGTAAGACCATGCCTCCAGCCGTCAAACTCACCAGTCTGTTGAGACCCGGACTACATTCCTCCCTCCATTAATCATTGTTTGCCTCTGTTTGTCATTTCCACTGGGTGGTAGCAGTGTGCTATATAAGACCGAGTCTCACACTCGGTCTTTATGAAGTCTCGTAACCACATGCCTGTGTTGCACTGCTATTCTTGTATAAAGACCTATTCTCCCATATATCGCGGGTACTGGAATCTATCTCTAACTTAGTGCTGTTTATTGTTAACATCAGCACTTTATTCCTTGGACCTCGTCCCTGCATTATTTTGTATTCCTTTGTGTGTGTGCCTTCTAGGGTGCAGTCGGCATAATAAATATACTACTAAGTCCATCCTTGGACCTGAGTCCAGTCCTCAACTTCCTGTCCTCCGTGCCTGCCACTAGGGTACACGACACAACTGTTACACACATTTTCACCTTATTTTACAATTGTTTTCTTATCCCTTCCATGTTGGTGAATGAGTAAAGGAACTTGGTGTTTGTGTCATCATATTTAAACCCCTGGGAAAGAGAAAGTCATGGATCACTGAAACACTCTGATCTTTTGGTTGCCTATAATTGTGGCACCTGTGGGTTTTTTTTTTTAGTGTTTGTTTCCTGATTTTTTTCTCAGAATAAATTAATTTCAATTAAAGGGGACCTATTATGCTGATCCTTCTTTTAATACATATTAGTAATGTTATAATGTTGGATGTCCATACTCAACCTCGGAAAAGTTTCTAAACATAAGATACAGGGGTTTTGCCGTAATCCAAGAACGTGATTGCGTGAACGTGATTTCCTCTCTGAACAGCTCCTCCCGAGATCTTCACGAGATCTGGGCAAACCTGATGTCAGGTTGTGCCGTCCAATTAGTACAGACCTAACAAAAGCCAATCACGGCGCTGGACTTGCCCACACCGGAAACTATTTTAGCAGACATGAACAACCGCGGATCATACTATGCCTTAGTAGCATCTACACTTCCAGAAATACAAAAGAAGAACCGCAGATCATTTGACGTGCAGTTTTGTCAGTATTTCTCCCAAAGCTGCTTGTCCGTTTACTTTTGGACTCGAAGAAAAGTATCTATTTCTCTTCCAAAAGAGGATGCCTCCAGAAATCAGTGGGTAGCTTTTTTGTTTGCTGGCAGCGAACAGCCATGGCCAAAGGGAATGTTAGCTGTTTGCGCTCAGCATTTCGCCAAAGACAGCTTTGTCAATAAAGGCTAATTCGACAAAGGATAAGCGTTTCAGCTGCTTCTCAAACCTGAAGCAGTTGCGTTGATCAAGCGCTCGGAGCCACAAGCTGTAAGTAACGATGTAACAGCAAATAATGTAAGTGAAGCTAACGAGTTACGGGAGGCTAGCAGGACCGCTAACAATAGTTAGCACTAACAACTGGCCTCAAACGCAGGCTTTGTAAAATATCTGATATAAGATAAAGCCTGTATCGGTCGCGACTGTCCGCGACTCACAAGTTATGTTTCCATCCACTTGTCAATTGAATTATCTGAAGTTCGCCAAAAATATTCATGCAAATAAAGCTGGTGAAAATATGTTTCCATCTAATGGCATTAAAGCGAATAAAAAGTAGTGTGTAATGAGGCCACATGCTGTTATGCGATCAAATTGGTGTATCTAGTACATTTCTGACATTTTAAGCTGTTTCCATTCATTTTCGCACTGAATCGCAGAACCTTCAAGTGAACAAAAGTAGTTTGTTAGCCAACTAATTTAGCTGGTTAGCCAAAATGGATCGCGTTTACCAACAAATGACGATAATTGCACAAGTTGTAGTAGCGCTTAAGTGCCAGCTATTAGCAGCATAGCAGACCATTATCAGAAGGAAACAACGGCATCAAAACACCGTCAAGATGCAGTAGCAGATTTATTCTGCGAATAAAGTTTCCATCAGCATTTATCGCATAAGCCTTTTACCGATCAAGAGAAAATCCGATGAGATGGACCATACAAACTATGAGTCGATAGTCTTGAAATCAAGTCTATTTCACCGTCTCCGTGAGGCATTTTTAATTCGATATTACTTAAAATTTGTATAAGAACATGTGGATGGAAACATGGCTACAGATGCGGAACCAGTTGCTTCACAGCATAAGCCTACCCAACTGATGGCCTGTTGAATGTGGCTGTAGCACTGCGGCTAACGTAGCCAAGTTACTGTTGCTAATGTTTGTGTCCTAAGTATGCAAGAGTAATATCAGGGGAAATTCAACAGAAGGTGTGTGTGAACATAAACCTCATTTGAAGCAAACTTGTTTGTAATTTGGATGCTTGGTACAGCTGCCCCCGTTAACGGAATTTACTGTCTGTAAAACCTGTATTGCAGGGTAACGTTTGTCTCTGTAGTTGTTATGGTTATCAGCTACTGCATGTTAATTCGCGTGCTGTGCAAATTAAAATGCTCCTGCTAACTTATAGGCAGTATTAATGATCGGTATGCTTGTGTTACTTCGATAAGCATCTATGTGGCAGTTCCATCATAACGTTGCCTGATTGTAGCCACTACAGTTGAAACTAGCCAATATCTGGGCAAGCTCTCTGATGCTACCGGTGAAAGCAGTAGGGAAGCGCACAGGCTATAACGTGTCCGGTATAACAAACGATTTCTCTGCATTGCCGTCGATTGAATATTAAATCGGCGATTGAATATTGAATTCTTTCCTGTAAAAGTTATCAATTCGCTAGCTCCCCATAAGCAACAGTTCACACAAACGGAACTTACGGTCTGTAAAACCTGTATTATGCTCATTACATAACCGGAGCTCTATCTAGCTCTCGCGCACTATCCATAATGCGCCCATTTTCCGTGAGGAAATGCTGGTCAATCCAACGCAATAAGTAAACCATTACCAAGGGCAATTTCCGAAAAGGCCGTTTAGCCTGGTGATTTCGCCGCTCCGTCATATACCAGCGTAGAAGCTGTTCGTTACTCCACGCTAACGACACACCACAGTTATGCACACGAACCAGCAGGTCCTAATACACACCAAAGCAGTCCATAATCTGTTGGTCCACTTTTAGCTGCTCCTCACTGTCCATGTTTCCCTCTAAACTCAGACCCACCAGATTTCTATGGTCTCCGGTGTACACTTGGGTATGTCGACCCATTCTACAAATGTGTCTTTATGTGGTGGATTCTAGCTTTCCCTGCATCCTAGCTATAGATCAGAAAAACCGCTGTACTCACCACTGTTGCCGTAGCAAACTGTAGCCGATAGCAAATTCGAGCTTGAGCTGCCAGACTTTCGCACTGCATCCTCCACTTTCGCCCCTGTGTTTATTAGAACAAGTTCATTTCATTAGATCTATATTCAATTATAGTGTTAGATTTTGGAATTTCCCCGCCGATTCCTTATCAGATGGCAGACGTGTCTCACGTTTCACTCTGGGGAGGCGGACCCGGAAAACTGCGTTCTGCAGCCTCGTCCCGCCCAACTCCGCCCTCCACAGAGCTGGCCAGTCAGAAGAAAGTGGGCACACGGGAGTGGGGGCCTACAGCGAAGAGCCACCCCAATGAAGCGTTTCAGGCAGAGACTACAATGGACTACAAATGGAGTTTTTTGAGGATGGCAGTATGAGCTAAATAAGGACCCTGTTTTGGACTTTGAATGATCAGGAGTACTCTAGGGGAGTCCAAGATCAAAATATAACCTCGGAAATATAGCAAAATAGGTCCCCTTTAAAGGTTCAGTTTTTCTTATTTTGTCATCATCCAAAAGTTAATTCCCCAAAAGTTGAATTTCTTATATCCTCCCCCCCATCATCTTTACCCAGGGCACCAATGTGGAGGAGGCCGAAAATTACTCATCTGGGTTTACTCTTTCTGGTCAATGCAAAGTATTTAAAAAAAAAAAAAAAAAAGCAATCCAATTCACAGCACCCTCTCTGTAATGAAAAATAATGGCATTGCACGGACTTCTTTACGTTCTATTTTTATTACTTCATCGTTATTTGTTATGCTCCAGTCGAATGACCTTGGTGTCCAGTGTAGCGAAATTTATTTCATGTTATTTTTTGGATCGTGTTTTTTTTCCCTCAAAATTATTCACGGTTCCTGAGGTTTATTCATAAGATGAGGAGATTCTTTTTTAGTGGTTAATCAACAATCTTAAGTTAGTGCTCTTGACCACAATCGCTTTGAGTGATCAGTAATGTTTGTTACATTAACATTTTAATGTTCCGTTAAGAGCGTCTTAATCACATGCAGTATTTGTGCTTACCCGAAAGAGTTCAATGCTTTTGGTTCCCATAATTTTATTGGGGTTGGTTGTGTGCAATCGCTCGTGATCCACCGGGTGGCAGTAATTTACTGGCTGACAGTGCGTTAAGTGCGCATTTATTATTCTAGTGGAATGTCTGTCTGCCCAAGCAGTATGGCTATTCTTACTTGAATACATTAAGCGAAACTATCGTTTACAGCGTTTATGTTGAATTTATAATGGGGAGAGCTCCACCAAGGACACTTAATGGAAGTTACCCATGTAATTTCAAACTGCAGAGACTGCCGTGGGCACAGATCACTACGTGCAATGTTGTCAGCTCCTGTGGAGGTCGCTCAGTATAGTCATTCACACAAAATCTCTTCAACCATTTTTATTATAAAATATAAAATTGAGAACAGCTTTAACTATATGTTATGGAAATATATTTATACAGTATAAATGTACTATACAATACAAAATGTTTATTTGCTATGACTTGAACTAATCTTTTTTTAAAATTTCATGGGCTTAGAAATTAGACACAAGGGGAAAACAACATGGTATGACAAGGCAAACCAGCCCTGTTGCTGGAGATCTACCATTCTGTGGGCCTTTGCTTGAACCCTAATTTGACACACCTAATCCCCTGATTAGCTATTCAACAAGATTTCTAGCTGTTTAATGTTGTACGCTACAGTGTTATAAATTGACTGAATTTAGCAGTTAAATTAACGCATTGTCTCCTTGTTATTTTCACTGTAAGTGAAGTCCTGTGCGCATTTAACTGTGGTTTACAGTTAACATACACGGAACCTCCGGTATAAACTGATTGTAAAATTACAGTTAAAATAACTGGCAAAAAAGATGCTTGTTGAAATAACAGGCAAAAAAGGTCCAAGTTTATAACAGTGAAGGGTTGAAGTAAAAACCTACAGGTTGGCTGATCTCCACGTTAAATTCAAGTTTTGTATACACAGTAAAAGCACATTTAACCAAAATATGAACTTGCAACGTAACTCTGACATCTTTTTTAAGCATGGTTTACATAATGATACATCACAGTTCACTGTGGAACTTGTCAGTACTGCACACCAAATGAACAAATAGAAAACTACCCCCCCCATATAAATAAATAAATAAATAAATAAATAAATGTTACAAGTGTCAAAGTGGTTTAAAGGCAGCACATTCATAAACTCAGGCAGTTGGTGAGCGAAGAACAGGCTCTGAGCATAAATTAAAGGATATGAAATGTAAAGAGGTGATGAGAGCTTGTAGCCATGACCCTTACAAAAAAAGTGAAGTTTGCCTTTCAACATGTTAAAATCAGCATTTCTTGTGAGAATTTAACATTTCCATACCAAAAACAACATTTACAAGTAAAGAAAAAAATGTCACATATGTACTGGATATTTTCCCATGCAATTACCTTTTAAATTCGGAAAATTTCCACTGAACAGCAGAAGATGCAACATGAAATGAAGTGAAATTTCACATTTTCTTGCGGCCCACCTTTTCAGATGAGACCAGACATTTTCGTTTCAGAGCAATGTGAGTTGAAATCACATACGCACCTTTTTTGCCCTTATCTTAGAATCAAAAGTGAGATTAATTCTACTGAGCATGTGTACACCTCAAATCCTGGGTGTTCACCAGAGGTTTTGAAAGTGCAAAGTTTGTATAAAGGAAACTACAAGATATTTTGGATGAGTAAGGATCTCTGACCTGAAAGCATTACAGCTCTAGCTTGATCACCACTGAGGAGGAACGGTCATTTATAATGTGTATTGCATAGATAGCCAAGCCAAAATACTGCCACTCCTGGTCAATTCTTCACTGTCTGCTTATCTCCATTTTCCATTCAAAGTCAGAAAGGACACTTTCGCAGGGAAACACTCAGTTCGACTGATGCTGTCATTAAGGAAGGTTAAATCCATGTTGAATGTCTGTATTTTATCAAATGCCAGAAACTATAAATATCTCTGACATTGCCTGTGCTTTAGTGTAGAAAACTATTAACAGTGAAATTCTGAAAATGATTACTTTGCCTGGAACACAACAGACATGACCAGGCCACACGTGGGATATTCTGGGGCCAATAAATTCATGTAATAGAGGTTGGGGTAGACTTTAACCAGACCAAGGGTTCTACTCAGTAGTGTTCTGCAGAATCATTGAGTGTTGATACAAACACAGCCCTGTAAAGATTTTGTCATTCAGCCAAGATTTTTGAAAAGCATACACGGATAGATACCGGTTGCAGTTGGGTGTTTTTTGAATGATACTACTTCATTGAATTGTTTGCCAACTGGAGGAAAACCATTAATATGACTTCAAGAAAACTTGAATATGTAGGCACACTCATTATCAAAACCAATAAGACCACAGTGTCATCACTATCCCCTGCCATGATCAAAGGCCATAAAAAGCATAAAAATATGCTTCAACATCCATTTTCAAACTCAGCGTGAATCATGACTAGCTTATTAAGCATACAAAATTTCACACATTTAGATATAATAGTTTCAGAGAAATCTTTTCATCATTGTGGCCTGGACAAATGGATGGACAGGTGGACGGGCAGACCTCAATCCAATATCCCCTGTCTCGCTTCGTGGTGTGGGATAAAAATTGAAATTGTGATGCAACAAAGTAGAAGTAACAAAATTGTTTAAAACAAACAATTTTTATCGCTACAGCTGATGTTTTCCTCCAAAGCCCACTTTCTTTCTCTTCATTTCTTTATCTATCTTTCAAGTCTTTTTTCTACCTTTAGGACCCCGCGCTCTAGCGCCCTCCTGTGTCTGGACTAGCCTTCTTGCATGAGCAAATCGGTGAGTGTCTGCGTTAGCTTGGTGTTTCTGAGTCTGTATGACTTGCTGCGGTGAAACTCCTGCACGCCTCTGTTTTTGTTAAGTTTGTCCAGGATGCTGTAGAAGTCCTGATATGAGACTTGTGGTGGTGTGCCCATTGGGCGGCTAGCGTGTGATTGCCTTGACAGTGGCCAATCCTGTAAGGCTGATTTGAGGAAATGGATAAGGTGCTTGTAGCAGCCAATCTCCTTCTCTGAGTCTCCAGCCAAGTTCCATGGAGTGGCCTTAGCCATGTGGGATCTGTGTGGCTTTGCAGGGTACTGCTATAGACAGACAGAAAGACAGAGAGACAGAAGGACAGGGTTACAGCACTGCTGCGGTGGGACAAATTCAGCTTGGGTGTTTAGAGTCAGTATGAGAGCACATGTACTTGAGAATGCATATGTGTGTTGTGTGTGTGTGTGTGTGTGTGTTCGTGCGAGTGTGCGCATGTGTCAGCTGCTGGTCCTCCTCTCACCTCCATCATGTCCTCCATCTGCTCCAGGCCGCGCCGGTCGTTTTGCACAGTGTTGTAATGCTCATACACCCTCTCCCTCTTCATGTGCCCAGGCCTCTCCTGTGTTCCGTGCAGCACGAGCCTCCAGTTCAGCACTTGACCCTCGTTCTCCACACGGCCGGACTGTTTGCAGATGCACACACAGACGCAGACAGAAACACACTCCATGAGAGAACTGGTGAGCAGGAATGACTCCACCGTTTGAACTAACCCCTGCTCCTGTCAAATAAAGGCAATGAGATCACACAGTGCAGTTCTCCAGACTATGTCTGTACCAGCATAAGAGCAAATAATGAGAGGGCTTCCAATTGAATGTTGGTGTTCTAAATCATATAATTCACCTACATGATGTGCTACACGCAAATAATGAAGGGTATGAAAATAACCATCACCCTCAAAGCACCCATTTCAGAAAAAAGCTTATCCAGGAGTCAGATTTCCAAAACCTCTCAGTGAAGAGGTGCTGATCTGGAATCATCTCTCTCAGGTCTGTAGTCTTGCCATATTCAATATGAGCCAAAAGACAGAAGGAAGATTGGGGCTCTTACTCCAACATGTTCCATATTCACATGCCCAGGACTTTGAAATCTACCTGTGATTTAGTACTCCGGGACCATAGGGGGCGCTCTGAGTCTGACTCACCACATCTGTGATGGTGAGGGTCCAGGTGCCCCTGGGATCTTCTCCCCAGGTGTGCACGGACATGAAGGCCCAGTTTTGGAAGCCACTGGAGGATGTGTCCCTCTCTCTCTCCGTCAGCAGGACAGCTCTGGTGCCTGGGGGAGTGTGACACAGCCTAACTCAAAAATGACGAAAGATTTGCAGGTGTGTGATGAGTATCTAATGAGGGGTAGGTTTGAAACATTGTTTATACTGTGTAAAGGTATGCTTGGCACCTGAGGGAGAGGTGAGGGTGATGTTATGGCGTGTTTAGTAACTGAGGGAGAGGTAAGGATGATGTTAAGGCAAATTTAGCAACTGAGGGAGAGGTGAGGGCGATATACAGGTGTGTTTAGTGCTTAAGGGAGAGGTGAGAGTGAGAGATGAGAATAATGTGCAGGTGTGTTTGTACTGGAAGTAGAGGTCAGAGTAATATACAGTTTAATTTGGTACCTGAAGGAGAGGTCAGCACAATGCGCAGGTCCCCTCTCCTGGTGTACTCAATGCTGGTCTCCAGCTGCACATGCTCCAGGAACCGGACGGCACTGTCCTGCCCAGCGCAGGCCATGGTGGGGATCTCTATGGTGATCTCACTGGCGGTTTTCATCTTCCTGTCAGCAAAGAGACCAATGAAGGGAAAGCTGAGTGGGAAACAAGGCAACTGCAGAAGTATTGCAAGCCACTTCCTCTGGATTTAGGCTGGCTCTCTCCTGTGGTGATGGGCGTAAGGGAGGAAGTATATCTGTTCACATGATGAACCTGAGAAAGGGATTAAAACTATGAAATGCTGCATTTTCTCACAAAATGGACAAGCAGTCGCTCCGAACTCAATAAATTGATGGTCATGACTAGTATTGGGGTATTTACTCTAAAAACATAATGCATTACACATTACTAGTTACTTTTGAAAAAGTAATCCTTTACTTAATTACTCATTGCTGAAAGTAAATAGTTGCACTACTAGTTACACTAATTTTGAATTACTCAGCACCATTATCTGAAATTCACTATAACTTAACTAATTAACCATATCATGTTAAAACCTGGCATATGCCCAGATCAGCACAAATCTTTATTCTAGCAAGGAGGACACACACAAGATCTCTCTTACATGCTCTTTAATACAGCAAAGCCAACAGCAAAGTTGTAAAAATCAGCACAAGCAGCACTTCACAGAAAAGTTAGTCAAGTACAAGGCTACAGTACCGACATGAACACGCGTGAAAAAGGATGTTTGATTTGCTTTCTGTCCTCGGTCTCAATCGCCAATAACGTTACACTCAAAAGGAGGAGGAGGCGGAAGAAGTTTCCTTTGTTTTTCTGGCCTCCTGTCCTGCCGATAGTTGAAGAATTTACAATAATGCAAGTAACAAGATAATTTATTTGTTAGTAACTGTAATGCGATTACTTAGGTTATCCAAGTAATATGTTAACATTTCTGCGTTACTGATAAATGTAATCTGATTACAGTAATTAGTAACTGTGTAATGCGTTACCCCCAACACTGGTCATGACATTGGTGAGCAAGGAATAGTACATGACAAAAACACAAATGAGGGGAAGCACTACCGAAAGCACCAACTTTGTGAAGATCTCAACACACTGTTTTTGTTCAGACTGGTATCAATATGGATCGATTCAATCCTGTGATGGTTTACGGTTTTAAGAGCTACAGTTCTGTGGTAATAAGAAACTTACAACGTGCCTGTCTGTCTCAATCAGACAGCATTGACTTGTAGCCATAGTTCTTTTTTTCTGTTGCTTTAATTGCTGTTTACCGTGTATTGACATAATTTTTACCACACCGTTCACAGTTAACCATGCTGTTCCCCTTGCCACCGTGAAAGAGTTAACCATTTTCTTTATTGATGCACTTGCAATTCAGGCTCTAACTATCCAGCCCCTTTGGAACTCGGTCAGTATCCTTGTCTTGTTTTGGAGATTTGCCCAACAAAGTGCCGCGGATCAGACGGATTTCTGTGAGTCGGTTTGTGACAGCAGACATGTGCTGCTCACAATGAATGACCCCTGTCGATGCTTCTATAATTGTGATTTAGAGACTTCTAAGTTAAAGCCACTTTTCAGGGGTGCTTCTGATATTTTGTCCAACGCCTGTACGAGTATGAAATCTATAGGTTTTTGCCTGATTTTGGATTAAAATTGAATGCATCATTGCAGCAATACTGAATTTGTACCTGTAATAGGAGAGGATATATCATGATGGGCGCAACAGGAAGCAATTATGGGATTACATGAGATAATGCTCTCATGGATTACAGCTCAGATTATGAAAGCATTTAGCTAACCTCCTCTGCCAAAAAAAAAAAAAAAAACGGCCTCATGCAGAGAGTAATCAGTGGATTGGCGATATCGTGTTAACTCTGTCCCTCTTATCTCAGAGTTGTAGAGTGAGGTCTGGGTAATGATGGCAATCTGACAACATCAAAGCCTATCAAGATGTTCATTATGCCTCCAGTTGAAAATCTCCAAGCACACGAATCGTGAGTACATGTTGACCGGACCTTTCAAATTTGTGGAGCCTCACACTGGAATCTAAATGGACAAAGCTAAAGGCAGCATGGGGGGGGTGGGATGCGGGACTCTAGAGTTCCTGCTGCTGCCTGGATTACTGGCTGGGATTTCACATTGACTTTATACACAGATTGAGGGGCTTTCCGTGACCTAAAATCCTTAAGCCAAAGAGCACAGCGTCATTGTGCTGATTTCACTCACTGGAGGTCATATACGTCATCCCCTGTCAATGGTGGGAAATAGGAACTAGGAATTATATTTTTAAATCCTGAAGAATATGAATATATTAGCAACGCTTTTGAATTGTGCTAGTGTAATGCATCACAGTGATTATGGAAAGTGGAGCAAATTTGTCATTTAGCAAGACAGCAAAAATACATGACCTGCATCTGTAGAAGTCAACATCATATTCTTATATCTTGCAAGCATGTGATAGAACAGCTTTGCTTTAGAACAAGTAAAATTGCACATCAGAAAGTGCAAGTCATACTTCCCATGAACTGGTATAAATATCGCACACAGCACATCTGTCCCCCTTCATCCCCCCCGGTTTCCTACCTGGGCTGGAAGCCATCGTCTTTAACGACACACAGCCTCTTCTCTGGGACATGTCTCCAGGTCTGGGGATCGGCCAGGTCCACGAGGGCCTTGGCGTTGAGGAGTCCAAACCCAAAGCGGCTGTTCACCATGAGCCCCGCCCCGTTCCTCTTCCAGCCCGGATTATGGGCCAGCGGGTCGAACTCTGAGGTCCACACCACCAGATGCTGGAGGTCTCGCCAGGTGAGCTCAGGGCTGGGGGGGGGACACAAACGTGAGACAGAGTCTGTGTGATGGGCGGTGCCTATTGTCAAAACTCGTTCGCCTTTTGATCTGTATTCTCATAGTGGCATCAGATGCTGCTGAATTACTGTAACCCTGTTGCGTAATCCCCTCTAATTCCTCTTCCTAATACGTACTCCGATGAAACTGTCTTGTTTCCTGGAAAAGGAATACTACTATTTTCTGCATAAATGCAATTTTCCCCCTCAAAACAGATTTGCTCTTCAAACCATATAATCATTACTGTTATTCTGTAGCCAACAAATATGCTCCTCATTTCTCTCCTTAATGTATATATATATATATATATATATATATTATATCATAGCATGCTTCATCCACAAAGTTAAGAAATTCCCTGTTTCAGCCTTTCCCTGTCTTCAACCTCAGGACAACAATGATAAGCAGTGAGTAATCCAAGAACAGTACATCTGATTTGTCCCATGAGGAACACTTTATGATCCATACACACCGGCAGAAAGAAAAATAATTGAATCAATATCCAAATTCGTCAGTATGTAAAGCTGTGCTTCTGCACTAGACCGCGTTCAGTCACAGCAGCTAATGCTCACTGCATTGGCTAATGGTGAGTGCTTAAGTGCATGAGTGCATGAGATCGCATGGGCTCAGATTTATCTGCACGAGCGAGTAACGTACTTCTGTTCCAGGGCCAGCGCAAATATCCCAGCAGCCAGTGGGGCAGAGGCGGAGGTTCCCGTGTGGGTCTCAGTGCACTGATTGTGCAAATCTGCACTGGTCTGAAAAACAAAAGGGTTTTAGAGTGCTGTCGACAAACATCACAGTCAGAGAGAGAAAAAATTGAGATGAGGGGATAGAACAAGAAGAAAAATAGGAATGAGAGATGAGAATAAAACACAAGATCCACTCTGAGTGTGAATGAAAAATGGGAGAACAGTGGTAGGGAGGTATATAATCAGAGGTATAAAAAGACTGAGGAAAGGTGAGAATACAAGAAGTGATGGGAAACATTAGAAGTAAATAGAATCAAAACAAAGACAATTATGATTGGGTGGAGATACAGGTGGAGGAGTGGCATCCTAAGTGGATAAGACAAGAGAAGAAGACAGGACAGAGGAATGGGATGGGCATGGCTAGAGGGGCGGGGCTTGAGCACTCACGATTCTCTGGTCGGTGTAGTCTCCGCTGCTGTAGGCCGTAGCCAGAGTAGAGGCGCACCTCTCTGCGTACCAGGGGGACACGCCCCGCTGAGAGGCACTGCTGATGGAGATGGTGTAGATGCTGTCTGTGTAGCCGTCACAGTCGCAGTTATCGCCCTGCCTGCCTCCGTTCCCTGATGCCCAAACAAAGATAGAGCCCCTTCCACCGCGACCCTGCGAGGGACAAGGGAGAGACTGCGGCTCAGGCACTATTTTAACTCTTACGTGCCTTAAGTTCATACTGTATATGCCTGACTGTACATATGGTTAAACTTACTTACCCTTAAATTATTCATGCAGTACCTTACTGCATGCATTTAATTAATCAATTAATCGATTAATTGGTCATTATTGTCCCTTAGAGGGTATTCGAAAACACAATACACAACATCAGAAATGGGAAGAAATTACTCAATAAATGCAACTAGTCAAGAACTAGCAATTCATTAACTTTAGAAAGCATCCCTTACAATCTGATTGTCATTCATGCCAGAGCCTCTTAAAACTATAAGACAAACCTAATACCAGGAAAACACTCTCACTACTAGACTCAATATGAATTCTAGCCCTTGCTGGTTTCCAGGACCTGATAATAAAATGAGATGTACAGCTGTTCTAGAAGCTACCAGAAGGTCTCCTGGTCTCTTCTCACCTTCTGGATTCCGTACTCAAATGCTCTCTGAGCTAAGCGACCCGGCCCCTCCACTGTCTTGCCGTCGTCGTTGGGGCCCCAGCTGGCACTGTAGATGTCCACATGGTTGGGGTTGAAGCCGATGGAGCTTGCCTCGATGGCATCGGTCACGACCCCGTCCAGCATACGAATCCCTGACAGGGCAGGATAGGGCGAGAGTGTGTTTAAGTATCCAGCCATTTTTTATGGAAGCTTCATGGCCAATTTGGGATTTTGGTCATATTATAGAGAACGCGGGAAATTTTTAGAACCTTCATCTCCTATATAGGGGGAATTACATATAGTATATACAGTATATGGCTCTTTTGTCTCCCTGAGAAAATGAGTGAAATGGAGAGAGTGTGACAGACACAAGAGACTGAATAAAGAAGGAAAGAGAAGGATTGAAACAGGGTCAACCAGTACTGTAATTAAACATGACTGGCTTTTACACATATTGGTGCTTGTAGCTAGGCACCAAGTTCCTGAGTTACAGGTGTTTAATGACAGGTCAAGGGGCTGTGTGGATCTTTTTAATATTTCTTTTCCAGTTTCAGCTTATCCTGGTTTCACATGGTACTTTTCAAGCTCCTATCAGCATGCTTATTTCAGTCATCATCTCACTGTGGCCCACTTTATCACACAAAATGAGTGAAAGCCATGCAGAATCAATACAAAAATAAATCTGCTGTGTTAAGCAATGCATTTGAAAGCAATATTTTGAGCAATATTTCCTGTCTTTGCTGTAAGACTGACTTGAAGAAAAGGGAAGTCTGTCCTTCAGGTTAGGAGACATCTTACCTCCAACCTTTGCGTTGTACGCAACCCCAACTCCACACTTATTGTTGTTGGCCTGCATGGCAATTTCCCCAGCACATCGCGTCCCATGTCTACAAACATACACACGTATGCACACATACAGAGACACACACATACATGCGCAGAAAGCACAAATATGTTATAACAGAAAATGCAATTTGCACTTCATTTCTGAGGAAACCCCAGGCATGTACAAAATAATAACATGTTTATGAAATGACATTGCATAGTACAGTATATACATATTTCTGTTCAGATGAGGAAGAAGGACTGGACTTTGAGAGATGTGTGTTTGAATCGCACTTGGCATGAATAACGCGCTCTTCCATCCAAGTTACCTTCAGCCAAATGATCTAGAGCCAAAATAAATGGAAAAGCTAATTTCTAATTGAACCCTCTGACCAGAGTAAAGCCGCTTTCACACTAGACGCGAAACAAATTTTTCGCACGACAGATTACATTCAAAGTCAATGCAAAGACGCGTGTATTCGCGTCTTTGCATTGACTTGAATATAATCTGTCGTGCGAAAAATTCGTTTTGCATCCAGTGTGAAAGCAGCTTAAGTCATTCTCTCTTGATAGATATTGTACAAAAGCATACGTGAGCAGGAGAACACTTGTGGGCCAAGTGTTCTTCTCACCCTTGTAAATCTACCCTCAAGGAATGGACACATTCTCCAGAGTCTGATGCGATCAGATTTATTGTAAGTCGCTCAAAGTGAAATACAAAACCCAGGCTGGTCTGCGCAAAACATGTAGCATTCATTCTTCATCAATCACCTGACACAGACTGACCACCGATTGTCTGAACCCTCGTATTTATTAGCCTTTTGGGACATCCCTTTAGGTGATTAAACGTGACTCTTTCTACCTTTTCAAACATTATTATTTTCTGATTGGTTCATTGTCATATACCATTGTCCTACTTTGGTTTTTGGGCAGATTTATGAGTTTTTGTTTCTTTTCAACTCCACACTTTTACAGCAGTTTTAAAGGGCCACAAGAACCAGGCTCAGTTCTTTCTGTTGAACTGTGATTATGGTAAGACTTTGAATTTAGAACATTTTGGGATATTTTTCCCACCACGCATATTTACAGGCATTGATTGACCCACTAAAAATTGTGCTAACTCTTTCTGTTTGCTTTTCCTTGGTATACTAATTACCTTTTTATACCTAAAATATCACTATGTTTTAGTGACGTTTCATTGGATGTTATAATAGCCTTCCAGTAAACTCACTTTTCAACGCATGATTACTCCAAACTGGTTCCAATTGGCTTTGCCTGATTAGCGACCAAGAGAGCAATCATGTGTGAAGGGTTTCCATGCCCCTGACAGTAAGCCAGTTCTATGATTAGTGGTTTGTAAGTGCTCATTCAAGCATTCCAGTCACCAACTGACAACACAAAGAGGGAGTTAGGCTCCAATTGAATAGAACTGTACAAGTAAGTGACGCACGTGCGCATGTTTCTGTGTGGCTCTGTGCACGCCAACATCCAGGAAGGTAACTTAGATGGCATGAGAGTGTAACTGCAGCATAAATGAATCATCTAATCAAAGTGTAGATAAACAAGGAAAAGGGGGAGAGGAGGCATGGTCATTCCTGCGAATGTTTACAAACCGCATTTCCACAGAAGCAATTTGTGTAAATGGAGCATAAGAGTGAGTGACGGTTTTCCAGCTATCTGCCAATCAGGTTGAGTCTCTCATCACTCACTTGTTCTCATTGGAGGAGTCATATCTGGGAAAAGGGTCAGGGTCATTGTCATTGAAGTCATAACTTGCAGCTGGATCCTAGGAGAGAAGAACAGAGCAATTACTGTAGTAGGGCTCTCATGCAGAGATATAGATGTAGGTGCAAAGTGGTGTAATGGAGGGTATATGCAGGTATAAAGAGTATACCTTCCTCTTTTTCTGTCACTTTAAAGTGTACCCATCTATCAGTCTAAAAGGTTTTGAAATACATTGGCGAGCATACTCACTTTCTCCTTAGTGATCTACCCATCTACCTAACAGAGTATATTCCCTTCTCTGGGGACCACGACACCACTGAGGGTGCACAATCAGAAATAAAGATATAGAGGATTTGTTTTTGTTCATAGACAAACTTTCCAAATATACCATGAATGAACCATGATGTTCTAACTGGGTACTGATTTATGAAAAAAAGGTACTAATGACTAATATACCATCACATAGGTTTCAATTTTACGTGCCTAAAGGATATAATCACAGTGGCGAATGTTTGCAGCTTTTTAGGCAGTTTTTATAACAGAGAGTGGATGCATCATGTACTTTTTATTAAGTTAGCATAGTAGCACTCTTACATAGTTGGGATAGATGTCCGTGTGGTTCCATTCAAGACCGTCGTCCAGCACAGTGATGACCACACCCTTTCCTGTGATACCCTTCCTCCACACAGGGATGACGTGGAGGTCCAGTTTGGGGAGAAAGGGGGACGTCCTGGTGTCTTGCTAAGAAATAAATCATGAAAGAAGAGTCTGAGTGATTGCAACAGAGGAGAGAAGAAAGGCGAGAGAGATTGTTGCTTAAGTGTAGAATAAGGGTACTCAACCTTAACCAGAGAGGGCCAATGTGGGCACAGTCTTTCATTCAAGCCATGCAGTAGCACATCTAATTCTGCTTATCAACCACGAGAGTCCTTGCTGAAGATCTTGATTAGCAGAGTCACACTTGTTACTGCCCATTCTGGATAAGGTTGAATAGTCTTGGAAACAGAATATGGAGGTATGTTTTTCAGTTACTCAAGAACTGTGGTCTTGAGGACACAATGATAAATTCAGAAGAATTTTTTTTATTGGCATAAGTTGTAGCGAGAAGAGGAGGAAGATCCAGTTCCTGGCACACTGGAGTGTTACCTGCGTAGGGGGCAATTGGAACAAAGGCCAAACACTACAGGCAATGAAATGCACTCTGCCTTGTTATCAGCACAATGCCCTACAGCTTGAATCGTGAAGGCGGCTTTAAACCGAGAGCTTACAAGAGGAGGGAGAATCAATTTACAAGTAATCAACTGGCCATTCAGTTACTGGAAGTATAAGCGAGGGGGAATGATTCCTCTTGAGAACTGTGTGATTCATAGTGGGGAGAATAACATATAAATAAATCTCAAATACTCTTAGCAGTGTATCGCGTACAAACGTTTGTATATTAACTGCCTGTATTTGAAGATCAGATCACTGCCCCCATTGTTTCTGATTATGTTGAGAGAGACGGCGTCTGAGTAAGCTCATTTTACAATGAGGAATGATGCACGTGGGTTTAAGTATGTGTGGGACTTCGGAAAGGCTACCTGCACAGTCAGATGGATTGAGAGTTTTGCTTTGATTTCTCACTTTTGTGTTGTGTTTTTTTTTTTTTTCTCTCAACATCAGCAATATATTTTAGGATCTCAGATTGATGAAAATGATTTCTCTGTTTGCCTTGGTGGTAAATAGTAATTTTCCCATATGCTGTATTAAACAATGTTAAAAACATAAATGTAATTGTTCATCTGAAGTGTGTTTGCTTTTCCCGGAGAGCATGCAATCAAAGAGGCTATAGTTTTCATTCTGTGGACTTTAATACTGATGATTTTTTAAGAATAAAAAATGTTCACTTTGTAGATTTTGCTGTCAGGCATATTCTCAGTGAGAGTAGTCCTCACCGGGTGAAGACACTCACTTGGTGCAGTAACACATCAATAGGTAGGATTACATTTCATAGGTCCATCGTCATCAGTGCTCGTTTCACACACAGCTGACTATCTGTCAGCCAGCAGTGCTGCTGCAGTGTCCAGGAGAACTTGTGACACCTGCAGAACTCAGGGCTGCGAGTGAGTGTCAATGCAGCATTAAAACTAAAGACTAAAACTAAAGCTGTCTTATTATTGGTTTATAACAACTGGATTTAACCTGTAATGCCATAGGAGAGCACATAGCATAATAAGGTACTTGTATTTACCACAACCTACATTTGCTATCTGACTAGCTACATTTGCTAGTCAGCTATGCCTTCTTCAGCTTCACCACAATGTATCATCCCCAAAATTTGTGAAAGAGCTTAGTCGCCCTATTTAGATCTTCTTAAAATTATGACATGTTAAATCGCAGTGAGTCGTAGAGATTTTTGGTTCAACCAAACTTACGCCAAACCCATGAGCAGTGTTTTGTCAAAGTTTGGAGATCGGAGCAATGATGCGCCTTTCAACCTCAGGCAAACAGACAGACAGGCAGGCAGAGGCGCCGCCTTTTATACTTGTTGGATGGGACTAATTAGAAGTGATCAAGGTTCATAAATAATTCATTTGAGGTCATTCACATCTAATGAACTATGAAGGAATAAAAGTTTTTTAAAATTGTGTTTCATCCAACCACTTAGAAACGTTGCTGTTTTTCTACAGATCAAAACTATCACTTGTTCAAATCAGCGAATCAGGGTGATACCCATTTGAGGGCTGCAGAATCCTCAGTGTCCAATCAGGGCACTTCATTGTCATAAGCAGGCCACAATGCTTGAGATGTACACGTTGTGTGTCTGTGCAGGAGCTCACCAGGTACCACTGCTGAGACCACATAGGGTCATGGAAGAGCTGGTCCACAGCACAGCCCTGGCACCCTGTGCCCAGTGATGCCCGCTTCCTGCGCTGCTTCTCATACTGCTGCTCTGCCCAGTGAACCTGGAGGCACAGCATGAAGGTTAGTGTCGATTTGTCCCTGAATACATGCAGACACGCACCCACACACACACACACACACACACACACACACGCACACTTATACACACACACACACACTGAAACACACACATACATACACATACATAGATACACACACATGCATGCATACTAACACACATACACTGAAACGCACGCATACATACACATACATACATACACACTCATGCATGCACACTTATACACATACACTGAAACACAAGCATACACACACATACATAGATATACTGAAAATGGAGCACTGTGTATAAAAATGGCTGTAATTCCTAAACGGTTACTGTGGGATTTTTGTGAAACCCCTTGAATTAAACCTGAAAGTCTGCACTTTCATTACATCTCGACACCTTTATTTCCATTTCCATTGTGGTGGTGCACAGAGGCAGAATATCAAACATTGTGTCATTGTTCTAATACCTCTGCACTTAACTGTTGTACATATGAAGAGTTTGTTTACAAAAACGCAATAAGTGCCAAAATTACAAAAATTGAAATAGCTCTGTGCTTCTTACACATAGTGCAAAAATCTGTTTTTAGAAATTCATACTATAAGGTGTATTTTTTCCATGGTCAAAAATTGTGTTTTTCTATAAAATGCAATAGGTGCCAACATAGAAAGAGCTGATTTACTCAAAATGAGTAAAATGGATATATTGTGTTTTGGAAACAAACTCTTCATAAACAGAAACACAGTTCATTGTGCTGAAAACACGCACAACCACATTTTCCACACAAGCCTGTTTTCACTGTATCATGAGTATGAAATATTCATCACACCTATGAAGTTTATCGCCACCGGGGCAAAACAATTCAGTGACATTGCGCTGCCACAGAACAGCTTGCTAATGCAGACTCAGTGCTTTGTGCCTTTATTAGCTATTAGATTCATAATCAAGAGAAAGAGAGGGAATCACTCCACTAAAAGGACTTAAACATTTCTTCATCAAATTTTATAAAAGTACTAACATCATTAATATAGAATATAATAAAAAGGAGTGCCTTAACAGGTTTCAATGCATTCTCCACTCAGGAACCATTATGGCAAACTCAAAAAAGCCTTCCATGTCTTCAGTATGGTTCACATGGTGCACAAAAACCGCAGAATGAGAAATCATTTCAGTTCAGCACACAAATCCTAATAATACCCTCTATTACTGGCTCTATTTTCAGTAAGCAGCTTGCGAGGGCGTTAGATGCCCTCAACTGGCCAGTATGAAATTAATCTGCATTGTGAATCCATTCCTGCTCATGTAAAACATTATTGTTTCAATCAACAGAGCATACTGATGGCCCACTGCCTGGTTTATTATCAATACAAAATAAAAATGAGATTGGGAAGCATTTGCTATACATGAAAAAGCCTTGTTGGGCTTTTTCTAGGAACATAATATTTTCTTATATGTAATTTTTATTTTTATTTTATTGTTTGTGGATGTGACTTGCACTAATAATCAGGCCTACTTTGTCATACTCCAGCTGTGTAACAATGTCTTAGTGCTGGGTAAAAACAAAAATGTGAGAATCAAACCAGACTTGTTTCCGTAAAATCAAAGCCATTGTATGCTAGATTTTTATCTTGAAAACATTATAAAACTAGAGCTGTGCTCAGAGAGTGCAAGTACCTCCGCCAATGTACTCAATGTTATTTTTGCCAGTATTAGCTAGCAACCCCTGTGTTTATGCAGTCCTGTAGTGTTCGCGCAAATATGTTTTTAATGTGTTTTTGACCTTTTGCATGCTCTTGACCTTGACCTCCCAAAATCGAATCACCTCTTTCTTGAACGATACTTAATCATTCCACCAAATTTGAGGAAAATCCATCCATAACTTTTTGCATAATCCTGCTAACAAACAAACCAACAAACCAACCAACAGACAAACGGTATTGATCACATAACCTCCAACTTTGTTGGACAGAGGTAATAACTGTGCTCAGAGTGTTGGCATCTAGCAATCATTCAAATGAAATAAGTGTGAAGAAGCACGCTTACACCGAAAAGAAAAAGGCCAAGTCAAAGCAGCTCCTTCAAGAACCAGTATCCACCTTGAAAATGTGTGAAGTAACAATTTAAGATCAGTTTATGCTCCAGATCTTGTTATCTTATTATTACCTCCGCCAAGGAGGGTATGTTTTCACGCCTGTTTGTTTGTTTGTTTGTCTTTCTGTCTGTCTGTTAACAGAATAACTCTAAAAATTATGAATTATTTGGCATGAAATTTGGTAGGATGATAGGTGGTAGTCCAGGAATGAGTTGATTCAATTTTGGAAGTGATCCAGAACATATTCTGGAATCTGAATCCAGAAGAATTACAATATATCAGTCTAACACGGGTCTGTGTAATATTTCTGACTGGTTAACTCATAAGTTATGAACGGTTGGGCACAAAATTTGGCAGGATTATGGGTGGTAGTCCAAGGAAGAGTTGATTTAATTTTGAAAGTGATCTGGAACATATTCTGTAACCAAAAGAAAAGATGTATGGTGTGGCAGAGGTATACATTCTACCGAGTGCCCTCTAGTTTCTCATAGGTTTTCAGAAGACAAGAGTTAGGTGACTGGGCCAGTTAGCTTGAATTGGAGCCCATTAATATGGTTGCAACATACAACCCCAATTCCGAAATAGTTGGGACAAAATGTAAATTGTGAATAAAATCAAAACGCAATGACTTTCAAATCACACCAGCCAGTATTTTATTTACAATAGAACAGAGATAACATAGCAAATGTTGAAACTGAGAAATTTTACAATTTTATCCACAAAATGAGCTCATTTCAAATTTGATGGCTGCTACAGGTCTCAAAAAAGTTGGGACAGGGGCCTGTTTACCATGGTGTAGCATCCCCTCTTTTTTAACACAGAGTGGAGGCGTCTGGGCATTGAGGAGACAAATTTCTTGAGTTTAGGCATTGGAATTTGATCCCACTCTTGTTTAATGCAGGCTTCCAGCTGCTGGAGAGTTTTGGGTCTCCTTTGATGGACAGAACACAGCAGTTCCTCTGGATCATGCTCAACAATGGCTTCATTTTTACATGATAGAGTTTTAGGTGGCATCTGTGGATGGCACGGCGGACTGTGTTTCCTGACAGTGGTTTCTTGAAGTATTCCTGGGCCCATTTAGTAATGCCAATGACAGAATCATGCCGGTGAGTGATGCAGTGGCAAAGATCACAGGCATCCAGTAAAGTCTTCAGCCTTGTCCCTGACGCACAGAGATTTTTCCAGTTTCTCTGAATCTTTTGATGATGTTATGCACCGTTGATGATGGGACCTTCAAAGCCTTTGCAATTTGACATTGAGGAACATTGTTTTTAAAGTATTCCACAATTTTTTTACGCAAGCCTTCCCAGGTTGGAGAGCCGCTGGCCATCTTTACTTCTCAGAGACTCAGCCTCTCTAAGACATCCCTTTTATAGCCAATTATGTTACACACCTGATGCCAGTTAACTTAATTACATGCTAAATGTTCTTTCAGCTGATTCTCTTATATATTAATTGCTTTTTCAGCCCTTTTTTGCCTGTGTCCCAATTTTTTTGAGACCTGTTGCAGCCAGACAATTTGAAATAAGCTCATTTTGTGGATAAAAATGTAAAATGTCTGTTTCAACATCTGAAATGTTATCTATGTTCTATTGTAAATAACAGATTGGCTCATGTGATCTGAAAGTCATTGCATTTTGATTTTATTCACAATTTACACTTCGTCCCAACTATTTCGGAGTTGGGGCTGTACTAGAATCATTGCATGTAAGACCTCATCATAAAAGTTGTGAGAGTAAATTCATTATTAAGAAATTAATTTTAAAAGGTACAATACCCTTTCATCCAATGAAAGTTGCCTGGTCATGTGATCAGCACTTCTTCTGGTCCTGTGGGGATGATTTCGGTGTAGCAGCAGGTAATGGTTTTCTAGCGCCCCTATCTACAAAGAGAGAAAAATTATTCACTTCCAGTATCATCTCTTAAATAATTAATTCACCTTTTATGGGAAGGCAATTGAATGTTTTCAATAAAAAATCGCGCGTTCATATCCACGGCAACCTAAAAAAGCTGTAAACTGGAGACGGTTTGTGGAAGCCACTAGAATAGTCTGCGTTCTGCGAGCCATCCATCAGACCTACTCTGTGAAATTCGGATCAAACATTTCATTGAATTTTTGTTCATCTTGCAAGTCATATGTCGGTTGACTAAAATAATAGACATTAAATGGGGTGTATGCTTGATTTAGGCTATAAATGATTTTGCCAGCAGCGAAAGACAATTTAGCAGCCTCAAGAAGTTCACCAAGATCAATTATTAACCGGCCCCAGGACGAGAATGTAGCCTGCCTTCAGCTAGACGACACCAAAATGCAGCGGCTATATTCACACCCACGGGGCTGAGCAATGACAGCAAAACAACTCTCAGGTAACCGCCACGGATGATTGGTCGTGTTTCAGTCTCCTGTCCATTTTAAAGAACGCAACTCCACAGATGTCACGTTCACGATCTTTATCAGGTCAAAAATTAGCACATTTTCCAAGCAGTATGCCTACTCTTCTTTCCTTCAACTAGGCAGTAAACTTTCGGAGAAAAAAAAATCAGATAAGTGGAAGCATTAAGGCTATTGAGATTGGATTCGCACTGCTAGTTTAATTGTCAGAATTGATCCCAATCACATTTAGACTACTTGTACCCGCAGAATTTTATTGAGAAATACATTTTTCAACAAGATGTAGGCTACTCTCAAAGAAGTGAGCAAAAACATTTCGAAGTTGTTGTCATTTACTTGGTGTTATTTCGGTGTCAGAATGAATAAATCGTAAACATAGGCTACAGACCTAGCTAATAATACAAAAATACATTTTTTCAGACCTTGTTCTTGCTGCAAGTTAAAACTTTTACATCATAACTTCCACTTCTTACATATTTAGCGCAAGTCATTTATGTTTTCACATCTGGCTTTTCTTTTGCTACTTACCGGTCTGACCAGTTCGTAGCCCAATTCCCGTGCAATTGCTTTGGCCGCATCGGATCCGCCTGGTATCTCCACTGCCCATTCATTGATGAACTGTCGATCTCCGATCTCTGCCAAATCGGCGACAGCGCAAATGACAATACAGACTGCCACAAGCGCATAGCAGCCCGCAGACTGATTACACCCTGAATTCATTGTAGAAGTTTACTAAATTACGCTAAAATGTATATTGACGCATTTGCTAAGACAATACCAAGGCTATTAAATTTATGAAGTCCAACCGAGAGAGCCCACTCTCCCTCCTATAGATAGTTTGGGGAAGACCCGTTTGAAATCGAACCAAATATTCAGTCAGCCTATTTGTTGGCGGAAAAGGGAGTACCCTCTTGCCTCGCAGGTGCCCTTTTTAAACAGTCGTGAAATGCTTGCAAACCAAAAATATCAATATTTTTGAAGCGTCAAATTACGAGGTGGTCTGACGTCAGCTTTGAATTTACCTGCCCTGCTCTATAATCATGAGATTCGAGGCGGAAAAAAGGAAAGAGAGAGAGAAAAGAGAGTGGCGGGGGGGGCGAGAGAGAGAGAGATTTAACCAATAAATGCTCTACATGAGACTGAACATATGATAAGGCAGGTGGAATATAAGGAAACGGGATTATGTGGATGAAATGAAATGTAACAGTCGCTAGCAGCAATTGCCATACAAAAGTATATTTGCTAAAATGTCTCCTAAGTATTACCCACACACACACACACACACTCTCTCATGCAGGCACACACACACACACACACACACACACACACACACACACACACACACAAGTCTAAACGCATCTTATTTCCTACCTTTTTGAGGTCCTTGTTTCAGCACTGCAGCATCAGACAGCTCCACAGGAAGCAAAATACACTAGTCTGCATAACACAAAACAAAAATGGGAAAGTCTGATGAAAGTTAGATGTTGCGACAAGCGAGATCCACTTTTAGCTTATTTCTCAAGAAAAGATGTGTATATAGTCCCAGTGTAATGCTACTTTAATGGCATTCAATGGCATTAGGGGCCAGTCGCTGGGTGACTCTTCAAACTTAAGACCTTAATATAGCCTAGTAAAAAAATTCAAAATTAGACCTCAGGATTCAATAAATTAACAAATAAATAAGAAATACAGCCCATTACAAAATTATAAGGACGAAGTCAATGCATATTTTGCCAATGAATGCAAATTAAAATTATTGGCCCAGTTTTCAAAAGGGGGAAAAAATTGAATCAGATTTTATGCCCATTTATCTGCGTGATGGCTCATCATATTTAAATTAACTGTGCTTTTTATAAAGTGTATTAGGGTACTAGACATATCAAAAGAGATGTCTCTTTTTTTAGAGTACTTTACATTTTTTGAGCCTCTCTCAGTCTGCATTGTCCAAGCATGACAAAGGAAAGTGTGTGGGTGTCCACAATGTGATACACTATTATACTGAGATGTAATTCAGGAATGCCGAAAATAATATGATGGCTGTTCGCTTTTGAAAACAATGCTCAGAATAAAACCTACAAAGAATAATGTTCTATATTAGCATAATATGATTTCCTACTCACGACTCTGCCCAAACGAGCTGAAACCAAACAGAGAAAATGTTCTATTTTAAGGGCATACTTCATACAGGAAGGACAAGAGATTTTCATGAAGGAAAATGGAGAATGCTAATCAGATTCGCGTCATAATTGTTTGCTTGTGATGATTACAATTTAATTATTTATTGGACATAGTAACTCAATAGTGACTGTAGTCTCTCATTCACTTTTTTGAGTAAAGAAGGCGCCCAGACCCAAACATAGGCCTTCTTTTTTATTTTTGCCCGGGAAAGGAGTCATAACAAAGTCTACTTGCACTGTGTGATCATCCCCGCCAAGAAAAAGTAGTCCACACTGTCTATATTTTCTCGGAAGAGCCCCGCTTTCACCGACAGTTCTTCATGTGGTTGGGCAGCCAAAGGATGGAGGCTCAACATTTCAGAGCCTCATTTGTCATCTTCCTCCATCCAGCACCCCATAATCACAATCTGGTTCTCAGCCTTCAAAGTGTTAATTAAGCAGAGGCTGGAATTGTGCGATTGTTCTTGTGTGAACGTGAGCGGGGTGGCAAAGAACTTGTAACATGTTCCGCAGAAGTTATAGTGGGGTTGCGTTCTACTTTAAGAAATTAGATAGTAACAGAATCAAAGCATAATCACATGAAAAATTGCCCACCGTGTCTGAATGTTACCTCCATGACATGGCCTTTGCTGAACTGATTTGAACCGTAATATGCAATGTGCTCAACGAATGAATGAAAGCTCTGAAAATGTCCACTCTGTTATACGTATGCCAAATGTCTCTCACCTAACTTGTAGTTTGCTGCGGTAATATTTAGCGACTATGAAACCACAGGTGCCCTTTTCAATTAAGCCCCACATATTCTGACACTTCATGGCAAACTGAAAAGGAGACGCAGACGTAAAATCAATGGAGAACACAGGTCTCTGATCACAAAGGTAAAGATAAAGATTGTGGTAAAAAGCACAAATTAAAAATGAAAGGGTCCAGGAGATGAGGAGAGGGATCCAGGTGTATATCTTGTTTCCACTAAACATACAATTCTGTGAAAAAGTATTTGCCCCCTAAACCTAGAAGATGGTTGTGCTGCCATTGGTGGCAACAATTGCAACCCAAAGTTTGACATAAGTGGAAATGATTCTTTTACACCGCTGTGTAGGAATTTTGGCTCTCTTATTTGCAGAGTTGTTTTACTTTAGCAACATTGGATGGTTTTTGAGCATGAACTTCCTGTGTAAGGTCATGCCACAGCATCTCAATCAGATTTAAGGCTTAAACTAGGCCTCTCTAAAACCTTTTGTTTCTGTTCAGCCATTCAAAGGTGAACTCGCATGTGTACTTCAGAACATTGTTCTGTTGCATAAACCAACTGCACTTGAGCTTTAGGTCACAAACTGATGGCCAGACAATCTCCTTCAGGATTTTCTGGTAGAGAGCAGAATTCATGGTTCCATGAATTATATCAAATCGCCAAGATCCGGAGGCAGTAAAACAGCCCCAGATCAACTCAGCACTACCATCATGATTGACTGACGGTATGATGGCCTTATTGTGGGATGCTGTGCTTACTTTACACCAGAAGTAATGGGAATCTACGTCCTCAAAAAAGTTATTTCAACAAAGAGTATTATTCCAAAAGTCTTGGGGGTCATCAAAAATTTTTGTTTTTGGCAAATGTGAGACAATTGTGTTCCTCTTAGTCAGCAGTGGTTTTCACCTTGCCGATGTCATTTTTGCCTGTGCCCTTTCTGGTGGTGGAATCATGAACAATGACCTCAGTGAGGCCTGCAGTTTTTTAGATATAAGTCAAGGTTCTATTGTGACCTCCTGGATGAGTTGCCAATGTGCTCTTGGAGAAATGTTGGCGGGCCAGCTACTCCTGGGCAGGTTTGCCACTACTCCAAGTTTTCTCCATTGATAGATTATGGCTTTCTCTGTGGTTCGTTGGAGTCCTAGAGCTGTAAAATGGCTTTGTAACCCTTTCCAGACCAATAGATATCAACGACTTTGCTTCTCATCTGTTCTTCAATTTCTGTTCAGTGCGGCACTATATGTTGCTTTTTTCTTACTTCACATTGTCAGGTAGTGTTATGAACTTCAAAGAAGGAACCAGAAGTAGATCGACCGAGGAAGCCTTAAAGTCATTTTAATAAAGGTTTAACAGCCATAGTCGGTGCAAACAGAAATATAACACAGGATTGCCAAAGCCAAACAGTAGTCAGGTGCAGTCAAGTCAGGTGATTAGTGAACAGAATACTAAGGGATGAAGCAAGCTGTGGTAAGCTACTGGTCTTTAGTCAGCAATGGGAACGCAATCTTGGGGTACAGGGGAGGCAGGATAGAGTTCACTCAAACTCAAAAGCATGGGTGCACAGGCAGACTCGCCACACTACAGCTGATAGCAAAGGGAAATATCCATTATGAAATGGTTAGTTGGTTTTTTTCAATATATTACACTGAAGGTTAAGAGCTCTAGGCAGAACTGGTTGAGAACACAATGAAGAGAAACAATCCAACAGGGAAGGAAGGCAGACCAGGCACTTAAATAATAATAAACCACACACAACCAACAACAGGAAACAGGTGGGGGCGAGAGCATGGAAGGAAGGGTGAGCATGAGATAATAATTGAACAATGAAAACAAATACGGAGGAACAAGGACTGCTATTGCGGGAAAACAATAAAGAGGACCCAGGAAATGAAAGACAGGTTCTATTTAAATGATGTTTAGATTCAACAGGGCTGGCAGAAATCATGCCTGGATGTTTCTAGTCATTAATAAAATTTGATCAGTTGGTTGATATACTAGAAGCTAAGCAGGCAATTACTTTTCACATTGTGCCAGATAGGTTTAGACAGTTTTTCCTTTAATAAATTAAATCATCATTTAAAAACTGAATTTGGACTTTTTCTGATATTAAAATTACTTTGTTGATCTGAAACACTGAAGTCTAACAAGTACTTTTTCACAAAATTGTAAATAACATTCTAGCAATGTTTGTTCTGAACCACTTTCTGAAGCCAACTTCCACAGTTTTCATGTCCCCACCATTCAGTTTGGCAAACAAAATATGAATCAGTCAAAGAGAATGGCCTCTCCGAGTATACACACTGGAGGCCCAATGTCATAATTGAGTGAGCCATAGTGTCAATGGGCCAGATGCCGGATGTGTACGGAGGTATATTTGGTTTTGCTTTCAGACTGTGTATTCAGACTACACCCTTTTGTAAGGGAGAGAGACCCATTAAGTGATAGATCAAGGTAACTGCAGGTGAACTGGTCATGACAACAGAGCGGAAGACCCTGTGAAAATGCAACAAGAATAAAAATGAATTAATCCTGCACTGCCATGCATTAATGTGTTTGGTAAAAGAGTGTTTCTGCATTGTGGAAGTGATAGTGCTAATGTAAATTCCGTTAATTTACACTGGAGTATGTGGTTGAGAAAGCACTAGGTAGCTACCACCCTTACAATATAGGTAGAAGAAACTTCCTGACTTCCTGTCAGCTTCTTCTCCTAAAATTTTTTTGAGAATGTATGTGCCAGTATTTTCTGTGCACAGAAATGAGTCAGCTGACTTGGTGAAGTAGTGACTGCCTACTCTTTGTACTCATTCCGGACACCAATATTCAGCAAACCTAACACAAGAAGAGAGCGTGCTGTGAAACAAGTATTTGGCGGCATGCATATTTACGTCAGATGTCTCCACATTTTCACAATATCACAACTCATATGTTACTCATTCTGGCCAACTCAAATTTACATCATGGCAAAGTTGTTACAAACCAGGCAGAGGAAGCCACTCACAGATCATTGACGACAGCCTCTGGAGCATATTAATTATGAGCAACAGGCAACACAACAAAAGAGGACTTGGGAAAACTCAAGGTGAGGGGCATCCGAGTCATGCAATCAGCATGTAGTAGTGGAGGGGCGTATCCGAGCTATGGTCAAGACAGTCCAGCGGTCAGAAGCCAGGTGGTCGATCTATTACTGCAGTGGCCAGACTGCTTCCAAGAAGGTGACTTTATAGGGACACAGTCCCTGGTCTTTGGACTGCAGAAGAACAGGAAGGTGTTCCGAATAAAGAGCACATACAGAGACATTAACATTTTTCTTTTCTATATCACCATAAACACTGAAGAGGAAGAGTTTAGATTAATACTGTATTACTAGAGGGTAACTTCAGACAAGAGGCAAAAATAGTCCAGTGAGGACTGATACGCCACAAGCAAATTTTATAGATGATGCAATCAAAGAACGGGGCAAAGAATACAAATGTTCATATTGGGAGGCAGGGATATGACAAGACAATAAATCAATTAAGGAAGACAAACCGCATATCTCACATAGACTGCTGGAACAGAGGAGGGTCTAATCACTAAGACACAAAGGTTGTGACACTAGGTATACCTGCAAATTGTGATTATCACGGTCCAAGCAGAATGTGGCAATTATGATGTTTTTTTTAAAACAATGAAGTGGTAAACTGGATGACTTCAATTCCATGTCTCAAACAGAGTTTATGGTATACCTTTCCATTAAAGTTCTGTGGACGCCTAGCAGTAGGTCGCTTGACTGGTAACCGAAGAGTTGCTGGATCAAGCCCCCCAGTGGGGCTTCGGTTCCTGACTTCATCCAGAGAGACGAAGTTGGGAACAAGTCTGCCAGTGGGTCCTTGAGCAAGGCCTTTAACCCCAAAAATTGCTTTGGGGCTTTACCCTTCTTTCTCTCTGTCCCTCCATACTATCAACTATTCAGCCTGGCATTTCTCCCAGGGTATCCCTGAAAAAGAGAAACATTGCCTCAATGGAGTCTCCCTAGTTAAATAAAGGTAATCGATCCACACCAGGAATCAAGTGTGGAAGCAGAGTGCAATCCAATAGTAGCGTTTATTGATAAGTAATGCAGTAACAATGGGAAGAAACCCAGAAAAATAAACTATAGTTCAATTCCAATCTCATGGGTAAAGAAGGATGGGTATAGTCAATCTCTGGCCCGTGGCTTTCCAAGATTAGAGCCAGATGGAGTGTACACTCTGCCTCAGCCAGCTGTCCCAGGGCAGGAAGGGGTAGCTTAGGAGGACTGCTGTTCCAATCCTGACCACAGATGGATTCGGTGCTTGTTCCTAATAAACTGGACAGAGAAATATACTTGGATTGGATTGACAAGAATGCAGTTCCGAGCCTGAGGACCTTGAGAAAGGCTTGGGAGCTTGTGCTTCTTAACTAAATAAGGAAGGTAACTTCCGTGAATTAATATCATAAAGGTTATGTTTTACTTTCAAAAGACACAGAGATTAACTTGTTCTAAGCACATATGGCACAACTTGCAATACAAAGGAGGGGGTATTAATACGTACATGTCACAGATGCTACGGGTGAGAACCACAAAACAAGACACAGTTAGGGATAAGGAAGCACGCAAGATGCAAGCCAGTCAAAGAAAACATTACTTCACTGAGACACACAACTTGCTGAACAAGAGGAGACACAGAAGGCTTTCACATGAGGGCTTTGAGAGACATAACTCCAAACAAGTATGTTCAGCAACCTAATTTGGAGCTATCTGATTTTCTCAGTGTCTAATTTGATCTGTTTAAAAGTGTAATTACCTGAAGTTAATTACAATATACATAAATAAACACAATTTGCTCAAGGGTCTTTTATTCTTCAAGGCACACATGGATATGTATGTTAAAATGCGGCTTAAGACAGTAAATAACTTGTGTACTCATAAACTGCTGCTAATTAGGACAAATCAACAGCTTGTTGAATTCCTACAATTGCAGTTGTGGTTGGAACAAGAACCAGCATACAGAGAGAGACCCCAGAACTGAGTTTGAGAACCACTGATTAAGGATTTTTGTCAACCACAGCAAATCACTATGGAGTATAGTTTTGGTCATAATTTCCAAATTTGCTTTAGCACCCCCTAATGGCTGATTCACTTAAAAAATTCATGTCAGCAGTCAGTCAAAAAGTAAACATACCACTAATTTTCATGTTGATTGGTCATTGGTAAACTTTTAAAACAATTATTAATACACGATTGGCCAACATCGGCCATGTTTTAGGCCGCACAGTTCAGACATTATGAGTTAAAACATATATGCAAGCAATGTGCGCAACTGAAAGAAATTGTGTGGTGAAAGCGATTACGAACATACCCGCTTATTTCAGAGCTCTGCGACCTCAAATTTTTGTAAATAGTACTACTACTACTACTACTACTACTACTAATAATAATAATAATAATAATAATAATGATGATGATGATGATGATGATGATGATAATAATAATAATAATAATAATGAACAGATATTATTATTATTATTATTATTATTGTTGTTGTTGTTGTTGTTGTTGTTGTTGTTGTTTTTTTTCATTATTTTTTATGCATTTTTCAAGCTAAGTTACTGTCGCACATTGTATGTCATTTGACCTTCGTTTATATTTTCGTAAATGCACGCTTACTAATGCTTTTATCATACACTATCTCAGCTGCTTGTGTCAGAAGCAGAGGTAATATAAGCCTCCCTAAGGTGACTATACCAGTTACATCATGGGCTGTGAGGATGCAGCTGCATCAGCAGTATTGATCTCCATCTTTTCCCCACAGTCTCCCCCCTTCTTCTCTCAAAACAACATCGGCTTCGAGAAGGCTGGGTTCTCATGGTTATGATTTGCTGCATAATTCTAGCTTCACTGTGCTAATCATGCGCTGGAATTCAAAACCTCTTTTCTTCCAGTAAGTCATCAGGGGATATTCTACGAATCCTGTTCACTCACAAGGACAAGGCTGATAGGTGATTGGAGGTTAGGAATAGGTCATGAAAAG
This sequence comes from Gymnothorax javanicus, assembly GCA_029692085.1. Lineage (NCBI taxonomy): Eukaryota > Metazoa > Chordata > Actinopteri > Anguilliformes > Muraenidae > Gymnothorax > Gymnothorax javanicus. Next base: position 29,066,605 of record CM056194.1, on the reverse strand, counting down.
ATTAGCATCATACGAAAGTAGATAAGACATTCTCTGTGGACTCTTAGTTCTTAGTTTTGTTTGTCTTGACTCAGCTTAAGGAAATAAAGTGATTCAGACCAGCAAAGATTTTTGGTTTGGCAAGCTTGGTGATTCCCATATGTCATTGCCTGCTGCCTAAAGCCATGGGGATGTTGTCTGTTCCCTGTTGTAGCTGTTCCGAGACTCATATTTGGAAATATCCTTTGGGTAATTAGACTCAGGCAGAGGGTCACTAATGCAAGCACATAACAGGTATCCTTAATGGTTTTTCTGCTATGAAGGTTGAAACTTCTGGAGAAAATGCAGAGCACGATAGCTATGGGAGGTTTGGATCCCATTATTCTAATAGCAAAGATCATTTTCCTTTTATTGTAAATCTTGCCAGGCATCACACCCAATTAAAATGGAATTCTGAGTGTTGATGTTTCTACAGCCGATGATTGTTGATCCATACCAGGTGAAATATTCAATTTCAGCAGCAGTTTCCTGTTTCAAGTTGGGAATTAATGTAGTATGATTAATTTACTTGGAAGTATTTTACTGAACTAGGAGATGATTAATTTCTGAATTCCACATTACACGTCTCTTCTACTTATTGCTATTAGAAGTAGGCTAATGGGAAACCGTTCAGAGATATTTTGTAACTGAGCACTTGTACGCATATTAGTGCTTAGTCTCATGTATAGAAAAAGTCTTCAATCTTGACTATCTTGATAATTCTATAGTTCTCATGCCTGGTTCCAGTGATATAAGGGAAATTACTAAGAAACTTTCCAGCTTTAAGAAAGATGGTCCCTTTCACAGCTCTCTCATTTAGCACAATTTCCTCTGATCATAAAGGGGGGGCTGCCTACCCTTCCAACTTTTCTTGTAACCAATTTAAAGTGTGGGCCTTTCTTTGGTCATGGCATTTCAACTCTCAGAAAACAGAGAGTTGGAGATGTTTGTGGAGTGGACATTTGGAGGTTGACATGGAGGAAAGACCCCATGGTTTGATGTTTTCTTTTCTCCGATATCTGTTCATGTTAATTGTTCATGTCAATAATATTCCTTCTTTAGGGTTGTAAAATCTTGTCTTTTGACATAGATGTTGAATAATTTTTTGAACATTTAGATGAGGGTTGATCCAATAAGTTACTCCACCTATCAACTTATTCAGCCATTCATTAGATAATTCCTGTACAACCTCAACTCAGGAAAAGTTGGGACAGAATGGAAAATGCACATAATGACAGAAAGCAGTAATTTCTAACTTTACTGTGACTTGCATTTCATTGCAGACAGTATGTAGACAAGATGTTTAATGTTTTGTCCAGTAAACTTTATTTTTATGCGGTCATTCTATTCAGTCCTGCAGTGCATTTCAAAGAGGGTTGGGATGGGGGAAATTCAGGACTAGTAATGAGGTTAAAAAAAAATAATTATATAATTTAAAACAGCTGATGTCAGCACTTGATCAGAATCATGGGTTTGTACAAAAAGCAGCATCCAGGAAAGGCTCAGTCCTTCTGGAACAAAGATAAGCCAAGGATCACCTATTCATCCAAAAACTGCACGACAAAATCATTGAAAGGTTTAAAAACAATGTTCTTCACAGAAAGATAGGAGGGGATTTGGATATTTCACCCTCTACAGTGCAAAACATAATTAAAAGATTCAAGGAACCTGGAGGAATTTTTATGCATCAAAGGCAAGGGTGCACTCCCAAGCTGAACACCAGAGATCTCCAATCATTCAGGAGGAACTGCCATTTATCTGTAAGTGATATAACCACACGGGCTCAGGATTTCTTTTTTTTTTTTTTTAGATTTTACATCCCCAATCCCACCCGAATCTGGAATGTCCAATTGGGGAACTATGTACAAGGCTTTCGCATATGCAACCTCTTATTGCCAACTCAGGAGAGTGAGACAGCTTGCGGCTCTTCTCCGAAGCACGCGCCTGTCAGCCATCGCTTCTTATGGATCCATTGGTCGAATCTTCGCAAGTTCAGAACGAGGGCGAAGGATACCCGAACATGAACACGCCTAGAATCTTCCTGACGAGCGCCCGTCTGGCCAACAGGAGGCGCCTAAGCAATGAACGAAGCAACTTATATTACCCTTCCTGGCAGACCCTTCCCAATTTGCATCCCTGTAGCGCATTGGCCAATTGCCAATGCTTCTGAAAAAGCTTCTGAAAAAGCTGCCGACCACTCCTGGAGCTCGAACCCGCGCCGTGATAGTCACCTCTGCTTCACAATGCGATGCTTTAACCGAGTGAGCTATCCGGCAGCTCAGGCTCAGGATTTCTTTGGCAAACCTTTGTAAAGTGCTAAAATATGTAGTTACAGCCACAAATCGTTAGCCTCATGGGGTTGTGTCAGTGCTCTTGGCAGTGCACTTTTGTGTTAGCACCATTAATGCTGAAACATACGCTGAGATTTTGGGGTGACATACACTGCCTTCAAGCCAACATCTTTCCCGAGACGCCCGTGTATATTTTAATGAGACAATGCTGAATTACATTCTGCATGCATTACAAAGGCATGGCTGCATAAGTGTAGTCCTGACTTTTCTCTATAAAAAACTTTAGGTGCAATTTGAAATTCAAAATGCAAAAATGAAGACCCCATGCTGTTGCACACCTTAAGACTTGTCTGCAGGAAAAATGGGACAAAATTATTCCTGAAAGATTCAATCCCTTGATGTCCTCAGTCCCTAAATGCTCAAGAAGTGTGAAAAATCTGTAAAATTTATGAGGTAAAACAAACAATGTGCTGTTGTATTGTTTATAGCATGATACTGGTGAATATTGATTTACAAATCACTGCTTTCAGATTTAATTTTAGCATTTTAACATACTGTCCCAAGCATTTTTGATTTAGGGCTGTATTTGAATCATTAGCACATTAAATTCCAAATGCTTTATTGTACCTTTTGTTTATACACTTGTGTTTGCATTTCAGAGTGCCAGGTGTTAACTGCTAAGATTGCTGCATTGGAAAATTGCTCCTGTTCCAATGAAACTTAATTTCCCTGACAGGGTTGAGCCATAACCCATCATAGATATGTGCCTAATATAAACATTTCTTCTGAAATGACACTCTAATACAGAGGAAAATGCGAAAAGTAATAATACCAAGTTGAAATTCAAATTTGTATTCTTATGGCTAGCCATGATATAACTATGACAGGTAAATCTGACCAATGGAAGCCCATAATCAGCACCACTTTAAGCAGAGCACATTACTGTCAATAGTGAACAATCATTTCTGTTGAATTTGCCCTCTGCTTGCTTGCTTAAAGTTATGATGATAAAAAGCAATGGGAATATGATCCTCTGGTGTTTGCAATATAGCTATCACACCAGCCTCCTCCCATAGGTTAGGATGTGGTATTTAATGCACTGAAATGGAAGGAGATAATGGTCTTCTCATTTTTATGGTCTCTCTTTTTCTGTATTGAATATGTGCTGTGATGTCTGTCGAAGACTGATGGTGATTCTCCTCTCTTGTTGTCCTCTTTCTGAATTGGGTACATGAGTCACACTCAGCAGGGGATAGAAGGGATGTCACAATCTCTTTCTGGCCATCTGAGCCCAGTAAGCATGCTCTCGAACCCAAGATCATTGTGACATCATCAGAAATTCCACTTAGCCTGGCTATTGAAGTTTTCAGACCAGAGGAACCTTTTCATAGTTCTAAGAACTCCCCATTTAATTGTCACTGTACCGCAGGAACTGCAGATTGTAGTTCTTAGAATTCTGCCTAGAGGGACTTTTTTTTTTCAGCTCCAAGCTCAGAGTCAGTACTTTCGCAGCACCAGAGGAACTCTGAATGATGTAAGTTTACATTAGTGCACCAACTGCTGGCTTTCTTATGTGGCTTCAAGGGGTTCCTATTGGCAGTTTGAAAGCCAACAGAAAAAAAGCCCTTCAGGGTGTATAGTTCCTGGGGAACACCCCTGAGGGCAGTTCTTCTGAAGGAGTCCTGAGATCTGTTTGGTCTGAAAACGCCTAATATCATGAGTGGCCTGAGCTATAGCAGCACTATAGTAGCAGTGTGAATGGACAGCAGACCAGAGCCCTTAATACACTGAGTTTGGCAAACTCAATTTAATGTTTTAGGAATCTCATGACAACAGGCTTCATCTTAGACCCTTTGCATAGCCCAAGATACAAGTGTCCAGTGCTACTAGAGTACTATGCATTATCAGTAACAAATCCACATCCTTTTTCCTGCCCATCATTACAATTCATAAGCTCTGTAGACAAGAAAAAAAATAAGAAAGCACAAACATTTCTCAGAATCTTAGGGAAATTAAGGGGGATGTAGAATGCGAGGTTGAAGTGGTACTTTGGTGCTGTCTCCCACCTCAGAAAGTCCCTCAAACGGCTTGTCTACCCCCAATGGACCGAGAAGCAGTGTCCTGTCCTGGGGCCACACCTCTTAGCTGGCATGCCATTCTGGATCTCCTGTGCCCTGGCACTTATCTGTTAATACTTTAGGTGGCCCACCATCTGCTAGGACACCCCAGAGTTTGTTGCGGCCTGTCACATGCGTGCCTGATCCAAGTTTCAGCAGTCCCAACAATCAGCGTCCAGGCAGCCATTCGAGGTTCTCCATCGGCCGTGTGTTAGCATAGCGATAGACTTCATCACTGCGCTGCCTTTTTTTCATAGATGCACGGTAATTTTATCCATTGTGGATCAGTTTTAAAGGCAGCCCATTTTGTCTCACAAGCCAGGCTGCCCATGGCTAAAGAGACAGCCGAGCTCCTGTCACACCATGTGGTGCGCATTTGCGGGGTTCTCCAGGGGGTGGTCTCCAAATGTGGCCCGCAACCTGCTAGCAGCTTCTGGAAGGCCTTCTGCACCCCAATGAGTTCCAACCCCATTCTAGAGATTTCACCCATAGAGGTTTAACCAGGCGCTGGGCAAAATGCTGCACTGCCTGATGGAAGGTAACCTGGCCAGGTGGTCCCATCTTCTTCCCTCGATGGAAATGACTCCCAACTTCATACCCATTGCTGGTCTTGGCATGTCACCTTTCTATTGCAGTCTTTTCCAGGCAGAAGAGAGGGAAATGTCAGTACCCTCTGCCCAGCTCGTGGTATGGCACGCCATTGGGGATGGAAGAGAGCCTGTGCACTTCTACTCAAGCATGTCTCAGCCCTCCAGAAACAGGGCAACCATCCAGCTACTGCCTACCAAGTGGGAAAGAGGGTGTGGCTGGCTATAAAGGACATCCCTCTCTGGAAGACATGAGGAAGCTCACTATTGTCATTACCTGCTGTCAGGCTTTTCCTCCCACCTCGCCTTTGTAGAATTCATCCAGTGTTTCATGTGTCTTGAATGAAACCCATGTTTCTTTCTCATTATAGTCCTCCCTCCCGCTACCTGCTTCCACCCCCACCTCATTGATGATGGTCCTGCCTACTCCGTGTGTTATATTCTGGACATTTGATGTAGGGTGCATGGCCGCCAGTTCTTGGCGGGCTCAGAAGGGTAAGAGCCTAAGGTGCCTCCTTGGTGCCTCAGCACCTCATCCTCAACCCTCCCTGATCTCTGACTTGCTGGGTTGACGTCTGAGGTCAACCACAAAGCGGCCAGTTGGTGCCCCTTGGGGGGGTACTGTCAGCAACCTCACGTATCATTAATTTGTTCCTCCCTTGTTCCAGAAATCTGCTTTTGTTGTTGTGGTTTGTTTCCTTTAGTTGATTTTTTGTCTTGTCTCTTCCCTTGCTCCCAGGTGTTAGCATTTGTATGCCTCACCCTTTTTGTCAAAAACCCATCTATATAGTTCATTGTGATATTACTGTGGTTGCTAGATTGTCATAGTTTGTGCCTTACTCAACCTTGCAGTCAGTTGGTGCCTTGTAGTATTGAGCCAAGCTTTTCTTCCATGTGTTTTTGATAAATTAATGATAAAGAAAAATATATTACTCTTCGGAGTCAAATTGATTGGAAAAAGCTCCCAAACATCAGTCTGTTTCCAGGGTTGGGACTGCTTTCCTGTTAATCCCTTGTTCCTGCCTATTCCTCTGAGTCCGTTTTCAGGAACACCACGTAAGCCATTCATTGGTCTCCAGAATTGGGACTGAATTCCTCCCAAACCCTTCGGTCCTCTTGGCAAGCTGTCCTGCTTCTGCGAGGGAGATTTACCACCTGCCTTCTGCCCTTAGACGGCGACTGGCCTGGGTGCAGGCATGCCCTTACCCTTTACAGGCATTACCGACTTAGCTGGTCTATCCCTCTTCTATTATCACACTTCTGTTAATAAATACTCCCTTGTGATTGTATGCTGAATCTGTGTTTGGTTCCTTGTCTTGATCATAATAACTTCATGGTGTGCAGCCAGGTGTCTGCTTCTCCTTCAAGCAATAGCTAAGTAATGCAAGTTTGTGGAGACTTTGGGATGCTTTTAAAGGTTTGGTTCAGGCCCCTAAATTCCATTTTTAAAAATGTGATGCTGTCAGGTATAGATGGAAGGAATCACTTTTTGGACCCAAGAGTACAATAAACAGAGCTTTATTTTGTAAATCAAAGGTCCAAAGTCAAGAGCTGGGAAACTGGGAAATGCAGAAGAGGTGGTGCGTCATTAGAGGTCTAGGCTGCGTCCGAAATCACTCAGTCATTCACAATTCCCCACTTGTTATAAGGGAACTCATATGTAGGTGACTATATACTAAGCTCATGGGCAGAAGGAAAAACGCTTTCGGACACTACCTGGCTCGTTTTGTCGGCGCTGTTAATGGCGTCATTGCTGTCACACAATGAATTATTCTTCAGTTTGTGTGCAATGCATGATGGGATGTATTTCTGGGTTATTGGTCATCAGCTGGTCACTACATTTCGCGGTGGATTGTGGGATGTAATGAGTTCACTATATCCACCTCATTCCCACGTCCCATGATCCCTTGTGCGAATTATGGGCACAATTTCCGTTGCATCCTGTCACTGAACAGTTTACTATGGTAGCGGCTAACGCTAATCCTCTTTTTTTGAAACGATTGAAAAATAATATATGAGGGAACATCACCTTTTAGCCCTCAGACGGGATAAAGTTACGGTACCGCTGCCTTCTACTATCGTAGAATGGAGAACGACCTGAAGCAGTGGCCACAGATAATGAACACTAGCCCATTTGGCTATATTAGCGACTCCGTTGCCACAGACTGCAAAGTTTTAAACAATCAACAAAGCTCTGAAGCGTATGCAGTACTTCCACAGCAACAAGGTCAGTCGCGTTTTGTTAAAGGAGGTAGTGTACGACCTTATGTACCTTAAAACAGATATACAAATACTTTCTGAGACTATTTATAAAGGAAACACTATATTTCAGCGGTAAATATTGCTCTACATATGAAACGTAATGGATTGTTATACAGAGTAAATTAAGCCATCCGACAGTACGAGTCAAATTAGCTCTACTCCAGCCAACCACATTATACTGTATAAAGTTCCTAGCTAATCCAATACTATAACATGTAAAAACACAGTGAGTCCATTTTTCCCATACTTTTAATTTTAGTAAATTGAGGTTTGGAGTGCAAGACTATTGTTTGGAACAGAGTAGGCTATTTTCAAATTGTAGTAGACTATTGCTACTTCTACAGCCTCATCTTAAACTGTACAGGATGAAATGTTAGTTACACTGACTGGCATTACTGGATGAATACAACAATTTTCTGTCCTCCCTACACAAGAAGTCATACCTGGTGCTCTCCTGGCACTGCTGTCAAAATGCTTTTGAGGACCCAGCATCTCCTCTGCAGCGGTTTGTCTGAGCCTAGCCATAAAGTAGGAATCATTGTTTGTCAACATAATGAAATGAGCACCTATTGTTTTTGGGGGTCTTTTCAAATTCAGGTTTTTCAGCCAAATTCTGGCTTCCTCTTCTCTAGGTAGGCAATGGAAACCGTATCACCAGACACAAGGACAATCCCCTATGTTCTGGGTGCGTGTTCAAAACACTGTTAATCAAACCATAAATTTAGCTTCCTCTGGTTTTTAGTTCAGCGTCGAACAGCACAACAGGTGCCGGAGCTCTGAAGGGACATTTTAAGAAAAGCAAGTTCATTTGTTAAAAAACGAGCTGTAATCGCTAAGTTTACTGAATTATTTTTGAAAGAAACGCCGCTGTTCTTGACTAGCCACTCGCTAACAACTACTTCCGCCGGAAGTTGCAAATATAATCATATCTACAGTAGCGCCCTCAGGAATAAGGTGGATAGGAGATAATAATTCTTACTAAAAATTCAGACAGCACTACAAAATGGCTAACGCACTATATAGTGAGTAGTGAATGATTTCGGACACAGCCCTGGTCTAGGGTCAAAAACCAAAGAGTCAAGCTGAGTAGGAATGAGGGCACAGTGGCGAGATTAGACAAGGCAGAGACAGAGGAAAAGGGATACACTGATGAAACACAAGCAGAATGTGGGCACAAGATAAACCGCTTGAACATGACACTGAACACGAAAGCATAACTGGCAAAGATACAAGGAGACAGAGGAGACTAAATACCAGAGACAGTGAGGGGAGGCAAGATTCTGGTGTGGGAGAGGGTGTGAGGAATTCACAGAAGAAAAATGAGGAAACAAGACAATTAGCAAAATGACAGATACCCCCAACCAGGAATGCCAGACACACCATGAAACACAAACATGAAGGCTTAAGCTGTGGCAGGCGCTATAGTATACAACAACATGTAAGATAATTATGCACTTCCAACAATTTTTGATAGACTCACATATCAACCTGGCAATAACCTCTTGCACAAAGTCCACTAAAAATTGATTGAGATTGTTGTTGAACAATATGACCACCCAGCACAGAACCCTAAGCTTGACCCCGTCAAACTCCATTGGGAACTGCTGGAAAGCCAATTTCAAGCTCACTGTCACTGCCCAACCTCAAAAATGATTTTTTTTTTTTTTTTTTTTCGGGCTGGAATAGGTACATATCCCTGCAGCAATGTTGTAAATTCTGTCGTAAAACCTTCCCAGAGAGTGTCAGCGCAGTAAAGACAGGACCAAATCAGTAATAAGGCCCATGATTTTGGACTGTGATGTTGGATAAGCAGGTGTCTGCATACAGTGTATGACCTTTTATTCACTCATTAAGTGGAGCAAAAATGATAAAATAAAACCTAGTAACCACGTATTGGCGTCAGTCATCAAAGTTTGCCGTAGATATTGCCTCAGAAATCTCTATGCAGATAGATGTAAGACGGCAGCCTTAGTGTTGAGGCACATACATCTGACTTGGCCCACAATGCCCGCATTCCAAGCCAAGATAATGCATTCATAGAAAGAGTTTATATTAAGAGAGGGAAGTATTTTACCTGCTTGATATCAGTCCCTACCTCTAGTGGGGTTGTCTGAGCATACTTATCTCACCCACAGATGCGGATGACATCTGATGGATGAAAGGGCAGCCAACTGATGCACTCACACAGAAAGAATTGTATTCGTTCACATGAGCTAATTGTGGATGGTGACGTAAATTATGAGAGGAAATGTTTTGAATTCAATTAAATTTCAAATTGTAACAATTTACCGTTTATACCAGTCTTTTTGCTGATCACGGACCATGCCGCTTCCCTCTTATATTGCAATTTGTTATTTGAAAGAGAGAGAGCTACCACCAGGAACAGCACTTACTCCATCTTGTTTGATGGTAGCGAGGCTGCACCCAGCCACACTGCCATTGGTTCACAGTTGCAGTGATGAAGGCACCAACGTTCATCACATTGAACCCGAAAATCTGTGCATCTACGAGGTAAATTTTTGACATAATTATCACATCTGGAAACAATTTTTTCGCCAACTTGCTCAACATCTCATTGACATGAAAGGAATTTGCAACATTCTGTGCTATCATGGGACGCAATGTAAGACTCCCTATTAAGAACTAATGGAAGATGCTCACATTACCCAGCATGCACCAACCTTTTTCTGGAATTTAAATTTTCTTGCAGAATTGCAAAAACAAAGGAATAATTTAAGAAATATCAAGTGTTGATCAGAAACTTGTCTGTGGTATTTAAAGGGAAGGTGTATCGGGCCAATGGCCAATCAGAGGAGAGCTCATTCCATGGAGGACGCCCACTCTGAGCAACCTGTTTTTCAGGGGGTTGGACTGACAGGAATCAAATGGCCAAGAAATCATGGACTTTTTCTCTTTTTTTGCTATAATTTTTTTTTTAATTTCCCCTTTGGACATTCAAGAGTATTATAACTTGGAGAAAGGTGGTATAATAGGGGACCTTTAAGCATTACGACAGAGTAGAGATGAAACTCCAAACAGAATGCTGCTTCACTCTCACTGTGCTCATTGAAGAGCTTCTTATACCCGTCCTTTTCTATTTGGTCCTGCTGAACTGCTTCCTGTCTCAATATGAGGGATTTGTTTAGTGACTGTGTGGGAGAGGACTATGCTGTGGGGGTGAGTGCTGTCTGTGCGTGTGTGTGTGTTTGTGCATGTGTATGTGTGAGTGTGTGCAAGTGAATGAATTCATTAGTAAAATGCGTGAGTGACAGAGATCCTGCTCCCACTCCCCATCTGTCATTCAGTGAGGGCCTCATTTTAGCCATGCATTTAGAGCAAATAAATCTGTTATCTGCTGAAAATAAAGGTGCAGTAGCCTATATTACACTGTAAATTCTGTCCAAAGGGCTCATATCAAACATAATTCACATTTTACTCCCGAGGTAATTCCCATGTCATGACTTTTTTTTGTAGTTGATTTGTGTTCCATTTCAAACTTGTATAACTACGCATAGCATAAAACATGTTACTCTTATACAGTTATTATTTCTATGACTTTTGTTTTATGACTGGCCTTCAGCACCAATCTGCAGTACCTGAGTCGCATTTTGAACAGATCTTCTCATCAGTGACAGCTCGTCAGCTGAAAGTAGAGGAGACACAAAAAAATATAATGAATAATCTTGGCCTGTTTGCAATTATTTTCCTTGATTGACAAATCTTCTAATGATTAGAAAAATCCATTGGCATTTATACACACAGCTTCCTTCTTAATGCAATGTTGCCGCAATAACATTGTGAATTCCATTCAAAACTAGAGCTTATATGGTGATGGGATCATAGCAGCCACTCTCGCCCCCAACTTTTGGCACCTTTGCTCGGATCACATCCATCTTCAAATTCGGCCTTCATTGTGATCACAGCTACACGCCTGATAGGTTTCATAACTGCTTCTTGCATAGTTGTGACGCTATCGCATTGACAAAATCATTCCACAGGCAGACAGACATAGGCTTTGTAAAGCCCACAAAACAATACCAACGACGGAAATTGCAGGGGCCGAAGGCTCCACGTGTTCTTTTGGCTGGCGTTAACTCGCGCGACCTCCTGGCTGGTGTGAATCGCAATAAAATGGATCTATTTTCTCCGTTCGAGGAACGGGGCACAAAAGCACAGCGGTTACAATTAATCTGACTCCATAATACATTTAGAATACCAAATTTAGTTATACCCTCGTTAAATATCTGACTCCAAATTAGAATTAGAATTTATAGTTTAGGGACAACCTGCGTGAATCTCGGGGCAGCTATGCCGCCAGACTCTTCCGTGAAAACCAGTTACTCAACCGACGCCCCCGGGTAATAGCGCAGTTGCCGGATCTTAGTTCGGTGAGAGTTCTAGAGGATGGAAGAAATTACCATGATAGGAGCACCTTTGGCATAAACATATCATGAACCCAGATTTATGTGCACCACAGGGCCCCTTAAGGGGATCGGCCAGGCACCGGCTTATAAGACCAAGGGTGCCCTTAAGGCCAAATCCCCAGGACCGGTACTACATAAACCCTTTATATAAGTAGACCGTAATCTGCAATCCAACTTAAAACCCATCACTACCTATAAACATCAGCTAGCTAGTCTGGAATGGTAAGGAATCGCCCCTAAGTACCGGTCATAACGTGGCTAGAAAGAATAAAAGGATTAGGAGTCACAGAGACCACACAAGCTTAAAGGAATAACAATAATTTATTCACCAGGTAGGCTAAAGCTTAAATCAAACAAATCAACGTTAAGCCAATTACAAGTTACACACAATTTAGAAAGAGAGAATAAAGTCATACCTGGGGGAAAAGCTACACACGCACTAACATGCGTGGGGAGAGCCCGGATACGATTCTCTCCGACTATATAGATTGGGTATACACACGCACCCACGTGCGCGGGGAGAGATCGGATTCGATTCTCCATAATTAAAAGGGCGACATACGGCATAGGGATGCGTGTGGGAAGTCGACTACGATCTTCCCCGAATGGATTGTTTCTCTTTGTATTAAGCCAAACCCCGTCTTTGATCCAGGTGGCATGGCCATAAACACCTGGAAGGGGGGGTTGAATCCGGTTTTTGGGTTTCCACCATTGGGAGGATGTAATAAAACACTTCAGCAGAGAGAGGAGAATAGGGTGATTACCAGAGAGGATTCTGACCAAATTCTCAGGAGTTTCCAAAAGGGAATGAACCATAATTTCAATGGGAATGAAACATACTCCATTCAACTCCTTGGATTCCCCTGAGAATAACAAGACCAAACATGATATGAATATGTACTAATATGATGCAGTTGTCATGCAAAAGTCTTAAGATGAATTAATATATAGGTAAATTGGGTTATAAGTCCAGAAGTGATTTCTTAGCAGAATATTGAACATATAAGCATATTGTGATGTTCTCAGAGGTTTAGATTATTTTAAACAGATTAATATAACTGGACTTTAATTTAAGAATAAGGACAGTAATATGACTCCCACAGGGGCATTGTGTCAGCCAGAGCCTTGCAACTACCCCCCCGTACAGAGTAACAATAAGACCATCGACACCTTCTACATGCAGGCTGAGCAAGCATTCTGGGGGGGAAGTCCACAAAAGTTTTATTGCTATCTGGCATGGCTCTGGACCGAGCTATCAGCCATTTGTCGCTTACAGTCTCTGGGCTCCCCCACACATCAGCGTTTGCAGATCTTACAGAGGTGCCGCTCAGAACCCAACCCAAAGGCACAGATGAATTTTACTGGTTTCGGAATGGAACAATCTCTTGTAAAATGAAATATGCAGTGAATTCTTACCAGCCATTCTACAGCTTCATTCAAAATCACCCACCACACTCTCGCTTTACCGATGCCCTCTCTGTTTGCATGTTCATGTGGAGGGATTGCCATGATGAAGTCTGTCTCAATCCTTTTAGCACTAAGTGGAAGTGGATTGTGAAACCCTCCCAAAAGAGAGTATGCATTGATGCTGACTTGTAAATGTCACTTTCCCTTGCCAGAAGTAAGACGACAGAGGAGACGACACATACAATGCAACTCATCAAACTGTCGCCATGGTGCTGGCTCCTTCTGTTCCCAGGGTGGATGGAGTAAAGTGCATGCCAAAGATCACATGCATATTTAATCCCTCCCCCAGAAGGAGTAGCGCTCTCAACGACTGCAAGGGAGACTTCCCAAGTAGTGACCCTCGGCAGTGAAGTGCTTGTAGAAAGGGTACAGCTTGGGAAGGGCCATATGAACACCTGGCATAGTGCTCAAAACCACTACTGTTGTACTTATCACTACAATAGGTGTCTTCAGGCCCGCATTATGCCATGATGACAAACAAATGGACTCCCAAGGGGATAACAATACCAGCCCAGGGTATTGCAGCTGAAAAAATTTTTTATACACATTACAAAATGGTAAACTAGTCCGTTAACTTCCACACTTGCTTTTAACATATCCTGCAATGCAGGCCATTTTACCTGCACTTCATGATTGTTTAAATTATAACCCCAAAAAAAATGGAGATTTGTAACAACTATCTGAACTGAATAACATTGATTGAAATGCAATTTTGTGTTGAAAGCATGCCTTTTATCTTCTTACCTCATCCCCATCATAAACAGTCACCTGTATGATTTCTCTCTTTCCACTATTGGCCTTATCTGAGAGCAGAATCAGAAATACCACCTGAACTAAGGTTTGAAACTTTTGGGTGTGCATATGAGTGTGTACATGAAGTCCATTTCCATTAATCAGTAAGCATCATGATGTTCAGTCGTGTATGAGAGCAGTTTAATTAGCTGTGGTGAGAGGCATCCTCTCATATTCTCTCTCGTACCATCACAGACTTGAATCTCTTTTCATGCAGCAGTAATCAGGAAACCACTTCTCCTTGAAGCGTATTGCTTGGAATAAAGGACAGGCATTTCCTGTTCTCAGTACTATCTTGAAGCGGAGGATATTACTTCAGATTCATCTTCCTGAATTCAACAACCCCCATCCTTCCCCCAACCTTCCTCCAACAGCTGTCAGTCAAAGCAACCTCCTTTTAAAGGCTCCTGAGAAGGCAGCCATTCACCTTTACTATTAGGGAGAGGTCAGGAGGACACCAGTTGCAGGATCCAAAGTGTTTATTAAAACAAAACACTGGGAGAAAATGGGCACACAGGCCAGAAACAAAACACCATGCACATGCACTGAACAAATGGGAAAACTAAAGTACACTGCCCAAGGCAGGGGGAAACAGAAGTACACACTCCAAGAGTGGCTAAACTAGAAAAACAAAAACTGAACCTAACTGGACTGACGGACACACTGGGAGACTTAAACAAGGGGCAGACAAGACGTGGGCACAGCAAAAACAAGACTCGGGAATCATACACAGGAAAAACTCGGAAGGCACAAGGAGCTGAGATTTCACCATGCAGATCAAGTCTAGCAAAGTTCCGTCTGATGTCTCCTCCCATCTCTGCCACATTTATAGACACGGGAGGAGGCGGGGACTCGGAATGCAATCTCGAAAGGAAACAGAAACACATGGGATTAATAAACAAATTAACGAGGACCGGGTAAACCATAATGACTCGAGACAAGACGCTGAGACCATCAATCAAACTAGACAGTTTAGATTAAGGTAATCTAAACGTGACGAGTAAAAAGCACCACGAGAGAAGCAGAGGAAAGCACAGCTTTAAACGCAGTTAGTCAGGGAAAGCTTAGACAGAAATTACTAAAGCTAGAAACGCTCGCACTCGCTAATGAGTTAATTAAGGTTAATACTACGTGACGAAATATTTACAATCACCCTCAAATAAGTGCTGGTTAGTACGGTTAGTAATTATCCCATCAGAGAACGCATTCACTCAGTTTAGTGAGACCCAGAATTAAGCACAGGTGGAAACAATGAATGAAATACCACAGCCGAAACCGAAAGAGGAAACGTGATTGGATAACGAGACCCAGGCATGCTGAAGGCTGTCACGCGACACCACAGGAGTTTGGCAGAGAGGGAATCGATCATCAGACGGCAGAATGAAAGCTGAAAAATAAAACGAAAGCAAGCACAAGCACAAATAAGCACAAAGACAACACAAATGAGGCAGAACCGTAACATTTACTCCCCCAACCATCTCAATTCCTCCTTTCTTTCTATAGGCCTTTTCTCATGGCAGAATCTGAACTACCCCCTGAAAGGCTGAACTAAGGTATTGCTCAGAAAAAAGGACAGCCTTTTCTTCAAATTCTACTCGGATCAGGGCAAAGGTGAAATCTGGCAGTGATGCTCAGTGTTTTGATTGGACTGGAACACTGGTCCTACATTCAGAGTGGAGAAATTAATAACTGGGTGGGCAGATAACTTTGGGATTGATATATATTTTCTTTTGAAGTAGATTGTGCCAGAGGAGCATCTTCTTTACAGTTCATGAGGAGCAAAAATATTTTTGTGCACTCATGTAGATGTGATTTTGAAACTCATGGCATGCATCACCAATGAGTCCTATGGAGCACGGAAAATGGCCACCATCAGTTCTTTTATAAATGTGTGAGTGTATAATATCTTTGTGCCCATTTTAAAAAGGAAATAAGAAAGTGGAAAAGGGAGTGATGGTGTAAGAGAGAAGGGGTGGTTGTCTGAAAGAGCAAAAATTAAAGAAAAAATTTGTTTTGAAGCTCATCACAGCACTTTAAAATGGCAAGTGGGGGCAGAAAAAAAATGTGCATTTTATTTTTCTGAGATGCAAGGGTGAACTCTCCAGTCTCTTAATTGTTATGAGTCTCAGGTTATCATTTTTTTTTTTTTTAAACAAAATCATAGTTACACAAGACCTTTCTTATTTTGTGCTTTGTACAGGTCAATGGTCACAATATTTATTTCCTTTTTGAATAAATTGTGTCATTACATACTTTTAGTCGGTAAGTTCCCCGATATTGTTTACAAATAGAAAGTGCTGTTAATTGGGATTAAATGAACATGATGAATAATTCAGTAGGCGCATGTCAGATTTAACTGTAGAAATAGCGACATCTCTTGGGATTTTCAGAACACTGAAAAACTCCTCCAACCTGTGCACCCCCCTCTCACTTGCGAATGCAGTCCATCTTGATAAGTTAACATAAATCCTGAAACATCATAAATGTTAACTTTATTGAATGCTTATGGATATTTCCTGTAAATTGTAAGAATTTTCAACTGCCAAAAGTAAATATAATGGACCTTTCCGACCTGTAAATCACATGTAGCAAAACAACCAATCAGAATGCCTTATCTTACTAAGGTCCAGGCTACCCCGATAGCACAGCCATATTGTCCCACACTCAATGCAATCTTTAGCTGTTTGTAACAGGCCAGGTGTCTGATTTTTTCCAAAAATGGTTCTTAGATGCGCTTGGGGAACATGTAATACTGACAAAAGGTACCCTGCCCGGCTACAGGGAGTTCAACGAATCTGTTTTCCAAAGACAAAAATGCAGTTGGAGAAGTGTTTGCGATGGATTAAGACATGTGGAAGACCTCACATGCAACTCAATGTGAAAAGGATCAACAAACACAGTGGACTTCTGCATGCTACAAACCAGTAATTATTCTGCTGAGAGCACAATTAATTCCTGCCACCCAGCACAGGCATTTGCAACACTGGATAATATACGTTGTAAAACGTTTTGCCAGATGGTGAAGGATTTTGTAATAGCATGAAGTAATCTGCTTAGAAACTTTAACGTGGGAAAATTTGGCTAGGAAGCTAGTCAGCTGACTCTGAATCTCAGTCCCTTAGCCGAAATGAGTGAAGTTAGCTTGTCATAGAAATGGGTTTGGAGGAAAACGCCGATATAATGAACGATAGATTAATAACTCGATTATGTCTAATGTAGCTAGTTTAAGGGTTAGCTGCATTGCGTAATATGATTTATTACAAAATCTAGCTCACGTATTGCCTGACTCATGGCCAACTGACATTAGACAGCATATTGAATCCAGTGTTATTTTTAGCTCAGTGATGGCAACAAACGTATGAAAACTTCTTACCCTGCTTTACGCTTGCAGTATGGTTCCTCAATTTTGCCTGGTTTGATCTAAATGTGCAGTTTATTGAGTGCTCGGCTTTTCTGCATTAATCGCCAGCACTTCATGGTTATGCCCGTGATCCACTTACGCTTTTAAGGTCTCCAATTGTCCCGATTCTCCCCTTCCTGTTAAGAAGTGATGTTTGTATGCTTGGTTTTAGTTGGTTTTAGTCCATTCTAGCATATTTCTAGTGTATTTATTGTATTTATATATTTATTCTGAGTTACATGTTTCATGTTTAGAGAATGAATGCTTGCAGTCTCATGTCTTACTTTCCTCTTGTTTCTTTGTGTGGTGTCTTTAAAAGATTCTCCTCTTTCTTTTTCCATTTCGGTTTGATAATTCCTCTTCCTTCTCTCTTGCTGTTCTGATTGGACTATCCACACTTAGAGCAGTTCAGTTAGGCACGGGTGATTAGTTAGTTCAAAGTTAGGATCCCACCTACTTCCTCTCTCTCTCTCCTATCACCGTCCTTACTTTTCTAGATCCGCCTCTCCTCTCACCTGTTCTGAGTTTAGCTGAGCCTCCACTTAATTTGTTTGTGTATAAAAGACCCACTTTCCTGCTGCTTCTTGTCGACTCGTTTCTTCCGCCTAAGCTCGCTTTGGTCAAGTCTTCTTTTCTCTCGATTTCTGCAAGTTTGTATTTCGTGATTTCTCCGTGAGTCTTGTTTACGTTGTTGTTTGCGTTGTGTGATTGAGATAGTGATTGTGAGTACCACGTTTACCCTTTATTCCCATTGTACCAACTTTGTTAGAGATTTCCTTTGTGCTACCCTTATCCTCTCAACTCCCCTTTTCCTTCCCCATCCAATCCCTTTAGTATTTCCCTGTGTTACTGTCTTTGTGCGGACTGACATCCTGGTTTATAGATCTTTCTGCTTGTCCCTTGATTTACGATTCTGCCTTGCCTAAACCATTCCTGTTGCCTGGCTTTGATTTCTGTTCTGTATGACCATGAGCTCACCTAATAAACGCCCTGCCATTGCTGAACTGCATTTGGAGTCTCAAGCCATTCCTTTCAGTACGAAGTCGACCAGTTCAGACTCCAGCGGACTCTGCTGAGATGCAACGACTCTACAACAACAACAGGTCGTCATTCAGCAGCAGCATCGCGATCTGCAGGAGATGAGAGCTACCTCCAGCGACTCTCTCTGGGCTCCACCATTCCTACTCCTGCAGCCGCTCCGGCAGAGGCAGCTCCCGTCCGGGAGCCACGTCTTACTCCCCCGCGGGAGTACGATGGAGATCCCACCTCCTGTAAGGCATTCCTGTCTCAGTGCTCGATTATCTTCGAGCTGCAGCCCCTGACCTTCCCTACCTCCACGATCCAGAGTGGCCTACATCGTCACTCTCCTGACCGCAAGGCGAGGATTGGGGAACCGATGTGGGATGCTGGCCACCCCTGTACTGCACCATAGAAGATTTCATGGCGGAGATGAGGGAAGTGTTTGACCGGTCCTACCAGGGTGAGAGGCAGGAAGTGCCCTACTGAGTTTACGACAGTCTGGCTGCAGTGTTTGGGATTACGCGATCCAGTTCCGCTCTTTGGCCGCCTCCTCACTATGGAGTGAAGACGCCCAATTCGATGTATTCTACCGGGGCTGGCGGAGAATATTATGATGAACTGGCATCTCGCGAACTACCTTCCGACCTGCAGGGGCTAATCAGAGTGGCTATCCAAGTGGATTCACGACTCCAACAGCATAAGAGGGAGCACCAGTGCCACCCCTGAGCCCCGCGATCTGGCCAGCATGGGAACCTTCGTCCTCTTTAGCGACTCTCCTATCCAGGAGACCGGCGAGCCCCGGAGATCGGAGGAACCCATGCAGGTTGACCGTTGCCGGCTGTCACCTCAGGATGCGTACTGGGGCGTGCCTTTACTGTGGGCTGGAGGGGCATCAAATTAAGAGCTGTCCTTCACTCACGAAGGAGAGGGTGAGTGGAAGGATTGGGCAGCTGGCTCAGAGCAGCGATGCCACTTGTAAGCTGGTTCCTGTCACTCTGGTTGTTGGCAATCGTTCTATGTCTACTAATGTTCTGTTTGATTCAGGTTCAGACATCAACCTGATCGACGCCAACCTGTGTAACCAGCTCCGGCTCCAGCCCCAGAATCTGCCTGCTCCGTTCGACACTTGGCCTGTGTGGGCAACCGCTAGGTCAGGTGACCCAAGTCACGCCCCCTCTTCGCTCATTGTCTCTGGCAACCACCAGGAGCAGATTCGCCTCCACCTCATCTCCTCCTCCTCTGCCCCCATCGTCCTGGGTCTTCCGTGGCTTCAACAACACAACCCCACTATTAACTGGAAGACAGGGCAAGTGATCGAATGGAGCACGAGTGTCTACGCCCTGTCTTCATAGAGCACCTGCCAAGCAGAGTGAGGAGGGACCCAAGGAGCCCCCATTTTCTCCCAGACCTATCCAAGGTTCCTAGTGAGTACCATGACCCAGCCGAGGTCTTCTCCAAGTCTCGTGCTCTGTCTCTGCCCCCTCACAGACCCTACGATTGTGCCATCGACCTCCAACCCGGTACAGCGCCCTAAGGAGGCCTCTACTCTCTGTCTCGTCCAGAGCAGGAGGCCATGGAGAAATATGTGGAGGAATCACTGGCTGCTGGGATCATTCGTCCCTCGTCCTCCCCTGCTGGTGCGGGTTTCTTCTTTGTTAGCAAGAAGGATGGATCCCTCAGACCATGTATCGACTACCGGGGACTCAATAACATAACCATTAAGAACCGTTAACTAATGAATTCTGCTTTTGAGTTGTTGCAGGAGCTACCATCTTCTCAAACTCGACCTCACTTTACCATCTTGTCAGGATTAAGGAGGGGGACGAATGGAAGACAGCTTTTAACACCGCTAGGTGGCACTACGATACCTGGTCATGCCGTTTGGGCTAGCTAACGCCCCGCTGTCTTCCAAAACTTGGTCAACGATGTCCTTCATGACATGATTAATCAGTTTGTGTTTGTCTACTGAGATGATATACTGATCTTTTCTCGCTCTAAGGAGGAACATATACGTCACGTTCGTGCGGTCCTGCAGCGCCCCTGGAGAACCAACTCTACGCCAAGGCAGAGAAATGTGAATTCCATCTCGACACAGTCCCTTTCCTTGATTTGTGGTCACTCCAGGAGGCATCCTCATGGACCAGGAGAAAGTCAAGGCGGTAAGAGATTGGGCTACTCCTTCCACACGTTAAATCCTAGGGTTTGCCAATTTCTACCGTCATTTCATACGTATTACAGTACTGTTGCTGCTCCACTGACCGCCTCTAACCTCTCCCAAAGTTCCATTCACGTGGACTCCCTCGCAGAGAAGGCATTCCGAACTCAAGCAAAGGTTCACCACTGCTCCTGTTCTCCAACAGCCAGATCCCAAAAGCAGTTCATTGTCGAGGTAGATGCTTCTAATACCGGTGTTGGAGCAGTCCTATCGCAGCTAAACAGTCAAGACAACAAAACATCCCTGCGCCTTCTTTTCCGCCGCTTAGCCCAGCAGAAACGCAATTATGACATTGGTAACCGGGGAGTTGCTTGCCGTAAAGATGGCGTTAAGAGTGGCGCCACTGGTTAGAGGGGGCTAAGGTGCCGTTCAGGTCTGGACCGACCATAAGAACCTTCGTACTGCTAGGAGATTGAACTCGCCAATCCCGCTGGTCTTTTTTTGACCGATTTAATTTCACCTTAGCCTATCGCCCTGGTTCCCAGAATAAAAAGCCAGATGCCTTATCCGTCCAAGTTCTCTCCCTGACGCCCCTCCCAAGGAACCTCAGACCATTCTGCCCAGTCGTGCGTTAGTGTGGGAGTTGGAGGACCGGGTCAGAAAGTCGAAACCTTCTGGGGGCCTCCTACTAACTGTCCCAAGAACTGCCTTTTGTTCCAGATGGTCTCCGGCCGAGGTTCTCCAGTGGGCTCATTCTTCCCGCCTCCCACCCTGGTGCCAATCGGACCCTGGCCATGCTAACTGCAGGTTTTGTGGCCGGCACGAAAGACATAAAGAGTTTCTCTACTGCCTGTCCAGTCTGTGCCCAAAACAAGGCCTCCCATACTGCTCCAGCTGGTCTCCTGCTGCCCCTTCCGGTGCCCTCCAGACCATGGGCTAACATTGCCCTGGACTTCGTCACTGGTCTTCCGCCCTCCAAAGGTAACACACCGTCATCCTCACCATCGTGAGACCGCTTCTCCAAAGCCGCACCTCATCCCTCTTCCCAAGCTTCCATCCGCTAGGAGACAGCGGACCTCTTAATTCAACATGTAATTCAGATTCACGGTATCCTTCTGATATTGTCTCTGACCGTGGTCCCCAGTTAAATCTACAAGTATGGAAAGCCTTTTGTCAAGCCCTGGGCATTTCGGTCAGCTTAACCTCCGGTTTCACCCCCAGAGCAATGGACAGACGGAGAGAGCTAATCAACAAATGGAGAGTGTCCTTCGCACCAAGGGGACTGGAGCGAACAACTACCCTGGGTTGAATACTCGATCAACAGCCTTCCGGCGGCTGCCTCAGGTGTGTCCCCTTTAAAGCCTGTCTGGGTTACCAACCACCTTTGTTCCCCTCTTGGGGAGGTCGAGTGGATGTCCCCAACATTCAGGAGTTTGTACAGAGGTGCGAGGGGCGTGGGAGGAAACCCGTTCCGCTCTCAAAAGTCCGCAGAGACGAGATGAGTCGCCAAGCCAATCGTCGCCGCCGCCGCCTCCAGATTACCAAGTAGGACAAAAGTTTGGCTCTCTTCTAAAGACATCGCCCTCAGAACTGAAAGCCGCAAGCTAGCCCCCGCTACATAGGTCCCTTCGTCATCGAGAAAATTATCAACCCAGTTTCAGTTAAACTCAAACTGCCTGCCACCATGAGCCGCATCCACCCTGTCTTTCATGTTTCATGCCTTAAACCGTTTGTTTTGTCCATCCACACCCCTGCCCGACCAATCCTCCTCCCCCCTAGGCTCGGCGAAGGAGAGACCTATACAGTTCAAAGCTGCTAGATGTCCGTCCGAGGAAGGGGCTTCAGTATCTAGTGGACTGGGAAGGATACGCCCAGAGGAGCGTTCCTGGGTTCCCGCTCATCATATACTGGACAAAGGACTCATCAAAGACTTCCACAAAAGGACATTTAAACCAAGGCTTAGACCGCCAGGTGGCGGTCATCGGGGAGGGGGTTCTGTTAAGAAGTGATGTTTGTATGCTTGGTTTTAGTTGGTTTTAGTCCATTCTAGCATATTTCTAGTGTATTTATTGTATTTATATATTTATTCTGAGTTACATGTTTCATGTTTAGAGAATGAATGCTTGCAGTCTCATGTCTTACTTTCCTCTTGTTTCTTTGTGTGGTGTCTTTAAAAGATTCTCACTCTTTCTTTTCCATTTCGGTTTGGTAATTCCTCTTCCTTCTCTCTTGCTGTTCTGATTGGACTATCCACACTTAGAGCAGTTCAGTTAGGCACGGGTGATTAGTTAGTTCAAAGTTAGGATCCCACCTACTTCCTCTCTCTCTCTCCTATCACCGTCCTTACTTTTCTAGATCCGCCTCTCCTCTCACCTGTTCTGAGTTTAGCTGAGCCTCCACTTAATTTGTTTGTGTATAAAAGACCCACTTTCCTGCTGCTTCTTGTCGACTCGTTTCTTCCGCCCTAAGCTCGCTTTGGTCAAGTCTCGTTTCTGCATCTTTTTCTCTCGATTTCTGCAAGTTTGTATTTCGTGATTTCTCCGTGAGTCTTGTTTCGTTGTTTTTGCGTTGTGTGTGATTGAGATAGTGATTGTGAGTACCACGTTTACCCTTTATTCCCATTGTACCAACTTTGTTAGAGATTTCCTTTGTGCTACCCTTATCCTCTCCAACTCCCCTTTTCCTTCCCCATCCAATCCCTTTAGTATTTCCCTGTGTTACTGTCTTTGTGCGGACTGACATCCTGGTTTATAGATCTTTCTGCTTGTCCCTTGATTTACGATTCTGCCTTGCCTAAACCATTCCTGTTGCCTGGCTTTGATTTCTGTTCTGTATGACCATGAGCTCACCTAATAAACGCCCTGCCATTGCTGAACTGCATTTGGAGTCTCAAGCCATTCCTTTCACTTCCGACCAGTTACGAGCGATTACAAGTGGAAATTTCTGTTACGCGCAAGACACAGGTGGATCATGACTTCCGACCTGTTCTGATCCTTCCACGTGAATAAGACAGGTTCTGACTGGATCGGATCATGCGGATCCCTCTTCCAACAAAATCAAACCAGTTTGATTTTGTCGGAAGGTATGAGTTGTCGGAAGGATGCGGGAGTATAGGTTCGTCAAGGGCAAACTAGGTGGCGAATATTTCCTCCGCAATTAGCCAATTAGAAACTGTTTACAAAAACAACCGCCATCTTTATTGTTGACGTTGGCAAAAATCAATCGGAAATGCTCGCGTTAGTGGATCATGGGATACAATTTTTTCCCCAATCACTCTGACTTTCTACGATTGTTTGTACGAGTTTCAGATGGTTCCCGACGCTTCCAAAAGCTTCCGACTGGCCACGATTGCTTGTGTGCGGAAGCCTTAAAAGCACAAGTGGATCACAGGTATTACTCTTGTATTTCCACCCATTCCGTAAAAAAAAATTGATTTCATGGGTATATCCATATGTTAAATAGTCAAGGCCTCTCTGGAAGACATTGCCGGACAAGTTGGACGCATTCGGTATGAAATAAACTGCCATATTTTCGGGAATACGGGCGCAAGAGTTCTGCTTAAACTTCTGCTGTGCCGTGGGAACTGAGCTGCATAGATGTGGGCCTTAGCAACAGTAACTAAGGGGGGGCCGGAGCTGGTCGGAGGTAGTCGGAAAGGTCCATTGTACTTGTATTGGTGCCAGAGTATGCCATGGTATGCCACAGGCACAGAAATATTGATGCAACAGTATTCTTTTACAACCAAAGGGAAAAATGGGTGAAATTCTGCCTGTTTTTACTACTCTGTACCCAAGTCCAGTGTCTAATACCCATTTTCATCTACTTATGTACATAAAATGTCCAAAAATCTAAAATCAATCTCAAATTTTGGAGTTTTTTTGTTGATGAGCAACAGCAGGTATGGAGGAAATGATTCCAATTTGGAGAACATGCATGTCCTCAAAATATGTTAGAAAAAGTGTGTTGAAATCTTTAACCATTCACATTCTAAAGCAGTCTGTCAGAAACATGTAAAAGAGCCCACTTCCGCCTGTTTTTTTAACTAGTATCATAAAAAGCTTAATATCTCAAAGATTATCTCAAAGGCCAGGAATATGGCTCAATGCTTTTTAACTAGGGAAGTACACCTTTACCATAAACAGCTTGTATAAACCAAAGTCCAGTATGTAATACTTAGTTTGCAAGTCAATGAAATTAAAAATAAAAATTAGAATGGCTGCTTGCAATCGGTTTGTAAATTTTTCCCTAATGTGTTGCAGCGATTATAGATAAAATGACACTTTTACATAAGTGTCCCATAAGTGTTTACATTACAAAACATACATAAGACAAGGTGCATAGGGCGTATTTTTCAGCAACCGCCACTGGCAAAAGTGCTCAGCGCCTTAGCGCCAAAGTGCTATAAATTACTGTCTGTTAGGGGACTGAGCACCACTACAATTCTGGAGCAGGGAGAGGACGGTGTTCAAGAGCTGGACTGCCGTGGGTACAATGGTGACCCTCCTCCTTTGTGTCCTGCAGGCTGGAGAGCGCAGCCTGCGGCCTGATGGGATCCACTCAAACACAGAGTGTAGAATGTGAGAGGGGTCGTGTAGGATCCTGTGAGCAGTGCGCATTGTTTGTTGACCACAAAAGGCAGACAGAGCTTTAACAGGGTGTCCAATGATTTTAGAGCAGACTTTGGTGATGGCGTAAAGGCGTGTCTGATTTTGCAGGCTGATTGAATAAAACCAGCAGGTGAATGAGAATGTGAGCACACTTTCGATGAAGGAGTGGTAAAAGGTTAGGAGAATGTCTTTATTCACTCTAAAAGAACTCAACTTCCTGAGCAGGTATAGTCTCTGATGACAAAACGACTGACACATACGCATTACCATGCAATGTCGCAAATGGAAAACACTTCCACAACCATGGAGATAATGGGATGGGATAGAGTTACTATGAGTCAAGTAAGCGCAGCAAATAAGCCATGGCTCCTCAGGAAAATCTCCAGTTAGGGTCACTGACTTTACAAGCAATAAAGTGACAATCATTGAAGCTCTAGGATACGGAAGAGTGGGTTTGACAGAGCAGAGAAAGTTGATGCATAATCTTTAATGCGATTTGCCTTACGTCCATTGGTCGGCTTCAGAAAATCATACAAAAATAAATGGCAAATAATGAAAAGATTTCAGATATATTTTCTTGAAGGCCAATTTTTCAATATTTTTTCAAAGCCAAGCTTCATGGATTATTATAATCAATTGGGAAGAGGCAACAACCTTCAATAAATATAGATGAGTGAACAATACTGTTGAAATGTTTTGATTAAGGCTATTACTTGATATTTTGACCAGAACAATGAATTATTTATCAAGAATGGATGTCTCTTAAGGATTCTAAATGATAATATTGATGTGTTTTGCAAATAATATATTAATAAATTATTAAATTGATGGACTTATGCAAATCTTGTCGCTCTGGTGCTACCTTTAGGGGGCATTCAGGTTCCTTTCAGTTTCTTTCAAAATTATCTCTTTGGTTGACATGGCAGGGTTTCATAATGTGACCATGGTTGTGTGTTACTGGTCTGTGCGCATTTCAGTCACCTTGTCTATATCATCGTCAATTTCATGCCCGTTGTGAAAATTAGCCCGTCAGACAGTTGGAGCCTGATCCACAGCTGTTGAAATCAGGTATGGTCAGCCCAGGCACGCTCAGTCCTCTGGTCAATAAAAGGCTACCCTAAAAGTCCCAGTTCAGCCATTGTTCAAAATGCCGCAGTTGACTTGAAACCTCAGGGAGCATGCCATTGGCACACTCAATGCTGGAATGTCTCTCCGGGCTGTCGCAAGGGTACTTAATGTCTATGTTTCAAAAATAAGTCAGGGCACTTTTTTGAAGAATTAGGCACAACTGCAAATGGCCCACATGCACAATGACCACATGTGACAACCCCTGCCTCAGACCGCCATATACAGACTCTCCATCTCTGTGACCATCTGATACCAGCTACTGTCACTCCTGGTGAAACAGCTGGTCGCCACATTTGCCGATTTCTGAAAAATCCTCTCCGGGAAGTCCATCTCTGCATGTCATCTTCTTTGTCGGTTGGACCTCACCCCTGCTCGACAAAGAAATCGGCTGAACTGGGTGAACAAATATGTCCGATGGCTGGTGGCACAATTGAGGGCTATTCTCTTTACTAACGAGTCAAGTTTCCAGCTTCACAAAGCGGACAGACAGGGAACATTATCTGACATCAGCATGCACGGGGCGTACTGTTAGATTCTAGTGTTCACAGCACATATAGTGATGTATGGTTGGGGGGTTGGCAGTAATCTAGAATCTGTACAACCAGTTATTCTGTCTCACCCAACTACTTAAGGCAGTTTCAGACCAACTGGGTTCATGTAGTCAAGCAGGAACATATTGATGAATTATGTACTGTATTCACTGAGACAATGTTATCTGTGTTTAACCCAATGAGTTAATCAGGCACTGTTGTTTCTGCACCATAGCGAAACTCCTGGGTCAATATCTTTTGTTCACAATGCACAATGAATACTTAAACCCTGTTGTTTTCCAATGAAATCAGTCAGATCATATTTATACTGGACACTGCGCTGGTCGAGATGACGAATAAACTCTGTTTAAAACAGAAGAATTCTTCAGTACGGTGAAAGTGGTTTGAGTGCTGGTTTGAGGCGGGAATATTCCATGGACATTGCACCCAATTGCATTTCATTAATGGTAGCTTGAATGCAGTGCGATATCGCAATGAGATACTGAGGCCTGTCGTCCAACGTCATATTCCAGCATGACAATGCCAGACACCACATCACCCATGCATGCTCTGAGTTCGTTGCAGCTGAAAACATTTGTGCACTTGAATGGTCAGCTTATTTCCTGGATTTGTTCCCCATCGAGCATCTTTGAGATGTCCTCAACTGATGAGTTCATGATCGTTTCCCCACTTCCAGGCAATATGCACCAACTCTGTGCAGCTCTTGAAGAGGAGTGGGAGCACGTCCCTTGCATCACCTCCATTGACCATTTTGTACGGCCCATATAGCGGAGAGGTGTAGCACTGCAGTAGGCCAATGGCAGACATACAGAATATTGATTCATGCAATTTGGACAAGAGATCCCATCCCATTATCATCTAAGCCTCCATGAGATTCTTGTTTCTCTGTTTCAATCAGCGATTGAAATGTGTTTCAATTTGGTCGAACAATCTGTCAACTCACATTGAAAGTATAGTGAGTTTCTGAACATTGTCTTATTTCTCACAATAAGAAGTGTTGTGTTTATATTTTTGTTCAGAGCGTTTTCTTGGGACACAATATGGCATAATTTATGCAGATGCTAAAGAAATTATTCTGTAATTGTGTAAGCTTCTTAAAAAGTCAGTCCAGCACTGGCTTATGTACTGCGATAGATGTAAAGTGCAAACATATTTTACTGCAGAGTTAAGTGGGAAAAGCCTGGCTGCTTGTGCACCTGATTTTATTTATTTATTTATTTATTATTTATTTATTATTTGGCCAGGAAGGTCCCATTGAGATCAAGATTTCTTCTCCCAGGGTGCTGTGGTCAAGACAGCAGCATAACCAGTTGCACATCTAAATATTAAAAAATTGCAATTGTACACATACAATGCATAGAAACAGCACAGAGGAAATAGTAAGAGGAGAGGCATACAGGCCGTATCAAAGATATCTGTTACACAACCCATCTCAAATCACAGATTGTGTAAAACAGCAACACGTTTCCTTCAGAGCAGTTTGTAAAAGACTTTTAAAAGAAATTAAAGAAGGGAGTGCACCTAAGGCAATGGTGTTTTGCAGCTCATTGCACACCAGAGTGCAAAACACAAGGTAGCAGTTTTACCAAACTCTGAGTACATCCTGAGGACATTTAAAAGAATCTCATTTGTAGATCTAGTACTGTAGTTGCTGGTATGATAAGATAAAAGGCTGGAGATATAAGTTGGCAATTCACCGAACAACGAGCCTCATGCAGCAACAGTCTCTTAAAATTATTTTATGCTTTCTCTCATTTTTTTATTAAGAGAAAAAATTTGAGAAGTCAACTCCTGATTCACCAAACGCTCTTACCATCTAAACCTGCTCTTACCCATGTGTGCTGAATGATGCTTTCCATTCGATTGTAAATTATCGAAACATTCTCATCCCGACTCGTCATAGAAGGACGCTACCTGACCAAGCGTCAATATACAATGTAAAAGGAGGCTTTTGGTGTCCTTATTTGAGGCTTAGGGTTTGGGGGTTAGGGGTAGGGTTCATTTAACCTGACATCAAATAAGGATGCTAAAAGCCTCCCTTTGCATCCTATATCAACGCTTGGTCAGGTAGCATCAAAAGAGGCCGATAATCGCCATTTTTTTGCATTGTATATTGATGCTTGGTCAGGTAGCATCAAATAAGAACTCTAAAAGCCTCCTTTTGGATCGTATATCATCGATGCTTGGCCAGGTAGCGTCTCTATATGAAGAGTCGGGATGAGACTGGGCTCAAATTGGAGGTGCGTTGGGTAATTATTTGTCATTAGCATTAGTAATGCCCACTAAACACCATATTAGGGCAAGTTTTGCGCCGTTACGGTTTGTTTGGCCATATACAGTTGCATGCAAAAGTTTGGGCACCCCAAATCAAAATTTCTGTTACTGTGAATAGCTAAGTGAGTAAAAGATGATTGATCTCCAAAAGGCATGAAGTTAAAGAGGACACACTTCCTTTATATTTTAAGCAAGATTACTTTTTAATTTCTATCCTTATACATTTTCAAAATAGCAAAAAAGGAAAATGGTCCGAAGCAAAAGTTTGGGCACCCTGCATGGTCATGAAGTCATGAAGTGGCATGACTTCCTGATGAAGGCTTGAAGTTTGTTTTTAAGGTCCACATGACCATGCCGTTAAAATAAAGGCATTTTAATAGTAATCAGAGAGTGCCTTGGAGTCTTCTCTTTTTGCTTATGACTTTGCGAATCCCATTCCAAAGAGCACCTCAAACATACTCTCTTTTGAGTCCAGGTAGCACTCCTTTCCTTTTGTCTTTTTAAGGCTGAGGTATTGTTTTCTATTGAGAAGCACTCTGTTCTTTCAGTTAAATAGTTCTTAAACCAATTCAAATCCATGTCACTAAGGCCTATACAGGCAAGCCTCTGTGATAGCACTTGTGATTTACAGAGACAAAGGCCTAAGAATAATAAACAAATAAGGCTGAACAGTGCTGTTTATGGCCAAAAGCTTTGATAATATCATTAGATACTAGTATAGTCACTGGTATGGTTCTATTGCTTATCTAAAACCTGACTGACATTCACTGAGAATATTATTATCTGATAGAAATTGTTTTAATTGGCCAGTGACAAAAGATTCAAAGACTTTAGCTATAACAGACAGCCTGGAAATGGGATGGTAATTATTCAAGTCGGAAGGGTCTCCACTCTTTAACAAAGGAACCATAGCTGACTTCCAAGTACAGTAGTGTGCAGTGATGATAATAAACTTAACAAAATGAAAATAAATCAGATACCAAGTGTAAGCTCACGCCTCCAAGCCTCCAACTCGCCGGTCTACTAGGACCCTGCAGCAGCCCAGGTATCAGTGCTCCACATTCCTACCAATTATTCAATGACCACTCCACGCCTGTTTTCACTGCAAGGCTGATTACCTGAAGCCTTATTTAGTCTGGTAACCTTGAGCCTGTTAGATTTGTAGTCTGTTTAGGCTTATCTCTAGCGTGTTTCGCGTTTATCTTTATATATCTATTGTGCACTACTCGCACTACTATATTTAAGGAACCTTGAGTTCATTTTGTTTTGACCTACTCTGTTCAGCCTTATTTTAGACTTGTAGGTTATTCTTAGGAATCTCTGTTCCTTGGCTTGTTTTTCTGCAACGTTTAGTGTTGTGCTGACGTGCAGCCTCTAATAAACCGTCATTTATTACATCTTGCGCCTGGGTCCAGTCCTCCACTTCTCGTCCTCTGGACAAACCCTTACACTAAGTACTGTTTAAGTATTTACTTCATGTAATATTGGATCATATAGATGAAAATAAGTAAACAGAAAACAATGTATAGTAAAAACAAAAATAATAGTCTTTTTGAGAGGAAAAGTCAATGTCTACTGTGGCCACCCTTTGCTTTGATTACAGCATTTAATGTTTCAGGCATGGTTCTCACAAATTTTTAATCTCCTCACTCACTGAACCATTCCATATGGTTTGTAGTTCATTCCAAAGACATCCTTTCGATGTTACAACAGATTTGCTCAATCAGATTAAGGTCTGGACTTAGAGCGGGTCAGACTTCCACTTTGCACCTCTATTGCCACTAGTTTTCATCAAACTAGTCTTTTTGAAATGCTTGATGGTGTTTCTTATACTGCCATGGCAACAATTAACATCTACAGCATTATGTAAGGCCACAATGCGGCTACAAACAATCTCAGAGAGTTCCATCCCTCTTGCCATCGTGTTTAACACTGTGACACTGCTCAAAATTCATGTCACCATATATACTGGAACAACTGATCATCAGAGGTAATTTTGCAGAATAATGTTGCCTCAAACCAGTTTAAGTAATTTTTTTTTTTTAGCATCGATAATCTTGGAATGAGCCTCAAACATGCATTCAGGCTATGCAAGAGTCAAAAAAATTGTAAAACTTTTCAATTGTTATAAAGTTTTTTGTGCATTACCCATATGTTTATCTCAATATACTTGTGGGAACAAATTTTGTTCTCATTGCTACAATACTATTCTTCAATACATTTTCATCAAAAAAATTACAGAAATATAGTATATATTAGGACCCTTTTTAGATGGAAGTGGTGGTGTATAATCATAACTGCACAATACTGTACCAGGTATGACATCGGAGGAAAAGCTCAGATCAAAAACAGAAGCAATAGGTACTGCAATAACATCTGCAGCGATTTTTAAGAAGTAAGGCTCTATCTTCTCCGGGCAAAAAGAGTTTTTACAATCTTGGCTCAATTAAACTTTGTGACTGAGCCACAAAGAACCACCAGAGGGCAGTCGTAAAAGTCTAATATCCACACTGGACTGCACGTGACAGCAAGACGGTGGTTCTCTCAACCCCGCCCACGCTGGAAAAAAAAAAAAAAAAAAAAAAAAAGATCTTGGGACATTTTCTCATGGTGGATATCAGTTTACAGTCGCGCTTTAGTTCACTATACTACTAAGTTGGAAGATTTATTATACTGGCAAACCAAAATTCCATTTAGGTCATTTTGAAGTAATGAGAAGAATTGGCAATCACAGCAAATTAATCATGTAATTTATGTAGATGCTTAATATTATAACCAGCCACGACAGTGTGTGTCTGTGTGTGCGTGCGTGCGTGCGTGCGTGTGTGTGTGTGTGTGTGTGTGTGTGTGTGTGTGAGTGCATATCAGTGTGTGAACACTTGGCAAAATGAGGCTCTGGAGACATCCATTGGACTGGGGACTACCACAGGAGCAGTTCTCAGTACATTGTCAAGTGTTTACACGTCTGTCCCTCTATGTCCACCGCAATAGTGTCACAACTGTCCAAAATGCAGTCCCGAACCTTACAGGCCAGTTTTGAAGGTGGATGTGATCTGACAAAGGGCACTGGAAGTATGGGGTAGGAGAGTAGTAGCTGTAATCCCATCACAAGATGGTCTCCAGTTATGATTATTTGTGACGGCTGTCCTTTTCGTTCATTTTTCACCAGCAACAAATGGCTCACTAATGTTTCACAGACCAACATTAAGGTAATGAGCACATCTCGATCAGGCTGTCCTGCACTGAGTTTTGGTTGGTTTGTACTTATCTAGATGAACACCAGAGACCATCTTGTGATGGGATCACATCAGCCGCTCTTCCTACCCTCCTGCACCCAATGACCTTGCTGGTACCAAACCCAACTTCAAACTCAACCTTCATTTTGATCCTTAACAAACACCTGTAAAGTTTTGTAACTGCATCTTGCACCATTGTGATGTTATGGCAGTGACAGTATCTGTCCACAGACAGACAGACAGACAGAAAGACAGATGTCAATACCATGCAATTTACTCAAAACCGCCTCTATAGTAGTTCCTACTACAGTCTGTGTCTCCAGGACCAAATTTTGCCATGATAAAATGAACACACACCCCTCACAATCTGAATATACCAGCCGCCACTGTCGCTGCTGGTAATCGAAGAAGTAAAAGCATGTTTCCTGGTTTCATAAGCAGCAATGACGAGGGATAACTACAACCCCAATTCCGAAATAGTTGGGACAAAGTGTAAATTGTGAATAAAATCAAAACCCAATAACTTTCAAATCACACCAGCCAGTATTTTATTCACAATAGAACAGAGATAACATAGCAAATGTTGAAACTGAAAAAAGTTTACAATTTTATCCACGAAATGAGCTCATGTCAAATTTGATGGCTGTTACAGGTCTCAAAAAAGTTTGGACAGAGGCCTGTTTACCATGGTGTAGCATCCCCTCTTCTTTTTAACACAGAGTGGAGGCGTCTGGGCATTGCGGAGACAAGTTTCTTGAGTTTAGCCATTGGAATTTGATCCCGCTCTTGTTTAATACAGGCTTCCAGCTGCGGGAGAGTTTTGGGTCTCATTTGATGAACTTTTCGTTTAATTATGTCCCAAATGTTTTCAATCGGCGATAGATCAGGACTGCAGGCAGGCCACTTCAGCACACGGACTCTTCTACTATGAAGCCATGCTGTTGTAATAGCCGCAGTATGTGGTTTTGCATTGTCCTGCTGAAATACACAAGACCTTCCCTGGAATAGGTGTCATCTGGAGGGGAGCATATGTTGCTCTAAAACCTTTATATACCTTTCAGCATTCATGGTGCTTTTTAAAACATGCAAGTGTCCTACACCATATGCACTAATGCATCCCCATACCATCAGAGATGCTGGCTTTTGAACTGAACGCTGATAACAGGAGGGGTGGTCTTTCTCCTCTTTAGCCTGGAGGACATGACGCCCCTGATTTCCTACAAGAATGCCAAATTTGGACTCGTCTGACCACAGGACACTTTGCCACTTTGCTACAGTCCATTTTAAATGAGCCTTGGCCCACAAAACACAGTGGTGCTTCTGGATCATGCTCAACAATGGCTTTCTTTTTGCATGATAGAGTTTAGGTGGCATCTGTGGATGGCACTGCGGACTGTGTTTACAGACAGTGGTTTCTTGAAGTATTCCTGGGCCCATTTAGTGATGTCAATGACAGAATCATGCCGGTGAGTGATGCAGTGGCGTCTGAGGGCCCGAAGATCACAGGCATCCAGTAAAGGTCTTCGTACTTGTCCCTTATGCACAGAGATTTTTCCAGTTTCTCTGAATCTTTTGATGATGTTATGCACTGTTGATGATGAGACCTTCAAAGCCTTTGCAATTTGACTTTGAGGAACATTGTTTTTAAAGTATTCAACAATTTTTTTACACAAGCCTTCACAGGTTGGAGAGCCTCTGGCCATCTTTACTTCTGAGAGACTCAGCCTCTTTAAGACATCCTTTTTATAGCCAATCATGTTACACACCTGATGCCAGTTACTGTAATTACTTGCTAAATGTTCTTTCAGCTGATTCTCTTATGTATTAATTGCTTTTTCAGCCCTTTTTTGCCTGTGTCCCAACTTTTTTGAGACCTGTTACAGCCAGAAAATTTGAAATGAGCTCATTTTGTGGATGAAAATGTAAAATGTCTCAGTTTCAACATTTGAAATGTTATCTATGTTCTATTGTAAATAACATATTGGCTCATGTGATCTGAAAGTCATTGCATTTTGATTTTCTTCACAATTTACACTTCGTCCCAACTATTTCGGAATTGGGGTTGTAGTAAGCTTGAACCCTATCTTTACCTACATGCATGTACACAAACATGCACACGCGCGCGCTCATATCCTTGTGCATAACAATAACAGGTGGATACGTCTACTGTAACTGCATGTACGGTTACTCACCCGCCCTGTCTCTCTCTCTCTCTCTCTTTCTGGCGAGTGTACACACACACACACACACACACACGTGCCAATCTAAGAGTCGTTGAAAGATATGAACTTGTTTCTTGATCAGTTTTTGGGTGTCTGAAGAGAACACGGCATTATAAAGGAGCTGAATTGGGACAGTAACACATTATGTGGAGTTTGATGTGTGTGGTACCACACTGTATGAACATTGCAAAGGATAAAGTGTCTGCTTCAAACTCCTGACCTTTAGAGTCCTACTGTGGAACCCCACTCACTGTGACGGTACAGAATGCCGCTGTATCCATACTGCGGGAGTTTACGCAGACCCTTGTACACGTGCTCCTTTGTAAATGAGCCCTACGGTTGCATAACCCACCAGGACGGGGAGCAGTTACAAAAAGACAGAAAAAAAGAAGCCAAATTCTCCAATGCAAATGCTGCTTGAATATAATTCCACTTTATACCCATAAAAGACTGGGTCTGAAACTTGAGAGGGGCGGTC
This sequence comes from Gymnothorax javanicus, assembly GCA_029692085.1. Taxonomy (NCBI): domain Eukaryota; kingdom Metazoa; phylum Chordata; class Actinopteri; order Anguilliformes; family Muraenidae; genus Gymnothorax; species Gymnothorax javanicus. The sequence goes on along the minus strand of CM056194.1, from coordinate 29,031,576 downwards.
CGAGTAACACATGTAGTACACATATGAGTCAATATGCGTGTGCACATGTGTTTTGTTCATGTTTGCACATTGACAGATTAGTGTATGAGTAGGAGTGCATGCACAAGCATATAGTTTGTCCATGTTTGTGTGTTTGCGTAAAGAATGTGAGAAAGTGACTGTGAATGCCTGTGTGCATGTGTGTTTTTGCATGTTCATATATTTGCACTGGCAAGTAAGCGCAAGCGGGTATATGTATATGGCTATGTGTGAGCATGTGTACATGTCAGTCCCAGCGTGAGATGCCGTGTGAGCACATGTTCAAAAGAATGCATGCACATTGTTGTGTGCATATTGCGTAGGCTTTAGTGTGTCCATACTGTACATCTGTGTATGTATGTATGAGCGTCTGTGCTTTGTGTGCATGTGTCTGTGCCAGTCAGTGTGTGAGATACAGTTTGTGTGAGCGTGTGGGTGCATGTATGCATGGTCTTTTAAGCCCACAGCTGCTTTGGGTGTATGTATATGAGACTACGTGCACGTGGCTATATGTGCACCTGTGCTTTACATATGTGCACTACATTGATAACAGTGGAAGCTGATAGGCTAACGGCTACATCATGCTTGCCTTGATCCTCCACTCATTTTCATTTACACCGAGAATGCTGTTCAGGCCCTCATCAGTCATTGTCATTGAGTCTGGTTAATCTCACTGGGCCTCTGGCATCTCACAGTTGCATGAAGACACCGGATTGTGCTCCTACATTAAAGGTCCAGCTCATTAGACCCTTTGAAGAGTAGTTTTCATGTTTCTTTTTCCTGTTTAAAATTTCATGTCTCCAGAGCTCAACTCAGCAGCATTACAACTAATGAATTCAAACAGTGTGGTAAGGGGACGGTAGAGTTGAGGTCGCCATCAGAGGTCATTTCATTCTGAAGATTTTTCTGTGTTGGCAAATTCTTTATTTTGCACAGATTGTTTGTTTTTGCAACACTATAAGAGAACATTCAGATCTCATAGGCTGACTGCAATTTTATACTTCAGAGGTATGAGCAGAGGGTGAAAATCCCCAATGTCTCTGAAAGTTGACTGAAAATTATAAGCACCTGCACTTTGAATTAGAACAACCCCCCATCAATCCTGAGCAATGTAAAGCTGAAGACCCATCTCAGACTTTCTCTGCATGGTTATCGTTGGCTGACCTGCGTATATTTGATTTGGTTATGAGTTATATGGATAAATATTTCTTAAGACCATTGCCAAACCAAAGCAATGAGCTGTGTCGTGGCTGGCAGAAGTGATGTCTTTGTGGCTTCTACAGAGCACAAAGGCAGTTTTTGCTTTTTTTTTTTTTTTTTTTGATGAAGCAAGATTTCTGTTTGGAGATAAAGCTGTTTTTTTTTTTTTTACCTCCGCCAGGGAGGATATGTTTTCACCCCCGTTTGTTGGTTTGTTTGTCTGTCCATCTGTCTGTCTGTTAACAGGATAACTCAAAAAGTTCTGAACGGTTTGGCGCAAAATTTGGTAGGATGATAGATGGTTGGCCAAGGATGAGTTGATTCAATTTTGGAAGTGATTTGAAACATATTCTGGATTCTGGAACCGGAAGAATTACAAAATATCATTCTAATGCAGGTTTGTGTGATATTTCTGACCAGATCACTCAAAACGAACACTTTGGCAAGAAATTTGGCAGCATGATGATAGTCCAAGGAAGAGTTGATTTAATTTTGGAAGTGATCCGGAACATATTTTGTAACCAAAAGAACAGCTATATGGCGTGGCGGAGGTATGCCCTTTTTTTTTTCATTGGTAAGGTCACTAAATTAGGTATGGACGTCAAAACCAGATAATGCGAATAGCCCATGTTCGTCGAGCAGGATTCAATGCTGCACGGTTGCATAACTGCGGAGAGTATTCCCGCAGCATCGGCTCGGGCCATTGTGTTCACCATAAAGTCATAAATTTAGCCTTCGGCAAAACGCTGGGGTAATAGCACAGTCCACCGCCAATATCAGTCTGGTGGGTTACATAACGCAACGACGCAAGCTGTACTGACCCACTGCTAGTTAATCAACGAGGGGTTGCCCACGGGGGACGTTAGCCCACGCCCCCCGATTCCTTGTTGAGCTTTCCATAACCCCCCAACCCAACCCCCCCCGCCCCGACCGGGTCGGCGAAGTCGTGTATAAGTGCTTTATATAGAAGCATTTCGCCAGAGCAAGCTGTAACATCTGGTCAGAAGGTAAGGTTCGGGGAACATCGCTACATCCAGCCCCGCACATTGCTTAAGAAGGTCTCCTTGCTGCGCAAAGATGCCGAGCAAGAAACGAAAGAACTGTCGAAAAAGAAGGAGGGTGAGTTTCAAACAAATAAAATATGCATTTTTTTTTCTTTTTGGAAGTGGCTGTTCGCCCCGCTGCGGGGTGAATTGGGGGAAAGAGATAGGATATCTGCCGACAAGAGAAGCAGTTCTGCTATTCGCACCGCGGTGGGACGGATAAAAGAAGCACTTCTGCTATTTGCCCCGCACCTGGGCCAATAAGAGATTTCATTTTATAATCCGCCCTGCTCTTTGACCTTTCGCGCTGAACCGCCGCGGAGCGAATAGCCTTTCCTTTTTTTTTCCACAGGATTATCATAAATTGCAAATTGCATAAATTATTGCGCTGGCACAGCTCCGATACAAAATTGCTATTTGATTGTGGTTATATAATAATTGCGGAAAAAATTCGTGCATTTAAAAAAATGAATTCCTTAACCGTTTTTAATTAACGAGGCCTCTCTGTCTGAGACGGGGCCGTTTCGCTCCTGGTGGCTGGTGCCAATCGTCTGATGTAGCCTCCTGCGCTGGTACATCCCTGGGAAAATATGTTGTACCTGGTGCACTCTCCGAAATAGGGGTACAGCAGGAGTCCATTTCTGTTCCTCAAAGTACATTCAGCACTTATGTACCCTTTAGGGCTAATTATAGGACCTCAAGGTACCTGTGTGAACCTTTTTAGGGTCTAAAAGGTACTTTTATGTTCCAAAACAAATAAAAACCCACTTCTAAGGTACAACAGCAGTACCTTTGAGGGTACTGCCCCAGGTTGTCACTGGGGCAGTACCCTCAAAGGTACTGCTGTTGTACCTTTCATCCCGCCAAAAAAAAACACTCGCACGCACATTGTGCTGTACTGTGGGTGGTGTTAGTTATCCCATGCACCTCAACAACCTGTCAAGTGAGCTTTATCTCACCGTAGAGCTCACCGAGAAAATCGCTACCCAAAAGAAGGGATGGGCTGTACAGCTCAAACTTGTTTATTTCCTGACATCATCGCTGTGTCCGCCCTGGAACTTTTTTTTCTTACTGGCAATTATAACTCCGATGTGCCGCACCACTTCAGGGTAGATCTACCTTCCGTTTACCACTAAGAACACCTGGGGAGGAAGGAGGAGGACTCGGCGGACGTTTTGAGACTATAATATTTTTTCTATTCCAAACATAAATAAACATTCCCCATCATGGCCGCTGCCTACTGGATGTATCTCGTGAGTAATAGCCTACGCAATTAATTCAGCGAGGCATCTCAGACGCACTTTTATCATGTTGTCGAGGCTGTGTGAAGTCAGTTTCACTCTGGTCTGGTTTTTCGAAGGGTTGCTTTTCATTGAATGTAGGTGCAATGCTGTCAGCTTGGGTCCTCCAGTTTCACTTGAATTTTAAGCGCTCGTCTCATATATTCTTGGCCTATGGCCTATTCTGTGTAAAAAATGCAATTGGTCTGTTTGGAATGAATGTTTATCAAAAGGCTAAAATGCTAAAAGAATTCCTCGTTTTTCGTTTTTTTAAAAAATAAATTCGGGGTCTGGGCTTTCGCAACGATTTGTTTAAAATGCTTCCTCACGATTAAATGGATGTTTCAGAGTAATTTAGGCTAATTAAATTTTCGGCTTGCTTAATTTGATCATTTTATTGCATTGTTAACGGGGGCGTGGCTGTACTGTTCAACTACGGCAGCCCACCTCTGAAATCTTTGTAGCTAAGTGAGCTGCTAATATCGCATCATGCATGAAAACCGGCATGCGCACCAGGACGACTCGCTTTACTGCTGCATCAGTTATGTAATCTCTTTCTGTCGAACTGTATAAAACCCCGAATTTCAGAACAACTCAGACATGTCTGAATCGATGATATTTTAATGATACTGAGGGCATCTACAGTGGGTTGGCTCTTTTACGGTAGCCTAACCCGACGAACTGGGAGAAGTCCTCTCGTATTTTGAAGTTGCTGTATGACTTCCAATCCCCGCTCGCCCAACCTCTCCCTCCTCTCTTGATTTCATGGACAAAGGCAACATCCCTCACCCATGTACCATATTGAATGACTATGGATAGACTATGATTTTCTTTGCTTGAGGAAGTATGCACTAAGGGAATGGAGTACCTATAATATGCATAAATTTGATGCTGGTGTGTTGCTCAGTCAACTAAAACTGGGTTGAAGTCCATAGACGGGCCCAACTGTCTCATCTTGAAACCCAGCACTGCTGAATGACACCTAGTTTGCCAGAAGCATTTTACTAGGAAGGCAGGATTTTAATGGCCAGAAAAACACTGGCCCCTTTTCGTTGGTGGACCTGTCTGATTCCTGCATTGTGATTGATCAAGCAAGCATTTAGACTGAGCAGTTTAATGTGAGCTCAATGAAGGTTGGTAGCAGATGGCTGACCAAGCTGTGAAGGATGCTCAATGCAGTCAAAGTCCTCCTGGTTCATCCCATCATGATGCAGTCATTATGCTAGCTGAGCATCTCAACTGTCCATTACTGATTTGATTGGATTCTCAGAGTGAAACAATGGAACACTTACCTGGTTCTTCTGAGAGTCTTACTGCCTGCTTTTGTGTTATTTACTTCTCTATCAACAAATACATTGTTTCTCTGATATCTGAATTAGATCACTGCTACTCATATTTTTTGAGCTGGGACAAAATTAATGTAATTATCTCAACCTGAAGCCAGGCCTACACGCAGGTGGTACTCCTTTTGTTGTATGATTGTGATCCAGTAAACAAATTTACCTGTGACCCATATTGACCTGATAAGATAGCTCTTAGTCTTCTCAGAAAACTTTAAAATTTGCTGAAGCCAACAAGGCTGGAACAAAGGACAAATGTTAAGCAAAACCAAACATTATAGCAAAAAAAAAAAAACATGTATTGGCACATGAATTGAATAAAGCCATTAAGGATGACCACAATTTAAGGCAGGTTGCATGCAGAGACCTTCATTTATCGGAGTAAATATCAGGATTTTCTGTTTGCATTTTTTTTTTTATTGCTGTGAGTTGTCTTGGGAACATCCTGAACATTCTGCTTTCAGATTATTTTGGGAATTGCACAATGTGAAGCCAGTATCATACCAAAAGTGTGTAGAAGCTAATTATTTTATGATATGGTTCCCAGAGAAGTAGATGTTTTCTTATTTTAAAAAAAAATTGTGAAGCACTTTCACTAAAAGATAACACAAATCTCTCTTTCCATTTACACTTAAAAAAAGTAATTGAAAGTAAAAAGAGAAGATATTTGGAATGATTTTTGCTGATTTGTTCAATTAACAGAGGCTCCCAATATTCTTGTGAAGAAAGTGTGAAGCACACAGAGCTTGTATTTAGGACTAAGTGCTCTGTATAACATTCAGGGACAGGATGGAACAATGAATGCCTTGTTCAGAGTTTGGGTGGGAAAAAGCATGTAAGGGGCAGGTTTAGGCCTGGGCATTACTCACCATGGACAAGTTGAGTGTACAACGTCAGCGATGCTTGTACTTGTCATGATTCCACTGCTAGTGTCATTTTCAGTGATAGAGTGCTCGTGCAGAGTAACAGGTGAGCAAGATCAGAAAAGAACTTTCAGGAATATTATGGATTCATCCCAAAAGGCACTGTGTCTGCCACTGACCTTCCACGTCAAAGCAATAACTAACAGTTTTAATTGGAGTCTTTTTGAATTTGTTATGGACATTTTTTACCAGTAGAGAAAGAACTCTATCAATTTTAGAAAATTTTGTTGTATAATTATTCTCAGTGCTGCTAAATTTAGTAAATAATTCATGATAATACATCTTGACCAAAATATCAGTTTTTGTGCATTATATTTTCTCATTTGACTTCACAGGGCATTGATGATTGAAGAAATCTGGGATATTTCCTTCCTTTCAGGGCTGACGGTGTCCTCATATATTTTACTTATGTATTATTACATGTTTTTGTCTTTGTTTGACTGGAAGAAGGCAACCAAGGAGGCACACATATTTTACAAAGTAAAAGCAGAGCTGTTTATTGTGAAGTGCATAGTTCCAGATGTAAAACGAGCAGTACTGATACAGCTGCCATTCACAGAAAGTGCGTACTCGCACATTGTCATAGGTCTAACACAGAAGCTATACTACTGTAAAAGAGAACACGGGGAAGTTCACGGACAGATAAAACATAACAAACTTGGTCTGGGCTTAAAGGATTCGTGAGGTATTTTCTAATCCTACAATGCTGGCATTTGGCGCCAGCATGTTAATGGAACATGTCTTGCCCCCTGTGGAAAGGAGTGGGGTCTGGGTGGGCCTCCTTCTCTGTTGGTGAACGTGAGTGTGTTTGTGTGTGTACGTGTGTGTGTGCAATTAAGAGAGAAAGAGAGAGGCAGAGCGAGTCTGTGTTGTGTTTGAACTGCTTATCTCAGCGGACGGGTCCTCTACCACACCCAAGCTAAGCAGAGTCGGTGGACCACAGGTGAAGTCTTGTGAACAAAGAGGTGGAGAAAGCTTGTATGGACATAGAATTGGCCATAATCTGCATGTAGCCACAGCTTATTGAAAAGTAAATCAGACCTAAAATAAAGATCACTATAATGGGAGACAACACTAAAATAGCTGCTTATATCTGAGGATCTTACTTTCAAGCTTTTAGTGAAGACCCTTATAAGCTGTCTTTTTACTTGCCCAATCCCCCCCCCCACTCCCTTCAAAGGGGGTCAGTGGTTTGTGTATTTTGCGATACTGTGCACAGGGTTGGCCTACTGAAAAGCCAAACCGGTTGTTGGCCATACCTGTGCACAATGTTTCCTGTCATCATTAGAAAGTATCCTGAGCTGAAAAATTCAGGCGCTTTCCAGACCAAGCCATACATCAGGTAAGTCCATTTGTGGCCGATCCTAAGTAGTGATTTCCATCATAGAAACCTCAAATCTTTACATATGTGTTCAGGGAAAAGGAGATGTGCACTCCATGCTGATGGGAAGCTAGCTGCTTTCCCTTTTTTTTCATGTACAAGAAATATCTGTCTCCCCCTGTGTTCAGTCCCTGCAGTCATGCAAATGTAAAATAAAATTTTGTTCCAAAGATCAGTGCCCACACCCCAAGCAAACTGGTTTCTCCTGTGGCACAGCTGCCAGGAGGCATTATACAAGATATTTTCCTGAACCTCTGTAACCAGCCTGATCAAAATTGTGATGGTCTCAGTCACCATTTCTGTGATTGTGATCACTATATATCGTATGTTTAATTCAGCAATGCTTTGCATTGGGTCGTTTAAATGTGTCCCAGGAGGGCGGGGCGGGGTGGGGTGGGCGTGGGCACTTTCAGGGCATTGGGGCAGGAATTCAGACTAGAGAGCATAGCCAGTATACCACGCCTGTTAACAAATTTTCTTGACTCAATCCCACAAGCCCTCGGTGTTCTCGAAAGTGGAGAGCTTGGGGCATGGGTGAGGCAGTATAAATGTGCTCACTTGGGCTATCCCCAAAAAACTGTTGTACGACGCATCCCAAAAGTTTGAAGCGAACAACCTTGCACACTTTCAGAAATAACTCAGATTCAAGCCCCCAGAAGAAGCCTGACGTAATGCAATTAAATCAAGGTTCATTTTAACATAAAAAGTATTGAAACTAATATGAAAGCTAATGGTAATAAGCGCAACATAAACTTAATTCTTTTTGCATCTGGCATATTTGATTCAATCTGAACAAATTAACTTTTTTTGACAAAATTAACAGAGGAGAGAAGGGTTTTTTTTTTTTTGCAACAAAAGATAATGCCGAGAGACCATCTGCATGTGATCGATCGATCAATTATCAACCATTTATCATAATAATATTTTCAATGTTAATGGCAAAAACTCATGTTGGAGGACAATGTTGTTTGGCAAAGTGAGGCAATTTATTAGCTTGGTCAGGCACCTTTACCTCTGTGTAGAGTGATTAAAAAAGATTTGCGTAAACTGCTAACACTCCACCATGAGTCTTTTCCATGTGATGATGTTTTTGTCTGATGCTCCTGCTCTGACTGTGAAGTGATAATGTACAGCAGGCAAATTATGTGCAAGATTTTGCATAATATGGTGATTTGGTGTCAAATTTATAACTGTGTTCATCAGACGTGGTTATTCTAGATCTGAACTTGCACTTCCATCATATTATAACCACAGATAAAGAGAAAAATATTTCAATTCCTAGGCATACTAAAGTGTAGATTACTGAGCTCACCAATGATCTTATACATGTTCCAAACAATTTAGAATTTTATTTTTCAGCTTTTTAATGGCTTCCTCAACACTCTTTGTCATGGCTCTGGTTCTCTTGTTGGCAAAGGTCCAAATCAAATGGAAAATACTTCACCAATAACTTAAAATCTAAAGTAGATATTGAAATGGCTCTTGTACCTGCACAAAAGAAGCAATTTGATTTACTTGTCATAAGCATTATGCTTCCCTGAAATTGGGGGACTGTATATCATTAAGTTTTGTCATTTCTAATGAGAAAAATAAAGAAAAAGTCATCTTTGTCCCAACCTTGATTTAGCTATCGGAGTTAATATGGGGGTAAATCCATTTGGTACGCTGGCCTCACATCATTCCAGGTCTATGAGGGCTGACTGGGCAAGATAGATGATAAATCCATTTTCCTTTGCCTTTTTGCCAAACTTGTTATAATCAATTTTATTTGAAAATCATGGCAGAGTTTGTTGTGATACACTTCCAGGTTGTGTGGTTGAAGACTATTCTCACTCAGTTGCATATAAGGGTGTAGTTTCTCAGAACATAATGAGACTCACTGCCTAGTTACTGGAATATACTATGCATTTTAAACTGACTTAGTATGTTTTTTTTTTTTGCAAAATATGAAAAATGTCATAATTGGACAGCAAGCATATTTGGGTGACGAACAGGATATATAATTGGTATAAATTATTCGGTTAATTTTAAGTATTTTTTTACCGAGTTGTTTGCATAAGGGTAGCTCAAAACTGTTCTTTGACCCTGATTGATACCTTAAATAATAAAATTAGAGGGACTTCTTTGTGAATATCAAAAGTGATATAGGATTTTTATCTTGTCCGTACATTGCAAGTTTAAAAATTTAGAATTTTACACTCAAGTTGCATGTAAAAAGCATTTACTACAGCCCTAAATCAGAAAAGGTTGAGATGGTGTGTTAAATTTAAATTATAACAGAAGGCAGGGATTGGTATAATACATTATATACATGAAAACAAACATTATTTGATTTTTTTACCGCATGAATTTTATTGATTTTCCATGGTAAACTCAACACAATCTTGATTCTTGCAACACATTTCAAAAAAGTTGGCATAGCAAATTATTTGTCACTTTGTAATGCTGCCATTCCTTTTCACAACACTTCGTAAATTTTCAAGTACGGAGAATACTGAGTGATGAACTGTTTGAAGTGTAATTTTGTCATATTCTAAAGTTTCAAAATGCACCTCATGTTCTCTGTTGGGGGCAAGTTGGAACTGCAGGCAGGCCAGTCAAGCACCTCCACCCTTTTCCTACTCAGCTATGTCTTTGTAATACATGCCAAATTCGCTTTTGCAGTGTCTCATTGAAATAAGCTGGGGCATCGCTTGAAAATATGACCTATTTAAGGCAGCATATACTGTATTGCTCCAAAATCTAGGTGTATTTTTCAGCATTAATGGTGCCTTCACAGAAGTCCAAGTCACTATTGCCAATGGCTGTGACCCGACCCCAGACCATGACAGTGCCTTTGGACTTGTTGCTGCTAACAGTCCGAATGATCCTTTTCTTCTTTGATCCGGAGCATGCAACATCCATTTCTTCCTAAAATATTTTGATATTTCTTCCTGGAATACTAATTGATCTGACCTCAATGCATGTTTCCACTGTGGAATGGTCCATGGCTGATGTCTCTGAGCCCTAGGAAGCCAATAGCACTTCAAGACACTATTAACATAAGGCTTCTTTTTTGCATAGTAAAAATTTAACATGCTGTTGTGGACTCAAGTATGCATTGTAGTTCTTTACAAAGGTTTGCCGAAGTATTCTTGATCTTCTGCCCATCTTTGCTCATGCTGGACTTATCCCTTTCCTGGATGCTGCTTTTGTACCAAATCATGATTACAATGACCTCCTGACATTAGCTGTTTCAAATTGCATCTTTCAAAAAAAAAATTTTGCCTCATTATTAGTCCTACATTGGCCTCATCCCAACTTTTTTATTTTTTTTTTGGAATGTGGTGCAGGCCTAAATGGTGGGAATAAATGTATGTTTACAAACACAATGAAGTTATCTTGTCTTTGTACAGTCTGCAAATAAATGCAAGTCAAAGTAAATTTAGAAATCACTGCTCTCTGGTTTTATGCGTATTTTCCATAATCTGATGACTTTGTCCATATCGGAGTTGTAAAACTTGATCAGTCGCAGTTATTTTGTGCAATAATAATACTATGCCATGTGGTGTATGTGATGTCTATTATGTTGACTAATAAATCATCTTCTCAAGGCCTTTGCTAATATTGTTCAATATGTTTGTGTTTGTCTGTGTATGTGTGTATCTGTGTGTCCATGTATTCTGTACTGTAGCAAGCACAGAAGACGGCTCAGGCTACGTGTCAAGTTTCCACCCCTGCAGGGCCCCCTGTGGCTCTAGTTGAAAATGGCTGCCCTGCTTCAACAAAGGACGTAAGGCATTTCCTTATCAGAGGGTTGCAATTGCCTCTCGCCCTCTACTCTTTGAGGAGCATGTTCTATACAATTTCTTATTTTGATTGTTAGATTTTAAGACCCTGCCTTAGAACTATATTTCTTTCAATTACCTGTTGTGATGGTTCAATCAGCATCAAAATGCTCAATTTAGACGATCTTGTGACATTGTGATCTGACTCCGTACAGGCTGAAGCAGTTGGTTTCTTTTTTGCTATTTGTGCCACTTCGCATTCACTTAGTTTACTGTTAAGCATGGCAACTGGCAGACAGAGACTCGCCATGTGATATCATAATGCTCACTTTCTTCTCGGGTGAGGAAATTCCCCTCAAGCTGCCTGCCAGGCATTGTTTTTTTTTTTTTTTTTCATTTTGCAAGTCCTTACCTTGTTGGGAGGAGACACTGCTATCAGATAGCAAAGTCTTTTTTTTAAACTTTTTTTTTTAAGTAATGTCTCTATTCACTTGTTTACTTCATGTAGTTAAATGATTTAATGTTCTTTGTTTAATTGAAGATCCTTTAGGATAATTTGAAATTGAAGGGGTCATATTATGCTTTTTGGGCTTTTCCATTTCCCGTTATATAGCTTTTTGTAAGCGTAAAATGTCGGCGAAGTTAAAAAGCCCAAAGTCTGTTCTTTTTGATAGAAAACAGAGCTCTCAACCTGCCTAAAGTGCTTTGTTTGTTGTCCAGTCTTTCCTTCCATAACTTCTTTATGTCAAAATTTGACACATTTGCATACTGCCCATCTAGCTACTAGTTTTCCAAGCCCTCAAACAAAGCTTGGTGGAGCGGGAAAGTTTTGATTAGAGCGTATTGCCGTGTCCAGAGGGCCTTGCTGTCTTCAATGCGAAGCCAAATTCCCTTTAAAGATTCAGTGGTTAAAATAAAAATCTACCATTATTCCTCAGCACAACAACCCCAACCTTTTATTGTGCTCCCTTCATTTTACGGAGGCCTGCCTCCTGAACAGTGGTCAGCCAATTACAACAGAGTAGGTTTTAAGGGAGGGGGCCCTTAAAGAGACAGGAGCCGAGCCAGCCCGTTTCAGGCTGAATGAGTCTGCATGCACAGCCACACCTTGGTGCTTTTTTCCATAAAAAATGAAAATGACCCTGAGAATGAAAATATGAAACTAGGAAATGGGCGTGATATGTACTCTTAAAATTTCACCTAGATCTAGAGCTCCTCTTCTCAAATGAGAATCATGCTATTTCGTGGTGGTTTGCCTCCTAGTGTTTCATAGAGGTCAGTACTCTTGTCAGTACTCGGCAATGAATACTGCAATGTGATGTGATGAAATGAAGTCCCCAGGTAAGCAGTGTCATTTGGGCTAAGGAGGGGGGGTGGGGTAGCTGGTGTTGGAGATGATGCTGGAATTTAGTGATCCATTTGTTCTCTGAATAGTCTCTGTTGGGTAAACAACAGTGGGAGGGAGTGATGTGTAGTAAAAGTTTGGGGTAAAGAGTCCTTCCTTCCCACTGTCTGCTGACTGTGAGTGTTCTCAGTATTTGGTGACAGGGCTTCTGCATTAAGGATAAGAATAGTCTCAGCTGCTATGCTGTTTCTAGCCTTGCACTTTGTGCATATTCTGTGTGTGACAAGCCATCATGCTTATCTCTGCCCAGACATCTGCAAAGGCCACAACCTTCCAAAGACCTGTCCTCTCTGCTCTTTAATGAGCAAAGAATTTACTATGATTCTTTTAATTTTGTCTTGTGATCAAAGGCAATGCCTCTAAATTGACTGTGTGAGCCCTCTATGATTTGTTCATGCTCATTTGATGGGGACATTTCCTCTGGGCTGTTGTGGCACCTGGGTGCATTTGGCATTGTGCCTCTCTGTTAGGGAGATGATGTCTCCTCAGCACTCAGGATAGCCTGCACCTGAGCTCTAGTGCTTTTATGTCACATAATACGGGGTTAGAATACGGACTAAGAACCAAAAAAAAAGAAAAAAAATGCAATTTGGAGACTTTATTGTTGTAATTAATCCTCAAGGGAGTGCAAGACACAACCATTACATCTGTGTTTTTGAAAAACCCCACTCATGACTTATTCATCCCGTTTGACAAAAATGTCTTGACTGACCCAAATATGATGTCACAGACTGCTACTATTGTCTTCATACTTAATAGATCATGGAAAACAAAAGTGTTTTGGAAATTAACATACTGTATCTTTGCATTGTGTGGGTCCTCCTTCATGAAATATTGTTGGTGCCACGTAGGAATGGAGTATGTCCTGTCAAGTCACTTGTTGAAATATTTGTATGGTCGAAGATAAATTTGCCCTCCTGTAGTGCTACCTGTACTGAGTGAGTGGCTGGGGAGGCTGTGCAGTGCTGGAGTAGGTCACGTGTCAGGCAGAACGTGCTTTGTGCCCGCAGCCAGAGGGCAGAGTCCTCTTCCCGTTAGGTGGGAGGAGCGCGTGAGATGACCGGAATGAGCGGTATACCAGCACTGAAACTGCCTGCTGGTCTCACAGGTCAGGCGAGCCTGCAGTCACCTGTAAATTATCTCAATCTGTCTGAGAGAAAACATGAGAATCTGCTATTCTGGTGCCGCTTAAACAAAACTATTACCTTTTCTCCCCTGACTGTGTTCTAGCACTTTCAACATCATGACATTTCAATATTTTATAATGCCTGTGTCAGCACACAGACTATCATGATATATGAAGACCACAAAGGAAAAACGATCAAAGTCCAAATTTGGCATTTTTGTGTATTCTGTATATTATATGTTATAATATTTTATATATTTTATCTTTTTTGCATATTTTTTAGTGCTTTGTTTCTAAGATCGTTTCGAACTTTTAATTCATCATTTCTCCACAACATGAAAATGTGACTGATAATTTTTCCATTGTGGTCTTCATATGATCTACTGACCACGTTATCATGGTATTATATTACTGCATTGATAATGGCACCAGGACAACATACAGTAGTCTTAAATGGTAGTTTTTATATTGCTGCAGTGATGATACATTGGTTCAGTCCTTCCAAAAAAGTTGGGACACTGTGTAAAATGTCAATAAAAACAGAATGTAATGATTTAAAATCATTTAAACTGTATATTTAATTGAAAATGGTACAAAGGCAAAATGTTAGATGTTTTGAAAAATATATGCTTATTCTTATCCTGAAGGCTGATGTTGTTGAAATTACTAATATGAATTTCCCTGTCAGTGGACACTCATAGCTAACACACCATGTATTTTTCTTAATGATAAGCCAATGGGAAGTCTTGTTGTTAGAACCCTGAAGCCCTTATCTTAAAACTGTTTATATTGGTTGCAAGTGACAGTTAGGGTCCATGGTCTCCAGCAGGAAAGCACTAAGCCTGGGAGCTGGAGAGCCTGGGCAGAGCTGCCAGCCTGTTTTCAGAGGGAGGAATACATGCTTGTTTGTAATGGCCACCTGCCCATGGATATTACTGCCAAGTGTCTGATGGGCCTTGTGTATGGGCACTCTCATGCGTTACAAGCTAGCTTTTGTTTTCTCTCCGACGAATACGTACTCTTTTCTGGCTTTTTTTTCCAGAAAAGTTAATATCAACTTCAATCCTTATACAAAACTTCTCAGTCCCCCATTTTTAGCTTAGCCCTTGAATTTTTTTGTGTTTTGATTTTTTTTTTTTTTTGTTGTTGTTTATTTTTTCCCTGCCCTGCCATCCAGTGACGTCATTAAAACACATAATGAGGAAGTTGAGGAACTGAATCTGACTCCTCCCTCGACAGAAAAATTTAATGTAGTAAGTAAATGACTGTGCATAGTCTATAGTTGTCATACAAGTGGTAACACTTGAGTTGAAAGTTGCTGCCTTAGTCTTGTAATCTGGCCACATATTTTTGTGGCAGAATAGTTTTGGCTTTTTGTGCTTTCAGCCTGGTGTAGCTTTGAGTCCATGAAAAAGACCAGCTTGCTCTCATTGTTGCATGGTGCCCTTGAAACACATAATGAAGCAAGTGCTTCATGTTTTTGATTTGCTGTACTTTGAATGTGAGGAAATTAAATAAATTTGCTGAGATATTCTTGTTCATTTTAGTGGTCACTGAGAATAGTTGGCAGTGTGACTGCAGTAGCAGTGGACAAGGACTCTATTGTTGAGCATGGCAGTCTGTAGTGATAGACCAGGTATATGCTCCTATAGGAATGTGTGGTGTTGGGTACACAGGGCTGTTAGTGAAGAGCTTGCTTTATATTTGTTCGAAGAGCCAGCGGTACAGTGCGAGCTCCCTTTTAGAGGGGTGGGTGTGCTTTTGGGCCGGCTGCTGTTCCTGTGCTGAGCCCTCCTTCTCTGGGCTGTTATAGAGACAGTGCTTCAGACCCCTCCCTCTCCTTCCTCCCTCCCTCTCTCCCTCTCTCTCACGTTGTTGCTGGGAGCAGGATCACACACCGCTCCGCGCAAACGAACACACCCACTCAGGCACACGCACACACAGCCAGTTAGCGAGTCAGACAGAGGCGGGCAGCCAGCAGCCATGGGGCTAATCCTCAGCTGGTTCACGGGATCCAACGACCACCAGGCCTTGCAGGATGTCACCGTGGATACACAGGTGAGATGCCCCACAGGGGTAGTGGTTGGGCGCAGGAGCATGACCAGGGGTTGACTGTCCTGGGTCGGTTCTGACACTCGTGTGTTTTGTTGTTCCTGTCCTCTGTGTGGCACTGTGTCTCTGACAGCTGTTGAGTGCTCTTTTGGAAGGAGGTGTGAGACAGAGGGATTGGTTGAAGGGTAGAGGGTGTGGAGGGGTTGGGAGGTGGGGGAGGGGGGGTCAAGAATGCAGGGGAAAAGGGCAGAGAATGAGGATCAGTCTGGAATTTGGAGAGAACGAGAGAGAAAGCGGGAGGGAGACTAAAAGAGCAAGGAGTACGGAGAGACATAAGTGAGCGTATTAGAGCTGGCTAGGGTACATGAGTATGTTATGTTCATGAACAGAAGTTTCCTCGCTTATTCCTGTGTGTCTGTTTCTCCCTTCGCACTCCTCTCTGTGCGTCTTCACCCTTTTCATTCGCTGCTAAATAAAGCGCCTTTTCCCTCATTCCGTTCATGTTTTAGCTGTGCTCAGTCTTGGCTGGAAAAATGCCTGGGAGTACAGTTTATCCGCTAGAGCAATGACCACAGATGTGGTGGCGTAATGTCTGTTTGCTCACAGCCTTCCAGGCAGACTGCCTTGCTTCCTGTAGCAGGGCTTTGGATGTTTCCTTTAGCAAAGTTAATGCGTGTCTACACTATCAGAACCGTGTTAATGCTCTGTCATATTTGAGTAATTTAAGGAGGATTTCAGGTTCATGTCACTCATTACTGCATGTTAGCGTGCGTAAGGGCTAATTCCTGTACTCACTCAATGTGATTGGCCGGTGAACGGGAGGTATGCAGCAAAGATCAAAGATGTCTCCCTGTTTGAAACTTTTTTTTTAACATCTAACAGGGGACCAGATTCTTGAGGGATTTGGGATTTCTTAGTCGGCGTGAAGCAGTTGGTGAGGAATGATAAATGAATTTGGCCTCTGCCATCTTGTCCGTATTCTGAGTTATAGTGGGTTCACTTATGAGGCACAGCTGTTGAAAGGTCTCCGATCTATCAGTTGTGTATGGCTGTATATTATACTGCCCGGTGGGACATTTTGATGAACCAAGCCTACCAGTAAAAGAGACCTTTTGAAACCAGATATTGTGTATGAAGGCATGCGTGTATGGGTTGTATGTGCATGTGAACGCATCTTGCCCTCTAGCTGAACTTGCCCTTTCTGCATTTCGAAAAGATCAACTAATGCTGACAGCGAAATTCTTTGTCCATTTTGGAGTAGGGTCATAATTTAGCATGGAACTGAATGGTCTAATTTGGGTGCATAGCATCTTTTTATGCCCTAAAGAGCCATTAGTAGTTCTTGTAATGTTAAATACACAGAATGACAAAACTGAAAGCTGTGTTGAGGGCGCATACAATCACTATACTGCCCTACAAAGGCTAAGCGCAGTAACTACGCAATAATTTAAACAGTAAAAAATGGCTTCAGAGTTTGATTGCTGTCCCAGCAAATAAATAGTCAGCACTTCTATGATAGATTATGATTAACTGACTCACCATGTTATAATTTCTGTCCAAATTAATCCTGACCTCAATACAATTTCAGGCCCAAAACTGTGTAACTCACATTTTACCCAATATGTAGTTACTGCACTTAGGCTTTGCAGGGCAGTATGAACCTGGCACAAAAACAGGGACAGTTCAGCAGGTATACTTCTAAAGCCAGTTCTTCTTATGAGCACACTGACTCACACTACACACCCTTGTTGCTAAGAATTCTCTGTAAACAAGACCTGCCTTGTCCAAGAAAGTCCTGTTGTCAAGTGTTGTTCTCTTTGCCGTGGAATCTAGAATCGAGAGACCAAGGTCTGAATGCACCTGGCCACAAAATTCAAGAATGCAGCCGAAGTGGATTCTGTGTATTCAGCAGGTGTGAGGGGTTGAATTGTGGGAATGGCTTTTCTTTTACACATTTCCTCTGCACACAGTTTTTCCTGAGCTAAAGCCTCTTGATTACTTTCTGGAGACTAGAAGATACCTAAAAAAAAATTCAATGTTTTTTTTACATTTTTCACACATTTTTAGGCCCTTGTGCAGCAAACCAATCAAATATGTATGGGCAGTGATTTCTTTGACTGCTTCAAGACAAATTTTTTTTTTTTTTTAACGGTCTAGTCGCAGAATTGCTGAGCTGGCAGTTCATTTTCTCTTCGCATGAGGAACATCTGAACTCTGCTGAGATGAAGCACAGGGGCAGGGGGCACGTTTTGTAAGAGCGTCTCTTGTATCAGGAGTGTAAATTCTTTCATCTCAAAGGACATTTGAAAAGAGTGCAAGCTGTCCTCCTCTATATGCTCCGCCCATTTTCAAATACGCGGGGGTGGGGTCGGCGACTCCCCTCTTGAGCTGTTGTGATTTGTCAGAGGAAGGCTGGCTGCCAAGTCAGCAAATTCCCAGACTCTATTTCTACCAACACGCAATGTCGCACACCCCTGTCTGTTCACGTTTTCTTGGGTGCCTCGTGGGAGACTGAGATAAATATGAGGAAGCGTGCTGGTGTTGCCCATGGGAAAAGGTGTTGAGCAGGAATGCTATATCCAAAAGCACTGAACTTGTGATTACTTAACAGCATGTAAGAAGCGCATATTAGTATTACTAAGAGACATGGTAGCAATTCAGGCTTAACAACATTGTCAATTCTTCTGTCCCTACTCATAGTACTCCTTTTCTCCTTCAGGTACTAATTTTTCCCTTTTTCTTTAAGAGACTGAAGTCCTCATTTAGTCTTGCATCAAATATGGACGATGTCATATTTATTTTAAATGTAGCACCCATTTATTTTTAGTATGGCCCCCATCATTTGTTGAACGATAAGGCAAAAATGATCATGTTGTTTGTTGTTGCATATCATCAACTAATACCTGCCCTGTTGGTGAGACACAAAATTCTCTGAAATGGTCTGCATGTAATTATGTACTGCACTGTATATCTAGAACATATTCTGTTCCATGCCATGAGCACGGGCTAAAGTCCAGGGCTTGTCTCTCTTCCTCTTTCCCTCTCTCTCCCCCTCTGTGTAAATGGTCGTATACTCTAGATACACTTTTTTTCATCCCCTGCACTTGGAAACAAGGGAGGGAATCATTGTCCTATAGGAGCCAGGCACAAAATGTTCTACTGACCTATTCGTTGGCCCTGTGGGAGGGGCTTGAGCGGCCCTGGTCTGTTAAAGCACTCTGTTGAGGCAGCTCATTGTCTACCATTGTAATGTGAAGGAAATGCAGTTTCCATAAAGGAACACACATAAACTCATAAGTGCAAACGTTCACGTATATTCACACAAATATGCACAAAACTACTTGCGTGCAGAAAGACATGCATCCAAGTTTGTGTGTGAGTATGTATCCGTGCCTTCTCACCAGCAATGCAAGCACAGACTTTTAGGCATGCACGTATGTCCATAGCATTGGATATGCACAACCTTATGTGTGCAGCCTGAAGTTCATAGGCCAAAGTTCACGGGCGAAGTAACACATGCCAGTTTCTTTATACTATTGTGAAGAGTATCTGAAGTGATATATTCACAATAGTATAAAGAAACTGGCGAGCCTAGTTGGGCTGAATGGCCTGTTCTCGCCATTCATGTTATGTTATGTTATGCTAAAGGACAAAGGCTAATGAGCACACACTAAAGTGCACTTGCTTAAGAACTCTAGCTAACACGTACTGGCTAAAGAAGACAAGACTGATGAGCTCAGGGAGACAGTCCACAGCTAGCTCTGTATGGAAGCATATAACCAACAATATTATAATGAAAATCCATTCACAGAAATGCATTTTTGTTTTCAAGTTGCAAACGCATTAATTGTATCGTAATGAAAACGAAAATGTAATCCACCTCTTTGCGTTTTCATTTTCAAGTCCGTGTGTGCAATTTTTATTACAAATTAAAAATTAAAATATGTTTTCATTTTAAAATGCATTTTCATTTTACTATTGTTTGCTATATGCTTCTGTAGCTCTGTGCCACGCTGAGTCAGCTGCACCTTAGTGTGCAAAAGCTAGACCTGCAGGTCTAACAGGTACAGTTTGTACAGTCTTGCCTTCCAGCCTTGATATGCCATCTTGCATATCAGTTGTTGTCACTTTTAATTTACGGGCAGCTCTCAAACCCAGTGTTTTATGTTACTGATGCAGAACACAACTCAACACAACTCCATGCTTTCCTTAGTATTTCAAGATCCTGTTTTAATGGTCAGATTTGCTCTGGGTTAGAAGTCCAAGTACCTCTCTCAAAATGGCAGCCAATCTTCTGCACTCAAGAGGTGTTTGAACATGACCAATTCATCCTGTAATTCCGGAGAGTAAAGAATTTATAATCTGGATATTATAATGTTCGCTGAAAAAATTAATTAGCACTGCTTAAATGCTTGACTGCCCCTATTTTGAGCTAGTCGGACGGAGACAGAGGTTGCCAGGATACAAGTAACTCGCGGTCCGTACTCAATGACCTGCGGGAGCATTCCCAAATAATCGCTAATGGCAGCAGCAGCTTAGTGTGATATTTGAGTTGCTGCCAACAACTTTGTTTCTGTCACATGATGAGCGGCAATATGATTCAGACACAATGGAGTATCACACTGCAAAATAGATTATCAGAGACACTCCCTGCTAAATAGTAGGCTTATTAATGTAAGACATGTTTTGCATCAGAATTCAAGAAAATTTGTTTGACTTTTTTGTCCACTTTCTTTGTAAAACTCGCTGTAACTGTCATAAATGTGGATTGATTGGTATTTTTTGATTTAGAAGCATGTTAAGCCCAAGTTCATCTCACAATGATTTATACTGCACAAAGGGAGAAAGAGCTGGTGTTTCCATACATTAGATCTGGCTCCCTGTGCCAGTTGTGCTTTTTATTTCTTAGATTCTTTTGCCTCATGAGGAGTTTATGGGGCTTTTCTGTCCACATAACACAAATCAAAGGGCATCATTTGCTGCAGCTGAAAAAAAATAATTTATATAACTATGTGAACAGAATGAGGATGCCAGTGAACAAGCCGCTAGGACAGGCGTCTCCATTCCTGCTCCTGGAAAGGCTTCATCCTGAAGGTGGTCTCTCCAACCAAAGCAAAGCGCACCTCAATTCTCAGTCTGAGATCTTAATGAGCTGCTAATTAGCTGAACCAGGTGTGCTGAATTATGGTTGCAGTAATAAACCTACTGGATGGTAGCTCTTCAGGAAGAAGCTTTGAGACCATTGTGCTATGAGAAGTCAGGATGGAGGGAAAAAGAAAGGAATAGAAAGTGTAAGAGGGATGGAGATGGAGTCAGAGGCTGGAGACATGGAGGCGAAGTATGCCTATCTCTGGTGACGCCGTCTCCCGGCATGATGATCTTCCCCTC
This sequence comes from Gymnothorax javanicus, assembly GCA_029692085.1. Classification (NCBI taxonomy): domain Eukaryota; kingdom Metazoa; phylum Chordata; class Actinopteri; order Anguilliformes; family Muraenidae; genus Gymnothorax; species Gymnothorax javanicus. The sequence continues at coordinate 29,010,653 of CM056194.1, read as the reverse complement.
GTGGTCCTCGAGGGCCAAGAACTGCTGGTTTTTCACCCTTTGTCTGGGGGTGGGGTGTCAAGACAATCTGGCCAATCAGAAGCACTATTTGTTCAGTTAATTAGTTGATTACCTGGGAGAAAAGAGAACCAGATTAGGGGGCCAGAGTTGATGATTCCTGTCCCAGCATATTTATGCTGGTCAAAGCTATGTCGCCAAATCAGGGATCACCAAATCTGGCCCTTGAATCTGAATCCAGCCCTGTTTTTTCTCCCAGGTAACTAAGTAAGTGAGCAATTATTGCCTCTGCTTTGTGGGACTGTCTTTACACCTGACTCCCTGGCAAATAAGGGTTGAAAACCAGGGCTGCATTTGAACTGTCAAAAAAAATGTCCCTATTGTCTAATTCCAAACCACTTTTCCCTAACCTTGATGGAAGGAAACTGTCATGAAGTTCAGGTAAAATGTTAAGGAGAATTTATAAGGACTTAGGAAAAGATAACCGAGCTGCTAAGAGAATTTGACTGCACTTACACCAGGTGACGTAATTGTGCGTTCTTGGCCCGTCATCTTTGTTACCCCGCCCCACCCGAAGGGTGAGGGCAAGGGGTATTGTTTTTGGTTTGATTTGTTTCTGTGTTTGTGTGTTTGTGCGTTTGTTTCTGTGTTTGTGTGTTTGTTTCTTAACACTCTAGCGGCAAAACTAATGGGCACATTCACCCCAAATTCGGTTTAGGGATTGCCACTGACCCAGAATAGATCCCTATTGAATTTCGTACAAGTAGGTGAAAATTTGTGCGAGGGGCGGGGTTTGTTGTGCCTGGCACCACTTGTTTGTTTTTGTGAATGGCTGGGTGGATGGATCATTGCTTTTAATATTGCTGCCACACAGAATTGTGGGACGGTGTAATCTCCTTTCTTTTTGCAAAGGATGGTCCAGTGTTCCCTATACTAAAGGAGAGAAGTAAGAAAGCGCCTATCCTTAATATAGAGACTTATCATGGCTACAACATAAATATTTCAAGATCATTTTAGAGGAATTAGGAACTTTCTTGAGCAAAAAAGATGATTCAAATGCAGCCCAGTAGTTTTGGGACCTCAAGCACCATGCATTAATGATTTCTGGCTTATATTGTCGTGACCTCAGGCCTCCTCTCCCCTCTAAGTGTTTTGTTCGACTTAGCGCCAACACAACAGTTGTCACTTCACTTTCATGAAATTCTCATCCAGTCTGCAAAAAAAATTGGTTCTGAGTCAGTTCTTTCTGAGTACTTTTGGCTGCTGTTTGATTCATGCGCTCCGTTAATGTTTAATGCTGGACATTTACTGTGTACCTAAACATACGCTTCTCAACTCAAGTAAAGGGGAGAGGCGAGCTCGGTATCCATCTAATAAGTGAACATATCTCTGGCTGGAGTCTACTTTTGTTAAGAAATTCTTGAGCCCACTTTCAGAAATCAAAATGGCATCCCAAAAAACATACCCTGATGCTGACAACTACCTTTAGTGTTCCTAGGAAGGGCACTTGCTATGAAAAAAAAAAACCAAGTTGAGAATATACAGTAGTCCTCCTGTGATTCCTCTGATGTGATACTTCTAAGCACGATTAATCTGGACTGGAGTCCTGCTCGGGCAGGTTGATGTGCGTGCAGCTGCTGTCCTCTCGTGTGTCCAGATGTTTCTCATCCATCTTTCTCCCTCTTATACCCCCATATAGTGCAGCTGCTGCCCTGCCTGAAGACTTCCTCCCTGTAGTCCCACGTGTCTTCCTTTTCGGGAGTTTTTGTCTCTTTTTCTCTTTTCGCTCCTCGAGGGAGCGATGGGAGATGTGCTGGGCAATGATTGGGCCGCTGGCGAGGGCTTACATCACCCAAGGTGGGGGGTGGGTGGTGGGGGGGGTTAGCCCGTGCGGTCTGCTCCCTTTTTGAAAATGGTTACATAACTGTACCTTTCCAGCAGGACGTCTGTGGTAGCAGTTCCTGAAGTAGCGGGGGTTGCTCGCAGAGGGGAAGGGTCTTGTTTTAGGGGGTTAAAATAACCCCCAGGGCCCCTGTACTCCTTTCTGTGAACATGGGGCAGAATAATTCACAAGAATTTAAAAATTTTTCTTTTATTTTACAATGCAGTAGCCATAAGGGTTTAATCAGTGTTGGTGTCACCAGCTAAATAGCCTTAGTTTGCGATAAGTATTTGCAGACGGACACAGACACTCAATGGCACATGCATGCAAACACACATTCATATTCACATATGCACATACACACACACACACACACACACGTACACGTGCATCACACATGCAAACTGTCTCACACAGAAAGGCTCATGCAAGCTTATGCATATCTGTACATTTGCAAAAGTACGTGCGCACACATGTATGCGCTCATGCACACACATGCGTGCACACTGTGGCAGTGGCTGTTGGCGCACGTGTTCTGTACAGCTCTATAGTGTGTTAGATAACCGACAGCAGTGTGAAGGCGTGTCTTCACTCCGCACCCTTTGGGGAGGGGGAATTGTTGGGGGTCCTGCTGGAGTCAAACAAAAATCCAGTTGTGCAGATGAGAATGCAGAGGGATAAGAAGTAAATTAAATGAGGAATGTTAAATCTACAGGGAAATACCAAACTCCTCTTTTGTCTCTACTTTGGAAAAGTATAATCCTGTCTACTATGTACAGAGTTATTGGACAAGTGGGCAAAATTTCAACTGGCTGCAGTTCTTGCATGGATCATCTAAAATGTGTGTAAATGGCCTTAGATGAATAAAAACCTAAACCTGTCTCACCATCTTGGTACTTTTGTATTTAAGTGCCGCTCACTACGGCCTCCAAATTTAGAGGATACTGACTTTCCTTTGAAACGTGTGACTACCGTTTCAGCACCTGAGTCTACGATGCTTTTGAATTCTGGGCACTGCAGACAGAAAGGTGGATGCAGATGTTTTGTTTCTTGCGCATGGCTGTCTCTTTTAGAACTTAAACACACCCATTTTAATAGAAACATTGCTGGAGCTTTATTTTTGCAGAGCTAAGAAATTTTGGCGACGCGTGTGAATTTTCACACCGAGTCAGGAGATGTTGTGAAGCGTGTGCAGGCAATGTGTTGGGCTGAATAGAGTTTATCTGACAGTCTCCAGTTTCTGTACTAATTATGTGTGTGTCATGATTTAAAGCACAAGTTTTTCGCTTGATTTGATGGGTAAGGTGACATGTTCATTTTGATGAGTTGATCTTTACAGAATGGCCATAATTAATTTGTCCCAGGAAAATGCCTGGTGAAGTTCTAATGCTCAAAGCCCCACCCACCTGCTGCATCTCTGACAAAAATATCTGCCGGGACAGTGCAGGCTGACTGTACAGTGTCTCCTGCTGGGGACACTTAATGCTCCCTAAGTCCCAGCTTACCCTTTTTAATCAGACAATCATGCAAACATGAAGAGGGATACAGCCAAGTCTACTGTTTTGTCCCTCCTCAACTGAGCTGATGTCAGTCTTCTTCTTTGATTTCTGTAGTAGTGCCACCTTGCTGGTCATTGTCCACTTGCTGTTGCAATTGCTGTACTGATCTTAGATCAGTCAGTTCTATACTTGTGGTCAAAGCCACTTTCCAGACGATTAGAGAGAAAGAAGTATTCTCAGAGGCTTGATACAAGTGCAACAGCTCCCTCTGTTTTGCATTTACACGTCTACAGAGCAGGTGCAAGGAACAAACTGTACTCCAGTGTTCTGGAAGTGCTGTGGGTGTGTTTGGGTGTTGGTGTTTGCGGTGGGGGCGTGGGTGGGGGCAGGACTATTTCTAACTTAAGTAAACTGCTCAGTCACACTACACAGAATATTTGTACTGTACATTTTTTGCAATGCATACTGAGCTCCTTCATTAACATGAAGTAACTGCTGTGTAAATCATTCGCAAGCCATTGCCACTGCTGTATGCTTTATGTCATCCTTATGAATGATTTAATATTTTAATATAAGTTGCAGTAATAAATTTGATGCACAATTTGATGTGACTTGGTGTGGTTGGAATTGTATAAAAGACAACCAAAGTGGCAATGATGCTGTTGTACATCATGAATCATGTAAGATTTTTACTTCCCTGTTTTTAGCGCAGCATGAGGCAGTTTAGCCTTATAATAGCTGTGCATGTTGGCGAATGCCAGCTTTTGATGTGACAATGCTGAATTAAGAAGGGTGTTCGTTTCTTTTTTTCCTCACACAATGGTGCCATGGCAGAAATCAAAACATTCCATGGAAGCATTGTTACCGTGGCAGCCTTCGGAACATCCTGAGGAATGTAGCTTAAAGTGAAACTTGCCTGGAAGGTTTTTACTGAGTCAGGTTTGATGGAGCTGTCAAATGAGTGTTTCCTTGTAATGAACAAATATATTAAGGGGATTAATTTTGACAGCACAGCTCTCGTCAGTGTGCCCAATGATCCAAACTGAATGCTGAGTCGACAAGTTTTATCAGCTCAGCCGTTTTCTGCTTTCTGAAAGTTTCGTACAACAACTTAATTGTGCCCTGTGCCTTTTAGATCAGAATGTCAGTTGTAATATATATCTGTGTGCCTAAAGAGTACCATTTCCCTGGTGATGTATTGTCATTCCCCTACGGCTGATATTTGTGATAATATATGGTTGGCAGGTGTAAAAAGCATTTAGTCTCTCGCCTCTCTAACCATCGTTGAGGGATAAAAATGAGCTCAGTGATTGGACCTGTTCCTGTCTCTCTGGGTTTCAGCTCCTCCTTAAAGTCCAATGGTTTTTTTTTTTTTTTTAAGGTGGAGGGCGGATCTCTGATAGGCCATTTCCCTGATAGACACTGGAAGCTGTTTCCAGGTGATGGCTGAGCAGTTTTCTGCAATGCCAATGAAAAATACAGCAATGAGAGTCCCGAAGCATCTCCAGACCTGCTTGTGTGTTTGAATCCTCTCATGGCCCTTTTGTGGGTTTTTGACTGGAAGGGGACATATTCTTTGTCCCTTTTGTGTCCTCTTAGACGGGTATTTATGACCACTGTTTAGAAGCAGTGTTGTGGGGTGTGTGTATGTGTGTGTGTGTGTGTGTGTGTTTGTGTATGAAGCACTGGGGAACGTGCCTGGGGTTTTAAAGTTTCGCTGAAAAGTAGCAGGGATTCCAATACATTTGTGGATTCAGTATTTATTCCTCCAAGAAACACCGCTGGTCTGTTTTTAACTTTTACAGCCAGGCAGCCTGGGTTTTTTTAAGAGGTGCAGCAAGAGCTAGCAACACTTAACGAGCTAAAGGGAAAACGCAGAATAAACTTGCATATAAGCTCTCCCTGGTGACCACAGCAGGGTATTTAGAAGTGTCTACACTTAGAGTCCACACCCATTGCATGTAAAGCAGGGACACACCAGCAGGGGCCTTCACAGAGAGACACTGTGGGCTTGAGTTAGAACAGCCTTTTCACTGCTGCATCAGTGTTATGGTGTCTGTGATGATTTGCAGTGTTACCAGTCTTGTTCGATCAGAGGTTTGTCACTCCTGCGACAGAGGCAGACAGTGGCAAACCTCTCACTCTGTCTCACGGTGCTGAAGCTCTGGGTACAAGCCTGAGGGGTTTTGGCTAGCATCGCTAAGATCACAGCCATGAGCTTATGATCCGTTTTTTTTTTCTTTTTTTCTTAAGAAGGGGTAGTTTTGAGTTTTATTTTGATTATAAACTTATCTCTGGCTGCTGTACTTGATAGAAATTGCACATTAAAATTCTCTCTCTCTCTCTCTCTCTCTCTCTCTCTGTCTACTTTCTGTTACAGATGAAGATAGAGGATGCCGTGGTTAACAAAGTAAGACTCCATGTGAAACAAAAACAGAGTGAAAGGATGACTGAAGGAGAGAGACCCAAAAATGCAATTTATTTCTCTCTTTGGTTTTCAGCAGCCTTTCACTCTTTCCTTTTTTACTTTCTCCATGTGTGATTCTGTTGGCGACGTGTGTGACCCTGATCATGTCCTGCATGAGTAGGCGCGTTCGTCCGGGCCCTTGCATGCTCCCCGTACTACCCCCGCACCTCGCCCCGCGCACTCAATCCTGCAGGTACTGTAACTACCAGCAACTACCAGTGTGTGAGTGTGTGAGCATGTCTGAGTGTGTTTGTGCACGTGTGCATGCGTGTGCAAGTATGCATGTTTGTCGGCAAATTAATTTTTGTGTGTACACGTGTATTTTGAATTCTGACACTATTAACGGTCATTAAAATATCCTTATCACCTTTAAAATCACTACCACACCATCAAATGAGCATGGTGTAGTGTGCACGGGTACCATGTGCCAGTGTCAGCCTCTGTTTAATGTTTTTATGGCGACTGTTGCATGTGCTTGTGTGCCAATCGTGTTATGTGATTTAACTGTCACATGTTTATGTACTACTTACACCAACAAATTAAGTCTCCCCTGTTATGTCAACCCTTAAAGAGTGCATATGTGCTCATATAGGGACCACATACCCTGTAAGAGTTGATTTAACATTGAACATGTCACTGTGAAGCCTCTTAATGAAAGAGCTGCATGCCTTAATGAAGTGACTGCATGTAGGTGGCGTTTGTTTTCGAAGCCATGATGTGTTGCATGTCCTAGCCTGTCATCACTCTGTCCAGTGCAGTGTTTTGTGGTTAGAGGGAGAGCTCACTGCTGCCTGGATACAGGTTCCAAGAGACGGTCAGTCGCGGCTCCTCTTCCTCCAAACCCTTCGTCCTCGGCACGCGCACACGCTGCTGCTGGACTGGTGTCCGGCTAACCCACCGGAGCCTCTTCTCTGTCTGGCATGGGATGACTCCATGCCCTAACCCCCACTCACCTATAATTCTGTGGCCACTTCCACCAGAAGGGACCCAACCTGTTTTCTAGTGTTTTTGACTTTACAAAGATCAAAAAAGAACAAATTGTTTAACATGACTGAATTCCTTTTCCCTTTTTTGTGCTCCTCAGAGCGTCCCCAGGACTTGCGAAGCACCTCCTCCGGTGCCTCCCACGGTGAGTGTTCGAGGCGCTGCCAGCGAGGTTCTGTTTGGAGCTGCTCGTCACCGCTTCTGGAAGCGCTCACGTGTACTGAGCATCCCGGGCACATGCGGCAGGTTCCTTGTGAAGGAGGGGCGGTCCCTAGCGGGGTTTGGCCCAGTGTTTTGGGGCAGAGCAACACAAGCTCTGCAGTGAATGGCAGCTTTCTTCACCCCCAGACCCACTGCTCCATTAAACACTGTTATTTAATGCTGGGACTGACACCCAAAGAGGCGCTGTGGGAAACTCACACACAAATGTGTGGCTTAATGTCTGAGTTCTGCCTCTGGTTTAAGCTTATTTGACTCTGTAGGGTGTGCCAACAACTATGACTCTCGCCTCTTAAGGAACGCTTGTAGCTTCGTGTGTATGCCACAAACTCATCGCATATGTGTAATCTCATTTTATCTAGACATGCGTTCATTACTCACTCATTTCTGTATGCTGCTTAGCTATTTATGGACTAAATTCCTGAATATTTTACAGTTTGGGCTGCTAATTTAATCTAGTTTTTCACTTTAATTACAACCCAAAACCAGTGAAGTTGGCACGTTGTGTAAATCGTAAATAAAAACAGAATACAATGATTTGCAAATCCTTTTCAACCTATATTCAATTGAATACACTGCAAAGACAAGTTACTTAATGTTCGAACAGGTAAACTTTGTAATTTTTGCAAATATTAGCTCATTTGGAATTTGATGCCTGCAACATGTTTCAAAAAAGCTGGCACAAGTGGCAAAAAAGACTGAGAGAGTTGAGGAATGCTCATCAAACACTTATTTGGAACATCCCACAGGTGAACGGGCTAATTGGGAACAGGTGGGTGCCATGATTGGGTATAAAAGCAGCTTCCTGAAATGCTCAGTCATTCACAAACAAGGATGGGGCGAGGTCACCACTTAGTGAACAAATGCGTGAGCTGATTGTCGAACAGTTTAAAAACAACATTCCTCAAGGAGCTATTGCAAGAAATTTAGGGATTTCATCATCTACGGTCCGTAATATCGTCAAAAGGTTCAGAGAATCTGGAGAAATCACTGCACGTGGCGACAAGGCCGAAAACCAACATTGAATGCCCGTGACCTTCGATCCCTCAGGCGGTACTGCATCAAAAACCGACATCAGTGTGTAAAGGACATCACCACATGGGCTCAGGAACACTTCAGAAAACCACTGTCAGTAACTACAGTTCGTCGCTACATCTGCAAGTGCAAGTTAAAACTCTACAATGCAAAGCGAAAAGCCATTTATCAACAGCACCCAGAAACGCCGCCGCTTCGCTGGGCCCAAGCTCATCTAAGATGGACTGATGCAAAGTGGAAAAGTGTTCTGTGGTCTGACGAGTCCACATTTCAAATTGTTTTTTTGGAAACTGTGGACGTCGTGTCCTCCGGACCAAAGAGGAAAAGAACCATCCGGACTGTTATAGGCGCAAAGTTCAAAAGCCAGCATCTGTGATGGTATGGGGGTGTATTAGTGCCCAAGGCATGGGCAACTTACACATATGTGAAGGCACCATTAATGCTGAAAGGTACATACAGGTTTTGGAGCAACATATGTTGCCATCCCAGCAACGTCTTTTTCATGGACGCCCCTGCTTATTTCAGTAAGACAATGCCAAGCCACATTCTGCACGTGTTACAACAGCATGGCTCCGTAGTAAAAGAGTGCGGGTACTAGACTGGCCTGCCTGTAGTCCAGACCTGTCTCCCATTGAAAATGTGTGGCGCATTATGAAGCGTAAAATCGACAACGGAGACCCCGGACTGTTGAACAACTTAAGCTGTACATCAAGCAAGAATGGGAAAAGAGTTCCACCTGAAAAGCTTCAAAAATTGGTCTCCTCAGTTCCCAAACGTTTACTGAGTGTCGTTAAAAGGAAAGGTGATGTAACACAGTGGTAAAAAGGCCCCTGTGCCAACTTTTTTTTGCAATGTGTTGCTGCCTTTAAATTCTAAGTTAATGATTATTTGCAAAAAAAAAAAAAAAAGTTTCTCAGTTTGAACATTAAACATCTTGTCTTTGCAGTGTATTCAATTGAATATAAGTTGAAAAGGATTTGCAAATCATTGTATTCTGTTTTTATCTACGATTTACATAACGTGCCAACTTCACTGGTTTTGGGTTTTGTATATCATGAATATGGGCAGGCTTGTTGAAGTAAATTCCATCCCAATGTTCGGCTGTAGTTGTGTCCCCTGTTGAGGCACTGCTGCACTTAGTTGGCTGCTTATGACAAGAAAGAATCATCTGTTTTCATTAACACTTTGATTATGCATTATGCCCAGATAAAGACAAAATCTGGAGTGCCTCTTTACACTCACAAGATGCAATCGCCACAGCAGAAAATAACACGTCTGACCATGAAGTGGAATAAAAATATCTGTTTCGCAAACAAGCATTTTCTTATATCAGATCTCAGTAGGTGGTAAACTTTTCAATGCACCCATATGCTGCTCTTTGTGTGTGAATGTGAATCAGTGTCTTTTAACTCAGGAGTTTAGGTGTCTTTATCACTGTGCTTCTCTTTGTCCATCTATCCCATCAGCCCCTGGTTGATGACACTGCCTTGGAGGCTCGCTCTGCTGGCGTCACACGGTCAGCACCCAGCACCGCAGTGGAAGACCATGTATGTATTCCTGTGTGGAGTCGCTAGTCCTAATCACCCCAGTACTGTCACACAATATAATATGAGACAGCTGCATGATGCTCGTAATATGAGACTGAAGTAACTTAGCGTAATATGTAAACTTTGGTTCATGCAGTGGAATAAACAAAAAAATATACAAAGATATATGTAATGTAAGAACTATGGTGAACCTATCATATCAGAAGTTTCAATCTATCTTGTATCTCCAGTATTTGCCTGCATTTCATAATGCATAAGAACACATTGAAATGAAAATATATGAGAGCAAGGAGGAAGGACTTCTGATTTGTAATTTTTCTTATTTTAATGTCCAAGCTGGTGTAATATTAGCCTACCTCAGCTGCCCTGCTGTTTGCCCTAACCCTGTTTGAAGCACGAATGACCCTATATCCGCATTCCTGCAGGGCTCTGTGCCCCTGGATGCTCTCAGCGCTCTGAGCGACACACTGGGAGCCCCAGAACCTGTGCCTGAGCCCCCAAAGCTCGATCCCTCAGAAATTGTCAACGTGAGTGCCATCGCCTTATGCAGAGCAGCGCCCTCTTGTGGAGGCTTCTATCCACTGCAGGAAGAGGCTGAATCTCCTTTCTCGACATGCATCAAATTATAGCCTTGAAACTATTATACCTACATGCAATTCAACCTTTCGAAAATATTGAAAAGCTTGGGAATTTTGATTACATTGCCTTTGCTGTCTTAAGGACTCCCTTGAATGCAATTATAATTTCAATTCATTTCTTAATAAATAGCATCTGATTTGATGAAAGATTGGCAACTGGACTCTCAGACCACTGCGATCAATCTATATAGAGTCATTTTCATTGCATGTGAAGTAGGAGCTAGGCTGTCTTTCAACTGAAACTTCTCTGTATGTGTGTATGTGTGTGTGTGTGTGTGTGTGTGTTTACTACAGGAGGGCCCTGTGGTTACTGAGGAGGCAGAGTTTGTAGGGGAGAGAGAGGACACCCTCCCGCCAGACTACAGATTCCCTCAGGATGGGACAGACCTGCCCCCAGCAGTGGAGGATAAGGAGGTGAACACATCCCTCTCTTTTTACTCTGTGTAACTGTTGTGTATATTATGACCCATGTGTATGAAAATGTGACATTTAGCTGATACAGTTCATAATGTGCCAACTCTCTGACAGAGAGTATCTTACTCTGAGTTTGCTGGGCTCTTTGGATGAAGCTGAGAGAGCTTGGATGTGGTGACCTGTGGTGTGTCTCTGAATTAGCTTGTTGTTGGTAATATTGCCTGGATTTTGAATGGTGGAAATGATTTTTTTTTTTTTAATTCTGTAGTATAAATAGTATTGGTTCTCTTGTGGACCATGCTCAGATATTTTGGTGTGATCCCCCTGCAGCCCAGCATGGACCCTTGCGCAGCTCTAGACATCCTGTCTGGTGACTTCACGTCCACCCCCGCGACCGTGCCAGCAGCCCTCCCCAAACAGGTACAGTGACATCATTACGCAACATAAAACAGGCATATAGGACTTATAATCAAGCATGCATTTGTATAACAACTCCACACTCTAAGGTGTTGCTAAGATCAGAAAAATGTGGTTTAAGTAAAGATCATAATCGTGATTTTACACAACTCTCACCAGGAATTTTTAAGAAACATTCAGAAAAACCTGCTCTTCAGGTTAAAGGCAGATTCCTGTCCCATTGCACCCCTAAACATCGATGATATCGGAGCTATGCAGCATTAGCTCAATCATACACCTACAAAGTTCCCAACAAAGTTTATCTGTGTGAAATGTAGTCTGTTTTATAAAAGTCCAGTTCAGTCCACTTTGTCAAAATCCTAAAATATATTATCATTTTCAGCAAACTTATTTGCAATATTTGAATTTGGCGGCATGGCTCTCTTCTGGGGCCTCCCTGCCCTACCACACAAATGCATGAAAAGCCAGTAGGCAGGGAGAGCCAAAAACCTGCCCTTCCATGCATACGCAGGAAAGCCATTGGTGGAGAGAGCAGCAGCGAACCCCCAGGGGTACAGAACAGAGCAGCATCAGGGACTGTGTCGTCATTGAATAAGTCTAATAAACATGTTAAGGAGGAGCAGGGGATGGAGAAGGGTTGCAAATGAGCAGAGAAAGCGGAAATAGTAGGCAGGCAAAGCATATTTAAATAGGGCACCTTGTTTAAAATTTGCCTGTTGAGCGCCTGGAGGGAATCAGCTCAGCTGTCGGCTGGTGTGGGCTTAGCTTGCGATCTGTACCATCACTAATGAAGGCAGGCTTGCGAGCTACGCCTGACTCCATGATCTGTCTGAACTACCGCTATGCTCAATTTGTTTGTTGAATTGGTGAGATTACAGTGGGGTGTTTGTCGTCGATTTTGCGGCATTATTTTGCTCTCGCTCTCTGTCCTCAGCCGTGTCTGGATGCTCTCAACATGCTTGAAGGAGACTTTGCTGCTCCTGCTTTGGTGAGTCAGTGTGATATGTTCTCTCTCTTTCTCAGACACACACACGCATGCACACACATGCATGAGTAAACTCACACACACATACGTGCATGCATATACATAAATATACCTGCATGCACACACACATGCATGCACACACATACAAATGTTCACAAAGTTTGACATGCGCTGTCTCTTTCTTACGCACGCTCACACACACATACACTTGCATGAATACTCACACTCACTCACACATACAGGCATTCACAGCACACACATGCGCACGCACACATACACATACACACATGTGCTCTCACACACACGCACACACACACACACACACACACACACACATACATACACATGCATGAATAATCACACTCACACACACATACAGGCATTCACAGCACACACATGCATTCTCACACACACACACACATACACATACGCACATGTTCTCTAACACACACATACAAACACACACACACACACACACACACACACACACACACACACACACATCATTTCATCATTTCATGTATTTGTTCTTTGTGCTCAGTCATTAGTAGGGCAGACCCATGTTCCAGAGGCCCCTTTAGATGCCCTGCAGGAAAGCTGCACAGCTCCTGGGGCGACCGCGGATCCCTCTCCTGCAGACACTTTTATATCCCCTGAGTCAGATGCTCCTGACTCCACCCCTGGACGACTCCCTGACTACACCTTAGAGGGATGCCTTCAGTCCACCTCAAAGAAAACCCCTGAACTGTACCATAATCCATGCCCTGAATCTGCCCCAGCACTGGGTCCTGAACTGGCCCATAAACTACTCCCCGAATGTGCCCTTGATTTGAACCCAGAGCCAGCACCTGAATCTTCCCCAGAGCTGGCTCTGAAGCCAAGATCTGAATCTGCCCCAGACTCCCTGGAGATGGATCCTGACTGCACCCTTGAGCTGACTCCTCAGTCTTCCCCAGAGTCGGGACCTGACCCAGGCCCTGGACCCGCTCTGGCTCTAGTCCAGGGTTCTGCCCCTGGCTCTCCTGCAGAACTGTGCCCCGAGTCTGCTTCAGCACCAGCCCTTGAGCTGGACCCAAATTTGACTCGTGACTCAGCCACAAAAGTGGTCCTTTCCTTGGTCAATGAGGTGGACCCTGCTTCCCCACCTAAACTGGGCCCTGAATTTACCTCTGGCCAGGAGCCTCTTCTGGTCCCTGACTCCATTCCTGAACCAGAACCTGCTGCCATCACAGACCAAAACAAGGTTTGGCTTTATAATTTCCCCCTTCAGGATATTGAAGTCCTAAGGGAGGTTAAGGGCATTCACTTCATACTGCCCTGTCACACCTTTGTAACATGCTGTCAGGGCATATGCTCTTACTGACTCATTACCCTTGTAACAGCCAGTCAGGGCATTTGCTGCTACTGACACATTACTGTTGTAACAGCCAGTCAGGGCATTTGCAGCTACTGACGCAATACCAGTGTAAATGCCAGTCAGGGCATTTGCAGCTACTGACGCAATACCATGGTAAATGCCAGTCAGGGCATTTGCAGCTACTGACGCATTACCATTGTAAATGCCAGTCAGGGCATTTGCAGCTACTGACGCATTACCATTGTAAATGCCAGTCAGGGCATTTCCTGTTACTGACTCTTTAACCCAGGTATTCTCAACATTTTTCATACAGGGTCAGTGTCTTGTCATGTCCTTACACATCTGGTTGTATTAATCATTCCTGAAAGTATTCGCTTAGGACCTTGAGTAGAAGAATAAGGTGAGCGACTCATTGGTTGGAATGAAAGTCTGAGCACACACTAGCCCTTTTGGGATAAGGTTGAGAATCCCTGCGTTAGCCTAATCCTAATCAAAGCCTTTCACGACATTTTCTGAACCCAACTTGTCACTCATATTACAGATTGCCAGGGTATTTGCTGCTACTGACTCATCGTTGCTGTAACAGCCAGTCAGGACATGTGCTGCTACTGACTTGTTACTGTTGTAACAGCCAGTTAGGGTATTTATTCCCACTGACTTGTCAGTGTTGTAAGAGCCAGTTAGGGTATTTATTCCCACTGACTCGTTGCTGTTGTAACAGCCAGTCAGGTAAGCTACTGCAGCTTATTATTCCTATACCCAGCAGTCAGGGCCTTTGCTGCTACTGACTCACTATGCTTATAACAACCAGTCAGGACATTTGCTACAACTGACTGATTACCCCTGTAGCAGTCATTAAAGGTATTTGCTGCTATACCGACTCATTACTGTTTTCAAAAGCCAGTCAGGGTATTTACTGCCACTGACTTGTCACTTTTTTTAACAGCCAGTCAGGGCAGCTACTGTAACTCTCTCACTACCCTGGTAACAGCCAGTCAGGGCATCTGCTGCAACTGATTTGATACCCTGAAAACAGCCTGTTAGGTAATCTGCTGAAATGGACTCAACACCTATAACAGTCTGCCAAGGCTTTTGCTGGCATAATAAGATGTAAAAGAGCGTGAGGGGAATTTTTGGCCGGCACTCCAACCCTCAGAGAGAACCTGCCATTGATCATCATGTCAGATAATAATCAGAAAAAGGCTTTGGTTATACGGCATTCCTGCTGCATGCCTTCACTTGCAAAGTGAAGCTAACAAGGTCTAAGATAACGGTTAATGGCCACTGAAAATGGTGAAATTCTACACAGACACTTTCCATCAGAGCATTCTAGATACTCTTACGCTTTTAGAAGGATTATACATGCTCAGCAAAAACTCAAAACCTTAAAAATTCAGTCATTGACGTCTTTGCTAATTTAAAGGAGAGTTTTGGTAAATATTTCAGTGTGGCCTGTCAAAGCAAAGGAACGAATGGGTGCCTTTAACATGAACAGCCTGGGTGCTGCAGGAGAGTGCTGCAGCCATTCATGTGTATTGTAAAGACATATATTATTTATTAAAAGTAGAATTCATGCTGTGGATAACGAATCTAGATGGCAAAGGAAAGGGGAGGGACATTGGAAACACTGCCCTGGCGGCAGATACCGGTCTGTTCGATAGGTGCCGCTGCCCCTAGCCCAGTCAAACCATCCCACTTTCAGTGCATCTCACTTTTTTCAGTTTGGCGTGTGACGCTTTCAGCGAAATTGGCTGAGTCATTATCTGTCTGCTGGTCTATAACTAGACTGCTTTCCTTTCATTTAACAGGCGGAGGAGGCCAAGACAGACAATAAAGCCAAACAGGTAAACTAAATTCACATCCAGGATGGCTTCAGTTCTGTCATTGACGCCAACCTGAACTCAAACCATGAGAGATAAATTTTTAGAAACTGCGCCTGGCAATTACATCACGTCCTCTTCCCGTCTCCACAGACTTCAGCTGACGGGACTCCTGCCCTTATCGCCTGCGATTTCGGCACTTCTGCCAACTTGCCCACTGACATACCTGTGGTAGGTTACTTCCTTCAGTACTGAAAAGAGATTTTGCATTCAGGTACTTCTTGGTGTGAAAGGCCATGGATATGCACTGCCCTTATGTACCTGTTGGTATTGCTGCAGCATATGGGGTACATAATTAAGTCCCTTGTGTAAAGCCAAAATTGTTGAAAATAAAATTAAAAGAATATAACTTTTTAACATTGAGCAGGTGATGGCAATGTTAATTAAGTCTGGGTATTCATCTCAGAGAATATTGACTGAAGGTGCAAAATGGTCAAACACAAAGCTGCTGAAAGTCACTAGAAATCAGGAAAAGGAATATATGAAGTTTTGGTTTGCAGAATTTTGTACATTAATGGGTGTTGTCTGGTCTAGAGTGAATCTTGTCACTGATTGTCTTCAAAATTGCTGTCCAAGGCTGTCATACATCTGATGGCAATCCCGATCCCGGCACATTTCAGACTGCGTAAACTTTCTAAACTTCAGCAATAGTGTCATCATACACATGCCGGTAAAATTAACATTTAAACTGAAACTATTGAAAAGTCACAGAACAAAGAAAAAAAAAAACTGGGACAATATGAAAATCTCGAAAATTATGGAAGGTATGAAACTGTCATGTCATCGAATAGGGGCAAATTCACAAAATCTGTGACGAACATGATACAGTGGATCATTTTGAAAGTTTGAGGCAAACTTTTATTCATGTCTCCTAGTATACTATACTGTGTGACTGTCAGTTGGATAGAGCATTTCTGAAAAAGACATTACTGCATCGATAAGATTTGAGTATCCAGTGATAGTCAGAATATTGCTGAAATAGGAATGACCTGTGACAGAGTTGACCCCTGACATGTTTTTCCTGTGATACCGCAGGACTTACTGGATGAAGCACCAGCCATTTCTGACCTTCCTGGAGGAAACATGGTGCCAGCTCATAGTTAAATTTTTACAGGTACGAGTCTGCGTCGTGACACGTGCGCAGGTCGTCAGGAAACACTCGGTCTGTGCAACAGGAAATGGAAACCGACATCGCTCATCAAAGCGATGCAGTGTCGCATGCAAGACCACCTGGCATTGGTTGTGCTGCTAGTTCTCTGCTTGAGCGCAAATGCAGAATATGCTCTATGCGACTCCAGAGTGGGAGTCTGTTTGATACTCCCACTGAACATAATCATACTCAGACTAAGGCAGTAAAATAAATAAAATAGAGAAAGATATAGGAATCAGTCTTTTGTATTCTGTCTTTTGTGACAATAATTTGAAACACAGAATGTAGATAGCGTTTGCTACAAATACATTTTGAAGTTCTCTATATGGAGGTTTACTTCAGGTTTGTAAGCACTTTGTCAGTAGGTGTGTCTGCTGCCAGTTCATTAGTAAATGCTGTGTAACCATTTGATCAGTGGTGGCTACTTAAGTAGTAGGGTTCCCTCATCTGGTGGGGGGGACTCCAAATGTAGCGCCACTGAATGGTAGGCGCTAAGGGTAGCTAAGTGTGGAGAGGAGGACGCCACTTGCTACTTCGGTCTGTAAAGTATTCCCCCTTTCCCTCTGGAGGCCTACTTCAGTGAGTCCAAAAAATAAAACTTTTCTTTGGTGACTACTTCAAACTTAGCCCAGGAATGTTTCTCAGGAAAACCCAGGAGGGAAAGCGTTAAGAATCCGGGGGGTATGAACAAGTGCATTTTGTATGCCCTTACTCAGCAGCTCTCACTGCACTTGCGTGATGTTGGGGGTGTGAGTAACAATACTGTCAGAGTAGAAATGAAAAATGAGAAAGAGAAACCAATGCCAGTCAATAATTTGTGTGACCCCTTAGATCCATACTTGAAATCTGAGAGTAGTTTTCAGTTTTAGGTCCCTTTCATCACATTATTTGTTCCCCAAATTTCTCTTCATTTGGGTAATATTTTGTGTTGAACCCTCCTGCAGTAAGATTTTTAATTTGTAATTTTATACATACTATATATAGGCATTGTATGATATTTATTACATTGTCGTTATATTTTCTGCTATGCTACTGCATAAATGGTGGTGTGTGTCCATGCTTGTTTGCTTGTGTGTGCAGGTTTGTTTCTAGCGGTTACCCCTTGCTCTGGAAAATAATTAGCTTTGTTATTGTTTACTTGCAGATTATGTAGATATTAAAAAAAAGAATTCAGGGCATATGTGCTAACACGTAATAGATACATGACAGAGCATGTAATTGATTGTCCCATTGAAATTACTGGGAATTCTAATATCCTGAGAATCCGAAATAAATTTAATCCTCTTGCAGGTACTGCCCTCTGGTGGCTGAGCTCTGCTATATCAAGCTCGTATTCCTCTTGTTTTTCTCTGCAGGAGGTCAGACGCCTGGCTCATACTCAGCAGGGACAGATGGACAGAGAGAAAAAGGAACAGGGCTCTAGATTTCACATGGTTTACTTTTAAATGATGGGGAAAAATTGAGGACTAAAAGAACGCAAGCCCAGCGCTGTGCCTTGGTTCACACAACACATGCCATAAAGTAACATTTCGCAAAATCAATGAGACTGGAAGGATTTTTATCTCTTTTGTTTTGATTCGTGTCACACTGCGTCAGAAGATTGCCACACTCTGTGCCGCTTCATGCATACTGGTATGTCATGTAGATGTTGACTTCTTAGCATCACATTAAAAAGCAGGCTGAAGGTGGCTCTGATTACTATCACTTTGACCTCTAACACTTCATGTGAAACAAATTTAAAATTGTGTGCTCTGCCACCCTCTGGAATTTTCTCAACCTTATTTCCACTGTGTTGTTCTAAAATGGTAAAATGCCCACCTTGCTTTTTGACCCACTGTCTAAGGTATGGTTCTATCTCTTCAACATGAGAAGACTTATGTTTTGTTTGAAGTTTAGGCGCTACAGGCGCAAGCAGTCACAGGAAATCTGATTAGTCCTGCGAAAGACAAGCATAATGGCCAAAATCATGAATTCTATTTCTTAAAAATAATTTATAGAGGACTACACAGGTGGAGGGCATCAGTGAGTTATCAGTGCTTGTGTGAGAACTGGCTGTCTGAAGTCTAATTGTATGGCTACATGACATGAAAATTTGTGATTATAGTACACTTGATTTTATGCCTCATATATTTTTCATTCAGCCCATCCAGTGCAAAATTACAATACAAATTCTTAGCTGTGGAAACTCTTTCCTCTGCTAAAATCCATTATACAAAGGGAAAGCTCAGGTCTCATTAAATAAGGTATAAAACAATACAATGAAAGTTAACTTTTTACTTTTGACTCATCCACAGAGGGATATGATAATCATTTGTCTGCAGTACTGGCAAGCCCTCAATCACAGGGGATTTCACGGTGAAAATTTGCCATCAATATACCCAGATTCTTAAGTGGTTTTAAGGTTTACCTTTTAAATGAGAGAATGTACAACAAGTGGACAAAGAAATGTAACAAAAGGGAGATTTTGTGTGTGTATGTGTGTGTGTGTCTGTGTCTGTATGCACATGTGTGTGCATGTGCGACAGAGTGTGTGTGTGTGTGTGTGTGTGTGTGTGTGTGTGTGCGTGTGCGCGTGCGTGAGAAGGATGTCTCATACGTCATTGGTTGCTTGTATGATTGCTTGCCATCTGTAATTTTCTGTTGAGTTTACGTTGTATAAAACCTAAAACAATTTTGCCCTGTACATGACTTCAGTCTTTTAAAATCCATTGTATCGTTGAGTAATGAATTAAGCAAATCTTTTTAATCTCGCCATCATCTTTGTCATCTTTTACTTCACTGCTTTTCTGTTTTTTGTTAACCAAATCTTTATTTGTGTAGTTCCTCCCTTAGAAAACCCACACCTAATTACATCTGTAGCCTTCTTAACAACTCTGCTGAGATTTGAGCAATATCACACTTTCCCCATGGTCCAGTGCTTTGATAGCGACTGCTTATCTTGATTTTGACGAAGAAAAAAAAATACATTTTAGAAATTACATTGTTTTTTGTTGAATGGTTGTGGGTACTGTTGCTTTAGTGATGGTGTTTATGGAACAAATGGATTGCAAAGTGTTTTGTAAAAATTAAAAAAAAAAATAAAAAGGAATATCTGGTATCTTGTTTGTTTTTTTTTTTGTTGTTTGTCATTGATAAATTGTACATACATTGGTATTTCACCTTCAGACCTTCCAAAATAACTGGTTTAAAATAACTCAAAAGAAAATATGAACATGTATCTCCTATAACAGTTCAATCTTTCGTTTCAAAGATGTATGTCAGAAATTAAGCCCGCATCAATGCTTATTAATCAGAACACTTGCAGGTAGTTGTGTAGAGTATTTCACAGTTTATGCCTCCTTAGACACAGACTGTTACATAATTTCCTATGCGTCTGTATCCTCATGCCTTGTATGCTGAAATCATTTATCAACATGTATAGCGAACATCAGTTGCATACTTTAACCCTTTTAAAGAAAAAGATCACAAATATGAGAAGAATGTTTATGAGGGAAAATTGTCTCAGTAATTTTTTAATCACTATCGGGAACGGAGTTCTAGAACACAGACTTGAAAATGCACTCTAAAAATAGTTAACAACCACCACAGCGCTGTATCAGGCAATTAACTGTAAGCAATGCAATTTACTTTTGTTTGATTCATGAACAACACAACAGAATTGCTGTAATATGTGTAATCTGTAGTATTCCTTAGAAATTTTTGGAAAAAAAAAAAGTATGAATGGACAAAACAGTAAGAAATTACCTCAGAATTCTATATCTCCTGATAATGGATACTTTGGGTGTACCCATGCTGCTAAGAAACTGCTTTTTAATCTGCCCTCGAGTTAACTACTATTATTATTATTATTTATTATTTAATAATAATAATAATAATAATAATACATATTACTATTATTATTATTGTGAAGAGGAGTAATGCATTACAATGGACAAACAATTTCAATACACGATCTCAACTAATTATACAAAGTTAGACATGATCTATATGTCTTTGCATTCATTACTCCAACACGCATACACTAAGTCTCCTTGCCTGCGAGGATGAGGTGGCTTTGGGCAGCTTGTTGTATCTCTCAGGATTCACTAGATATGCCTATTGGGCCTGGGAATAGACAAACACTGTAAGAGTGAGAAAAACTAGGCAGTAAAACTTTGAAGCTTGTCTCTCGCTACAGGGATGGAAGGGGCTTACCTTCTCTTGTAGTGGTGTGGGCACCCTCTTGTTCGAACACCTGAAAGAAGGTCAAAATCCAGAATTTTGAGCAACAGCAAGTGTGTGAGAGACTGAGGAATGATTTCATGCACTCAGGAACCTGCGTACATTCCTATTGAATTGCATGAAAATGTATCAATGAAATATCTCTGAAATATATGAACTACAAAACCAAAACCAGTGAAGTTGGCACGTTGTGTAAATCGTAAATAAAAACAGAATACAATGATTTGCAAATCCTTTTCAACCTATATTCAATTGAATACACTGCAAAGACAAGTTACTTAATGTTCGAACAGGTAAACTTTGTAATTTTTTGCAAATATTAGCTCATTTGGTATTTGATGCCTGCAACATGTTTCAAAAAAGCTGGCACAAGTGGCAAAAAAGAGAGTTGAGGAATGCTCATCAAACACTTATTTGGAACATCCCACAGGTGAACGGGCTATTTGGGAACAGGTGGGTGCCATGATTGGGTATAAAAGCAGCTTCCCTGAAATGCTCAGTCATTCACAAACAAGGATGGGGCGAGGGTCACCACTTAGTGAACAAATGCGTGAGCTGATTGTCGAACAGTTTAAAAACAACATTCCTCAACGAGCTATTGCAAGAAATTTAGGGATTTCATCATCTACGGTCCGTAATATCGTCAAAAGGTTCAGAGAATCTGGAGAAATCACTGCACGTGGCGACAAGGCGAAAACCAACATTGAATGCCCGTGACCTTCGATCCCTCAGGCGGTACTGCATCAAAAACCGGCGTCAGTGTGTAAAGGACATCACCACATGGGCTCAGGAACACTTCAGAAAACCACTGTCCGTAACTACAGTTCGTCGCTACATCTGCAAGTGCAAGTTAAAACTCTACAATGCAAAGCGAAAGCCATTTATCAACAGCACCCAGAAACACCGCCCGGCTTCGCTGGGCCCAAGCTCATCTAAGATGGACTGATGCAAAGTGGAAAAGTGTTCTGTGGTCTGACGAGTCCACATTTCAAATTGTTTTTGGAAACTGTGGGCGTCGTGTCCTCCGGACCAAAGAGGAAAAAAGAACCATCCGGACTGTTATAGGCGCAAAGTTCAAAAGCCAGCATCTGTGATGGTATGGGGGGTGTATTAGTGCCCAAGGCATGGGCAACTTACACATATGTGAAGGCACCATTAATGCTGAAAGGTACATACAGGTTTTGGAGCAACATATGTTGCCATCCAAGCAACGTCTTTTTCATGGACGCCCCTGCTTATTTCAGCAAGACAATGCCAAGCCACATTCTGCACGTGTTACAACAGCATGGCTCCGTAGTAAAAGAGTGCAGGTACTAGACTGGCCTGCCTGTAGTCCAGACCTGTCTCCCATTGAAAATGTGTGGCGCATTATGAAGCGTAAAATCGACAACGGAGACCCCGGACTGTTGAACAACTTAAGCTGTACATCAAGCAAGAATGGGAAAGAGTTCCACCTGAAAAGCTTCAAAAATTGGTCTCCTCAGTTCCCAAACGTTTACTGAGTGTCGTTAAAAGGAAAGGTGATGTAACACAGTGGTAAAAAGGCCCCTGTGCCAACTTTTTTGCAATGTGTTGCTGCCTTTAAATTCTAAGTTAATGATTATTTGCAAAAAAAAAAAAAGTTTCTCAGTTTGAACATTAAACATCTTGTCTTTGCAGTGTATTCAATTGAATATAAGTTGAAAAGGATTTGCAAATCATTGTATTCTGTTTTTATCTACGATTTACATAACGTGCCAACTTCACTGGTTTTGGGTTTTGTACATCAAAATGGTACAGAATAAATTACTTTGCAAATGACACAGCAGTAGCTATAAAAATATTGGAGCAGCCCACATTACAAATGAAATGTGCAAGTGAGCTTGGAGGGTGGTGTAGGAGAGGTACAGGCGGATTATGGTCTACTTAAAGCAGCAGCCAGCTGTGCACTGACATACTGTGGGTTTTATGGGTGAAATGGGTGTTGGGGAGGGGGTGGGGGAGAGAGGGACTCACGGCTGCAGTGCCGGATAGTGAGGATGAGGATGAGAAAGAGGAGGATGCAGCCAGCGATCAATGGAGCCAAGATGGCCACCTCACAGTTCCCTGCTGAATCTGGTCTCTTTGCTGAACAATGCAGAGAGACAAAGATGAAATGCTATGGTCACTGCTTTTCTGGATATAAGTCTTTTAGTTCAATTTATTGCCTTGGTGAAGAACAGGGATTGGGATAAGAATATAGCATTTCCTTTGGGACACGATTTATGTTCAGAATCTAGTATAAAAATTTATGGACATTTCTCCTTACCAATGAATTTGTTTATCTATTTCACGTTTTTTTTTTTTTTTTTTTGTTTTTTGCGAAATGTGCTGTAATGTACAGTGATGATTATTCACTTCACAAAAATGATGATAAATCAGAAACCAAGTACTATTCAAGTATTTATTTCATGTAATATTGGATCATATAGATGGAAGTAAACAAATAACAATATATAGTAAAAACAAAAATAACCTTGTCTTCTTGAGAGAAAAAGTCAATATCCAGTCTGGCAACCCTTTGCTTTGATTACAGCATTAAATCTTTCAGGTATAGCTCTCACATTTTTTTTTAATTTCCTCACTTGCTAAACCATTTAAACCATTGCATGCGGTTTGACATTTGTTCCAAAGAGATTCTTTGGATGTTACAACAGATTTACTCAATCGGATTAAGGTCTGGATTTTGAGGAGGCCAAGTCATAACTTTTATGTCACCAGATGTTTCTTTCTGACTGAGAAAAATATTGAACAACTTAGAAGGGTGTTTAGGGTCATATTTCGTAGAAAATAAAATCCCCGACCAATCAGTCTCTTTCCAGATGGCAATGCGTGCCTCACAAGGATGCTGTAATACTTGTTTTAATCCATGATTCTGTCGATTTTTACAAGATCATCGGCTCCTTTCCAGCAGATTGAACCCCTGACCATAATATTACTACTTCCATGTTTTACTGAAGGGTTTAAACAGTCATTTTTGAAACGTTCTCCAACTCTATGGTGCACAAAAGTTCTGCGATTGGGCGAGAAAATTTCCAATTTTGATTCATCAGTCTAAAGGATTTGTTCCCAGTCCACTAGTGCCCAATCCTTGAATTTCTTGGCAAACTGAAGTCTTTTTTTTGATGTTTCCGGCTCTTGGAAGCAACACAACTAATCAGCCCATTTTGACAGAGGCATCTGGAAATAGTGCATCTTGATACTTTCATTCCTTCACTTTTGCTGCAATTAATATCATCACAGAGTTGTTGTGCTGTCAACCATTGATTTTTTTTACTCGTCATACACAGGTAACAAACATCAGAGGCTCTCAACTTCCATTTAGCACCGTTATTGTCACTGGTTTTCAGTAAACCAGTCTCTTTGAAACACTTGATAGTGTTTCTTACAGTGCCACGGCAGCATTTAATGTCTTCAGCATCATGTAAGGCCACAATGCGGCTACAAACAATCTCAGAGAGCTCCTTCCATTGTGCCATCGAGTTTAACGTTGTGACAATGCCCAAAGTTCATGTCACCATATATATTGGAACAACTGACCATCAGAGGTATCTTTGCAGAAAAATGTTGCCTCAAACCAGTTTAAACAAATCTGTTAGTGGCCACGTTTCCCAGATTCATTTAAGAAGATCTTAGCGCTAAGAGCTTTAGATCCTTCTTAAGGCTTCATTAAGAAGCAAACGCGTTTCCCAGATTCCTTCTTTGCCTAAGATGGCTCCCTCTTAGCTGAACTCTTCTTTGGAGCCTTCTAACTCCTTAAGAACGGTCTTAACTGGGAAACGCAGCCAGTATCAATAATCATGGAATGAGCCTTCAAACATGCATTCGGGCTATCCAAGATTCAAAAAATAAAATTTGTGACACTGTTTAATTGCTATAAAAAATTTATGCTTTCAGTGTTTTGTTTATTACCCATATTTTTACCTCAATATATTTGTGGGAATGATTTTTTGTTCACATTGCCTAAAATAGGATTTTTCAATACATTTTCAACAAAAAATTGTAGAGAAGTAATTTATTACCCCTTTCAGATAAAAGTGGTGGTGTATAATCATCACTGCAGTGCACACTACTGTATTTTCTGATTTTTTGGGGGAGAAATTTTTCCAAATTATTTCAACCATGTATCTATTTATTTTCTGACTTATAGTCCCATATTTGAATGGTGTTTAATCTTTCTTAATTTTTTTAAAAAAAGCATTACTTTTTTGGTAAATAATTCACGGCCTAAATAGCAGTATTTTCTTTTCTTTTTTTTTTTTTTTACTTCATTCCCATTTAAAACTGCATATATGTATTCAAAGCACATAATGCATTCAAATAGGCTGAGGCTTGCAAATAGATATTTGCTATGAAAGCCCATAAAAACCAGCAATTGCGGCAAAATAGCGGAAAAAAAATTAAATCGAGTCGCTATTTGCGCGGACCTCCCGCAGTATGAGTTAGTGCACAAAGGCAGGCATAAACACCTACATGTTTTGCAGGGACAGGGAGTCGTTGTGGTGCTGAGTGGAGTGGCAGTCGTCACTACAGGCGTTGTTGTGGTGGTAGGATCTGGATATAAAATCACAATACAATTATTTAAATATGGCGTCAGTAATGTAAAACAACAACAACAACCACAACAATAATAATAATATTAGGCCTAATTGTTATTTACGAGTAAAGCACGCAATAGGCCTAGCAGCGAAACAGCATGTATTCGTGGGGACCTATACATTTAAGCAAACTATCACAATATGCAACATAAAAAAAAAAAAAAAAAAAAAAAAAATCAGAAATTCAATTTCTGTGCATGGATAACTCACCGGGCGAGCCAGCGAGGATAGTGGTGCCCCCAAACGATAAATTTTGCCCCTGGGTCGTTGAGCAGCCGTACACACCACTGTCGCGCTCTTTGTTGAATTTTTTGATATTCAGTTGCTTTTTGCTCTCGATGGTCGTGCCCTTCTTGTCATGGTAATTGTTTACCGTTCCTTTGCTGTCCACATATCCTATGATGTCTATCCCCGTGTTCCCAACGCGGAACCAAAGGACCGTTGAAGGATCGTATAAATTGCAGAGGATTGATGCTGATCCTCCATCCGAAATAAATATAGTCTCTTCACAATCTGTGGCTGAAAGTGACAAAATATCAATTGATACCCTTAAGCGCCAGTAAACTACTAATTAGGAAGCTAAGCACTCGTTGTAGGCCTATTTTTTTTTTTCATGTGCACGCTTATAAATAATTCAAGCTTTAGTTTCATTGTAAGTTAACGTTATGCGTTTTACCACATTCCTCTGTGAATTTTACGGCCAATTAAAACGTTAAGAGGAGAGCAATATCTAGAATAGCATCTAGTCCTCATGTTTAGCAGGTATTTTCATTTTTCATAATGATTAAAACAACTAAAGAATAAATTTGGTGGGGTGCTTCAAAATCGTATGTAGCCACCAAAACATGATTTAGCTAAATAAACATCATTTTTAAATCAATGGTTTTCACTAAATGGTTCTGTGTTAAACTACTCCAGATGGAGCTGTTTACACAAATGTCAAAAACACTGTGGCTAAGCTCTTGAAAATAAAGAGTTCTCGCGCTGTAATAAGATCCCCATTAAACAGAATTAATGGATTTAAGAGAAATTCACTCAAAGAAATTAAATGTTGTAGGTCTATTTGCTTAAAAAGTATTCCACGCATCCGTGTTAACTGTCTTCCAAGTAACTTGATTTATGAACTGGGCTTAGAATCCTTTGCTGTGACTGAAAAGTTAGTCTACTTAACTCAGCCATATAGGACTGGTTGATATAACATCATAAGTAGCATAAACCAACCATTTCACCTCGTTGAATGCTGAATAAAATAAGTAATGGCAGGTACATGGAAGCAGGCAGATTCATAGGCAAAGGCCGCAATACAACCGTCCAAATGTAGATAAGAGCAATAGCCTACCTCAACTGGCAGTATGAATTTTCTTTATTAAAAAAATGTAGTAAATACTTACATAGAGCCAGACTGAAGAAAATAAGGAAGTTCAGAGAGATTTTTGACATGTTTTCGTCGCGAGAATATGTGACCCTAAAGCGATGTGAAGTTGGGTTTACAACGAGGGTGAGAAATTATGATCTTTCTGGGACTGAGGCGACACACACAGGAAGTAGACGTGCGACATAAAAAAAATACAGAAGATAAAGGCTAAACTTCTGTGTTATGGGTATTTCATATAGATCATGTTGTTATTTACATTCGGTTTATCGGCTATATGAGTAGGTATTAGATCCCTAATTATTCATGAATCAATATATTTATATTTTCAGGCTCGACAAATACATTTTACGAATTAAACAGGCATTGAATGCACATAGCAGATCAAGCTGTAGCTATATGATCAAAATTCACCATTTTGCCGTCCCACACGTAGTAGCCTGTAAAGCAAGCCTAAACAAACATCATCAAGTGGGAATATAAAAAGCGGTCTATTTCAGGAAGTTTGTGAGGTAGCTTATACTATAGTATTACGTTTTTTTTTTCTCCTAATGGTTTAACCAGGTTATCAGGTGGGCTATCAGCCATCAAGTACCCCATGCATGTAAACTTCGTTTCGTTTTTTTTTGTTTTTTTTTTGTTTTTGCATTCAAACTTCAACTATCCGAATAATACGAGCTAAGGCAGGCTTTTAAATATTTCTAAGGCAATTATGATCAATCGCTCCCTGGCAAACTGGAAAAGGACATGAAGAACGTTTTTAAACTTTGGAGCAGTGTCCGCTTGGTAATAGGACAATACATAGGATATATACAAGAAACACAACCTACGCAACAACTGGACTTAAATTTGGCTCAGACTCATTCTAATAGTAAATAAAATGTTCCTCAATGTGCGTATACAGTGCAGTAGGCCTATTGACTCGACAGCCAATTAACTAATATCGGGACATGTGTTCTAACATAGCCTATCACTAGACTGAGCACACTCGCATTTTCGCACGGTCCGAGAACAGAGCCCACCACAGACTTGAGAGAGTGCTCACACCGGATAGTGGGCTATGAATTTGTGTATTTTGTCATTATATTTACATCTAGTGTAACTTCGTGTTCTATGCAGGTCCTCAAAAGAATGACCGAATTCATAATACTGTAATATGGGGAGTAGGCCTAATTCATCTTTTCGCAGGTATTCGGTTGGAGTAATTAATAGCCCAGCTGGCATTTTAACGTTTTTTTCACTTTTGAATCAATGTATGGATCATAGTTGAATCGCCGTTGAATTATGTTTTGATTTTGAAAGATGGATCAACGTTCATTTCGCACAATGTTGTTTCAATGTTGTTTCAACGTTGAAACAAATCTTATTCAAATTTCAGTGTTGATTTGAGATCATTTTGTTAAACTTTTTACAACCATCAGAGTTAAACGTTGTTTCAATAGCGTTTCAACGTTGAAACGACAACTGACATAATTTCAACCATATTTCAATGATGAAGGTCGGTCGTGTGCCGGCTTGGAGGCTACGTTTTATGAAAGCAGAAAAATGAATTAATGCATGCATTTTCCTCGTATTTTCAATGAGCACACCAGGAAAAATGATCGAATTAGCACAGCAGTAATTCGCATTCGAATTACCTGCGTTATAAAGCTGGAGTATCACCGTCACAGATCATTGCGTTTCACCTAATTTGGTGCTATTCATGTTTAGTTGGACTATTTACGTTCTTGTTAAGCCAGTCATAAAAAAATAAGTGGTACAACATATCCGCAGTGCGCGATATGGCAAACGAGAGAGGTTAAAGTGTGGTTTTAAAATACATGACCATATTAAAGAAGAGAATGAATCAAGAGCTTCAAAGTTGCTGAAAGTATGGACCCCTATAGCAATAAAAGCTTATTATTATTTTTTATTTTTATTTTTTTTGATAATGAACAACTCAATATATAAAAAATGGTAAATAAATAAGTTTATGGTTAAAAAAAAAAAAAACCCGAAATAGCCTATCCTTAATAAATGACCGAATTTTAATTCAGCAACATAATTAAAGGCCTACTTGATTCCGCTGCGTTTGCAATAGGCCGACAATAGCACAGCAAAGTGCGCTGTGAACAGGGGACTAAGATTGGTCATGACAAGCAAAGCAAATCCCCACATTACATTAACAGAATGCAAGCGAGAATGATCTCTTTTAACATGGCAAGTACTGTCTAATTTAGAGATTGTTACAATTACGGGATAGTGATTGGAAAACCAGAAGTGATCCCGAAATACCGTAGTTGAGAACTATTGGTCTATATTATCCCCCATTGGCAAGCCGACAACATTACAAAAGTCACACAGTTCCAAAAACACGTACATACTTGTATTTACACACATCAAATGAAACCGGCCTACCTGTCCTGCGCCACTACCTACAGCTTTCCAAACCGTGGGAGTAGTAGGCCTATACGAGAAAAGCACCTGAACCAGCAAGCCTACCGGACACATGCATTGTACAGGCGAAATTGCAAGCAAACTACGCGACACACATTAAGTTTTCTAGTTTAAGTATGCCCATTTATACCAGGGACTTGGTAATGCAGTATCAGTATTGCATTATTTCTCATTCTCACCTTCATTTCTCTCAGGAAATGGGCTATGGGCTGCAAACATTGCTAAAACTACTCTTACTAATACAAACGTAGTACTATTAATACCACTACAACTACTACTACTACCAATAATAATAATAATAATCATCATCATCATCATCATCATCATAAAAGATCATAAGAATGGCTGCAATACATCACAATGAGTACTTCAATTTAATTGCTGGTAATATAGTTTCCAATTTTCATATAGTAATAAATGTAGACTTATTTTCAGGAGAACTTTATATAACAATATTGAGGCTGAAAATTCCCAAAAATTAAGAACATATTAAGAACATCCTGAGGCAGAGAACAAGTAGATAATACAATGTTTAGACCCCTTACTGCACTTTATAGTTTGTCAGAGAGCCTTCACAGTTGTTTAACCCTTTAACTGCCTGCTTCCTTCTAGTCAAACACATTTTGAGTCACTGTATCTGATTTAAAGATAACTTCAACCTGACTAAGCCATCTTTAACATTTGGGTGTGGTATGTTATGCTGAAAGAATCAAATCAGTTAAGTTGAATTCATCTTGCAATTAGGTATAGTGACTCAAAATGTGCTCTACCAAAAAGATTGAGCCGACAGTAAAAGGGTTAAAACGCTATTTGCACATAAAATGCAATGTCTTAAGCCATTATTAATGAAAAATGGTATTTATATGGTATGCATGAACATAAAACTTTTAACCAAAAGGGGAGAAAAAATACTGGAAACGTGCAAAAAACTAAATATCTACAAACTAAAGCATGTAATGGACATATAATCTGGGCTCTGTGCTCCAGATAGTCCCATGGAAGTGCAATTATACTTTGATCAGGTCATCGTGCAGACTATTGAATGCATTTGATTTCACCCTTGTGTTTTTGGAACCATTCTTTAATGTTTTAGCAGTGTGTATGGAGGTGTTATCATTTTGGAGTTTGGGGACATCATGAGGGAGCAGTGTTTAAACTACAGGATGCTCTTAGTCTTGTGAAATGGCTACATATTGTGTACCTTCATCTAGTTTACAAATCCATGAAGGGCAATCATTGGTTCCACTGAGTCCAGTGAAATAGCTGCCTTCACCATTCCAGAACCATCATCATATTTAATAATTGGCAATAGACACTGTGGATTGAATGTGTCCTTTGGCTGTCTCCAAGGAGAAACACACCAAGTTGTATTAAAGAATGAAATTTGACTTATTTCACCTTCTGTCTTTCAGTGGTCCAGGTAATGTCAGCCTTGCATCATGTAATATTTTTGTACATTATATGATGGTTTCCAAATGGTGGCCCTGCCATGAAGGGCTGTAGTTCTGTGGTAAATAGCAACTGCCCTATCAAGTGTCACAGGGAGTGGCAGGACCCAAATGCAACACAATTAACACTGATGAATCTTTACTGGCTTTCAATGATTTCTGGGCAGGGGTAAACAGAATGCAAAGCAGGGTAGCTTGGTGTAGATCAGAATCTGGAACTTGTGGATCTTGAGTAGAGCCTTTCCGGGAATTCAAGGGAGCAGGCACCGATGGCGGGATTCGAATCCCGGTCGCCCACACAGCAGGCAAGAGGGTTACCACTGGGCCACTGGGGCAGGCTAGCTTGAGGCTGGGCCAACTGGACAGTAACCACTCAGGCAGGCAGGGGAGGGGTAAGTCGGATGGCTTGGACAGGGACGCAGGAGACAGGAGACAGGAACCAGGAAACACACAGGCAGAACTCGTAGACAGAGGCAGAAGGCTTTCAGGTTTACCAGTTCAGGAACAAGAGGACCTAGTCAGAGGCAGGCAGAGTCGATTCCAGGAAGTCAGACCGAAGACAAAGGCTGGAGAGTAGTGCATGCTGCCATGACAATCTGGCAAAGAGTGAGTGAAACAGAGCTGCTTAACCCTCCTATTATGTTCAGATTAATAATCCATTTTTGGTTTAGGTCAGTCTGATCCCCGCAATGAAAAACTACATAAGATGTTTGTAACTGAAAGTTTTACCCAATCTCCTCTCAGCTCATTTATGCCCTTCTACTGACCATTTCAATAGCCAAGTAAATAAAACATGACTCCCCCCATCCTCCCCTTATACATCAATCATCGATTTTACATGATATAGCAAAATGAATGGGACCAAATGTGAAATGAATGAGAAATTAATTTGAACATGCCCTCAGTCTCAGGCAACACCGCAAAAACGGGATCAAAATTATGGTTTTATGTAATAATTGATCCTGGGGTCAAAATGACCCAAACAACACCAATGCTTACAAAATGTGTTCAGAATATGAAATATTTTTTCAGTGAAATTCATGGTGTACCCGTAAAGTTAGGGGGGGGGAAAACTAGCAGGAAAAAGTATGTTAACCATGTTTTTAGAGACGTTGAACATTAAGTTGGGTCGAATTGACCCAGAACATAATAGGAGGGTAAATACTGGCAGGGTAATGAGAGTCAGCTGAGAGCAATTGCAGGAGAAGGGGTGTGGCCAGGCAGAGTAAGAGGCAGCAGCAGCAGAGCAGACTGTGACACCAAGGCCGACTTCCAGCGACCAAGTCGTGTTACTCGAGTAGTAGATTGTGAACCGAAATGACCCCTGCGCGCACATGTTTTCATAGCTCTGCGCCCGAATGGGAGGATCACGGACATGAGTAACGCCAAGGTCTTAGCCGCGTGACGTCACTACTCGAGAAACCCTGGGTGATGTGGGGATTATGATCGTGAACTCTGACCCTAC
This sequence comes from Gymnothorax javanicus, assembly GCA_029692085.1. Classification (NCBI taxonomy): domain Eukaryota; kingdom Metazoa; phylum Chordata; class Actinopteri; order Anguilliformes; family Muraenidae; genus Gymnothorax; species Gymnothorax javanicus. The sequence continues at coordinate 28,978,624 of CM056194.1, read as the reverse complement.
TGTTCTAGAACAATTTTGGTCACGTGACGCTATGATCTTAGAAATTTGAGCGAAACACGCGTAACACAGGTACGACAAGGGTTACTCGCGTAGGTCGCTCAAAGTCGGCCCAAGTGTCTGTCTGTCCCTGTTGGAGAGCTCTAACTTTCAGCACAGTGCTTTTTTATTGTTTCTCTTTTTTGGCGCTAGGCATATGTAGAGATAATTTTTCAGACAGCACATCTGAAAATTTTGCAATTTTTGTGATCAATGCCCCCGCAATCCGGGCACCAACTATTAGTCCCCTCTCGAACATGTATGTATCCTCATCTTGCTTTGGAGACTTACTTGAAAACGTGCCGCAGGTTAGAACTCTTTTAAGCAAGCACATGTTGCTAATGCCCCATTCATACACCGTGAATGTAGCTGAATTATTCACTCACAAACAGTTTTATGTAGATCGCCAGCAAAAGCCCCCAGTTCTGAAGCAAAACTGGCTTTTGAACGGCAACCGCAAACTGACAATAGACTCTCCGCGCAAACTGTTTTAAGAGTAATCTAAGTGCTCACCAATGCCCCGCACACCAGAAAGAATTCAGGCAGGCTAAATATCTGGTCGTGTCGGGGACGGTACCGCCATCAGTACCGCCAATGAGAGCAGACATGGGCTGGGGGAGGGGAGGAGTTGAGAGTGTGGAAGAACACTGGACCATCCATCACCAGCAGCCAAAAAACCATATGCAGCACTCTAACTACTACAACATGGCTACAAGAAAAGTTCTGCAGACTTTTTGGACCCAAGAAAATTTATTTAAATGCATCACATTGCGCCATTTCCTGTCTCACTCCTCACATATGTTTTGGACTGCGTTCCAATCTGAAAACATGCTTACTTCTTCATACACACTCGTCCTCCAATGGAGGGCGGAATCCCCAAAAATCCCAGATGTAAGATGGCCACCACCAGAATGGTGATTCCTGTCCAGTCTTGTTGAGGGAAGGCCAAATTTTTATTGCTCAAGCCCTCTGTTTTCCTCCCTAAAACTGAGCTAATAAAACTCATCCCTCCAAAGTTTGATACTGCCCAGACTGCTTTCCTCATTCTCCCTCAGTAAAATTTTCACCTCCGCCATTTTATTTGTGCTGGCAAAAGGAAGAATTATGGCAGGAAAAATGGCATACAATTGTAAGACTTGTGTCAAAGCAGTGTTTCAGTGTGTAATATATTACAGGTGTATATGCAAATAGCAATGTTTGCGGTTGGGAGGCATCTATTTTGCATTTATGTATTTAACTTTACGGTTCATTTTTGTTGTAGTCTATAGTACCTGTGAGGGCTGCTCCAATACTTCTTTTTACAAGAAAACATTAACTATTCGCATATATGAGTAGCGAACATGATAGAAGCTTGGCTGCTAGCTAATACACCGATGCGAGAGCTGCAGCAATTAGACAAGCACGCCTTCTTCTTCTAGCGATAAACATACAATACAGAGTACGTGTGAAATGAAAGAACAGCATACAGGCAACTAACTCAGTCTGCTCTATGGTAACAAAAGCTTCCCATTGGCTTGTTGAAAAATGTTGAAGTGCAGAAGAAACACGTGGATCATTCCAATTCAAAGAACCACAACCCCTCCCCTCCATTGCTCTCCCTCGCTTGGGGAGGGCTCCTTCGCCTGCTAGGTCACTCGGAAGGCTTACTCGATTGGAGGAAAGAAGTGAAGGGAGCATTTTACTTCAGATTGGAACACAGCCTTGGTAGAAAAAAAAAAAAAAATTAGTTTGGAGACCAGGCAGCTTCGTACTGTTGGTGAAAGATCTTGTAATTGGCTTTTCCAAAATGAGATACTGGCGATCACTACTCAATGCAAGCCAGATTAGTGTTCGTCTACATCCTAACTTACATCCCGACTTCATCCTGATCTCATGCATATGTGAGCAACAACCTAACGAGATCAAAGTGACCACAGTTTTGAGAGCCAGGTGCTGCACTTGCTCCCTGCTGACTAAGGAGAGGGGCATGATTGGAAATGTCTGGCTGTCCTCTGATCACAGAGCGAATTGGCTCTTATTTTGACCAACTGCCACGTCTTGTAGAAAATCCCAATTTTATGTGTAAATGTAATATGTGATGCTTAATGAATGAATGTTTAATCTGTTAACAAAAAAATTGTGCATAGGTGAAGGCAATAAAAGCATACACAATATCTTAAGCAGTGCAGCTCTCTACAAATGTTTTTTTTTTAAATTCTATTTCAGATATTTTTATTTCGCTCTGAAAGAATGTGGTCTGCAAGCAACAGGTAGTATACAGATGGATCTTACCGGATGTAAATACTTCTATGACTTCCTGTAAAATCCTTGAAGGCAGCTGGAAACTGGCCGACTTGACTACAGCTTTTTTGTCGGTGTAGTGTGACTAAGGCATAACTAACATTCAAATTAATAACAACCAGCTGCGTATATGCATTTGGTAATTGCGGTTTTAATACTTTAAAATAATCGCTATTTTCAGGGATGTTTTCTGTAGCCTACATGAGATACATGGTGTCATAAGTCATCCGAAAAAAAAAAAAAAAAAAAAAAACTCTCATTAATGCCTTCAGGGCAAGAAAATCTGTCACACAAGACACATATGAGTAACAGCCTCTGCCCACATAGATTATGTCGGGTTGGGGTTCCCTTACTGGTGACTAATTGAGGAGAGGGCGCAAGGTATTTTCTTTACAGACGACGACACTGCCGGTGCTCCGAAAATTTTAATGCCAAATTCTCGCAAGAGCTTTGTATTCACTGAAACTCCAGTAACACAATATTGGTCGAACCAGAAGGCTTTTATTTAAGATCTCACAAATGGGACACAGACAAACCCTCGAATTTTGCAAGCATTCAACAAATGGGAAAGCTGTGTTCTAATGAATGAGAATATAAGTGTATGCTAGGTTCAGCTTTGAAAATACAGGACTAACAGCATTGCATTTTCAATATACGTTGGCCTTAACTGACTCAATTATGAGGCTTCATGAGATGCGAAACAAAAAAAAAAAACCCACTCCGACTGCGGAAATAAACGACTTTGCAAAAATGCAAATGCTGAGCTTATTTACAAGAGTGTATGATTAAAAAAATAATAATCATATTTTGTCTGTGAGGTCCGCCGGTACGCATGGTCTCCACGCCCAGTGAAACAGCGTCCTGTCAGTCGCAGGAAGTCAATCAGCTCTTCTCCAACTCCTACCAGATCAAGAAATGCGTGTTTATCTGCGCGTTATTTCCTCTTGTGGAAAGTTATAACTATTAAAGGTACATAAAGCTTTCGACAACCCAACTTGCATTTGTTCGTCAAGCCGTAGGCGGACAGAAAAAAAGAGCATCGTTGAAGTTCAACTGTGAAATGCAACCGATAGAGCCTGGCTGAGATTATGCAACCTGCTGTTGTGTCAAGTCTGGAGGATGCGCATAGTCTAATGGAGCAATACTGCGTGCGAACTTTCTTTACGTTGGTAAACTGGGCGAGTCACGAGGTGCGACCTAGAATACCACTTCGCGATTGGCTGAGCCGCCCGATTAACGAATATTTTTAACATAAGAGCTGGATATCGCAACACCAATGACGTAATCCACTTCAAAGCTCAGTATCTTGCTTCCGTCAATCGCTGGTTGTGTTGTTTATGAATATTCATGATATTTCCCGGTTCAGTGGAAATTTTCTTACCGTATAAAGTACCAGTGAACGTCATTCACAAAGTCAATTACACACTGCAGTCTGAAGACACAATCTTAATTTCTCTTAATTTCTTATTGCTGGATTGACTAGAGTCTGAAGGTTTGAATCCGTCATTGTATTGTCGACAAAGAAATGACAACGATATATTCACAAACAGCCAAGTTTTCAAATCTCTGCTGGAAAACTGACGGAAGCTTGTGGCCAAAATGGTGCAATGTGCAAGCAGACCGTGACGACATGGACTCAATGAACAAGCAAATGTCCATATCAATGCATTGCATTAACACACACTGCATATATGACAATCAGGTATTGAATTTGACAGGGCAGCCCAAGTACTGAGTTTGCCTAACACTAGCTCACTCAAGGCTATCTGAGCACTGGGCTCACAGACCTGCAGCTGGAGTGATGACTTCGGGCTGCGGAGCAGTGTACATGTGTCCGGCCTGGGAGATTGAATATTCTGCCTGCCACAAAGTCACAATGGGAAACAAAATCGCCATGAGTCTCACTTTAAATGGTCATTTAACAAGTTGTGAAATTAGAATATGCACCACTATTAAATTATTTAAGAAGTGTTGCTTTTTAATGTAAAGACAAAAATTACTGTATTAATCTGAGTCTGTTTAGCAGCATAATTTTTTCCTGCATGTATAGCGCACCAAAATAAATGAGGTCATTTGAAGATCATACCACATTGAAGACAGTTATAAACAGCTGTATTTATAATGAAAGAAACTCACTGTCATGTCTTGAACATCAATCAGTTGTTTGTGAGTAATATTTAGTTGTCTTAAAAACAATACAGCTGTCAGGATGCTGAAGGATTTATTTTACAGCCATTTTTGAACGCAAAAAAAAAAAAAAAAAAGTCAATTGTTACCATAACCTCAGCGGGGATTTTGTGTTTGTTAGTTTGTTATTCCAACTACCGTCTGCACAGCCCTATTTTTACATCATCCATGCTAGAAAACATGATTAGACTGGTAAACAAACAATGAACAAGAATATTTTTGCATGATCTATTGTGAGATCTTTGTTATATGTGGGAATTTTTAAGGTGTCTCTCTCTCTCGCTCACTCTCTCTCTCTCTCTCTATATATATATATATATATATATAGATACACACAGTGCTGTGAAAAGGTATTTGCCCCCTTACTGATTTCTTTTTTTTTGGTCACACTTAAATGTTTCAGATCATCAAACAAATTTTAATATTCGACAAAGATAACCCGAGTAAATATAAAATGTAGCTTTTAATTGATGATTTAATTTATTAAGGGAAAAAAGATATCCAAACCTACCTGGCCCTATGTGAAAAAGTAAAATCATGCTAAATGACATTTTGTTAAATCATGAATTAACTGTTATTCACCACATTTTTGAGTTCAATTTCACCAGCCACACTCAGACCTGATTACTGCCAGACCTGTTGAATCACGAAATCACTTAAATAGAACCTGTCTGACAAAGTGAAGTACCGGTAGGCTAAAAGATCTCAACAAGCAACACATCATGCCGCGATCTAAAGAAATTCAAAAACAGATGAGAAACAAAGTCATTGACATCTATCAGTCTGGAAAGGGTTACAAAGCCATTTCTAAGGCTTTGGGACTCCAGCGAACCACAGTGAGAGCCATAATCCACAAATGGAGAAAACTTGGATCAGTGGTGAACCTTCCCAGGAGTGACCAGCCTACCAAAATTACTCCAAGAGCGCATCGACGACTCATCCAGGTGGTCACAAAAGAACCCAGAACAACATCTAAAGAACTGCAGGCCTCACTTGCCTCATTAAAAGTCAGTGTTCATGATTCAACAATAAGAAAGAGACTGGGCAAAAATGGCATCCATGGGAGAGTTCAAAAGGCAAAAACCACTGCTGACCAAAAAGAACACAAAGGCTCATCTCACATATGCCGAAAAACATCTGGATGATCCCCAAGACTTCTATGGAAAATATTCTGTGGACTGACGAGACAAAAGCTGAAATTTTTGGAAGGTGTGCATCCCGATACATCTGGCGTAAACCGAACACAGCATTTCATAAAAAGAACATCATACCAACAGTCAACCATGGTGGTGGTAGTGTGATGGTCTGGGGCGGCTTTGCTGCTTCAGGACCTGGACGGCTTGCCGTAATTAATGGAACCATGAATTCTGCTCTCTACCAGAAAATCCTGAAGGACAATGTCCGGGCATCAGTTGGTGACCTCAAACTCAAGCGCACTTGGGTTAAGCAGCAGGACAATGATCCGAAACACACAAGCAAATCCACCTCTGAATGGCTTAAAAAAACAAAATTAAGGTTTTGGAGTGGTCTAGTCAAAGTCCGGACTGAAATCCGATTGAGATGCTGTGGCATGACCTTAAACAGGCCGTTCATGCTTGAAAACCCTCCAATGTGGCTGAATTAAAACAGTTCTGCAAAGAAGAGTGGGCCAAAATTCCTCCACAGCGATGTGAAAGACTCATTGCCTGTTATCGCAAATGCTTGATTGCAGTTGTTGTCGCCGAGGGTTGGCACAACCAGTTATTAGGTTTAGGGGGCAATTACTTTTTCACACAGGGCCAGGTAGGTTTGGAAAGCTTTTTTCCTCATTAAATGGAATCATCATTAAAAACTGCATTTTGTCTTTAATTGGGTGATCTTTGTCAAATATTTAAATTTGTTTGATGATCTGAAACATTTAAGTGTGACAAATATGAAAAAAATAAGAAATCAGGAAGGTAGCAAATACTTTTTCACAGCACTGTAATATATATAGTGTATAGAATATGAAACAAGTAAATTTTCCATTTGTAGCAGGCTTTAGCGAGGTTTTACTCAACGATTTTCATAACTTTCTGATGACACCACCAAGAGTATAAGATTCTGGTTATCACATAACTGGATTTCGAAATTTAATAGACAGCGAATGCAATTCCCATCAGTGCCCATTATAGGTTTTCATTGAGCTAACTCTATCGCTCTGCTAACTTAGTCACTGAGTCACAGACATTCGCATTTGTAAATTCAGTCAACTGATTAGCTAGCTAAAGTTAGCTCACTAGCTAACAAACTACTGTTACATAGTGGTTATGAAAAAGAACTGTATGCACACTAGCAAGCTAGCTAAGCAACATTAACTTAGTTATGTGAGTGGCACTTAGCTAACTTGCTACAGCGCTGAGCCATATCGATTTAACCAATGTTACACTTGGTATTCAGTTTGGCTGAATATTAACAGCGTGACATGATGCAGAGCAATTTTTTCCCCACGCTCTCAGCTAATGAAATTTTCGCACATAATATCAAAAATATGTCATGAGCTGGGCTATGGAAGAAGTACCACAGTCATGTGATAAGTATGTATATTTGATACTTTGAAAAAAGTGACATGTATCTAGATCTGCAACTTCACAGAATTAAATTTTATCAAGGCACAATATCAGTCAGTTATGTGAGTCAGTCAGGAAGGGACATCGTTTTTTACAAAATGTCAAATCTGGGGAAGTCCACTTCAAGAGGGTAACAGAGACAAAACACTTACTGACAGCTTTTTTTGTATGTTTTCTGTTTTTATGTGTGATGTTCTTTCTTGCATTTTACTGTGACTCTAGTGTAACTTTTAAAGCACCTTGTAACCTTGATTTTGAAAGGTACTATGGAAAGAAAGTTTATTTATTAATTTATTTACTTGTATGTCACACTATTTACACATCCTGAAGGGGATTCTGTTGTTCTGATATGGAACAGAGGTGGGAGGTTCGAGATATAATAATACAAAGATTTGGTCAGGGTTTACTGTTAATCACCCTCTTTGTGTTTCCATTCTACCTGGTGTTTCCCAACTTCCCCTGCACACTGACCTCAAGCTGAGTCAAACCTTCCGTGCCTTAATGCCTGACCTCCCTCTCTCTGTTTGTATGAGCCTACCTGGGGTACCCTGGTTGAGTCATCCCAGAACCAAGAGGGGGATTCAATCTGAAACACCTTTGCAGCAGTTTTTGTGTTGTGTGTGTGTGTGTGTGTGTGATTGTGTGCCTGGCTCTGTGACTAGTGCTATTTCGTCCCTCACTGCTCGTATTTGTGGACTCTGAGCAAATTACTGACAAAAAGCAAAGGAATCTGCTCTGTAAGTATAGCTTTGTAAGATGATTCTGGCCTAGAAACTACTTCCTGTTGTGATGATTAGTTTACAGATTGCTATGTTGCCTGATTCCTTAGGCTTACTCAGGGAATCACTCAGCACAATAAGCATGATAGATCAATGCAGTTGTGACAACGTGTATGCTGGAGTTGAATATGCTCTATCGTACTTTGTTTAGCATGGGATATTTCTCCTTGTAAACACCACTAATCAAGCTGTTCTATATTGCTTGTGACTTGCTGATGGCCTTGCTAGTTAACCTGTGAACATGATAATTAATTGGTGTGTTGCGTCGGGACGATTGATCAAGGAGGCTGTTATACTAGAGGTTCTTCTAAGTTCTTTTTTTTTTTTTGAGGCTATGCCAAAATTAGAAATACCTGGCATAGTTAAAGGAGAGAGTGAGAGAGAGAGAAAAGAAAGAATGAGAGAGAGGAGAGAGAAAGAGTGAGAGAGAGTAAGAAAATGCTTTCAGAATGTTTTATTCAATATTTGAATATTCTGCTCTGAAATTTTTCTTCATATATTTGTGACTGTACTCCTTAAAGGGCTCATATTATTCTTGGCAATCAAATTCTAATGAAATGAGACAACAAAATTAGCCACAAGAGAAACCGTTTATTGCGGCTGTTTTAAAATTGTTAACCCTTAATCCATGGACATCCACAAGGCAGGTTATAAGCAGTGTGGCTTGTCCAGTTATACGGTAATATTTAAAGTTACGATTCATGCTATGCACAGCAGGCTTTGTCCTTGATTAATATTAATCAGGGGAGGCTTGCCTCTTAACATTTAAACAAATACAAATGTGTTTAATTAATTCAGAAATGGACAGAAAGCAATAGCATTATAAACTATACATAAAGATGATTTAAAAGCTCTGGGAAAAGTGCTTTGTGGTGAGATTGAATAAAGTATTGGTCCTTCAGGGCAATTCAATGAGTAGGACACCCTGGTTAGTGTGTTTTTTCCTTGTGGCAAAGCCAGTAGGCCCATCTGTCACTGTGAGCGGTATGGAATGATCTTTACGACTTACCATTCTATTAAAGGTTTTAGAATTTAAAAAATACTTTTTTGATGATTTCAAGATATTTTTTATTATTTAACGTGTTGTCAATTCAGGTTACTTTGGAGTCCCATTAAATTCAAATGTAAATGTGTTGTAAATTTTGAGGTCAACAGAATAAATTTACAAAAAGACTCCTGCAGCTTTGTTGAAGTAAAAAAAAGTGCAAGAAATGTAATCTCCTCATAAAATGTTGATGTATTATTATCCTGTTGTATGATTGGTGTCCCTGTCTGTCTCTGATTTCACATGGGACATATTCTACCGAATAACTGGGGAAAAAAATGTTCTGGTATGCATGTCAAGGGGTGGACATCACTGTATTGAGTCCATAACTGACATGAATGCATCACAATTTTTAATTGCATACATATATATCAAAGGAAATTTACTTTTTTATATCACTCATGAGACACTGCAAGCATATAGCAGATAGCTTGAGGTTATTAATGGCTCGATAACATGCATTGCACAATGTAACATTTCAGAAATATAAAAAAGTTTATATAGCTGAATGAAAGTGATCACTTTTTACTGAGCAGTGCAAGGTGGAAGTTTGGCATTATGCAGAATTTTGAGAAAATTTGTGCAAAAAATGATAAGCCATGTAAATGCTTAAAATTAATTAAAATCGGAGTGCTCGTTAGTGCTGGAAAAAAACACCTGGTCAAATTAAAAATTCACACAGTGGGTTCATAGAGAGCCTCTGTTTCAACCCAAAATGCAATAGAAATAGCATATTTGTTTGGAATGATAAAATACGGGTGCAATCCAGAAATCACATGAACATTGGTGAAAAATACATCACAAATGTTTCAAAAATGGCAAGATTTTCTCTACAAAAGAAATCAAAGAAAAAATAACTGATGTTCAGTTGTTTTAATTTATCTGCCACCATTTTAATAGTTCCTGAAAATTATTTTTCAGATAGTATAGCAATACTAACAACAACATTTTCAGTTTATAGTAAAGTACAACCCCATTTCCAAAAAAATTTGGGACATTGTGTAAAATGTAAATAAAAACTGCATGCAATGATTTTCAAATCATTTGAACTTTATTTGAAAATAGTATAAAGACAATATATCCAATGTTGAAACTGAGATATTTCATTGTTTTTTGGAGAATATGTGCTCATTTTGAATTTGCTGCCAGTGACACCATTCAAAAAAGTTGGCACAAGGGCATGTTTACCACTGTATTGCATCACGTCTTCTTCAATCAATACTCTGTGTTTTGAAACTAAGGAGACAAACTGCTGTAAGGTTTGAAAGCAAAATGTTTTCCTATTCTAGCTTTATGTAGGATTTCAGCTGCTCAATACTTTGCAACCTCCTTTGTCATATTTTTCGTTTCATACTGCACTATATTGTCAGTGGGTGACAGGTCTGGGCTGCAGGCAGACCACTTTAGCACCCAGACTCTTTCGCTACAGAGCCATGTTGTTGTAATGCATGGAGAGTATGGTATTTGGCATGGTGTTGCTGAAATGAGCTAGGCCCTCCCTTAAAAAAGGCATCTGGGTGGCAGTAAATGTTGCATCAAAACCTGCATTTATCGTTCACCATTCATGATGTCTTCACGGATGCGCATGTTACCCATGCCATGTGTACTAATGCACCCCCATACTATCATGGATGCTTGGCTTTTGAATTGTTTGCTGATAACAAGCTGGATGGCCCCTCTCCTGTTTAGCCCAGAGGATGTGGCATCCATTATTTCCAAAAAGAATTTCACATTTTGAATAGTCAAACCACAGGGCAGTTTTCCACTTTGCCTCAGTACATTTTAAATGAGCTTGGGCCCAGAGAAGAAGGCAGTGTACCTGAATCCTGTCTATATGTGGTTTAATCTCTACATGGCAGAGTTTTAACTTGCATTTGTGGATGCAGTGACAAACTGTGTTTGCTGACAATGGTTTACAGAAGTGTTCCTGGGTCCATGCAGTGATTTCCACCATAGAATCCTATTTGTTCTTAATGGAGTGCTGCCTGAGGACCTGAAAATCACAGCCATTCAAAATTGGATTTGGCCTTGTCCCATGCATACAGAGATTTTTTTTTTCTGGATTCTCAGAACCTATAAATGATATTATGTGCCATAGAGGATAAAATCTCCAAATTATCTGTAATTTTAAGTTGAAAACGTTATTCTTAAATTGTTGAACTATTTCCCCATGCAGTCTTTCATAGAGTGGTTAAGCCCTCACCATATTTACTTATGAAAGACTTTTTGTACCCAATCATGTTTCTGACCTGTTGCTAAATAATCTAATTAGCTGTGAGATGTTCTGCCAGTTGCCCTTTTTTTAGCATCATGCAACTTTTCCAGTCTATTATTATCCCTTACCAACTTTTCAAAAACATGTTGCCTTCATCAAATTCAAAATTTTTGGAAATAGGGTTATAAATTTAATAACATAACATAAACATAAATTTTTAAAAATAACAGTAGAGAAAAATGTTATTATGAATATATTTTATATATATATATATATACAGTGGTGCTTGAAAGTTTGTGAACCCTTTAGAATTTTCTATATTTCTGCATACATATGACCTAAAACATCATCAGATTTTCACAAAAGTCCCAAAAGTAGATTTAGAGAACCCAGTTAAACAAATGAGACAAAAATATTATACTTGGTAATTTATTTATTGTGAAAAATTATCCAATATTACATATCTGTGAGTGCCAAAAGTATGTGAACCTCTAGGATTAGCAGTTAATTTGAAGGTGAAACTAGAGTCAGGCGTTTTCAATCAATGGGACAACAATCAGGTGTGAGTGGGCACCTTGTTTTATTTAAAGAACAGCGATCTATCAAAGTCTGATCTTCACAACACGTTTGTGGAAGTGCATCATGGCACGAACAAAGGAGATTTCTGAGGACCTCAGAAAAAGGGTTGTTGATGCTCATCAGGCTGGAAAAGGTTACAAAACCATCCCTAAAGAGTTTGGACTCCACCAATCCACAGTCAGACAGATTGTGTACAAATGGAGAAAATTCAAGACCATTGTTACCCTCCTCAGGAGTGGTCGACCAACAAAGATCCCTTCAAGAGCAAGGCGTATAATAGTCGGCGAGGTCACAAAGGACCCCAGGGTAACTTCTAAGCAACTGAAGGCCTCTCTCACGTTGGCTAATGTTAATGTTCATGAGTCCACCATCAGGAGAACACTGAACAACAATGGTGTGCATGGCAGGGTTGCAAGGAGAAAGCCACTGCTCTCCAAAAAGAACATTGCTGCTCGTCTGCAGTTTGCTAAAGATCACATGGACAAGCCAGAAAGCTATTGGAAAAATGTTTTGTGGATGGATGAGACCAAAATAGAACTTTTTGGTTTAAATGAGAAGCATTATGTTTGGAGAAAGGAAAACACTGCATTCCAGCATAAGAACCTTATCCCATCTGTGAAACATGGTGGTGGTAGTATCATGGTTTGGGCCTATTTTGCTGCGTCTGGGCCAGGACGGCTTGCCATCATTGATGGAACAATGAATTCTGAATTATACCAGGGAATTCTAAAGGAAAATGTCAGGACATCTGTCCATGAACTGAATCTCAAGAGAAGGTGGGTCATGCAGCAAGACAACGACCCTAAGTACACAAGTCGTTCTACCAAAGAATGGTTAAAGAAGAATAAAGTTAATGTTTTGGAATGGCCAAGTCAAAGTCCTGACCTTAATCCAATCAAAATGTTGTGGAAGGACCTGAAGCGAGCAGTTCATGTGAGGAAACCCACCAACATCCCAGAGTTGAAGCTGTTCTGTACGAAGGAATGGGCTAAAATTCCTCCAAGCCGATGTGCAGGACTGATCAACAGTTATAGGAAACGTTTAGTTGCAGTTATTGCTGCACAAGGGGGTCACACCTGATACTGAAAGCCAAGGTTCACATACTTTTGCGACTCAGATATGTAATATTGGATCATTTTCCTCAATAAATAAATGACCAAATATAATATTTTTGTCTCATTTGTTTAACTGGGTTCTCTTTATCTACTTTCAGGACTTGTGTGAAAATCTGATGATGTTTTAAGTCATATTTATGAAGAAATACAGAAAATTCTAAAGGGTTCACAAACTTTCAAGCACCACTGTATATATATATATATATATATATATATATATAACTAAGCTCTATGAAAGAAATTAGGTTCAAGATAAGATAAAATATACTTTATTGTCCCCAAGGACAAATTTGTTTTGGGCATTAGTGCGATTTGAAAGCTGTTTATCTTAAAACTACATGCATGGTGGAAGACAACACAACTGACAAAGTGCTTACTGTGCAGAAATAATACATATATAAAACCATACAGATCTTCCGAAGATTCTTGAGTGACTGATTATAGCAGTAGTTTCGAAGTATATGAAGGTTCTCTAGGATGCAGATCCTAAATTTGTTGACTGCATTTTATTACTCTGTGAGTTAAAAAAAAAAAAAAAAAAACAGGAATTATAAAGTTATATTAATCGGTTAATCATCTGTCAATCTCCTTACATTTCTACTGCTCAAGTTTGCAGGAGGTGATGAAGGGGGTGGGAGTGGACTGCATGGAGATCAGACATCCATTTCAGCATACGTGAGCCAGCGTTGGGCAGGATTGAAGTTTGGTACCTTCTTTCAAGCAATGTGTCATCCTCAGAACAATGAAACTTTGCCAGGAGGTCAAATTAAAACTTAGTATTGTTAACAGTTCGGAATACTAATTGAACAACCAGACATTTTTGATATGTGCTAATATAACAATGTGTGCCCATGTTTGCACAATTTAACACAATAAAGAACCTTGCCATTGTTTTTGTGCTTGTCTGAGCCAATTACAAAAAAACTGTTAAAGGAAGTAGCATTGCATTGTAAATTCAAGGACAGTCCTTTAAGACCATGTGCTTTCAGTCAATATTGAAACAAGAAGGCATGAATCAAATTTGTAGGACTTCTTTGCCTGAACACTGAATTGTATAATCACCAAGGTAATGATAATTTTGTATAACTATTTTAAATGCAAATGTCTGTGCCTGTCACCAAATGTGCAAGTTTTGTTGTCCAATAAAGTCTTTTTGATGTTCGATGGTTGTTTCATCATGTAAGTGTTGGATTTTCTACATCTTTGTTCATTGCGAAGGAGAAACGCATTTACCCCAACACGTGCACTATATAGCCCACCACAGACCCACACATACTTAGCTACACACACAGCTGTGTCCTACAGAACACATTTCCTTACATGCACAGCCAAATGCTCTTACACTCTCGTGCCACATACACATGCACTCACACACTGTAAAAAAAAAAAAAAACAAATTCACAAATGTAGACATGACCAAATGCACTTTCATCCAAACACACACACACACACACACACACACGTATACACAAATGTACATATGATTGATGATACATGATTGGAGGATATAACACTGGTATGAATGGTCACATGGCTACTATTATAGCAAGCATGCCATATTCATGCGCAGAAGTGTATTGTTCTTCATTGTCATTAAAAGAAACCAAAAAAAATATTGTTTCACTCTCCATGAAAATATTCTTCGCTCTTCAGCAGTATTTTACAGGTAATTTCGTGAGCTTGAAGCCCTCCTCTCCATCCCACTCTTGCCTCCTCTTTCTGCCTGTCTGTTTTTCTCTCTGTCTTTCTCTCTCTCTTTCTCACTGCCTGTGGCATGGTCTGTGGTCTCTCTGTGGTCTCTTTGTTTCGGGGCAGAGCCGAGAACCTTGAAGTCGAAACATCGCTTTGGGTTCAGTTCATAAACTCATGTAGAGATAGCATCTCGACGCACATAACACCCTTTCTTCCACCCCCCCATCTCTCTCTCTCTCTCTTTCTCTGTCACTCTCTGTCTCCTTCACCTTCATACATGCACACACGCACACACACAGATACACAGAAATATACAAATACACTTATAGGATAGTGTTTTAACCATCTAGCTCTGCCATTTGGGTAACACTGTTATTTTATAAACGTAACAGGATGCAATTGTCTTTTCAGGGAATGGAATATAAACACTGCAACTCCCACGTCTGAAAGTAACCAACTTTCTTTCACTCACACATCCTGGGGACATGGGCCGTGGGCTCGAGTGCGTCCTCTGTTCCGGACAGTCATATGAAGACAAACTCACGCACATATATGTTTGCAGATGTACAATGACGTGCTTTAAAAAGCCTTAATGAATCAACTGTATTTCCAATTGTCCTCAGTTTCAGCAGCCAAGCAGAAAATAAGAGAGAGAAGTGTTTTTCTTTTGAATTCCTCTTGCCCATTGAGTGTAAATTGCATTTCATTCTCCTCGATGCTAACTTCCCTTAACCTCTCTCGCAGAACCTTATCCAGAGGCAGAAGGTCACTTCCATCTCTGTCTTACGTGCACTGCAAAGCTCTCGTTTTGCATTTTCAAACTGCTGACCTCATGGTCTCCCACAGACCACAAAAACAGTACTTGGCAGACCGAGCAACAACCAATAAGGAACTTTCAATATTTCATGTGGCAAACATTATAGACCAGTCGTGTTTGATTCATGTCCTGAAATAATAGATTTTATTTCAAAATCATAGATATTGACAAACATTCATTCACGTTCATTGCTAGATTTATTTGCTCTGGTTCACCAAACCATAATGAAAAACTATGCATTTTGACACAAACGCTATGATTATCGCAATTTTTCCCCAGCGAGGTCACAATAATAAACCAAACCACACGTATACAAAAATATCAGTGCAAACATGTATATATGTAAAATTATAGACAGGGTAGAATTGGACGCATTATTTACAGTAAATATTGCATAATGCATTATACTGATGCCTCAGCAGTCATTCCCAAAGGTGTGTTAGGCAGCTGGCGATTTAAAGCAAAAATAATTGAGCTTATCAAGTGATCAAAGTAAAATTTGAAGATATAATCTCCTCTAAGAATTAGCGATCTTTTTCATTCATATACACTGAGTAAAAAAAACTGGGGATGCCACAATTATCTGATGTTTAGGCAGGGAGGATACTGAGTATCTAGTGTTATCTGTGGGTCAGAGAATTTAGGCAGTCATCGAAAGGATTTGCAGGCAAGTAAACTATGATGACTATGTAGAACAGGGATGTCCAATCTTATCCATAAAGGGCCAGTGTGGTTGCTGGTTTTTGAGACAGCAATACACCTGATTCCACCAACCAGGTCTTAATTGTATCCCCGGTCAGTTTACTAGTGAAATTGGTCATTGTAGCCCTGCGTTGTTACAAAAACCTGCAACCACATGCCCTTCATGGATAAGACTGGACACCCCTGATGTAGAATAAGATTTTGTTAGAACTCCAAATCTCCAAAGAAAAAGTATGTAAAAATGATAAATTAAAATTAAAACTAAAAGCAGTGGTTTGTAAACAATCTTTGACCTGTATTGCTTCAAAAACAGCACAACAACATATTATTTTGTAATTCACCACATGAATTTCAATGAGGTCTCCAAATGAATCTGTATTAAAATTTCTGTTCTTGCAACATATTTTTAAAACGTTGGGAAAGTATTTACAACTTTGTAATGTTGCCATTCTTTTTTGCAACACTAAATAAACATTTAGCAAATGATTAAAATTATTCAGGTGTAATTTTGTCCCATTCTTAAAATTAAACAAATCTTAAGGTGTGCTCAGAATGGGGTCTTTGTTGCTGCTTTCTGCATTTCAAAATGTTCTACACGATCTTTACTGGGGACAAGTCAGTACTGCAGGCAGGCCAGACCAGCACCCACACTCTCTTTACTCAACCACACCTTTGTAATGTCCGTGGAATTGGGTTTTGTGCTCTTTTTTCTTAAAATGTGCATAAAATCCTCTGAAAAAAAATGTGGTCTTAATGGCAGCATATGTTGTTCCAAAATCTCACTTTTCAATATAAATGGTGCCTTCACCAAAGTGCAAGTCATCCTTGCCAAAGGCACTGACACAACTAAAATACCATAACGGAGCGTTAAAATTCTGGACTTGTCGCTGATAACAGTTTCAAAATTTCAATATTTCATGTGGCAAACATTATAGACCAAAATTAAAATTCATGTCCTGAAATAATAGATTTTATTTCAAAATCATAGATATTGACAAAAATTCATTCAAATTTCATTAAAGATTTATTTGCTCTGGTTCACCAAACCATCATGAAAAACTATGCATTTTGAAATTAAAAAAAATTAAAATTAAAATTAAAATTTTCCCCAATTAAAATCAAAATAAAAACCAAAATTAAAATACAAAAAAAATCAAAATTAAACATGTATATATGTAAAATTATAGACAGGGTAAATTGGACGATTATTTAAATTAAATATTGCAAAATGCATTATACTGATGCCTCAGCAGTCATTCCCAAAGGTGTGTTAGGCAGCTGGCGATTTAAAATTAAAATAATTGAAATTATCAAGATCAAAGTAAAATTTGAAGATATAATCTCCTCTAAAATTAGCGATCTTTTCATTCACATACACTGAGTAAAAAAAATTAAAATTAAAATTATCTGATGTTTAAAATTAAAATTATACTGAGTATCTAGTGTTATCTGTGGGTCAGAGAATTTAAATTAAAATCGAAAATTTGCATTAAAATAAACTATGATGAAAATTAAAATTAAAATGTCCAATCTTATCCATAAAATTAAAAGTGTGGTTGCTGGTTTTAAAACAAAAATACACCTGATTCCACCAACCAGGTCTTAATTGTATCCCCCGGTCAAAATTACTAGTGAAATTGGTCATTGTAATTAAAATTGTTATTAAAACCTGCAACCACATGCCCTTCATGGATAAGACTTACAATTAAAATGTAAAATTAAGATTTTGTTAGAACTCCAAATCTCCAAAGAAAAAAGTATGTAAAAATGATAAATTAAAATTAAAACTAAAATTAAAATTTTGTAAACAATCTTTGAAATGTATTGCTTAAAAAAAAAGCAAACAACAAATTATTTTGTAATTCAAATTATGAATTTCAATGAGGTCTCCAAATGAATCTGTATTAAAATTTCTGTTCTTGCAAAATAAAATTAAAATTAAAAAGTATTTAAAACTTTGTAATGTTGCCATTCTTTTTTTGCAACACTAAAATAAACATTTAAATTATGATTAAAATTAAAATTATTCAGGTGTAAAATTGTCCCATTCTTCGTAAAAAAAATTAAAATTAAAATTAAAATGGGGTCTTTGTTGCTAAAATCTAAAATTAAAATTTCTATTAAAATTTTAATGGGGACAAAATCAAAATTAAAATTAAAGACCAAAATTAAAATTAAAATTAAAATTAAAATTAAAATTAAAATGTCCGTAAAATTGGGTTTTAAAATTTTTTCTTAAAATTGCAAAATTATCCTCTGAAAAAAAATGTGGTCTTAAAATTAAAATATGTTGTTCCAAATTAAAATTTCAATATAAATGGTGCCTTCACCAAAATGCAAAATCATCTCTTAAAATTAAAACTTACACAAATTAAAATAAAATAACGGAAAATTAAAATTAAAATTAAAATTAAAAGTTTCAAAAAATTTCAATATTTCATGTGGCAAACATTATAGACCAGTCGTGTTTGATTCATGTCCTAAATAATAAATTTTATTTCAAAATCATAGATATTGACAAATTCATTCAAAATTCATTGCTAGATTTATTTTAAAATTGGTTCACCAAACCATAATGAAAAACTATGCATTTTGAATTAAAATTATGATTAAAATTAAAATTAAAATTAAAATCAAAATAATAAACCAAACCAAAATTAAAATTAAAAATATCAGTGCAAACATGTATATATGTAAAATTATAGACAGGGTAAAATTAAAATTAAAATTTAAAGTAAATATTGCATAATGCAAATTAAAATGATGCCTCAAAGTCATTCCCAAAAATGTGTTAGGCAAATTAAAATTTAAAGCAAAAAAATTGAAATTATCAAGTGATCAAAGTAAAATTTGAAGATATAATCTCCTCTAAGAATTAAAATTAAAATTAATTCATATAAACTGAAAAAAAAATTGGGGATGCCAAATTATCTGATGTTTAGGCAAAAGGATAATGAAAATCTAGTGTTATCTGTGGGTCAGAGAATTTAAATTAAAATTTGCAGGCAAAATAAACTATGATGACTATGTAGAACATTAATGTCCAATCTTATCCATAAAATTAAAGTGTGGTTAAAATTTTTTAAGACAGCAATTAAAATTGATTCCACCAACCAGGTCTTAATTGTAATCCCCGGTCAAAATTAAAAGTGAAATTGGTCATTGTAGCCCCTAAAATTGTTAAAAAAAATGCAACCACATGCCCTTAATGGATAAGACTGACAATTAAAATGTAGAATTAATAAAATTTTGTTAAAACTCCAAATTCCAAAGAAAAAAAGTATGTAAAAAATGAAAATTAAAATTAAAACTAAAAGCAGTGGTTTGTTAAAATTAAAATTTGAATTGTATTAAAATTCAAAAACAAAATTAAAACATATTATTTTAAAATTCAAATTATGAATTTCAATGAAAATTCCAAATGAATCTGTATTAAAATTTCTGTTAAAATTAAAATATTTTTAAAATTAAAAGTATTTAAAACTTTGTTAAAATTGCCATTAAAATTTTGCAACACTAAATAAAAATTTAAAATGATTAAAATTCAGGTTAAAATTAAAATTCTTCGTAAAAACAAAATTTAAATTAAAATTAAAATGGGGTCTTTGTTGCTGCTTTAAATTTCAAAATGTTCTATTAAAATTTTACTGGGGACAAAATTAAAACTGCAATTAAAATTAGACCAGCACCCAAATTAAAATTAAAATTAAAACAAAATTAAAATGTCCGTTAAAATTAAAATTTGTGCTCTTTTTCTTAAAATTAAAATGGGCATCCTAAAAAAAAATGTGGTCTTAAAATTAGCATATGTTGTTCCAAAATCTCAAATTTCAATATAAATGGTGCCTTCAAATTAAAGTTAAAATCAAAATTAAAATTAAAATTAAAACTAAATACCAAAATTAAAATTAAAATTAAAATTAAAATTAAAAAAAGTTTCAAAAAATTAAAATTTCAATTAAAAAACATTATAGACCAGTAAAAATTTGATTCAAATCCTAAAATAATAATTTTAATTAAAAATCATAGAAATTGAAAAAAATTCATTCAAAATTCATTGCTAGAAATTATTTGCTAAAATTCAAATTAAACCAAAATGAAAATTAAAATTAAAATTGAAAATTAAAATTATGATTAAAATTAAAATTCCCCATTAAAATTAAAATAATAAACCAAACCAAAATTAAAATTAAAATATCAATGCAAACATGTATATATGTAAAATTATAGACAAAATTAAAATTAAACTTAAAATTTAAAGTAAAATTGCATAATGCATTAAACTGATGCCTCAGCAGTCAAATTAAAAGGTAAAATTAAAGCTAAAATTTAAAGCAAAAATAATTGAAATTAAAATTAAAATTAAAATTAAAATTAAAGATATAATTAAAATAAAAATTAAAATTAAAATTAATTCAAATACACTGAAAATAAAAAAAATGGGGATGCCAAATTATCTGATGTTTAAAGGGATTAAAATTAAAATCTAAAATTATCTGTGGGTCAAAATTTAAAGTCAAATTAAAATTAAAATTAAAATTAAAATTAAAATTAAAATGAAAATTAAAATTAAAATGTCCAATTAAAATCCAAATTAAAATTAAAGTGTGGTTGCTGGTTTTGAGACAAAAATAAAATTGATTCCAAAACCAAAATCTTAATTAAAATCCCCGGTCAAAATTAAAAGTGAAATTGGTCATTAAAATTAAAATTAAAATTAAAAAAAATTGCAATTAAATGCCCTTCAAAATTAAGACTGGACACCCCTGATGTAGAATAAAATTTTGTTAGAACTCCAAATCTCCAAAGAAAAATTATGTAAAAATGATAAATTAAAATTAAAACTAAAAAGCGGTGGTTTGTAAACAATCTTTTGACCTGTATTGCTTCAAAAAAAGCAAAACAACATATTATTTTGTAATTCAAATTAAAATTTCAATGAAAATTCCAAATGAATCTGTATTAAAATTTCTGTTCTTGCAAAATATTTTTAAAATTAAAATTATTTAAAACTTTGTAATGTTGCCATTCTTTTTTGCAACACTAAATAAAAATTTAAATTATGATTAAAATTATTCAAATTAAATTTTGTCCCATTCTTAAAATTAAAAAATCTTAAAATTAAAATTAAAATGGGGTCTTTGTTGCTGCTTTCTGCATTTCAAAATGTTCTAATTATCTTTAAAATTACAAGTCAAATACTGCAGGCAGGCCAGACCAGCACCCACACTCTCTTTACTCAACCACACCTTTGTAATGTCCGTGGAATTGGGTTTTGTGCTCTTTTTCTTAAAATTGCATGGGCATCCTCTGAAAAAATGTGGTCTTAATGGCAAAATATGTTGTTCCAAATTAAAATTTCAATATAAATGGTGCCTTCACCAAAGTGCAAGTCATCCTAAAAAGGGCAATGACAAACTAAATACCATAAATTAAAATTAAAATTAAAATTAAAATTGATAACAGTTTCAAAATTTCAATATTTCATGTAAAAAACATTATAGACCAAAATTTTGATTCATGTCCTGAAATAATAGATTTTATTTCAAAATCATAGATATTGACAAACATTCATTCAAATTCATTGCTAGATTTATTTGCTCTGGTTCAAAACCATAATGAAAAAACTATGCATTTTGACAAAAAAAATATGATTATCGCAATTTTTCCCCAAAAGGTCAAAATAAAAACCAAACCAAAATTAAAATTAAAATATCAGTGCAAACATGTATATATGTAAAATTATAGACAGGGTAGAATTAAAATTAAAATTTAAAGTAAATATTGCAAATGCATTATACTGATGCCTAAAATTAAAATCAAATTAAAATTAAAATTAGGCAGCTAAAATTTAAATTAAAAATAAAATTGAAATTATCAAGTAAAATCAAAATAAAAATTAAAGATATAATCTCCTCTAAGAATTAAAATTAAAATTTTTCATTCAAATACACTGAAAAAAAAAAAACTAAAATGCCAAATTATCTGATGTTTAATTAGGGAGGATAATGAGTATCTAGTGTTATCTGTAAAATCAGAAATTTAAAGTCAAATTAAAATTTGCAGGCAAATTAAACTATGATGACTATAATTAAAATTAAAATGTCCAAAATTATCCATAAAATTAAAATGTGGTTGCTGGTTTTAAAACAGCAATACACCTGATTCCAAAAACCAAAATTAAAATTGTATCCCCGGTCAGTTTAAAAGTGAAATTGGTCATTGTAGCCCTGCGTTGTTAAAAAAAAATGCAACCACATGCCCTTCAAATTAAGACTGGACACCCCTGATGTAGAATAAAATTTTGTTAGAACTCCAAATTCCAAAGAAAAATTATGTAAAAATGATAAATTAAAATTAAAACTAAAAGCAGTGGTTTGTAAACAATCTTTGACCTGTATTGCTTCAAAAACAGCAAAACAACATATTATTTTGTAATTCACCACATGAATTTCAATGAGGTCTCCAAATGAATCTGTATTAAAATTTCTGTTCTTGCAACATATTTTTAAAACGTTAAAAAGTATTTAAAACTTTGTAAAATTGCCATTCTTTTTAAACACTAAATAAACATTTAAATTATGATTAAAATTCAAATGTAAAATTAAAATTAAAATTAAAAACAAATCTTAAATTGTGCTCAGAATGGGGTCTTTGTTGCTGCTTTCTGCATTTCAAAATGTTCTACACGATCTTTAAAATTAACAAGTAAAACTGCAGGCAGGCCAGACCAGCACCCACACTCTCTTTACTCAACCACACCTTTGTAATGTCCGTGGAATTGGGTTTTGTGCTCTTTTTCTTAAAATGTGCATGGGCATCCTCTGAAAAAAATGTGGTCTTAATGGCAGCATATGTTGTTCCAAAATCTCACTTTTCAATATAAATGGTGCCTTCACCAAAATTGCAAGTCATCCTTGCCAAGGGCACTGACACAACTAAATACCATAAAATTAAAATTAAAATTGGACTTGTCGCTGGTAACAGTTTCAAAACTTTCAATATTTCATGTGGCAAACATTATAGACCAGTCGTGTTTGATTCATGTCCTGAAATAATAGATTTTATTTCAAAAATCATAGATATTGACAAACATTCATTCAAAATTCATTGCTAGATTTATTTGCTCTGGTTCACCAAACCATAATGAAAAAAAATATGCATTTTGACACAAAATATGATTATCGCAATTTTTTCCCAAAATTAAAATCACAATAATAAACCAAACCACAATTATACAAAAATATCAATGCAAACATGTATATATGTAAAATTATAGACAGGGTAGAATTAAAATTATTATTTACAGTAAATATTGCATAATGCATTATACTGATGCCTCAGCAGTCATTCCCAAAGGTGTGTTAGGCAGCTGGCGATTTAAAGCAAAAATAATTGAGCTTATCAAGTGATCAAAGTAAAATTTGAAGATATAATCTCCTCTAAGAATTAGCGATCTTTTTTCATTCACATACACTGAGTAAAAAAATTGGGGATGCCAAATTATCTGATGTTTAGGCAGGGAGGATACTGAGTATCTAGTGTTATCTGTGGGTCAGAGAATTTAGGCAGTCATCGAAAAAAATTATTTGCAGGCAAGTAAACTATGATGACTATGTAGAACAGGGATGTCCAATCTTATCCATAAAATTAAAATTAGTGTGGTTGCTGGTTTTGAGACAGCAATACACCTGATTCCACCAACCAGGTCTTAATTGTTCCCCGGTCAGTTTACTAGTGAAATTGGTCATTGTAGCCCTAAAATGTTAATAAAACCTGCAACCACATGCCCTTCATGGATAAGACTGGACACCCCTGATGTAGAATAAGATTTTGTTAGAACTCCAAATCTCCAAAGAAAAAGTATGTAAAAATGATAAATTAAAATTAAAACTAAAAGCAGTGGTTTGTAAACAATCTTTGACCTGTATTGCTTCAAAAACAGCACAACAACATATTATTTTGTAATTCACCACATGAATTTCAATGAGGTCTCCAAATGAATCTGTATTAAAATTTCTGTTCTTGCAACATATTTTTAAAACGTTGGGAAAGTATTTACAACTTTGTAATGTTGCCATTCTTTTTTGCAACACTAAATAAACATTTAGCAAATGATTAAGCTATTCAGGTGTAATTTTGTCCCATTCTTCGTGTAAACAAATCTTAAGGTGTGCTCAGAATGGGGTCTTTGTTGCTGCTTTCTGCATTTCAAAATGTTCTACACGATCTTTACTGGGGACAAGTCAGTACTGCAGGCAGGCCAGACCAGCACCCACACTCTCTTTACTCAACCACACCTTTGTAATGTCCGTGGAATTGGGTTTTGTGCTCTTTTTCTTAAAATGTGCATGGGCATCCTCTGAAAAAAATGTGGTCTTAATGGCAGCATATGTTGTTCCAAAATCTCACTTTTCAATATAAATGGTGCCTTCACCAAAGTGCAAGTCATCCTTGCCAAGGGCACTGACACAACTAAATACCATAACGGAGCGTAACTTCTGGACTTGTCGCTGATAACAGTTTCAAAACTTCTCTTTTTCTTTGGTCCAGGGGAAACGCTGTCCATTTCTTCCAAAAAAATAAAAAACCCTGAATATCGATTTGCCTGACCATGATACATTTTGCCTTGTGATTGTGAATCACAGATGCCGTAGAGCCTTAAGAAATCGACAATGACTCTGGATACTGCTAGCGTGAGGCTTCCTTCGGGCACAGTACAGATTTAACTGGTATTTGTGGATTTGTTAACTACACATTGCAGGATTTGACAAGGGTTTGCCAAAGTAATCGTGACTCCAAGTGAATAAATCACTGATCGATAAATGATAGTTTTTGATCTAGTGCCACCTGAGTGATCGAAGATCACGAGTATTCAGTTAAGGCTTGCACCCTGGCCCTTTATGCAAAGAAATTCTTCCAGCCTTCTTGGATCTTCTAATCATGCTATGCACCATAATGGGTGAAATATCCAAATGCCCTCCTATCTTTACTTGCAGAACACTGTTTTTAAACCATTTGATGATTTTCTCATCCAACTGAGCACAAATGGGCAATTCCCTGCTCATCTTTGCTCCTGAAGGACTAGGCCTTTCCAGGATGCTGCTTTCGGATTAAATCATGATTACAATCACCTGCTGACATCGGCTGTTTCAAAATACTTCATAATCTGAATTTTGAGCTCATTACTAGTCCTTAATTGCCCCCAACTCTTAATGGAGTGTGTGGCAGGCCTGCATGGCCGGAATGGATTTACAAATTAAATGACGTTGATCAGTCAAAACAGTAAATAACTTGAATTCATTCACTCTGCAATGAAATACAAGTCAAAGTAAACTTAGAAATCACTGCTTCTGTTTTTTATGTGCATTGTCCATACCATCCCAACTTTTTCTGAGTTGGGGTAATAGTTTGTCCAATTGTATTTGTTTGACCAAGACCCAGGTAAAGCATAAAAATAGCTGTGATTCCCACACAGATCGCTAAGTATGCCCGTGAAGAGCATCATTAAAAGTGGCAGCCAGAGTTTTAACCTCATGTTCTTTAATTTCAAATCCATTTCACGGGAGTACAAAGCCAAAACAACAAGATTGTGTCCCCAAACTTTGCATGAGTGAACTATTTATGCTCTTGATACTTTTTACAGTAATGTTTTGGAAAACCATGGTGGGTAAATCACAAGATTGTATTTAACACAAACCAGTCCAGATTGTGCCGAGGTGTGCAATATCAGTATAATGTATACAAAGTCCAAGTTAAAAGGGAGTGTACCAATGAGCTGCAGAATCACGAACAGCCAGACAGGTGAGCCATCTGCAAAAAATAACAACATATGTCAAACAATAATAAGCGGATATTTATATGATCTAGCACAGGGTTGAAATATCTTAATCAGACAAGGCCACTGTGCCTGCAGATTTTTCTTTATACAACCACATCTCTAAAAAAGTTGGGATGCTGTGTATAATGTTAATAAAGACAGAATGTGATAATTGGCAAATCATTAAAACTCTATATTTAATTGAAAACCATACAAAGACACAAGCGTGTCACACCCGTGGTTGTTAAGGGTGTTAGCACATCTGCACTTTTATAGAATCCTGATTCCATCCGCTTAATTTTTTCCTGAGATAGTCATTGATGAAATGAAACTAAAATCAGTCAAAAAAAAAAAGTACTTTTGCGAATGAGTTGCTCGCAAGTAAACACCTGGCAGTCAAGTTAAATGAACTGAACGACCATCCAGCCAATCAAAGCCATTTGGTCAACCAACCCGGCCAGTGCAGAGTAAACAGTCGATGTAAGCCATTACTAGAAATGCAGCATCAGTCACTCTGTGGCTGTGATAACAGATTAGGAGCAGAAAATGGCTAATTACCTTGTTAGTAATGTAGCTAACATTTTCTTTTGTGAATGTGTTTTGCTGTGTCATGTGTCGCTAACATTCATTGTTGAGCCTTAAAAGACAATATTCCTACCAGGCTATTCACATGGCTAACGAAAATGAATACGACACAAATATTCCATTTTACATAAATCCGTGCATACTCCGATTAGAATAGCATTTTTTAAAGTTTTCCAACAGCTGCGGACATGTTTGACTGTGTGAACACAGCCTCCCTCTTTCATTCATTCAACCACCTTTGTGAAATGGTCAGTGTTGAGACATTTGCGCGTATCCAAAAACCTGTTTATAGTAAAGTCTCTCATAATGTTTAAAAACGGGTGCGTTTCTTCTTCCGACCACAAATGTAGGCGTGGAAATCGTATAACAGGAGGCCATGTGACACAAACTGCAGCGAAAGCCCAAGTGAGATGTATGTTTCGAACATGCTGTCACCAGCACCCCTCCAGCATAATTGGCACTGTTTAATAAAAATGAGGAAAACAAGATGCAAAAAAATGTCTTTATAGTTTATGCTCATGAAATTTAAGTCAGAATATCAATTAAAAAATGTTACCTTTCAATGAAGAACATTATCAAAAGAAACATTGCATTTTTATCATGAAACAAACATTTTTTTCTCTCAAAAATTCATGTGCCACAATTATTGGCACTCCCTCATCCATTCCCTGATTTGCGCACCTCAACTACTTTTCTTTGCATATTGTCACTGTGTTGTTTGATCTTTCCTACAGTCATGAACCATAAAGCGAATTTGGCCTCTGTCACCCCTTACCCAGTTGTAACAGGAAGTCATTCTTGACCATTTTAGAGTTCCTAATCAAATAGATGGGCTTAAAAATGTTAAATATGAGTGGAAGTACATCAGTTAGATATAAATCATGGGATTTTCTAAGGGTGCTAATAGTTCTGGCAGACATGTTTTGGAGAAAATATTAATTTAATTTCAACATTTTATTTCTTTCAATAATGTACTTCAAATGATCATGTTAGATTTTTGCAAATATTTTGAGTGACCGACCAAGAGAATAAACAGCAAAGACTTTTTTTTCATGAAATGTTTTGCTCATATTCACTAAAAGTGCCAGTGATTTCTGAGGGACTGTACATGTTTAAAGAATTCACCGAAAACCCAAATAATGTCGGCCTATCCCACTTCTTAATCAGAAAGCTACATTCAAAGTACGGCCTAATTCTGAATATCTGAAAGGAATACGTGGTTTACATGACTCCTATCAAATTTTTAGTGTTATCAGATTCAGAATAATTTTAGAAAATTTGAGTGCATGCAATCGCATTCATTGTTCAAAATGCATATTGCACTTTCTGTTATGCAAGATACTTGGAAATATGCAAGAAAGGAACAGACAGAAGTAGATTGATTCCTTTTTCAAGTCAAGTAGTTGAATAAGAAGAGTTACAGTAACGTGGGCTTGCTGGCTCTTTGCTTTGGAAGGAGTCAGAGAGCTAGCTTCCAATCTTCTCATTGACACTGGTTTTGAGTAATGGGTATGGTCCAGTTGGACAACGTAGCTCAGTTTTCATTTTGTTCTGTACCATGAGTGAAATTAGAAAAACAGAGGTTTTTTAACAGACACTAAAAAGTCTGAAGTCACTGCTCAGTACTATGGTCTGTGAATGTTGGTGGATACACTATCTTGGGGGTGAAGGGAGTGGTGCTACAATGTATATTTTGAACTCAATATTATTTGTATAACATGGAAAAGAAAATGTGGGAATGAGTGGCTTCATTTTAATTTGGCACTTTGTGGAGATTAAAATGGGGGCCAAAGGCAGGGGTTGCAGTGCTCACATTCCACTCTAAGAACATCAACCCTTTCAAAATCGCTGCTCCACCCTTGCAAAGACAACATATCAGACGCTGATACTGAGATGTTTATTGTTTTTAAAAAAAATATACGCTCACTTTGAATTTGACGTCAGCAACACGTTTCAAAAAAGTGGGGAGAGGAGCATGTTTACCCCTGTGGTGCATCATGTATTTTAACAACACTTTGCAAGCATTTGGCAACTGAAGAGACCAATGGCTGTTTCCGATTCTTACTTGTTGAGAGATTTCAGCTGCTCAACACTTTGTGACCTCCTTTATCATATTTTTAGCTTAATGATGTACCAAATATTTTCTGTTGGTGACAAGTATGGACTCTAGGATGGCCGGTTTATTACTCAGACTCTTCTACTACAAAGCCATCTCGTTGGAGTATGTATAGAATGTGGTTTTTTTGGCATTGTCTTACTGAACTAAGCAAGGCCTCCCCTGAAAAAGACATCCGGATGGCAGTATCTGTTGCTCAAAAACCTGCATATATCGTTCAGCATTTATGGTGTCTTCACAGATGTGCAAGTTACTCATGCCATGTGGCACCCCCGTACCATCATAGATGCTGGTTTTTGAAATGTGCACCGATAACTAGCCAGATGGTCCCTT
Source organism: Gymnothorax javanicus (assembly GCA_029692085.1). Taxonomy (NCBI): domain Eukaryota; kingdom Metazoa; phylum Chordata; class Actinopteri; order Anguilliformes; family Muraenidae; genus Gymnothorax; species Gymnothorax javanicus. The sequence goes on along the minus strand of CM056194.1, from coordinate 28,949,735 downwards.
TCCTCTTCAGCCTGGAGGACGCGGCATCCATGATTCCCAAAAAGAATTTCACATTTTGATGGTCAGACCACAGGACAGTTTTCCCCTTCGCCTCAGTCGATCTTAAATTAGCCTGTGCCAAGAGAAGGCATCAGCATTTCTGGAACTTGTTTATACCCCCATTCCACAGAGCTTTCTGGCTCATCGGTCACTCGTCGGAAGCAAAGTTTATTTTTTCCGGTCGCCCACGGAAGACTATTGTGTCACAGGCCGATGAATCAGATTCGTGTTCGTCTACTATCAGGTCAGTATCCGACGTGTCGGGCGTGATCCGATGAAGCGATATTATCCGATGAAGGAACTAAGCTCTGAGCTTAGTTCCTTCATTGGACGATTTCGCCTCATCGGATCAAAGAAATAAACTTTGCTTCCGACGAGTGACCGATTAGCCAGAAAGCTCTGTGGAATGGGGGTATTATGCATTGTTTTGTCTTTACATGATAGAGTTTCAACTTGCATTTGTGGATGCAGTGACAAAATGTATTCACTGACAGTGGTTGACAGAACTCCTGAGCCCATGCAGTGATTTCCTTTACCGAACCCTGTCCAATTAAATGCAGTGCCGCCTGAGGGCCTGAAGATCGTGACCATTGGTTTTCAGCTTTATCCTTTGTGTCCAAAGATTTCTCCGGATTCTATGAATCATTTAATGATATTGTGTACTGTAGATAATTAATTCCCCAAATTCTTTGCAATTTAATATTGAGAAATGTTATTCTTAAATTGTTGAATTATTTACCCACAGTCTTTCTAAGAGTGGTGAGGTCCTTGCCATCTTTACTTCTGAAAGACTCAGCCCATCTAAGATGCCTTTTTTTTTTTAAATGCCCAATCAAGTTACAGACCTGTAACCAAATAACCTAATTAGCCGTGAGATGTTTCATCAGGTGTATGTATTTAGCATCATACAACTTTACCAGTCTTTTGTTGCCCCCATCCTGACTTTTTTGATGTTGCTGGCATCAAATTCCATATGAGCAAAATTTTTTAAAAACGATAACAATTCTCAGTTTCAACATTTGACATGTTGTCTTTTTCAACTATTTTCAATTAAATGTAGGGTTTAAATGATTGGCAAATCATTGTATTCTGTTTTGATTTACATTTTACACAGTGTCCCAACTTTTTTGAAAATTAGGTTGTATTCCAACAATTAAGATTCAACTATGTAATCATGGTCTTCAATCAAGACATTGATATGTTAAAACAGGTGCCGAAGTGCTGGGGTCAAACAAAAGCCTGCAGCCGCACTAGCCTCTTTTGGATAAGTTCGGACGTGCATATTTTTATTCATCTGTTTTTGAGAAATTCGGATTCAGAGAATTACAAGAACCCCCCTTAGGGACCGTAAGACCATTGACCTGGGTGCCCCTTTTTTAATGAAAGACATAGGTCATCTCTAGAATCATCACAGACCCCCCTAGCACTGGCCCTCTGGGTAAAAGATGTGACTCACCAGACTCCAGGACACTCAGCCTTCAATGGAGCTGTTTCCTCCTGCACAGACAGAGTGAAAGAGGCACTGTGAGCTTGCCATCAGGTATTCATTGAAACTTCAGTGCTGCAGGGGCACACATCGGGAGATGAGGATTTTTGAAGAGCAAGCTAAGGTATGTGCAGCCGGCATACAGATATAACCTGCAGCTGATGCACAATCCAAAATGTGTGGAGTTACGCAATTACTGAGTGTGCTGTTGGATGTAAAGGTAAGAACACGGACTTGGAACTAAAAAAAAAAAAACAGCAGGTGTCAAGGCTATGTACTCAAAATTGCTGTTGCAATTTCTAGTTCTATTATTCACAGAAAATGCGCTCCATCCAGTCCATTACTGACTTCAATTAAAATTTGAAATTTTATCTTCAAAGAGTACATTTTGATTAATTGATTGATTGATTGATCGCTGGATGGTCTACCAGTGTATGAATGCACTCGGGAAATTTTAGAGCGACACACTTACTTGGCAAACCTGTGGCGGCACTTCTTTGGTAGCCCTGAATAATATAACAATAATAAATAATGGTTAGATTCAGATATAACAGTATCCTCATTCATGTAAGAAGTTAAATGAGCAACATAAAATACGAAAGGAATGCAGAGATACGAAAAGAGATGATCAAGACTGGCAGTGTACTCACGACTGAAATAGAAGAGAGTAATGATCAACATGACAGCCAAGCTCGCCAGTACTCCCACCAAGGGCCACAGCACCAAACGACCACAGCCTGACAGGGACATGCATAATCAGGGTTTAAAGACTGTCCTAAGCTGCATTGATGACTAAAGTGCAGACTACTACAGCAGTGTCGCTGCAGTCACAACACTGATGACCAGAATCAAGAAATGGAGTTCTGAAGACTCAATTTAAATGATTATATCCCCATCCAAATTACAGTCCTCGACTGTCAGCACATATTTCGCTATTCTAAGCTCTTGCACGGTGAAAGTGCTGTGCAAACATACAGAGAAGCTACACTGGACCTGCAACTGATGTGAGAATTAAATGTGGATTACATAGGCTATATTCAATAAACATCAAAAATATACAGAGAGGGAAGGACCTTCTGGGTTATATAAACTATAGAAAACAAAGACAATGTCTCTCAAGAGACAAAACTTCTCCTCCTCTTGCTTCTTAATTTCAGACAACAGCCAAATAATGATTAAGTCCTCCTGTGGATTACCAACCATTTTCACATGTAAATTGGGAAACGTGTTTTTTTTAAGAGAGTATAAAAATGACCTGCATCTAAAGTGCTGAAAGATTTCAATGCTGCATCTGATCCAGGTCTGGGGGAAGTTGCTGGGTGAAAAGACTGTGCTGATATTGCGCTTTTAGCCCCATTTAACTTATGAATAAAAACTGAGGAATAGTGGAAATGTGGCCCTGGGTGAAGGTGATTGCTGTGGTTTCGTACCTTGCGGATTCTTGTTGATCCCCCTGTTACGACAGCGGCAAGGTGGAGGGGTCTTTGGGGGTGGTGGGGGTGGAGGAGGAGTTGGGGGGCTCTCTACATGAGAACAGAGGGAGAGATGGATGCTAGTTTAGACAAAAAAAAACTAGTTATCACTTCAGTCTCATAATTTCACGTTTACCATTGATTACTGAATGTGCCAAGGAACTATGGACAGATAGACAGACAGACAGACAGACAGACAGATAGATAGAGATAGATTGATTGATTGATTGAGGAGTGACTATAAGAAAGAAAAAATACATATGCAAATTAAATGAATCAATAATTGATTTATGGATTTTCATTCATCATCAGTCACAATCAGACCCCAAAAGAGCCCAGAGGACAGTATACCTCACCTCCCGGCAGAAGCTCAATCCCAGGGCTGCTGGTCAGGTTGTGGTTTCCATGGGCCTGACAGAGGTAGAGACCAGCATCACTCTTCTGCACAGTCACGATTTTCAAGGAGAAAATTGGCCTCATCCCTGTCTTTGTGCTCCATTTGTATTTGTTCTGATCGACAGATGACTGGTAGTTCACACGGTCTGTTATGGTGTGGTGGAAGAGGAAGAGGAATTGGGCTGGTCGGTCCTTTGGCTGCCAGTACCAGAACACTGCCTGGCAGGCGGAGGACTTGCACTCACAGTCCAGAGTCACAGTGGTGTTTAGCTCGGGATACTGGGTCTCCAGTGCCCATATGGATTGTGTGACCACTGTGAAGAGAGGAGGGGTAGAGGGGTCACGGAGAAAGAACAAGAAAAATTTGGAATCCAGATACAATTTCAGCTGAAAAACGCACAGGATTCTGATAATGAAATTTGGGAAATAGTTGGGGGTGGGTTTCAGATAAACACAATGCACAGAGGGAGCACAAACTGGTCCAGAAAAAGTTTTGTGACTGTCTGTTGTTCAAGAGGCTGCAGCATTAATATATTTTTACTTTCAGAACACAGTTCCATTAAACTACATATAACATAGCCAAAACCTGTCGAGGCTGGTCAGTTACCTACAGTTTAGACAGTGCTGTGTCCAACCTTGCCCGAAAAGGATAGGTACGAGTGTACTTTTTTGGTCTTTGTTTTTTATCCCAACAAAACTCTAGATTCAACTAGCTAACTAATATTTTGACCAATTAAAATTTTGCAAGCTTAGTAAGTAGAATCAAATGTGTCAAAGGGACAACTCACACTGGCCCTTGTTTTCATAAAACTGAACACCTTTGATTTTGTGTGGCGAGACAATGCTGGTCTTGAAGGGCTGGCGTGTAAACTGGTTTTCGATGGTTTTCGATTCCGTCCAGTATCATTCTGCTAAATGAATTAAGTGGCAGTATAACTCGATGGTGGTTCACTTGCTAAATAATTTTCAGTGAAAGGTTTCTTGCCGGGGCGCAAAAGTCATCTTCAGCTGTCATTCATGAACTGATCAAGAAATATATGTAGCTAAAGCAAGACTATAACCAGTAATGCTGAGGTTTATAAAATAATTCAGACCAGAAGTAAATGTGAAATCCAGAGACAGATATGGCCCAATTTTTCAGTTTAATGTAAAAATTTGTCAGATATGATGCTCCAAATAGCACACTTGCATGACACAGATGTTTAAAATTACGCTCTCAAGATCAAGTCGATTCAAATGACAGAAATGCCAAAATTTTAATATCAATAAGACTGAGCAGACTCCAGAGAAAGTTCCAATGTTTCACTAAAAAAGGCAACTGCTACATTCTTTGGGGGAAAATCCATATTCTGCCTGCAGGAAAAGTCCTGCTGCAAAGCGACATGGACATGCGGGATCAAGAGGATAACAAAAACAAACAAGAAGAAAACCAAAATGACAAAATAAAAAAAGCAGAGGTTTTAAAAATACCCCCTTGCCGCTGGTGGCATCCACGTAATTATCAGCGACTATCGAAAAGAGAAATTCGCTCACATAAGGCCATAAACTGCTTTCAAAAAAGAATATCCGCAGATATTTTTATGTGTGTGAAAATTATCTCTTTTTTTTAGACAAATTCACTGTCAGCATCAGTTTGCCTGAATTAGACCATATTCCAGACTTGACATTGCTCGTAATATGTCGTATTACAGGTAAACAATAAGCTTATTACGGTAGAATTGCCTGCTCTCCTCATTACTGGTTGTGTTCTTCAATTACTCATACATACTGTGCAGGGCAAGACTTGACATATTTATCACACTGATTATTTATCACAATTGAGCTTGAGCAGCAGTGATATTCCTGTCTTATGGTTGGGTTTTTTAGGGTATACAGAGGACCATTTGGATTTGATGGTGTGGTTGTATATTAGTTTTTTTTTGGATAGATTACCCGAGTATTTTCAGGAATCTTGTCACATAAAAACAGGGACATGAAAACAGAGAATTTATTTATTTTTTTAAATGTCAGTATGTGGTAGCCAGTCAGTAACTTTTTTCTTTCTCATGCACAACGCGTACTCAAAAAATCTGAATGACACTGTATGCAGGATACACACTTTTTAAAAAAATGACAGGAATTTTATCCATGAATGTACACAAATATACAAACAATATGACAGTATGCTGAGGGAAAATGTGAGTAAGTGTATGGTAAAAAAAATATACCAAATAACAAATGTGACAAAAGTCGTTCTGTATTCAATGCAATGATTTTTCATTGTTAAAGATCCAGAAATTGACATAACTTTAATCATAATTCTATTTATCTTAACTTTTTCTGTCATATACTCTCACTCGCAGTTTGACAAAATTTGCTGTCATGGCTTAAAGTGATGTTCTGACCTTCAGAAACTTACTTTCACAACAGTTTCGAAAAACTTTCTTTCACGATAGTTTCACAATGCTCCATTACGATATGAAGCAATGTGAGTTTAATGTTTCAGTTTCCAGTTTTGTCTTGTGAGCTGACATTTACAATGAGAGCTACAGTGGATTAAAAATATATTAAAGCCACTTGGTATGTTGAGAATCATGTCCAAGAATTAGGGTAATCATAGCTCAGCATAGTCAAGGCCTGATCATTTCCGCCTACTCTCTCCTTCATCTCCTCTGGTGAAAACGCTACGCAATTAGACTTATTACATCAGAATGAGAAAGGTATAAATATAAATAGATAATCCAAATCAACCTAAGGGAGAGTTAGACAACATCAATCACACGTAACTCTGTTCCTCTGCAAATGAGATGGCCGGGACAGTGAGAGACAGAATGAGAGAGTGTGCGTGAAGGTGAGACAGACAGACTGACATCTTGGGAGACCTACGGATAGAACAAACAGAGTTTGGGGTCAGTCCTACCTGCTGTCCAAAGGAACGTTGTCCACACCTTTGCTCCGAGGGTCATGGTCCTGTTATCTGAGCCCTGACGGGTCCACAGTGCAGTCTCAACTAATCTGTGTGTTTGTCAGTACCTGTTTGAGTGTGACGAATGGGGGAAGCTGATTGGTCTCCGTACCAGAATGACAGTGCCCCCCTCCATCCTGCTCTGCCTCTCCTCTCATGTATCAGCAAATCATAGGCAAACCTCCCTCATCACAGTCTGACAAAGTGCACACACACTTATATGCATATACACAAAATTCCCTCTACAAATACACGTATGCGCGTGCACTCACACACACACACACACACACACACACACACAAACACACACACACACACATTCTATGAAGAATAAAGTGAAAAACTATTTGACAATTCAAAAAAAAAACAAACACTTTTATGCATTTAGCTGTGACGCTGAAGTTCTATCGGAAAAGTTTGAAATGCTCTAATGATATCTATCTGCAAATATCAAATGTTTCCTCCAAAGGTAATATTTTAAAGAGAGGATATAACTGAGAAAACCATGCAGGTTGGTCAGATGACAATAGCACTCACAGCCTAAACTGTCAAAGGCTTTTCAATTTTTCTGACGAACATTTCTGCCAAGAAAACATTCAGTTTATTTGACTTGTAATATTCTGCAGATCTAGATATATCCAGCCAAAACATGGAAGAGTGTCAATTCCCTGCTGAAAAAGCAAGAAATACAATGATATGTTAATCAAACCCTTTGATGAAAAATGAAGTGGTATGAAGCTGTGCTGCTGCAACAGCTAGTCTCTGAGAGCACAGCAGACACCCGGACCCGTCTGCTCCAGGTGGACGGGAGCTGAGGGCTGCCCTGCTGTGCCTGCCGTGCTACATGTGCCGTGCTCTGCACCAGGAGTCCAGGTGTGCACACACAGCCCCCAGAATGCAGAAACCAAGCGCACAGCTGCAGGAGGAGAGCTGACAAACAGACTGCTGCTGAGCAACCTTATACTCTCAAAAGCTCACAATACTGAACGCTCTCCACTCAAACGGCCCAAAATCCTCATGCTTTCTCTTAACAAGCCTTAATACTTAAGGCTTCAAACGAGATAATATACTCAACACCTACCAGGTTAATTCTTCACACAATAACCACCCAAAACATTGTTATTCTTTGCCTGCATAAACAAGACAATATATTCCTCAATCTGCTTAACCCAGTCATAGTAGACTACTACTCGCCAGTGGTCAAAATATCCTGCTGTCTGTAAAACCTCTACAAAATACACTGCAGAACATGGATCATGATCATCGAAAGTGATGATAAGATGTGATTACAAAAACATTGTAAGTATTTTGTGTTTTTTTTTTTTTGTAAAAAGGTTTCTTAGTCAATACTCTGCACCCCATTGGTCCCATGTGGCCCTTGTTCAGGCACTTCATGATGTCAAATATTCATCAGCTCGGTCATGTTTCTGAGCCTCATTCTTAGTTCTCTTTTTCATTCTTCCTCTTTCTTTCCCTGCACAACCACTTAGTGGAACTTGCTTTTTTTTCCTCATGTCTTTCCAGGCTTTTTTCAATAACCAAACTGTCAAACTCCACATTGACTGGCTCAACCTCTGAAATTTTCTCAAAATTTTTCAATGTTCAGAACATTTCTGTAGGCTAAGGTCTTTTCTGAACATTACCGACTCAGGAATCATTTGATATAAAATAAAAGCCAGATTCAGATTGATAGCCAACTAAATTTCGAAATGACTGAGAGTAAAAGAAAATGCACGAAAAGATTTTTTTTTTAATTCTCAAGAACAAACTGAAAACTTTTAATGGGTGTGTTATAAACAGCTTCCCTTCAAATGTTTTTTGAATCAGAATTTTGATTGATAACGGTATTTCGCCTTTTCAGATACAATTTCCATGAAATAGTATGACATGAATCATAACAGATAGATAGATAGATAGATAGATAATTGCCAGTTTTACCTTTATCATGCAACAAGATAAAATAATTACCTGGACTGAACAAATAATCTTAACCTTTTAAATAGTAAAATGCAGGGGTTCATCATTTTTCATCACAAAAACATAGCTCACTGACATTTTTAGGATTAAATAAGCCCTGCCAGGTTTTATAGTTTGAGGCACAGCAGCAAATATAAAATGCTATCATAATACACTCCAAGGGGGAGGCCTGAATGGGTATCTCCACCGCATTTAACCATTGAGGAAGAGGTTTCAGAATCCAGATTTGAATCCTGAAGGGAAGATTTGCCCTTTCATCAAATTCAAATTGACTGTTTGTTTTTCACGGACTTATCGACTGCTTGAAGCCTGTAGCATTGAGCAGAGCAACATAGACTGTTCTTTCTGTAAAAAGCTGTCCGCAAGTTTACCCATAAGGCTTAAACATTTAAAGAAATCAGAGAGTAGCTATTCTATACTAAGTTAGTTACTTTATCTATTTGCTTAATTCTTGCCAGTTTCCTGACCAATGTTTCGTTGTAAACACCATTTTAGGCTTGATCTATTTTTTGTGCAGGAGTGTATATATTGATAAAATAATTGAACAATTAATTCTCTTATTCAATGTAACTTGACTGATCAGGTTCCCCTTTGTATAACACCAGTTGAAATGTTTATCTTAGCAATGTCCACAAACAGGGCATGGTGCGGAACAATCGTACCTAGTGTGAAAGCGCCCTCAGTTTCAAATATGGGAGGACATGGGGGAACCATAGGGTTTCATGGTTCAGCCACGAGTATCAGTGCAGAGGAACCCCCATCCCCCTTAAATTGTACCTACGCCCTTAAAATATGTTAACTATATCTTTCCACTGTTTAAACACAAACAATAAATAATGTGGATTGAAATTTAAGATTATTGTTAAGATAAGATATTATTCTACATTAACAGAATTAAATCATTGCTCTTTAATTGCTCCACTGTAATGGTAATAGTGCATGTGCCTCAACTGTGTGACAAAAGTGAATAAAGTTCAAAATTATATTCTACAGACAGATGCACAGCTGTGGTGGAGTGATCATTTTTTTTCCCTTTCCCTTTCTCTTGCTCTCCCCTGTTGGGGTGCTTGAGACGCCTGTTTCTCCTGCACAGCACTTGTGTGGGGGTCGTAGAAAGCAGGGGAAGCGGGCACACCACAGCACTGTGAGGGGTCGAGGGTTTGACGGCAGGGGAGGAACATAAGCCGCATAATTCTTTGAAAACATGAGATCTAGAGGGGCTTCAACAAAGTTTCTCCCATGCATTGAACAAGTAAAGAAATGGGTTTTACGTTTTTAAATGCAAGGGGTAGGGATGTGCATGTTTTGGTAAAACTTTGTGAATATGTACGTGGGGGCAAAATTATCTTTTTCTGCGTACCTGCGCATATCAATTTGTGTGTAGCTTCACGCGTGTTGCTGTGTGTATGGCTCTGTGAATTAATCAATAATCATTTGGGTATGGAAAATCATACTTTTTCAATATTTGGCTAAATTATTCCCTTAGAATTTTTAATATTTGTCACCTTTCTGATTTCCAACATTTTTTTTTTTGTACCTAATGATTTTTGAAAATAAAACAAAATTTATAAATTAATTTGCAGCATCTTGAGATTAAAGTCCAACTACATCTACACTACCCAATTAACTGAATTTCATCAATAATTAGATGACATCATATCCACAAAGCCAGGCCTAGGTGCAGCCAGCAAATTGTTGACATATAGCCAGTCACTAAGGGGTGCTCCAGGCATTTCAAAGGCTCTGGGAATCTATCAAAACACAGTGAGAACTACCTTCCCCAAACAGTATTTAACATTTCAAGGACTGGATGGCCTGCAACTCATCGCAGAAAAAAGATCCCAGAAATATACTTGAATAACTACAGCCTCCCCAAGCCATAGCTAACTTCAACGTTCATTATGTCAGATCTTGAGTAGAATCTCAGGATGATCGGCACACCATATGAGAAATACTCATCACAGAAAAAAGATCCCAGAAATACACATGAATAACTGCAGCCTCACTAAGTCATAGCTAACTTCAACGTTCATTATGTCAGATCTTGAGTCGAATCTCAGGATGATTCACGCACCATTTGAGATGATGTTCGATGGGCAGATGTGGAAAAAGTCGAACTTTTGGAGGACATGGGACTCAATCCCAAGAGAATGCTGAAAGAGAATGTCTGATCACCACCCCATGAGCTAAACCTTGAGTGTAATTGCTACATGATGCAGCAAGACAATCATCTGAAACTCAAAGGCAAGCCGGCATCTGAATGGCTAAAAAGAAAAAAAAAAAAACTAGCATTACTGCTTTGTGATTGTATGCCTCTGCCAACCAGTCAAGTTTCAGCTTATAGCCATGTCTGTACAGACTCATAAGTGTGGTGGAAGCTTTGACAAAAATAAATAAAAGGTATTAATTGTATTTTTTTGCCAATATGGAAGTTATCATTATATTGACATGTATAATTCCAAGGAATAATTTATTGTGAGAAACAAGTTGTCTTCAGTTAGAGACTAATTTTACATGGGAGTACACAGGACTGATAGACAGCTTTATCACATAGTGTAAAGACAATCACCTGAAGCTAAATCTAAGCAAAATCAACTAGAACAAGACTCCGCTTGATTTAAAATCCAGCCCTTGTTTTCTTTCCATTTAGACAATTACGTGAACAGTTAGTGCTACTGATTGTCCAGGCTGTCTTTACACCTGACTCTCAGGTAAAGGGAAGGTGGAAAACCTCTTGAGGACCATGATTTGGGGTGGCCTGAACTAGAATGTTAAGTTTGTGAAGACACCTTCAGTCGGCAAGACAAAGTGAAATTGTTAGAATTACAATGATGCCAACAATTCAAACAACCTAATCCCCAACTGTCTACGCCAAACATTTCAATATTTATGAAGGGTAAAAGCCGTGCAGTCAGAAAAGGGGGCAGGGCTTCATAAATTTAAGTGTTACCCTTTCCTGAGACCAACAACCCAGGCTCCAACTCTCTATAATACACGGATCAATAGCTGCAAAGGAGAAAAGCTAAGCCAATCAGGAAAGTGTGCAGGGCTTTGCAGATGAATGTCACCCCATCCTGTGACCTGAAATTCAACCCCAAACTCTATGACAAATGATTCAATTGTCATGAAAGATAAAATATCAGCCAATCAGGAAAGGGGGCTGGGCTACGTCAATTCACGTCTGATCTTCTCCTGAGTCAAGCAACCCGATTTCCAGCTCTCTATGACGACTGGTTCAATAGTTATGAAGGATAAAAGCCCATTCAATCAGGAAAGGGGGTGGGGCTTCAACAATTAAAATTTGATCTTATCCTGAATTCAAAAACCAAACTCTGAGCAGGGGTTCAACAATTAAGATGTAACCCTTTCCCAAATCCTTCAACCCTGCCCCCAACTCTCTGTAACAAAACATTCACTACTTATGAAGGAACAAATATCAACAAATCAGCTAAGGGGGTGGGGCTTCTGACAAATGGTTTAAAAGTTATAAAAGATCAAGGATCGTCCATTCAGGTAATACATGGGATGGACTGACAAAAAAGGAGAAGAATGCTCTGTGCATGTGTGTGTATGTAAATGGTGTGGGTGGGGGGCTAGGCAAAGATATCAATATCCATCTTTTGGACAGTGTGGTGCAAGCTTGACGGCTTTGGCTGGAAAGTTTCCAGACTTGGTAAATACACTGAACAAAAATATAAATGCAACACTTCTTATTGTGAGGAATAGGACCATTTTCAGAAGCTCATTGTACTTTCATTGAGAGTTGATATTGTATGACCATATTGCAATATATTTCAATCAATGATTTAAAAAGACAAACAAGAATCTCGCAATGGCATGATGATAATGGGGATGGGGTCTATTGTCCAAATTTCACAAATCAATATCGGGTATGTCCATCTTTGGCCTGCTGCATTGCTACACATCTCTGCTGTGTGGACTGTAACAAATGGTCAATGGTGATTTGGGGGGCATGATCCCACTTCTCTTCAAGAGCAGTGCGGAGTTGGCGGCTATTGGCCGAAAATGGGAACCAATGACGAACTCGTTGCTTGTGGACATCCCAAAGATGCTGTAAGGGGGACAAATCCAAGGAATAAGCCAGCCATTCAAGCTCACAAATGTTTTCAGACTCAAGGAATTCTGTGCATACACGGGTGACTTGGGTCTGGCATGGTCATGCTGGATGGTTATTGCTTTGATCGATGAATGGTAGGACGATAGGCCGCAGTGTCTCATCGTGAAATCACACTGCATTCAAGTTGCTGTTCATGAACTGCAGTTGGGTACAGTGTCCTTGGAATATTCCCATCCAAACCAGCACTCCACCACTATGTGCCACCGTGCGCACCACCATGATGTCAGCATAACGATCCCCCGTCCATCCGCTCTGTGAAGTTGGAAACGTGACTTGTCTGTCAAGAAAGCAGTCCTCCATTGTGCCATTGGCCATCAAACGTGTCTATTCACTCAGTCGAACCAATTTTTTCATCGAGCTGAGGAGAGGTCCAATCCACAAAGGGCAAAAGACGTAAAGATATGGACTTCCTGGATATTTTTTTTCACGGTTTCGGCAAAAATGGGGTGATGGTGGGGACAAGCTGTCTCATCTGCAGTGGGAGTTACTGGTCTCAAACGATCACAGAGATGGAGAGTCCAGATATGGCGGTCTTGGGTTGGGGTTGTCACACATGGTCGTGATGCATGTGGGCAGTGTGCTGTCTCTCCTCTTTCCTCAAAAAGGTGTTTTTTGCGACTTAGTGTTGAAACATGGACATTAAAAATCCTTTCAACATCCCTGAGAAACATTCCTGCATTGAGCATGCCAATGGCGCGCTCCCTGATGGCTTGAGTCATTTATGGCATTTTGAACAATGGCAGAACTGGGACTTTTGAAGTGGCCTTTTATTGACCAGAGCACAGGATGTGCCTGGGCTGACTGTACCTGATTTCAGTAGCTCTGGATCAGGCCCCACCTGTCTGACAGGCCAGTTTTGACAAAGGGCATGAACTTGACAATGATATGGAGAAGGTGACTGAAATGCACACAGACCAGTGGCACACAACCTTGGTCGCATAAATAAACCCAACTAAGCCATCCTCAGAAATAATTATGCAGAATATTGAAAGGACTAAACTGTTGCGTTTATATTTTTGTTCAGTATAACTGAAGTTTCATGGAGGATGGAGTGATGAAAAAGAAAGAGGGAGGCATCATCAACATCCATCCATTGGGTTTGTTTGAAGCTGAACAGAAAGTTTGGGGGTCATAAAATTGTGGGAGTTTTAGGGCTTTTTAAAATGAATAAAAGTTTATTAAGCTGAAAAAGAAGGGATAAAAAAGGAGGGATGAAAGTGGGTGGATCATCAAAAAAAAAAAAAACTTGAAAAATGAAAGGTTTCCTGAACGGTAAGTTTGATGTCTCTTGCTGTGAAACAGTATTACTATGAGCAGTTTTAAAGTGAAAGAAAACTTTCATCTGAAGTGAACTGCAAATGAAAGAACAGCATATTAGGTGCAACGAAACTTTTTTTTTTTTTTTTTTTTGCAATTTTAAGACAAGGCTGAACTGAGAGCTAAATAATTACGCATCCAGATTGAAACTCACATGGAAGACGCCATTTACTCACCAATTTATTGATCTGCAAAGAATCGCATCCACCAATACAACAAATGCTCTGCTATAGAACCAAGAAGAATTGTAATTAGTGTTTTTAAAACACTATGAAAACAACTCTTTGTTGATGCTGTGAGGATATGTCAATGTGGCACAGCTGATGGTAGAATCTGTTCAGAATAAAGTTTACTCTGGAGGTTTAGCTAGGAAGCTGGCTAAAATGTCCAAGCACCATGCAGCACCCCTAACAGAGGCAGACAGGAGGCAGGAGACAGTTCACCCTTTTATACAGCCCTTCAGAAGGGCTACATAATGAGATGTATGAATGGGCGTTGATAAGTACATGTGGTTTTCCTGAAGGAAGAAATGAGAAAAGATATAGAAGTAAAGTATTACAATAGCAGCTAGGCTAACCACATAAGCTTGAACATAGTTAGCTAAACATGCTAGTAGTGTGCAATGATTAAATCTGCAGCGAACTTCCCAGACCCCAGAACTATGAAAGGAGCAACTTCCTCAGTATAGTAATGGCATATCTGCAATAATGTAAATATCAATACAATGAAAAAAAAGACAACTCACATTTCACTTATGCATACCTCCTTGAAAAGAAACTAACAATGAGAAAATAACAAACAAATAAGCAAATCTCCTATTGCTAAACAGCCAGCACAGAAAGGGAGGGACAGCACTAACTTGCGCAAACTTGGACAAATTGAGTAAAGCCTATACACTTTGGTTAAGCTATGCCCATTCAGCGTCATTGTCATGGGACTGCCAAAATGTTCCTCGGCCTCTCGTTGGCTAAACCTTTCCAAGGGATGGACACACTGACCACCTGACGGACAATCCAAAATCATAATGCCTCTGGCCAAAAAATTAAGGAGAGTGAGTGGCTTATTCAATGTTGTGACATCAAACAAATAGCAATACTGGTGCCAACAAAAAGTATGGTGTCAAAATGAATCTAATATGGGCAGCTGTCAGCTCTCTCCCACTCCCTCCAAAACCTCACCAACCTGTAAGATGCTGCACCATGCATTGGTTCGTCCGCAGGGTGGGCTGGGAGGAGCACTTCGACCCCATAGCACCCTTTGGTATCAGCACCGTAACAGCAGCCTTTAAAATGCATTTTAACATTCAGCATTCCTTGAACGGTTTGACCACGGCATTCTTTATCTCTGGCATGGCTCTAGGTTCCCACACTTATATACACAAGCAAGTATTACTCCAGCAGGTGCAAACTTGTTTGCTTACGAGAAACTCCCAATGACTACCAGCAAATTGAACATAACCTACAAGAATTATTAATCAACACTCAAGATAAGTAGTGCACAATATACAGTGCTCAACAAATTTATTAGACCACCGGTCATAAAAATGAGAAAACACAAATATTTTAGAAATCTATCAAAAACTTGTTTAAAACTAAAAACGATATTGTAATTTCTTCGGTAAATAACAAACTGAAACAACTAAATAGTCCTCATTCACACATAAAAAACAAAAAAAAACTTAATATTTTGAATGGCCTCCTTTGGCCTCGATAAAAGCTTGCATTCTTGCATTCAACCACTAAAACTAATTTTTATGTTCAGGAATGCAAGTAAATAACTGTTATTTGGCATCTTTATCTAAAAATAATGTGCTTAACAATTTTTTCTGCTTTTTTGTAAAACAGTAAATTTGAAAATTCATGGATAGCAACAATTATATTTTAGCATTAAAAATATCATTTCAATTAAAGATCTTGCGCATACTGGTGGATTAACCATTACAGAAACATAAAAAATGACTTTGGTAATTACCAATACTGTTAATTTAGGGCAGCTGTGGCATAACGCTTACATTGGGTGGTGGTCTAATAAATTTGTTAAGCACTGTATATTCAAGATAAACACAGATTAACAGATAAACAGATAATTAACAAGACATTATCCTGTGCTTTGGTTAAAATTGAAAGAGAAAGTCTTCTACATGAAGAGTTTTTTGGGCCACACCTGTGTTCTCCCTTCTCTTTCACTTCATCGGTCTACAAAGGACCAGCAGTGAACATGCTGCTTACACACTAGCGCCCCACTGTGGCCACAACTTGCCATCATTTCTCCAGCCATGATGTTACCTGCTATTGCGGGTCAGTGATGTGGAAGATGGAAGGGCCGTCCTAGCCACAGTATAGTCATTATAATTATGCTGCTAATTTTGCAGTCACTGATGACACTAGCCTAAACAATTGTGTTTAAGAGCCACAGAGCAAAACGTTTCTAACCACGCATTCATTTACAATAAAACCTCCCCTCTAGTAATGTATATTATCATTTAAATACACATACCGGTAAGAAAATTGCTTTGTAGACCCCTAAAAGGTAGACCACAAACCTAAATCAGAATATACAAAGTGAGAAAATAAAGAGCAAGTGCGCTGAAAAAAAAGAGTTGACAAAACACATCATTAAGAATCCATTTATTGCATAGTTTTTCTTCCTTTTTCAAAACAGACAGATAAGCAAAGCTTGAAAAATCAAAAGAGAGTAAAACTCAAAAAATAAGGCACATAATAGTAGAATTGCATATAAAAATAGCAAATGAAAAACTGCACAAAAGTAGAATCACTTTCAATACAATTGCATTCATCTCTTAAATATTTAATGATTAGCCCACTGTATTTCAACCGCTTTGTATACCAAGACTAAAAAGACGCTTTCACACGCGTATTCGCTTTTTGCATTGACAGATTTGAATGTAATCTGTCGCGTCTTTGAAAAATTGCGTGTAATCGTCCGTGTGAAAGCGGCTTAATACAGACACTGTGAGGCACTAGAACAGGGGGAAAAGGACAGCAGTTATTACAGTATGTACAAAGGGAGAGGGTGGCTGGAAACAGGATCTTCTATTCAATTAAAAACAAAAAAAAGGAACATGCTGCATTCCTTCTCCAAGTTCCACTGTATGTCTTTATGAGTGGCGACGTGTGGTCAAATCCATTCCTAAAATCTGGGAGTATCCGATCATAATACCAAACATTTTCAATGGAATGTAAGCAGATGCCGTTCAGTCAGAATCCACTCCCTGCACCCCCACCCTCCCCCCGACAGAACTCATGTAACCCCAGCCCCCCCTTCAGAGTAGAAATTTCAAACTCAGGGAATCAGTCAGAATCCTCATCGTCCAGGTACTCCTCTGCATTGCTCAGTGTTCGACTCATGGCTGGTTTAAATGGAAGCAAAATACATTTTATTACCCTTGTTATTGAGTCTTCCCAATCCAGAGTGAAATAAGCCATCATATTTAGCTATGAAGACCATCAATAGTCCAGGGAAAGCATAAGATTCATCAAGTCTTATTCTCCCAAGACTAATTCAAAGTCATTTATGCCATACAGAGCTTATTGACATCATGATATAAAAGAACCAATAGTGCCACCTTGTGGCCGAGACTTACAGGTTCCTTGCTTCCTCTTCAGAAGGGATGCGCACTGCGGCTCGGTAGCCATATCCAGAGCTAGCTTCTTCTCGTTGTTCACGATGTCCGTCCTGGCATCTGTCCCACAGCAGAATCAGTGCAACCATATTAACCAGGACCGTAAATT
The DNA here is from genome assembly GCA_029692085.1 of Gymnothorax javanicus. Lineage (NCBI taxonomy): Eukaryota > Metazoa > Chordata > Actinopteri > Anguilliformes > Muraenidae > Gymnothorax > Gymnothorax javanicus. Next base: position 28,932,214 of record CM056194.1, on the reverse strand, counting down.
ACATCAATTTTCTTTATGTACACCTTTTATATGACCCAGCAATCTCCCCTTTAACAAGGTAACCTCCAGGTCTGGAGGCAGAGGGTACTTACTCTTCTTGAGCAACATCTCCACAATTTCGGCGTATCCTTTCCATGCAGCTGCATGCAGTGAGGTGTCACCTAACTTATTCTACAGAGGAGAAGACCGCAGTCACGTAAAGTTCTGCCATCAACACTAGATGCAACACTGAAAATGATATTTCAAAATAACAATAACACTACAAGTGCAGACTGCTACCACACAATCCCATCAGTCAGTCTCCATATACATTGAACTATTATTACACAACACAGACGTAGGTCCTTCTGCTCAGAGACAGACTCTTGTGGGTCCTATGAATGATTTCTAATGTGGTGCCATATCATATCCAGCAGAGTAGTGCCATCACAATCCACTAATACTCACCTGCTGGTTCAGCTCAATATTAGCATGTCCCAGTAAAACCTCCACCACATCTGTAGGAAACAAATAGGAGGGTAATGTAGCAAGACCCACTGATCACACCACCAAAATGATGCAGTTTTTAAGTAGGGGTCTCAAAATCCACCGATGGAGTGGAACTGATGTAAATTTTGTAAGCTGCTTTATTAGCATTTTTTCTCTCCCTTTTTTCTTTATTGAAACAATTTTTATTGGCGAGAAAACATCAACATCAAACATCAGTATAGAATTGGACTTGTCACCAGGTTTCTAAACCCCAACCAACACACACACACACACACACACACACACACAAAAAAAAAAAAACAACACAATAAAAACAAAAAACAAAACAATAATCTGGGTCAGAGGAGAGTCTGGGCATATTAGTTACATTATAGTCATAACAATGGACTTGGTCAAAGCCATTCAAAAGACACAGACTACTAAGTCGGAGGGGAACATAAGAGAGAGAGAAAAAAAATTAAACAATAATAATAAGGACCAGACAAAAGGACCAGATCAGGGGCCATTCAGGAGACAGAGGACACTCAGTCAGGAGTACGAGCTGACAAACCATTAAAATAGATAATAAAGGGCTGCCATTTTTTGGAGAACCTCCCGCCATCCCCCTGAGTGTGAATTTGATCTTCTCTAGTTTTAGAAAATAGATCATATCTGTAAGCCATACCGAGAAGGGAGGGGGTGGAGACTGTTTCCAGGTTAGCAGTATTCTCCGTCTTGCTAAAAGTGTGGCAAAGGCCAACATATCGGACTCGATCGAATTGATAGGGAGAGGGTCAGCTGGCACTCCAAAAATGGCGAGCAATGGGCAGGGCTGCAGTGTAATATTTAGAACTGTAGAAAAAACACCGAAGATTAAGGACCAGAAAGAGCTAAGCCTTGGAATAAGCATTTTTTCTTCCTGTTCCACTGGACCGTTTTCTGAACAAAAAAAAGATTGTGGTTTTTTTAAAGCTCGTAAAAATAAGGTTTGTGATTAAATTAAAGAATGTAACACTGCCTCTCTAAAATGCCCTTTTTATACCCAGTCATGCTACTGACCTGTTGCCAATGAACCTAATTAGTCGAAAATGCTCCTCCAGCTGTTTTTTTGTCAGTACCACTTACTTTTCTAACCTTTTGTTGCCCCTGTCCCAACTTATTGAGATGTGTTGCTACCATCAAATTCAAAATGAGCTAATTTTTTTCATGAAATAGTAAAATGTCTCACTTTCAATGTCTGATATGTTGTCTATGTTCTACAGTATAGTGAATAAAATGTGGGTTCATGAGATTTGCAAATCATTGCATTCTGTTTTTATTTGGGCAATTCCGTGAGTCACGGACTGCCATTTCAGAGAAAAAATAATGGAATTTTATCCTCCACAGCATTTACAGGTATTGGAAAATGCAGCTGTTCTGTGAGATTAGAAAGGGGCAGAGGGAGTTATTCATCCACAACCATGATGATAAAGGTTTGTCCCATCGAGTCATTTTTTATTGGTGAAAATTCTGTCAGTAACGAACTGACCCAGAAATACTAAAATTTAAAGAGCGACATTTTCAGTTCCAAAATTTTCTGAAGTCGATTACAAAGTGGACAAGTATTCATTACCAAGGCATGTATGGATATTGTCTCTATAACATAAACATTTCTGATTGCATCTGGCTGCATTGATCTTGTTGTCAGCTTTGAAAATGGTTCGGTAACGGGCTGACTTCTGGTGGTAACGGACTGACATCTCTGAAAATGACTATGAAATGACACTTATTTTTCATCAAATGACATTCTTTTGATTTCATAACATGTTAAAACAAGACAAGTTACATCCACAGCTCTCCACAGCAGAGCTTAATACTAGCTGAGTATACAGCATGTCATAACATTTTCCAGTTAACGGGACTGAAAACAGAACCTCCTTTTACCTTTGATGGTGGAGGTAATTTAGAAATGGGGAGCTCACGTACCTGCGTGCAACACATTAATGTCAGTAGAGCAACTTTACATGTCACGTTTCTACAAGCGCACCTTTAAACTAGAGATGGAAGAAACGGCAAACATGAAAAACCACCTAACGCTCCATTAGCCTGGACTTACAATAGGTAAATTAGCATGCTTCACAAAAATGCCGTACACGATAAAATAAAAATGTATAAACACCAAAGTAACTGTTGAAGCAATAATGAACAAAATCTTTGACTGCTACAAAGAAGTATCTTCGCCTCCGTTTTGCATTTTACTGCGTTTTACAAAACCACTGAAGAGCACTTATTTCATCATACCTCTCCACAGCAGAGCTGAGTACTGAGGAGAATACCACGAATTTGGAGGAAGTTACTTTGCCAAAATGTCAAAGATCAAACAGCATTAATATAAAAATTCTACTGAACTAAAGAAAACTCTCCAAAACAATATATGCATAGATGAGAGGAAAAGAATAATAATATGCAAACAGAAATTGATTTTTGGTGAAATGTAACATTGTATGTTCACACGGGTTGCACTTAATATACCTAGAACAAAACCTGAATGATAAAGACGTAAAAAATTTTTTTCTCTCCGAAATTTTTACCGAGGTCCGAGATTGCTAGTTACAGCTATGATGATGGGTCAGATGCCGAACTGAATATGAGCATGCTTCCTCACAGGCACTGGTTGCCTCAATCTGAGAGAATGTTGCGTTACTAGTTTTGATTATGACACTGTCGTCATCCTCATGGTCTACCGCGGTAGGTCAAATGGGATAACGCTTGTATTAAATAGTGGCACGCCCCTGAAGTGACTGACAGGCGTGTTAAATTGCGCCCGTGAGGAGGACTTGACGGGCGTTTACGGGCGCTGGCGCAATTGCCCCGTCTCGTGGCATGCACTGAAATATGTAATGATCATATATTCTTATTTAACTTGAACTATTCGTGAAAAAAGGACTCACCTAGTGTGATTTATGAAGGGTTACTTCAGGATGGGACAGGATGAAATTTGTGCCTCATATAGGCCTAATATTTCAAAATTCCCTCCAAGATCACTTCTGGTTTCCCAGAATTTATTGCAAAAGGAAATCTGCACTGAAGCGACATCTTGTGGCAGATACCTGAATTAAATACTGTGGCTTTTGCATGTTAGAAAAGTGAGAACCTGTTATATCTAGCATGTCAGTCCGTTACTGTCAGTCTGTTACTGAAAATCTGTCAGTCCGTTACCAAGATACATCAATAATGCAGCTTAGAAAGTGAAATTAATTGTGGCATTCAGATTTGGTGAAGGAAACAGACGATTAATATCAAAGTTTGCAAAATTTCTTGGAATCCTATCAATCAGTGCAAAACATTCCATTGCAACATGGTAACGGACTGACATATGGTAGCGCACCAATTTTCACACTGCAGTTGTGAAAAAACCTTGGGGCAATGATTCTATTATTCTACATATGACCACCCAAAAGAACCAAAATTACTAGAATATACTTGTAATAATCATCTTGTCCATGTATACTGGAAAATATGACAAAGAATACACAATGGGCAAAAAAGTTGAAAAAATCTGGACTCGGAATGAAGGGGTTAATTTCTCAGAATTTTACCGAAAACCAAGTTCTGCTCTAACTAGAATCACTTGAATTCATAAATGCAACATAATTCCCTCCTAAATGATACATCTTTCAACCATGTAGCATCAATTTGAAAAACATCACTTGAGGGTGACATTTTCACAGAATTGCCCTCTTACATTTTACAGAACATCCTAACTTTTTTGGAACTGGGGTTGTAAAAGGCTCAAGTAATAAGACCCATACAGTCATGCCAGAAATACAATCCATACAAAGTAGAACTTTTGACGGCAAGAAAGGCATCTTGCAAGACGTGGCTTTTCCTGTTTTTTTGGTGTTCTTTGTGCACAACGCTGCAGCAGAAGTCTGTCTTGCGTCTTTTCTCCTTGATCCCTCCCCGCATCCGTGATTGGTTCTGACATCACATGGCTGGTCGTGTCACTGCTGAGGCCATGGGGCAGAGTCTGAGTTCTAGCAGAGCTCATTCACTTCTTCTTGTGGCATTGCGAATACGTAGTGTCAGTCGTTGTGTGTAAACACTACTAAAATAACATTTCTTGTTTTCAATAGCAATGTTATTACGTCACTGTTTCGCCATCACGTGTTTGTGTCAAATTAGTGGAGAAATGGGATGCGTTTAAAGGGGTTAATCAGATTACGGACTAAAGCTGGCGCTCAACAGGGGACTTGCGTTCACTCCACAGACGGCATGGAGTGGCATGACAATAACTGCAGTTCTTGCAGAGTATACTGCACGTGATGTTCCAGGATGTGTTCACCGGGTTCCCTTAGGTCATTTAGTTTTATATCCTTAAAGCTCTATTGCCTACTTCACCATCAATACCTGTGCACTGTTATAGGGCAGGGGCATCAAAATCCATCAGACTGACACACTAATAAAGCAGGGGCCCGAAAATGGGCATCGGACTCCATAAAACAGACATCCTAATATAAATATGGGCCCCAAACTCCATCAGACAGACAGAAATATAGAGCAGGGACCCTAAACTCAGACAGGCACACAAATAGAAAGCAGAAGCCTCAAATAACATCAGACAGACACCAATATAAAACAGGGGCCTAAAACTCCACTAATGAAATCTACACGGCTAACTTCATCAGACAGACAGATCTTCACAACGGGCTAGAAAAGTCCAGGCACAAAGTGTGTGTGCAGTAGCCTGGAATCCATACATATCAAGTGCTGGTCGCTCCCAACGGTCACTGACTGATATCAGTCTGGCCTCAGTTGTAGAGCCAGCGTTTAGCCCTTACGTCACTAATGAAGTGAATATATGAATATTCATGTTTTCTGCTCTTGGCTGATTGGGTGACCTTTTGGTGAGAACCACCAATTGAATATGAGTTAGCTGGCTAGCAACGGCATTCGTGAATGTTATTTGACATGAGCTTAAAAATTAGATTGTGGCTTGCTTTATGTTTACTCTTGGAGTGGTTGTTAGGTTTTGAACAGGATAATGTTTGGCCATATCTGCATTTTGTTTATTTCAGTGGGATTCCCCGGTTTAATAAAGGCTAAATTAAATAATACTCAAATTACATAACGCATTTCACTGTAATTGGCATTAGCTATAGCTCGAAGGGCATGATTGCATCAGCTAGACTAAAGTGATACTCCACCCAAAAACTATAATTTGTATATCAATTACTCACCATTAGATGTCTTGAACGGATGAAGTTGTTCTTCACCTGGCGCAACTTTATGGCCACTGTAGATTTTTGAAAAATTATCCCAATTCCTTTTTTGCTGGAAGCAAATGGGGTCACCCAGTAGCAATGGGAAAACTCCACAAAACGTCCGTTGACAAACTTTCAAACCATCATCCAACGCACCGTCCAGTATAATCCAAGTCTGCTTTGTCCACTATTATCCTCAGAACTCTGGAAATGCGGTTATTTTTCGCTAAAAATAATACCACAGTTATGCTTCAAGTAAGCTCGCAAGATTCAACGGAAGTCCCGCCTCCGGCTCGCTTCATTGCCCAGAGACTCTGCTGCCACTCAGATGAATACTGGTATAAACACGAGCCAGGAGGCGGGACTTCCGTTGAATGCAGAACTGTGGTATTTTATTTATTTTTAAGTCTGTCTAAAGGGGCGGGGCACCCTTGCAACTGTGAGCCAATCAGAGATCTCGAATGGATTTTGTGCGAATATTTGAAAGTCAAACACTGGTCTACCGACTGAGGCCAGACATATAAGAAAGTGACCGTTGGGAGTGACCAAAGCTTGATATGGATGGATTCCAGGCTATACGTGCAGGTATTTGGGCTCTCCTTTTCAAGCAGCTAATACAGGCCTTGGTTACACTCAAGTCTAGTTCAGCAGTTTCAGACATTGTAAATACCAGTGTTTACCTCTGTGCCCACCGTGACAGGCCCAGTACAGGGCAGTGTTCCCAGCTTTGTCCAGTCCATTAATTCCCACCTTATTATCCAGACATTCACGCAGCCAGCTCAGGTTACCTGAATTTCACAAAAACAGGAATTACCATCACCAGGGCAAACCTCCGTGATGCACTGCAGGGCTTGACATTAACTTTTGAGGCACTTGTCCTTCGGACGAGTAAATTTACCTTTCACTTGTCCAGGCTCAAAAGTCACTTGTCTGAGTATAATTGACAAAAATTAACTTTTTATGCCCTCAGAATCGAAGATTCGGGGGCATATTGTTTTTGGCCTGTCCGTCTGTCTGTTTGTTTGTTATTATCCCCCCAGCAAATAATACAGGGGGATATAGTCATGGGTGCGGTTGTCCGTCCGTCCGTCCACCCACTTGTCTGTGAACATTTCGTTTCCGGAGCGTAACTTGAAAACCGTTCAATATTTTTTACAAAACTTGGTGTGCACATTAATCATAACCTGAAGTAGTGCCTTTGGCTAATCCGAAGTTGATGAATTTTGTATTTTTTCTGGTTTCAAAGGAAACATTTTGAACTTAGAATTTTAGGGGGTATGGTCTGTTTCCGAACAGGTGACATTTTCATTCTTTCAATATGTGGGGCCTGGGGGATATGCCATGTCCTGATGACTCCTGTTTGCTTGCCCCATGGGACAGCAGAGTTTTGTGTCCAAAGGCACTTGTCCCTTTGACCAAGGAAGAGGAGCTGGAATATTATAGGAATGATATAGGTGATTATTGAGGTGTTTTAAAATTTTGTTACAAACATTTTCCAACATTTAAAACTGTGCTTAATGAAGTGCTTCAGTCAATAAGACTCCAATCTAACAAATCAGCAGTTATTAAAATGTGGCAAACATTATCTGGGAAACATGTTTATTTACTTACATGGAGCTAAGATTGGTACTGAATTATATTAAATGTTTGCCAAATGAGTTGTAAAACATAATTTATCTCGAAGAAGGAGTAGATATTTACCAGTAAGCTTGACTTCAATAACTAAGCAATATGTCAACAGACTTTTCCGAAGGTATTTAACTAAATCTAACCAATAAAAATGTTTACTATTTAATTACATTTTGAATGCAGGACTTATATTTTAATTAAGTTATTTCTCAACATGACGCATTTAACATCACAAAATTAATTAAACACTTTTTTTCCAACCAATCATTAGAGCACAGGTGACTGTAGGCCTAACCACATAGTAAAAACTGGCATGTTTGGGTTGGTGCCTCTGCATGAGTCATCTAAAATTTAAATTACTTAACCTAATAATTCAACTACCAATTTGTAGACTGACAGACCTGGGCAGTGAGGTTCCGGAGGTGAAATCCCAATGACATTCAGTGACTGGGATTGCGATTATCAGATATAATGTCGTAAACATCGAGGGCAGACTGACCATGATCTAGGAGACTGTAAAACAATGATATCTGCTCCTGTAGAAACTACAAGTCCGCATGAAATCAACCTTGTTTTAGGAAAAAAAACAGAAAGTTTTATACATGTCACGGAGAAGTACTACATTACCCACAATCCTCCGCTGTTACCTTGGAAACGTTAAATAAACCCGCGAACGTCTTCACCAACTGGTGAGTTAGGTCAGTAGCGAACGAAGCACTGGCGATGTCACTGAATACAAACAATATGAAACACTAAATATACTCACGACACAAACTAAAATATATTACTACGATAAATTAAACGAGCAGCTTAACTATCGATGCTGCAGCGAGGTGGCATTGATTCACGTCTCGCTCACTTTGTCTCTCCGCATCAGTGCTATTACAGTTCAGTTTTCATTCATCGCACAGACCAAGTTTCACGTCGCTCAGGTGCAGTTGCTGTTTTTCTTGGGGCTTTTCCTGGCGCTTGCCCGGGTTGCGGAGCCTTGAGAAACATCGCTGCTCCTCTGATGCAAGGGGTTCCTACTGTATATGTGTGCGCGCGCGTGTGTCCGTGTCTGTGTATCTGATCGGTCAATCAAAGCATTCGCGTTAGAGGCTGGTTAGACGTGTTGTGGGGAAAAACATTTTTGTTTCAAACTGGTATTCTGAATGTATTCATTTAGCTAATTGAATTCAGGGCACATAACGTGAAGACACTGTATTTTTTCAGCAACTTTTAACTTGTCCAGTGGGGCAAGTAAATTTCTCTTCCACTTGTCCGACAATAGAATCTACTTGTCCCGGACAAGCGTTAATGTCAAGCCCTGTAATGGCAGTCATGCTTCGAAACCAGGGAAAAGAGGATATAAATAAAATATTGCGATTCTTCATTGAATCATGGGCCCCCTATTGTTAGTTCTCCAACATACCTATTAGTGCTTCAGCAAAACATGAATTATTACATGTGTCACAAAAACCAACACAAACAACTGTACCATAGTGGTGAGCCCATGTCCGCTGCGTTGTGCTGCACTAAAGAAATGCCATGCACAATCTGATGTTCACTGCTTCAGTTCTCTCAAACTTAAGTTGAGAGGTTTTTCAGTAAACTGAACCTACCTCGTTTAGCAGCTTCATGCATGGGGTTATCTATTGACTCTGCATGCTCAGCAACTGCAACAGTCCACAAAAAGAAGAGATCAGTCAGGGTTTCCATACTCATTCACGGGCATCAGTCATTCAATTTCATTCCATTACGTTTCGCAGGTGCTCTTTTTCCATAGCCACGTACACAGTAATTCAGCAACTGCAGAAAATACCCCAACAACATGAAAATCAGCAAGCAAGTAAAGCACATCCTTAGTAATGATTAATGATAACAAAAACAAAGTCACAGATAAAGTATAATGTCTGCTTGACAAAACTAGGAAGGCTTCCTGGTGAAGTGGGCCAGTACTGCATTTGAGGTCACAATAATAAAAGAGCCTTTGTAAAAAATTTGCACAGGAAATGTCAATATGGACTATTTTCATCTCTGACTAAAGGGCAGATAACCCACTGGATACAACTAGTTTCCACCACAATGAGAATGTTAAAGATTTCTTTTGTTTTCTTTCTAATCTTAGATGACCTGCTTATTTAATAGCCCAGAATAAAGAAATAACCCATGGGCACAACAAGAAGCACCAGTAGAGCCACTCCCACAATGACAAGTGGGGCCTGTATTAATGACATCACAAGGATGGGGCGAGAGAAGAGGTGGTCAACACAGGACCTGGAGAGCCACACAGTCCGCTGATTTTCGTGGTTCTCCACACTTAACTATTCAAATAAAGCAGTCCATCCACAGTTAACTAACCTCGCTCAGTTTCTAAAGTCTAATGCTATTATTATATTTAAAGACAAGCTGAAATAAAAATTTATTTTTTCCAGAATTCAGGAAAGAACTGAATAAATATATGAGAACATCTAAAAGGTATGTATTCAATTAAAAATTCGTGAAACGTACAACAAATTGTGTATTTTCACTCCACACCTGTTACTTTTTGACTTTTAATATGACAAAATCAGGCATCAACAGTTATGGTGATGATTATGCAGTAGGCACCAGAATTATTGACTGCGCTAAAAATATTGTTGAAAAATAGATCATTACAATAAAATCAAAATACCAACGTGAGAAATACTGTACTTTAAAACAAACAAAATTATGGTAAATAACTCTAGCAAATTCATACCAAGAATGAAATTCAACCTTTTCCAAGGAACTATATTGTGTCATTGTATCACTTCCTATATCACTTGGGAATAAAAAATGAGGAAATATGCACAATCTCTTTCTTCTTTGTTATTCAGCACCATGAAGTAAACAATACTGTTCAAAAGAGACAGACAGTACTGGACTTTCATTCATCTGGCAATGGCTATAAAAAGATCCACAAAAAATTACACTGTCAGAGCAATTATTCAAAAAAAAAAAAAAAAAAAAAAGTAATATAAAAATATGGACCAGTTGAATCCCAGACAGGTCGAGGAGGTATAACGCATTTTGCCACCCAGGGTTGGAAGGAGTGTGGTGAGAAAAGGAAAAAAAAAAAAAAAAAGAATTTGGTGGCATCTTCAGGTCACCGAGTTTCAAAAGCACCACCAGATGGCACCACCAAAACCACAAGCCCTTTGTGAGGGTTGCTGGGAAAAAGCCTTTTCTGACCACAAGACACAGCAGAAAGTGCCTGCAATTTTTTAAAGGTCATTGAAATTATGACTGGACAATGGTGCTGTGGTAATTTAATGTGTTGATCAAAGAAAGTGCTCACATGTTTGGAGTCAAGGTGGAGACTCATTACAAAAAGACTCCTCATACCAACGGGGAAATATGACGGTGGATCAGTGATGTTTTGAGGCTGTTTTCACTTCCGTAGATCCAGGGTCACTGATAAGGTCAATGACTTAATGGATTCCGCCATATATGAGGAAATTTTAGCTGACAATGATTGTCTCTGCCAGAAGGCCAATACCTGGCCATAATGGGACTTTCTAGCAAGATGACAACAACAAAAAGAACGCCACAAAATACACACAGACAGTTCTGGGACTCCAACATCAATGTTCAGCAGAGGCCACTTCAGATGTGTCACTTAATCAAGTCAGACAGAACAAGAAAAGACTTCATGCTGCTATCCTTACCAGAGGGTGACATCAACAACTAAACCAGGGGTGCCAATAATTGTGCAAGCTAAACTTTGCTGAATTTGTTTATTAATGCAATAAATGCATATTTTTGGGCAATTCCACTGGAAAATTAATGCAGCATTTTTTTTTTTTTTTTTTTTGCACCCTGGCAATTTAAGTATGTTTCTGCGATGTTATTTATTTTTCCGCAGTATTTTAGGCCACCCCCCCTGTCAGGGGTGCCAAAAAAAAAAAAAAAAAAAAAATTCAGCCTACCATATACAGTACTTCTGTTAATCATCTTTTTCCCCTCCAAACAACACCCTCTCATGTGTTTTCAAATCCACTGTAGTTCAGAATGTGTGCCCATATTTACTGCAAGCAGACTCCCTCCTTCAAAAATGAAGCTCTGAGCTTTGCTCTGCTCTACATTATGTTTCATGCTCAAAACAAAAACCAGGAGTCACAGATCTCGTGGACCAAGACGGCAGGCCACTTATAAGCCAGGATACAGAAAATGAAAATGTAATCCTTGATCAGAACATGTAGGCTCTGATGCTTTTTAACCCTTAAATGCCCCCTGTGACAAATTTGTCACACGATTTTGGGGGTTGTCAAAACCACTGACCCCACATAAATTTTGCAACCTAATGCCCATAGTGACATATTTAGACCATCAGTGCTGCCATCTGATGCATAAAAGTGGAACTGACACTACACTGGCTGCACCAGCTAACCTTTCCAATATGGCCGCCCCCATGGTGGAATCCACACGATAGATCAGCACCCATTCATCACTGGATAAAGCAGACAAACAGGTAAGAGAATGAAAAATAAGCTATGCCTAATACTTCAGCTGTATGTCAACGACCAAAACAATGATGGATAAAAGTTCTCTTTATATCCTAGAAACTTATGACATATATGTCACAAAACTAAAATGAGGTCAAACGTCACCAAAAATTAAAAATTGCTATTGGGTTGTTATTAGCCCCTCCCCAGGACATATTAACAGAATACATAGATTTTTCTTTCAACTTTTACTATAGTTGGGCATTTAAGGGTTAAAAGAGGCCCTGATCAACCAACACCTCCATCCCCTGCTCACAGATAATGTGTTTGATTTGGTGGCACTGGCCCACAGTTTATCAAACCAAGCTGCTCCCAGTATCACAAAGTCTGACAGCAATAGAAAGGTGACCCATTCTTACCGTAATTACTGGGGATAAGACCCGATCGACCCCTACAGGTCCCCTTCCACCAGTTACAGTCGCTCTGAAAAAAAGACAGCAGCTCATCACAACCAGTTATGCACAGTAAACTGAAGCTTCATTTCAGCATCTCAGAAAGGAGCCCTCAATTGTACACAAATGGTTTACTCCAAAGTAGGATAGAATAAAACAGTGATGCGTTACTCGCATGGAAACAAACAACACAGCGTAAAATCATATTGAAGGTTTCGGCCCAAGGCATTAAGCTAACCACCACCATCCCCACGTGACAAAAAGCATAAACCTGACCATCTACAATGTTTTAACAAATTTTTCAGATTGGAAGTTTCCCTTTTTTCCCCTGTCGGGATTACCATTATAAATCTACTGAATGTGGTTCCTTAAAGTAAGAAATTCAGAAGCATTTAAAGCTTTTGGCAAACTATTCAAAAACAAATTCACCAAACCAGTTTTACTAATTTTACCAAACTCAATACACCCAAAAGGAAAAACATAAAATATATGAATGCATCTGCAAATTAATAATGTTGTCCTCAAACAAAAAAACTACAGCTAAACTGGCATTCAGTCTGTCACAAAAATGAACATAAACGGTCTTACTTTTCCCCCATTTCAAAAGAATATTGGACCAATAGAATTTAATCATCAAATTATTAAATAAGAACTAATCTGGTGTATGTTTGACCAAACAGTTCATGAACAGTAACCTGCTAATCAAATGCTCCAAATTTGCCGCTTTTTCTTGAAAATAAGCCTTTTATTGAGGTCCGAGCAGAGATTTCCAAAAACAAAATGAAGATTGACCCAAATTTGCCAATTGGCAGATGTGGCGTAATGGGAGGTGTTCCAAATCCAGACGTCAAATTGAAACGGTAGGAAAACAAGATGTTGTCAAAGCATATCAAAATAAATATTTTTCACATCAGAGGGTGAAAAGGGACAACGTGACAATCAGCCTGTAGGCATGGTGCATCGAAACTACTTATTGAGAGTTTTATTAGGCCATGAAAGGTGTCCGAAAATAGGTATCCAACGTACATGATGATGACAGGAGACCTTCAGAGTCTATTAACTCTGATTCCATAGTGCATACTCGACAAACAACACGGGCCATGAAGGTCAAATGAGGCCCCGTTTGCACAGCTGGGGTGCATTTCCCGAAATCACAGATGCTAACTTACATAGCCGGAACCACTGACTGAATGGACGAACAATGTAGGTTGATACCTTAGGTAGCAACTATGCTTTCAGGAAATTCGCCCCTCACTGGCTAGCATTCTTAAGCTTTTTGCTATTAAAGTATCAAGTTACACATGTAACGGTTCTCATAGAAACTTCAATTGATTAATTTAATGGCGAAAAGCGTTAGCATGCTAGCTACCGAATTATTCATCCCATTGACTTGAACAGACTAGAAGCTTATGCTTTTTTCATTCTCCAGTTGCAGCTCCTGGTCTCGTTCCAGCTTCGCCACCATGGCCGAAGTTTCGATTTTACTCAAGGTCTTTCGGTGGAAGATAGATTAAGTTTTGTTTTGAGCCATTTTTTTGCATAAAATCATTTCTACACTCATTTTAGGATGGGCTTCTTAAGCAGAGCCCTGGGCTTATTAACCGGCTATTCTGAGCAGAACATATATGGGGAAAATTGGGGACTGGAACAGTTTGGGCTCAGCTTATTAGTCGATGGCTTCTTAAGCGGCGATTTCAGTAATTACCAACCCACGGTGATATTCAGACTTTTCTTGTGACTTGGGATCTGGCTGATGAAAGTAGTCATCAGTGAAGTGTTTGGAGCAGATCACTGATCCTGATCCAGGCTCCGTGAAATCTACTCATCTCCTCTTCACAAAATCCACCCATGCCTTTCGAATTGTGGGGTTTATTGAAAATTTATGGACCATGACGCCTCTGCTTGCATCGGCCTTATTGCTGCCGCCGTAAACAAGGCAGATATTTGGCATTTTCCCAAGGGTACAATCCACAATTGTGAATCCCTGAGTCCAATGACATTGACGGTGTGTTCTTAGTCACTGGCTAGATACCTCCCGCGACATCATTGCCGAAGATACCCGAAGATAAATTCTTTTTGAGATGATCGCGATATGCAGTGATTAAAATGCCAATAGATTTGTAATGGCTGATTACAATTGGAAATGGCCACTGAACAAAGGATGTATTTATATTAAAGATTCAGTGGTCCAAAGCTGATTTTTGGATGAACTTTAATTATATACAGCGACAGAATCACTGCATCAACAGAATGTTTTATATGACGACAAAAATACTGTCTACACAACAAAGCCAATAACACTCCTTGGACTTTCTGGTGGTCCATGCAAAGCTCATTATTCCAATTAAACATTAAAATAATAAAGCAAGACATTCCAGATGACTCAATACTTCCAACAGTTAGGGGAAGGCCCTTTCCAAATTACAATGCCACCAATCCCAGAGCAATGTCCACACATGATTTTTCAGAATAGAGAGACAGGAAGAGATTGGAACAGAAGAACCCTCAGCTCAATCACATTCAACACCCATTAGAGGCAGCTGTTAAGTAGACTCTGAGCCAGGTTTAACAACCCAAAATCACTGCCTAACCTTGTGAATGTTTTCCTCTGCCTGTAGTGGAAGCAAATCCCCATATCAACGATTTAACACCAAGTGAAAAGCCTCCCCAGCCAAGTGTAGGCTATTGTACCAGCAGAGGGGGAGTAACTTTATGGGCAGCTGTCTGTATTGTGTAGTTTTCCTAGTTTCATAAATTCACCAGATGCAAACTCACCATGTCTGAAACATACAGAAAATCTCCCTCTTCAAAGAGCAGTTCATCTGGCTGAAAAGAAGGAACAATCAATGTTTTATATTACAGTATATTCAACTTTCAATTTCAATCTCAAGTCTCTGTTGAGCAGAAGTAACTCAATCTATAATTTAAATCCATTCAGTCGTTTAAAGCAAAACATAAATGTCAACTCAATTAATTCAAAAATACTTCAAAACGGAGTTAAAAATGGATCAAATGTATAAATATCCTTCAGAAATATTTACTTTCGCAGAAGAGCATTTACGTCCCAAATCAGTAAAAGTCAGGACAGAAAGTTAAATTAAGATTAAACCTGAAAGCAGTAATTGGTCGATCATCTTTGACCTGAGCCATGTTGAAAACAGCACAACATGAATTTCATTTATTTTTTGAGATACTTTTTCCAATTTAAATTCTTGCAACATATTTCAAAAAAAGAAGTTGGGACTGTAAAAATTTTACCACTTACTGTAGTTATGATTCTATTCCCTTTCACAGTACTGAAAAGTTTAGTAATTGATCACTCCAAGTGATCAAGTACTTTAGATATAATTTTGTCCCAATCCTCCTACTAACAAAATGAGGTGCACAACAGCGCAAGGTCGTCGCCGTTGCATTTTGTATCTCATAACACGCCACAAGGTCTCTATTGGGGACAAGTTTGGACTGCAGGCAGGCCACTCCAGCACTAGTACCCTCTTCTTATCTAGCCATGTCTTTATAATGTGTGTAGAATGCGGTTTTGCATCATCTTCTTAAAATATGCATGACCATCACTGGAAAAGATGTCATCTTTATGGTAGCATATATAGCTCCCATGTCTCAGTAAACTTTTCAGAAATAATGGTCCTTTCACAGAGGTTCAAGTTACCCTTGCCGAGGGCATGAACACAATCCCATACCATGACAAAGCATGGTTTTTGGTTCCTTGCTCCTTTGGTCCAGAGCACTCGGTATCCATTCCACCCCCCTCCCAAAAAAAAAGACCAGAACCGTTGATTCATCTGACCACAATACACATTTCAACTGTAAGATGGTCCATCACAGACATAATCCGAGCGCAGAGAAGTTGTTGTCGGCACTTCTAGAAACTGTCAACGTAAGCCTTCCTTTGCGCACAGTAAGGTTTTACCTGGCACTTAGGGATGTAACAATGGTTTTAGTGCTTGACACAGGTTTGCCAAAAAATCCTAAGCCGATGTGGTTGTATCATTCACAGAAAAATTATGCTTCTTGATGCAGTGCTGTCTGAGTGTTCGGAGATCACGGCTCACAGTTATTCATCTTAGGCTTATGCCCTTGCCCTTTGCACACAGAAATCCCTCCAGATTCCCTGAATATTTTATATATGTTAATGCACCATAGACGGTGCAATATCAAAATCCCTTCCAACTTTTCTTTGTGTAACATTGTTTTTAAAACCTTTCACTGCTTTTGTTCCAAATCATGATTACAATCATGTTCTGACAACAGCCATTTCAAAATACCTCATTTTTTACATTTTTTACCCATTTACTAGTCCTTAATTGCCCCTGTCAAAATCGTTTCAGGAATGTGTTGCTGGACTAAACGGCAGAAGTAGATGCAAATCTGCAAATAAAATTGAGTTGAACAGACAAAACATTTAATATCTTGACTTCACACTGTCTGCAATGAAATACAAGACAATGCAAACGTAGAAATCGCTGCTTTCTGTTTTTATTGGCATTTTCCATACCGTCCTAACTTTTTTCGATTTGGAGTTGCCATTGAAGGGTCATTTTATGTGCAGTAATGGTCAGACATTAAAGATAATAACAGTAATAATGAAAAAAACATTCAGCTTATAAGGCAATACCATGAATACTGATATTTACAAAAATATTAAGGACTGGCATTTACGAAAGTAAACATTTCTTCATCAGTCATGAGAGTAGAAAACAGAATGAACCAAAATTTTAAAAATATAGAAGCCATAACAGCATGTTAATAAATGCAAGTGTAATACGAGAAAACACATAAACTTGCAACTTACACTTCTGGGATCAAAGCTGAACAGGGCTCGGAAGACCTTGACTTGACCTAAACAAAGCAAAGGATAACAAATCATGATGTTCAACATCAGCCTCTGTGTATCGTCTCAGTAACACAATCCAAGTCTTGCGCAATCCACTTCAAATGACCAACTTCATTCAATCAAATCTGATCAACATGAGTATAAAAATTAGTGGTAGATTAATCAAATGGGCTGTTTTAACAGCAAAGTTGTGAATAATATGAGGCTAAATTTCACTCGGTACATGAGAAATTAATGCCAATCATTTCACACCCCCATGGATTAGAACAGTGTTTCCCAACCCCGCTCCTGGAGTACTCCTGCTAGTCACATTTAAGAAGTCTTCCTGCCATAACACACCTGATTCAGCTGATCAGTTCATTAACAGAGTACTAAATGAGCTGAACTGGGTGCGTCAGATTAGGGAGCCATTTAAAAAGTACAGGGCAGGGGCACACAAGGCACTGGGTCCGGAAACAATGGATAAGAATATGTACCCAAGACAAGTATAAATCTTACATGTCAGCTGCAGAGATCTCAAAATCATAAGAATATCAGGAAACAAATACAACAACAAAACTTCAGCACTTCTGTGCCATCAACAAACCTGCACATCCAAACGCACTGCCTGGCTCCAAAATTTTTTTTAAAAAGTTGCCATTTGGATTAAAATAAGAAACTACAAACCCCAATTCCAATGAAGTTGGGACATTGTGTAAAACGTGAATAAAAACAGAATACAATGATTTGTAAATCCTTTTCGACCTATATTCAATTGCGTACACTAAAAAGACATTTACTAAACTGATAAACTTTTGTTTCTTTGGAAATCACTCATTTTGAATTTGATGCCTGCAAAATGTTCCAAAAAAAGGTGGGACAGTGGCATTTTTACCACTGTGTTACATCACCTTTCCTTTTAACAACACTCAATAAGCGTTTGGGAACTGAAGACACTAATTGGAGAAGCTTTGAAGGCGGAATTCTTACCCATCCTTGCTTGATGTATGACTTCAGTTGCTCAACAGTCCGGGGTCTCCGTTGTCGTATTTTGCGCTTCATAATGCGCCTCAAATTTTCAATGGGAGACAGGTCTGGACTGCAGGCAGGCCAGTCTATCACCCGCACTTTTACTACGAAGCCACACTGTTGTAACACGTGCAGAATGTGCCTCGGCATTGTCTTGCTGAAATAAGCAGGGACGTCCCTGAAACAGACGTCGCTTAGATGACAGCATATGTTGCTCCAAAACCTGTTTGTACCTTTCAGCATTAATGATGCCTTCACAGATGTGCAAGTTTCCCATGCCATGGGCACTAACACATCCCCCTTATCATCACAGATGCTGGCTTTTCAACTTTGCGCTGATAACAATCTGGATGGTCCTTTTCCTCTTTAGCCTGGAGGACACAACGTCCATGATTTCCAAAAATAATTTGAAATGTGGATTTGCCAGACCACAGCACACTTTTTCACTTTGCATCAGTCCATTCCAGATGACTTCGGGCCCAGAGAAGCCGACGACGTTTCTGGGTGTTGTTGACATACAGCTTTTGCTTTGCATGGTACAGTTTTAACTTGCACTTGTAGATGTAGCGATGAATTATGTTAACTGACAATGGTTTTTCAAAGTGTTCCTAAGCCCACATGGTAATATCCTTTACAGAATGATGTCTGTTTTTAATGCAGTGCCGCCTGAGGGGCCGACGGTCGTGGGCACTCTATGTTGGTTTTTGGCCTTGCCGCTTACATGTAGAGATTTCTCCAGATTCTCTGAATCTATTGATGATATTATTGCCTGTAGACGATGAAATCTCTAAATTCCTAGCAACTGCACCTTGAGAAACGTTGTTCTTAAACTGTTGGGACTATTGGTTCACGCAGCTGTTCACAAAGTGGTGAACCTCGCCCCATCCTTGTTTGTGAACGACTGAGCCTTTCGGGGATGCTCCTTTTATACCATTATATCAATTATAACACTCACCTGTTTCCAATTAACCTGTTCACCTGTGGAATGTTCCAAACAAGTGTTTCTTGAGCATTCCTCAACTTTTCCAGTCTTTTGTTGCCCCTTTTCCAGCTTTTTTGGAATGTGTCGCAGGCATCAAATTCAAAATGAGTGAATATTTACAAAAAAAAAACAAAGTTTATCAGTATGAACATTAAATATCTTGTCTTTGTAGACTACTCAATTGAATATAGGTCGAAAAGAATTTGCAAATCATTGTATTTTGTTTTTATTCACGTTTTGCACAACGTCCCAACTTCACTGGAATTGGGTTCTGAGCGTATAATTCAATCATTATTGCAGTAATTAATGAGTTTCAGCTTTTAAACCTGACCGATACAGTGTGTAGTTCATGTTTCTTCAAAAAAATCATCTTGAAGGATGTGTTCAATGGTTGTGGAAAAGATGTTACTGTGTTTCAAGACAGGCAAACTATTGGCCTGCATCAAGCAAAGAAAACAAATGAGGAGATTGCTGTAACCTCTGGAATTGGGTTAAGAACTGTCCAACTCGTTAATAAAACCTGGAAGCATAGTGGGTGACCGTCAACTTAGTGGAGGAAATGGGTCAGACAGCAAAAACATGAACAATCCTGAT
Source organism: Gymnothorax javanicus (assembly GCA_029692085.1). Lineage (NCBI taxonomy): Eukaryota > Metazoa > Chordata > Actinopteri > Anguilliformes > Muraenidae > Gymnothorax > Gymnothorax javanicus. The sequence goes on along the minus strand of CM056194.1, from coordinate 28,912,538 downwards.
CAGAGATCACTAAAACGCCTAGTCAAGTCTCATCATAAAAAAAAAATTTAAAAAAATCAACAGTAGAACTCATGGTAATGTTTAACTGAAAGTAAGAGTAGTTCCAATCGCACAATGCGACAAGAACTAACAGGATTGGGACTTAACAGCTGAATCCACATGTTAGTGAAGCTAATTGGGGAAAAAATGACTTCAGTTTGCTAGTAATCATAAAGATTGGACTGTGGAGCAATGGAAAAAGGTCTTGTGGTCTGAAGACACCAAATTTACCCCATTCCAGAGAGATGGGCATGTCAGGGTAATAAAGGAAGCCCATGAAGTGATGAACCTGTAATGAATAGCGCCCACCTCTGGAGACAACATTATGATTTGGGGTTGCTTCAACAGTCAGGTCCAAGCTCAGCAAATTACGCAGCAATAAAATGAAGACAGCGGATTACCAGAATGCACTGAATGACATGGTTACCCCATCGATGGATTTTTTGATCCCTGACAGCACAGGCAAATTCCATGATGATCTTGCCAAGATTCAGCATGCTTAAATCCTGAAAGAATGGTTCAGGAAGCACGAGGAATCATTTTTCACACACAAATTGGCCACCCCAAAGACCAAATTAAAAGTCTTTGGGATGTGCTGGAGAAAGCTTTATGGAGTGGTTTGACTCTCTTGTCCCAAGTACAAAATCTCAAATATTAAAAAAAAAAAAATGCAACTCTGGTTAGAGACAAATGTTATTTGACTGTCGAAACAATGCAATGATGAATGCGGCGCCATGATCAATGCTAAAGGTGGTCTAACATATATTATTGTGCGCCAATTTTTTTTGGCCAGGAAATGTTGAAGTTCCTAAACCTTAACACAAATGTACTTACTTGAGCTACCCTTGTTTATGGGAGTTTGGTAGGCTTTGCTAGAATTCCAAAGCAAATTTTTCAAACATCACACTTGGAACATGCGCGTTCCGGTTACCTGCACTGACCTTAAAGCGCCCCTTATCAGAGGACCATTCATGATACTTCAATACTTTTAGAGAGCATGAGGTACAACACATTATCAAGTAATTTAGCGGTCACACAAAAGACTTTTCCTCTGGAAAATCATCACCACTCTCGAACACGGAGGGCTCCAAATGACAAGTATAGTCGATGTGTAAAACAGGTTTCTCTCTGCGCTCTGGCATGCTCAGGGTGGACTCTACAAGTAACAGAGAGTACTCAACTCAGTCTACAGAACATTCCAACAAGCAAGGGCTTGCACTGGCCTACTGCTGACAGTGGTGAGCAACTCCGACATCAGGTGCAAATATGGCATGCGAAAACAAAAGCCAACAAAAGAAACAGCAAATCTGTCAGTTGACCAATCCTGCCCGTCAATGTTGTTCAATTTAAGACTTCCACAATCTGAAAACCATGGGGTTTCCTCTGTATTTTAAGGAGAAGAGCTGAACTCCAAGGTATTACTGGATTTCAAAGTCAACCTTCAGGTCCAATAAGTTTGGCTTTGTGCGTGATGTCACTTTTTATACATGGAAAAATAATTGAAGCCTGGAAAAGCTCCATCTGAAACACTATTTTTAACAAAAAATTGGAGGAGTTGAGGACATGGAATATCCTCTTGCCTTGAAAATTCCTTCTCTCGGACACAAAACCGTGAATTATGCAGTCTAACTTAGAAACCATCTATCTGTCAAGATCAACGAATTCTGCAATTTCGGAGCAAGGACCTAAAATTTCCTACTGACGCAGAAAGTGCCAGACCATCAAGCGTAGATGTGATTTAAAATGGCGGCAAAATTATATTAAGAAATTCAGAAAAGAGAAACAGTTGGCAAAACATGAAGCTTAAATATGCCCTTTACGAGTCGTTCTCAAACACGGTTCAAACTGACATTGTATTTGCCAATTTTGGTTCCAACCACAAATTTAAATGAAATTAAAGAATCAACTTCGGAATCTAAACGGTAAAATTGTGAACTCATGTTCAATACATCTAAACATGTATTAAATAATCAACAAGAGCCATCAGGAGATGGCATATTCCCCCAGCCCGAAGTCATCAACTTCGGATTAGCAAAAAGCACCACGTCAGGTCATGATTAATGTGCACACCAAGTTCTGTGGGGAAATATTGAACGGTTTTCAAGCAATGCTCCGAAACGAAATGTTCACGGACGGACGGACAGACAGACAGACGGCACCCTCGTCTATATCCCTCCGCATTATATGCCGGGAGGATAAAACTTTTTTAAAAATCTGAATTGTAATTACCCTAACCAGTTTGTGTCTTTTTTTTTTTTAATTCTTTTGCCAGAACATAAAGACAAATTTTTAACTCTGTTACCGACCAGTTTTTTTTTTTTTTTTTTGTCGTTTTCACTCAAATCAAATGAACAAAATTAGCTATTTTGTTGTTTGAAGTACTAGGGAAGACCTACACAAGGCCATTTAAATTGTAACTCTATCTTACTTAGTTTTGGAGCTATGATACAAAATACACCAATTTTGTAACTCCATTACCGCGTGACTTGACCCAGCTATATTATCATAAGGAGGTTTAAGAGGTTGTCACACCTCAGCAGATGACAAAAGGCATACTATACAGATGCACACGCTGATGAAATTAATTCATTTTCTCACGCAGCGGGCATTCCCTAACAACAGACAAGCAGTGTTTGCAAGTGAACAAATGCTTGCGTGGAAAGACAGAGGAGAGCACACGGGAGGCAAATACACTAGATCACCAATAGGTGCATTCCAGGAACTTGCGACACCGACGTGCTGCAAGGTCGGTTTTACAATCTGTGATGAAGGGAAGCTGGTTCACTTGCGTTTGAGATAAACTAACATTCATGCTCATAAAACAAGGTACTCTGTGAAGCACTAACTAACTTTATAAGTCGTAACACTCCGCCCGTCATGTTTGCACGACAAATACGCAGTATAGTCACCTTCCACGACAGGAAAATGGGGAACTGCGTGGGGGAAAACCGCCCATGATGTAGCCTGGTTGCATTAGAATACCAACTTTTTGGCAAAACGAATGCAGCACCCTAAGAAGCCAGCGTAGTGCTACATGTAACATTTCCATAACGTTTTTCAAACGCCTTGCCTGTCTAAAATTAAAAATGTTCGGCATCAAGCCAATCAGCCAACTTAATGCTCACCAAGTGAAGCTGGAACTGAAAAAGCTAACGCTCGTTAGCCAGCTGCACAGCTAGCTAACTTGGCTAGATACGTTGACTGTATATATTGAGATCAAAGATAACTCACCTGGCTTGGCCGGTTTTGGAGGAGGTTTGGACATCTCAGATTTATTTCGCGTTCTATATTTTAGAAAAAATAATTGCTTTAATAGTTAAAAATGAACGATAAGCACTTTCCCCCCTAGTGGAGCTCTCAATGAGGAAGTACAGAAGTATAGAACCGCACTACCGCAGTGTTATACGGAAAAGTTGCACGACGCATGTCTGTCTCAAACAACACTGTACATGACCGCTCCCCCAGAAGTCCATTATTTCACCTAACGAAGGAGCCCATAGATATATGTCAATGAAGGAGCCCAGGACGCAGTAGCAGGCTAGATACCTGCTTCGTTGGAATTAAGAATTGGACCGTCTTAAGCTGCTTTCACACCGGACGCGAAACGAATTCTTCGTACGACAGATTACATTAAAAGTCAATGCAAAGACGCAAATACACGCATTAATGTAATCTGTCGTGCGAAAAATTCGTTTCGCGTCCGGTGTGAAAGCGGCTTTAGGTTTATCGCGGACAGCGCTGATAATGGAAATCTGGCTAATCATTTGCATTGAGTTCTGCGAAATGCGAAAATCTTATAAGATTTCCGAGGTGTCACATTCTGTCAAAAATGAATAATATATTTGAAGGAAAGTTCTCGATTTATTCGCATTCGCGGGCCGTACTAAATCTACGCGGTGTATCCTGGTGTAGCAGTAATTTGAGATACGGACGCTGGGTTTATGAAGCCAAAGATGAAACTTCGGACACCACAAATTCGCCTTCTGATTGGGGACGATGCTTTGCATGAACCAGTTGGACGGTGACGTATGACAGAAGTGAAGGACGATGTCCTTCAACGCCTCACTGTATCATTATTGGGACGGGACCACCGATGAGTTTATCTGGACTTTAGCTGACCTGCTCACTGTCACTGTTTGTTTTTTGCGTTTCATCGCTGTTGGTGGACGCTGTGAGTATACTTTGGCTCCGAAAATAGTTTTTGTGAGAGTGTTACCGTCTGTAATTATCTAATTGTCGCAGTTACCTCGGTGCTACTTTAGATAACTAGCTAACTTGGCTAGCTAAGTTACTCAAACTGATGTGCGAATGTGTTAACAGTATAACCGTTGCTCGACAACCCAGCATGCTAGAACATTCTTCGTATTGCATTTATGTTGGAAGCAGTATTCTGAAACTCTTATAATATGCGAGCTTGTCAGGATCACTGTAATGCTGCTTTCCTGTCGAACTGACTTTAATTTGTTTCGATAGACTCAGAATGTCGAGTTAGTTCATGCATCTACAAAAACGCTTTTGCATTTAATTATAATAACGATTTTATCATTTCCAGGAACTCCACGGCAGTCATGAAAAAGCTGATCATCGGAATTGGGGGGTAAAATCCATATGATGATTTCATTTCCAGAATTTACTTTACTCTTGAAATTTAAGTTGTTTTTGATTCGCGCATAGACCTACAGCTAACTATTCTAGCATGTTGCGGATTTTTTTTTTTTTTTTTTTTGCGAGTCTGTCCTTCACTACGGGCATGTTTGTTCCTTAAGGCTTCCTCGGTATAGTCCACTTCTGACCAAAGCTGCATGCGTATTTGCTTTTATTGCCTCGAAAGCAAGCGTGGTTCACGCCTAACCATGCTGTCTTCAACCACTACAGAATCACAAACGGGGGCAAAAGCACATTGGCCAGGAATCTTAATGAGCGTATTCCCAACAGCTACATCGTCGCACAGGACACTTTCTTCAAGGTATTACTATTATTAGGGCTCAAGTCCACATGGGCTAAGCCCTCATTGTTTTTGCTTTTTTTATTGTTGTTGTTGTTGTTGTTGTTGTTGTTCAGCCCTCCGCCGTTCTCATGAAACAACATTGTAACTTTTGCAAATATTGGTTCCTTGCTGCTTTGAGGCATGCACGTAGAAGACCCCTGCGCACATCCTCACATGAATTTTTACGAAAATATTCTGGTGGGGGGTGCGGTTGCTACAAGTGGAAACCTTCACCCACTTACGTCGGTGTGACGTCATTGCAACCCAGAACCGCTGGGACCGCATTGACTTGATGAATAAAGTGGCGTTAGTAAGTTGAATAGACGCGAAGTTATCAGCCAAAATGTGTTTTTGATCTTTTTAATGACTTTGACCAAGGCCTTGATGATAGGATCACACAAAAGTTTTGGCTTCTTGTCGAGATACTTTCGGACTTGACATAAAAAACAAAGATGATCACTGCAAGATGAAGGGCAGTTAAGGGTATGACTAACAGGTTTACAAACATACGAACATACTATCGAATCGACTAACATCCTTGCCGAAAGAATTTCGACATGTAAAAATCTTCTCCAATTGACATATACCTGTCTTCACAAAGTTTGCAAAGGCCAAATGCCTACAACAATAAACTACCCTGCCACATGCAGATTTTTTTTTTTTCACAGCAGTATATATATATATATATATATATATATTAGGGCTGCACGATTCTGGGAAAAATGTGAATCACAATTTTTTTGTTTAGAATTGAAATCACGATTCTTTGGCACAATTTTTTTCCCACAAACTGACATGGTTATTGTAGTCATAAATCAAAAAAAAAAAAAAAACTATTGACCACTAAAGTGCAGTAAAAAAAAAAAAAAAAAAAGGTTTTAAAAAAAGGTAAAAAGACAAAATGAGCAAAATAAGTGCACTTTAAGCACTCTTTGACTCCATAAGGCCCTGAACTAGGGATGCAACAATGTCAAACCGCTACCCAGGAGATGATACTGCTCAATTATAATGTCATATCAAACAGGCAGGCACCGATGCAAGCCCATCCGAGGCACATTTGCCCACAAACAAAAGCCTTTACAGGAGAGAAAGCAGCACGCCGACTGCATTCCAGCATAAACCAAGATTAGTAGTTTTGGGGCAACCCTCTAAACCCAAACCAAACCCTGAACATGGCCCTATAATTTTGAATGCACTAATCTGTCGTGTAAATGATTCGTTTTGCGTTCGGTGGAAAACCAGCTTAAAAATCAAGCAATTTATTTAACCAACAAGCACAACTGGCATGTAGCCTATAATGAATAAAAAGCAATAATGAGAAGTAGACATACCAAACGAGGCTTCCGAGTAAGAGTGCCAATAACCAATAAAAATAAATCCATTTTAATATGGCCCTGGTTTTCAAAAATATAACAATATAGGCCGACGCAATGTGGAAAACATTTCATTAAGCGTATCCACCGTGAGGTGTGATTTATTTCCATATTCATGTCAAATCGTCAAATGTAATAAAAAATTCAATATTACGTATATGTTATATAAAAATAATCTGGCAAACGCACAAAGGTTAATCTGAACTGTTTCCAGGTCATTTGAATCTCAAAATGTGACTGCTGAAAGAACAATATAGAAATAAATTGGACCGTCTTCCTATTCAAATTTGTAATTGTGCGAATCAAGTGCTTGATTGTCAATTGAACATGGGACCAAGGTGAAACTTTCCTGCACTCTGCACTTCAACATTTATTCATCTCTCCCTCGCTGCTTCTGAATCTACACTGCTAGCCAACTCCATTCCATTCGAAAGACCAGCGCCAGTTAATGTTTATCTCCTCTGGCTTCTACATGAACTCACGTGATGTAGAGCTGCTTTGCCATAGGATGAGCGCGAATGCAATGTCAGTGTTGCGTTTGGGGACGGTCTCAAGCGCCCCCAAGAGACTGCCTACTACTCACTACTTTGTCTTTGAAATCAATCAGTTTGTTTTCCCTGCGGCTCGTGAAATAATGCTGGAAAATCGTTAACATTTAGAAATTAGATCGCGCATAGGGGTGAATTGAGATCACGATCTTCTGGCAATTTATCATGCAGGCCTATGTTATGAATTGCTTATTTCCGTATTGCCTTGGTATTGGCCTGAGGGTCGCAGTATTGCGACCGAGGGCTAATACCGAACCTAAAGGACAATACCAAGGCAATGCGAAAATAAGCAATTTATAATTTTTTTTTTTATTAATTGGTTAAGTATATTGTGCTATCATGACAATGTTATGACTATGACTTCTGAAGTCCGAGACTTCAAGACTCATTAAAGAGCTAAATGCTAGGTCCGCGACTGCTTGTGCACCTGCTGAACTCGGCCAATACAGGGTCGGCTAATACAGGATATATTGGCAGGCCGTTTTTACTGTACGCGAGCAATAACATACTAAACCAATTAATAAATATATATAAAACTGCATGTATATGTATGTGTGTGTGTATATATATATATATATATATATATATATATATATATATATATAAATCAGTGGCGGCAACAGGGGAGGCTGAAACAATCCCTGAAAAAGAATGATTGGTCATGACCTGTTTTTTTTTTTTCAATCATTCATTTAAATTACCATTACAGAAACTCCAAAAACTCTCAACATTATCAGGTGTGGCCAGTTTTCATTTATAATGCATACCGACCATGAATCCGGACTTCTCACGCTTTTCTTTACACAGCGGTTGGAAGCAATGCATGTGTTTCGTGATCGTTTCAATGAAATAAGATCATTTGAAACATCTTTATGCAATTCCATTGCTTCCAACCCCTCCATGCACAAGGACTTCAATTCTGCGCGAGAATCTCTTACATACGCGTTGATTGAATAATTGCTGACTACAGCAGAGGAACATAAATATGCCACTTAAACTCACACCGAATGTGTGAGAGTTGATAGGTATGCATTATAAATGAAAGCTGGCCACACCTGATAATGTTGAGAGTTTTCGGAGTTTCTGTAATGGTAATTTAAATGAATGATTGAAAACAGGTCGTGACCAATCATTATTTTTAAGGGATTGTTTGAGCCTCCCCTGTTGCCAGTTCACCAGCGCCACTGATATATCACCGTTTTTCAGCTTTTGGGGTATACATGCAGGGCTGGCATTAAGCAAAAATAACTGCGTAGCGAAAATGTTATGCAGTCTCTAGAATTCTGTAGCATTATGTAGCATTTTTCAGAACTGTGTAGCAAAAATAAAACTTAACAAAAACGTCTGTATATGCACTTTTAACCTTTTATTTTAGTCTCTAAGAACACTTGGCTAACAGTACTAATACTAATTAACATCGCCTAATGAAGACCAAGGCAGTTGAGTTACAGTAGCATTGCAGTGTTTAAACTACTTGGACTTACCAATTGGGACCCTCTTACAGCTAATATGTAATAACTCAGTAACTGAATAGGAATTAATAAGTTTTAGTTGGTTCTACCTAAGCCCCTCACCTGGCTCAGGCTGTGAATGAGTGACTATTCAGGACTGAGTTTTATCATACATAATATTTTTACTGTGAAAGAAATTAATACTGGTAATTATGAACCAAGATGAACATTTAAATATTAAAATAAAAATTGCCATAATCTAGAATAAAGAGCACTGTAGGCAGGGTTCGAAATACTTTTCAAGCCAGGTTGCCCAGGGGGCAACTTTGGCCAAAAGGCTATGAATATAGCTTTATATATTCTTAATTATATCAAGAATATATAAAAAGCAAAATTAAACTATTAAACACACAAGCCATCAAGTAGAAGTATACATTTATTGCAAACAATAGGCTATTGATAATCACATTCTTGGTTGTACCATGCTTACCAATCAGCAAAATAGCCTGGAACATGGGAGAAACTCTTACATGAAGCTCAATAAATATTATACGGAAGTTGTTCATGTTCGTTACAGAACACGCACAATGTCAAAATATCTAGCAAAACAAGACAACCCGTAAGAAATGCTTCGTTGTCATTTCACTTCACGACATGAGTCTGTGGACTTAAGGGTGCTGGTTTAAACCACTCAGTGCGCACCCCCAATTCCGCGCCTGGTGCTCATTCATTCATTCATTCATTCATCAGGAGTTAAACGTAGCTTTCATAAATATATCCCCTAAATCGCTACAATCTGGGCGCTAAAATATATTTGATTTTGTTTTTAGATTGTATACGTGCCGCTTATTCTCTGTCAAAAGGGATTATGAAGCATCCATAATTGTTTTTTTTTTTTCCTTCATCTAGAGTCAAAAGACCGTAACGTATGTCAGTGTCTCCAACGACCAAATTAAAAATTTATTTTAAATGCCATTCCAAAACAGAAACAAAATGGAAAGCCATAAGGTTGTAAATGATTTTTCAAGAAGAACACGACCACTTTCAACCAATTACAAAAGCGCTGATGATTTTTTTCTCTGTTAGTAATGAACAGCAAAAGTTGTAAAACCTTTTCAAATGGTAACGGATATGTTGGTTATGTGGTTGGTGAAGCTCACAGCACACAAATGCATGGTGATTACCATTAACATAATGTGTGAAAACACCACTTCAAAAAATCACTACGATGACATGGCACGTTTGTCTGAGTGGTGAAGAATCAACCGCATCCAAAAAGGGGCATACAGATGTTTTAAATAGTTTTGTGCTGCGCCGCTATGATGACCAGCTACACTGAGGCAGTACTATCCTCTAATGGAAAACGATCCTGCAGAAAAGTACCCGGCACTAAGGCGGGTGGAGTAGAGTAGAGCAGAGTAGAGCAGGTACCACATAGTGCTAATGACGCATTAATGCCGAATTCGGCGAGGTCTCGGCAAGGATAAAACTTTTTGGTCAACCAGGAATTCACTTGCGCTTGCCCGACGGGCTACCGTTCATTTTAGAATTTTGCGAGCCCTAATGCCCCTCGCTCAGAGTGGGCCTTTTAGCAAGCCTAGTTTACGTGGATGTTCACCGAGTAAATATCTTCACTTTCCAGGTGCAAGATCCGTTTGGCTTGGACTCAGCCCCACTTTACTGACCAGCACATTTCCCCTGTTCTCACGAGCACGGACCCCACACGGTTTGAATGATAGGATATTAATCCCTTTTTGACCCGTTCGGAGACTTCTGAAAAGAAATTTGCCTGCGTGAACATGGCAACTTGCTCGCCACGTCTACAGTGTACTGCATGTGATTTTGTTATGTCTTGACCCAGAAACAGCATTTTCACATAATGAGTTACGTCAGACTTAACAAGAGGATAGCCCTAAAGCTGGATTTATGGTTCTGCGTCGACTCCACGCAAAGGGCACGCGCCGTCGCCTCGGCGCCGTCGTGGACCTTTCAAAGTTCTGCGTTTAGGTCGTTTACGCGTCGTGCTGTGCCATTCCGTGGGGTAAGCAATTCACTGCCAAACCGCTAGGTGGCGTCAGGTTTCGAAGGACCTGTTCGTGGAATCACGTGAGACTCGTTGATACAGTGTTTACGTTACGTTATGGGCTGTATTTCATTCCGTAGGGTAATAATCCCTACATCCTACACCCTGCGAAATCATTTCCCCTCGTAGGGAAAATTTTGAAGGGCAGTAGGGAGTAGGGTTTTCAATTATCGGTCGTTTGGAATGTCCTTTGACATATTTCGCGGCTGCTGCTTTCTGCTTAAACAAGTGTAAACAAACGCAGCCAGTTCATGGGAGAACTGCTTTCACTGGCCATTTATCGGTTTTTTTTTTCTAAATAATATAGGTAGCTTTATAAGCAACCGCATTAAGCTTTCATAAGGCGATAAATAGCAGCGGATAAAAATAAAAAAACGACATAACAAATGTTTCGAGGGAGCCAGTCGACTGTAAATCATCCAGTAAACCATCAAGCTAGGTTTGTCAGCTCTCAACCATTTCTGTGTAGCGCTTTTAGGGTAGCTACTAGCCACCGTTGACATTTTTCTTGAATGACGTTGAATCACACACGTCACTAGGCTCAAGGTCGGACCAATCAGTGCCCTTCACAGTGGGCGGTCTTTTCGCATACGCATTTTGGCGTGCAGTTAAAAAATTTTCTTGAGGTGCACGGCCCAGTTGAAGTCCCAGTACCGAGAGCTTAACTCCAAACGGCTCTATGGTGGGGGTTCACATCGCTGCAGAGGCTCTTTGGAGACGTGACCCCAAGATACCATTTGTTGCAATTCTTTAACAGTGAGCGTTTTTTATTTCGGTTGAAAATAACGCAGAACCATAAATCCAATGATTCCTTAACAGTCATATGGGCAGGTGCAGAGTCTGTCCATTGCCACTTAGGGAACAGACGGACTTGAATGGTGTGTTCCTTTGTCATGTTGAAGACGTGTCACGTCCATAAAACTAACTAATTAAATGTTCCTAGATACTCTACCTGAGTTTGTAGAACAAGTTGCCCCTAACAAAATATGGTCTAATTGTGAACAGGTGAGAAAAATAACACAACCTATTTTTTGAACCCTGCTGAGAGTAGGAATTCAAAGGTACAAATTTATGTCTCCAAAATATGAAAACAGCATTCCTTTGACATAAATGTACCACTCTTTTTTTGTATATCGGGGATAGAAATTATTATTATTATTATATATATATTTTTTTTTTATGAGACATCCGGACCAGTCATGACCGAGGTTTACTAGTCCTCCCCATCTTTTACTAGACAGCCCTTTTTTCCTTTTAATTTACGGCACCAATAAGATATCCGTATCTCAAATATTTTTTATTTGGTTTTTTACAACTGCAACTCATACCTTTGCCAATTTAACTCCTGTTATTTTCTAATACTAATTAATGACCAGTCATGCCAATAACATAAGACACAGATGACACAAGCCCTTCAGTAAAACAGAAAGTAACTTTTTCTTCATAATTAATAGCAAACGATAAAAGCTTTTAATTTCAAAGCTCTTCAGTACCTTACACAAAGAGAAATCCCTAACCAAGTACTTTCATGATTTAAATGCAAGTTTGTTGATTTGTTGGGTTAGAATCGATGTTGTCAGTGCTCACGTGCTTGCCACTGCCTAATATTTGCAAAACGGTACACTATACAGCGATACAAAAATAAAACGATGTGCCAAAATCCTTTTGTAATGACGGGTTGAAGTCCATACATCGCTTAAGAATTGAGACCATTCTCTAACTTACTCTGAATCACTCATTCTTTTTAGATTCAGAAGGTATCAGCAATGTTCTGGTCGTTCAGTCTAACGTCGGTCGATCCTCTAATTCCAACGCGGGATGGTCCGGATCTCGGCCATCACACAATAATTCGCTTTTTTTTTTTAATGCAATTAGCACATCTGGAAACCGTCGTTGTCGTCGTTATTTTTATATTTAATACCTGTGTTAGATAACACCTGATGTGTGTCACCAGTCCAGTGTTTTTAATTTAATTTAATCTATTCGCATATACACATGTACAGCGTTTGATTGCGCAATTCCCCGCCAATTCTTTACAAAGAGTGGCGGACGCGTCTCAGATTTTGCGGTTGGTTCAGCCAATGACGTTTCCCACTTCAGTATTTTCTTTAGCTCTGTGGTCGGGACTGGTGCGGAGGTAGGAAAATGGGGTCATTCAACTCGCTACCATGGTTTCAGACTCGCGCCATTAAGTTATCCATAGTGTAGTTGCGGAGGACGATCGGAATGATATTTAAGAGACTGTGGGAGCCCGTTTTTGTTCAAAACTGGACTGAAACGTTTACTCACATCATCCGAAGACTGTATCGCAAAATATGCGATGGGGATTTCAAAAGCCCGTCGCAGATTGACGCATTTCAAAAAAACTGATCGCATTTTGCGATGCGATACCGCTTATCGCCAGCCCTGAGTCATGTGTAACAGGCTATGAAAAGTGACAGCAGCAAGCAGCCTCTACTCTAGGGCATTTGCTGCTAGCAGCCTGCCTCAAGTCTGACTGTCTAACACAGGGATACTCACTCTTTTCCAGAATGAGCCACAGTGGGTGCAAGCTTTCACTCTATCCAACCTGTCGCACACCTGATTCTACTAATCAACCCTTAAAGCTTTTGCCATAAACCCTTGATAAGTAGAATCGGGTGTGTAACTACATGGTTAGAATGAAAGCCTAAATGAAATTGCCATACTACGCAAGGGCGATAAATATGCCCTTTGCATAGAGTAAAATTGTGCATACGCTCTCCATCCCGGGCATTTCCATTTGCGAGGCACAAAAGAAAAGAGCCCAAGGTCTCAACATCTTGCTGCAACTCTGCAAGTAAAATACAATGCAGTTCTAGTTCTTCTTTATATGAAGCGGGTGGTTTTTTCAGGGAGTCTACATGGACCTTGGTCATGCATAAAGTAATATTTGCCGGAACTTTGCTGTTGCTACTGTTACCTTACTGGAGTGCTTATTGGGTTTTATGTGAGAAATTATCAGATGGCAAATCTTTATTAGTTTTTTTACGGCCTGTATACAGTATATTACCTATAATAACCTACCTTTTGTCTCAAATCTTTGCATCACTGAATTAGTCTGTAAGTTAGTTTTGTAAAGATGGAGCACCTGACCTGTGTTTTGAATGGGCTCCGTCCTTTTGTAAGCTTTTTCCTATTAGCTGCTTTGATAATAATACTGGAACACCCTCCACTTTAAAAAATGTCACATTTGTGGCTCCATGATGACACTTGATTGGGTCTACCTGCAGGATGATTCTGTGGTAGCTGTTGACAACAATGGATTCAAGCAGTATGATGGTAAGGACACATATCCTACATTTCAGGGTGGTGTTAAATATTCCACCAAATAAGCAATGTATTTGCTTCTTGGATATATGTACACATTCCAATACATGGTATAATGTGTGTCAGTTCCATTTTTTGATAATGTCCTGAATGGACTGTTTTGAAATTGAATTTACCCCCACTTCAATGTAAAATACTGTTTTCCGACATTTTTATTTTTGAGTTATCATTTGAATATCATTTTTCTTCATTTCTTTGGGGCTTCAGTCCTTGATGCCCTCCACATGGATCAGATGATGAGTGAGGTCTGGGCATGGCAAAAGGATCCTGCATCCTTTCTCGCCACTCGAGGATTGAAATCTCAATTTTCCAGAATTCCTGAAGCACAAGATGATGTTTACGTCCTTATAATTGAGGGCTTTCTGATCTTCAACTACAGGTAGCAGGCTAGTAATTCTGCATTTTTATATTTTTATTTAAAAGAATAAAAGGAACAGCTAAGTGGTCTTAAACTTTCACTTCCCCATCATTTGAATCATTACTGGAAAGGTCATCCAGGAAGAAAAAGAATATTGCTTTGGGAATTTTATTGCTTAATCACACTAGACCTCTGTTTTCCTGGGTACGCAGTTTACTAGATTGACCCTTTCTATTTTGGATTTTAGTTTCTAAGATTATTTAGTTGAGAGATTCCTCAGTAGTTGAATGAGGAAATGTATTTGATTGTTGGTGTTACTCAAGTCTGTCCCTTCTATGTTTTAATTGAAGGCCACTCAATGAATTAATGGATAAAAGGTACTTCTTGACCATTCCATATGAGCTCAGCAAAAAGAGACGAAGGTAAGGGTCAACACTGCTTGCCTGGTCTTACGTGATTTTAAAAAATTCTGGCTGGTGTTTAAATAGTTTAGGAAACGTATAAAGGTATCAAGAACTGCCTTGCAAGAGAGATGCTTGTTCAGTATTTTGCGGAAAAAAAAGTGGGGATATATATTTTTTTTTAATTTACAGTTTCTCTTTGTTGTTTGTTATAGTCTGGGTTTATTTAAAAAAAAAAAAAAAAAGCCTGAAGGACTGTAAACCTTGGAACATGGACTTTCAACCAAACTAGTGGACTACTGGATGTCTGCCATTCTTTTTTTTGTTTTTGATTTCAGTCTTATTAGTCTTTGCCCTGTTCAACTCGTGTGACTGGTCCTTACTTTATCCTCTTCCATATTTGTACTTGCCTGCTTCTTGTCTGGTGGTCCATCCTTGATCATCTGTCTGACTGGAAGTTCGAGGGTATACGTGCCTCCCGATCCTCCTGGGTACTTTGACGGACATGTGTGGCCAATGGCCCTGAAAAACCAAAAGAAATGGAGGAAACTGTTTCAGATCTGGGTGTGTTTCCTGCCGTGTCTTTCGGCACAAAAAGATGCTAATAAGTTGTTATCCTCACGGTTGTTTGCTGTGGTTTTACATCTGCCAAGTTTGAATTAGTGGGCTGAGTTTGGTTTAATAAAACATCTTTGCTCTTGATTCTTTGTTGTTAGGCAAGACATCTCAGAGTTTTGCTTTAGGTGTAATAATAATAATAATAATAATAATAATATATTTTATTTATGAAGTGCTTTTAACAAAAGCTCAAAGACTTTACAACACACTTTACAACACAGCAGCAATAAAATTAACAATAAAAAACAGATATACAAGTTAAACCACATTTACAGTACATAATGTCAAAACATATATACGAGTAAAAAGCAAATAAAATACAAAGTAATATATATTATTGCACAGTAAAATCAAACATGAAAAGCAGTTTGAAATAGGTGTGTTTTAAGTAGTGTTTTGAAGGTAGAAGGTGTAAAGCATTGCTAATGTTATTATGTAAATGTTTCAGTGTATCTGGATGGATTGAAGAGCAGGGAGGATCTGTTTTCCATGGTTTATGATGAAGTTATGTTGGCGGTCCAGAGGCGGTTTGGTAAGACCTGGGCTGAACTCAAGAGCACCAAAACTATACATAAGTATTTCTCAATGGAAAATAAACTTAACTGAACATTTGGGGGCTGAACATTTTTTGGCATGGAAACTGAAAAGGCAAGAGACCTCACCTCCATGTAGTGGAAGAAATGTGGCTGCTTCCATGGCAAATCTGATATTGCAGGGTTGGTGTTGTTCCTACAACATCATAATCGATGTTGGTCCAGGAATGTGATTTACAACTGACCAATCGCATTGTTGTGATTTCGCAGCTTTCCTAATAAATGTTGCTAATAACAGCTGCTAAACTAGATTTCGCTGGTCCTTCATGTGATACACGTACAAAAAATGCACGTTCCATCATATCATTAAAGAAATTATTTCTAATGCTTGCCTTCTGTTTGAGCTGGGAGACATGCCTTTGATTTTCCCGATCTTTTTCCTCTGAGATGCTAAGCTGTGACATCACGGCAGCGTGAATGGTCAGTTAACAATGATGGTCCTCGACCAAGATTAGTTTAGATGTTGAAGGAACAACACCAGCTCACTCATGTCAGGCTGTGTTACAAATGCCTCTTAAGGACTGTTTGTTTATGCAGCACACTGTTAAGAGTAAACTTCTCATTGCGTAAACAGAAATTTGCAGTAGTAACAAAAAATACATGGCCTGTGAGTGAGGCTGTCGTCCTTAAATAGATTTACTTGAAAAGGTTTGAGAACTGTGATCAGTATTTTGGAAGAATGCCAGCTTTATCTTGGCACAAAAAAAAATCATTTGCATTTTGTAATTTAACTGAAAACTGTATTTAATAATTATTGGTGCATTCTGAAGTTTCTTGTGTTCTTTCGTCCACCAACAGATGCAGACTGATGCCCCAAGATGACCTCATTATGTGAATAAAACTCCATCATGCATATAAATTGAATGACTTTCCACTGGCTGTTACTTTTAGCTGTATTTTGATTTTGCAAAATGAACTGAGCTGCAGCATTTTACAGTAACTTTACATATACCGTATATTACAAATTTATGAAGCCTAAGCAGCATCAAACATTTTATAATGGCAGACCCATACATCTTCTGCAGTACTGTGGTAGTACTTGGCAATGCTCCAATGTATACTATTTAATATTACATGTGTCTTTTGTGCATGCACCATTTCAGCATTTTATGTTAGACCAGACCTTTTAACCTTGGAGAACATGAATGAAAACTGAATGCATTGGTGAATTATTCTGAAAGTGAGTTTTTAAAAATCAGGAGAATGTAATTGAAACATATGTATTAAGCAATGATGCCGCAGAGTATTTTTCTTTGCTCTGCTTATGTCTGAGTCAGAAAAACTCAGGCATAATGGTTGATAACACTCCATTTCTTGTAAAAGACAGCTGGGATATTTCAAACTTGAAAGCATTTGTCATCCAAGAGGAGCCCAAATGCCATTTCTGTCATAGACAGGTAGCTAGCATGATGGACTAGATACAGTGATAGTTTGGTATCTAGGGGAATGGAGCAGGGAGTGTCAAAATAATCCAACCCAAGGATTATAAGTATTGCCAGGCAAGAGTTATGCTGCAGCAGGCAATGGTACTAGCAACAGGTGTGATGCTGTACAACAGCATGCAAGGACTTTTTTTTTTTTTTTTTTTTGTAGCAGAGGTGGACTTGGTGAGCAGCTTACATAGCTTGCCTTACAGAGGGGCAAGGCAGTGGCCATATGCTTAGGAATTTCTGTGAGAATGAGGACTTGCCTTGAGTTTTCTGCCTGAAATGGCGCCGCAAACTAAGCCCATCTAAGCCTAGAGTAATCTAGGTAAAGCGCAAAAATATTGAGCGGACATCACATCCCTGGTTTTGAAAAAAGTAAAAACAATTCCTGGTCCGTTAGGAAAAGCAATTTGCCAAGAAAATTCAGTAGCTGTGTATTTCTGCTCAGGATAAAGATATCTCACTATCTGAACTGAAAACCTGTCAAACATCAGTTGTAAACGTATTAATGATAAACAAAAACAGTAAGGCAATACAGCAGCCCGTAACTCAAATATGGGCAGAATAAGCAAAAACTGGGATTACTGGTCTGAAGCGTCATCTTTTCTGATCCCGTTCATTTTGTGCGGTGTCATGTAATTGGGGGTCAGAAAGGACAGAATTAGTTGCTAATCATTTTGTGCTTCATTTCAAAATGGGAGTAAGATTACCAACTACTCCAATTAAGGTGATCCTGAAATGTCCATGAATTCAGAGTGGCGATCAGAAAACAAGTGGGTTCCAGCTGAAACTTTAGGAGTGGAAAGTTCTGCATTTGTTTCTCTGTTACAACCTGTTTTACAACCATTCTGTACAGTATAGTTGTCTAATTAGAGCAGCAACTAACCTCCAGTAGATAAACAGACTTAAAATTTGCAGTTTTTTTTTTTATTTCTCATAACCACCCAAAGGCATTGTAATGGCTCAGAACCTAGCTAATATACATATCTTCTGTATTGTTCCAAATTGTGGTGATGCTTGTCTGAAATGCATATTACTGATGTGTGTTCTAATAGGTACCAGGACGATGATGCTTCTGAGATTGTCTGTTTATGCTGGTGCTTTGGTCCACTGTTCAATGGAAGAGTTACACTGACCACAGTGACCATGATGCCCTCAATGAATTTGCTGCTGGAAGCCTAAAGGTATATGAGGAGAACCTTGACGCTCTCCATTTGTACAAGCACATTGCTTCCCTGCCCAATTCACTGAACGAAAATGTATTCTTTTGTTGAGTGTGTCTATGGCCCTGGTCGCTCTGTCTTTGGGGGCTAGAGGGAAGATGCACCAACAACTTTTTGAAGGCCTGGGCTTCAATGGAACAGATATCACTGCAGAAGACATCAACCAGGCCTTTTAACTCATTCATCAGGACCAGATTGCTAACAGATGTAGACCTGTTGCTTGGGAATGCACTCATCTTTCGACCAAACCTCAGGCCCCATCCTGAGTTCTTAGGGAAGATAACACGCCATAACCATTCAGAGGCTTTCAGCACTAACCTCAGCAATGTTGAAGAAGCTAAGGAGCAGATCAGTTAAGTATGTGAATGACCAAACCAGGGGTAAAATAAAGCTGGTTGACAAAGTGGATACCCTAACAGTAAGGGTTGTCTGCACAATCAAGTCTTGGTCTAATCTCTAATTTGAGGTGGAGGGAGTGGTGTTCTTCTTAACCTTTGTGATTCAGGCATTAAGACCTTGTCAATTCAAAATGTCTGTTAAGCCCTCTAAGAAAGATACATATCAATATTTTCCTTTCAAAGTTTACAAACGTGAAAATCATAATCTGTTTGCTTTTGAAGAGAAACTGGACTAAAGCTCCACCTGATAGCATGAGTAAGGACAATTTCCACTTTCCCCAGGAGTTGAATGTAAAATAATTTTGTTCAAATGATGATAGAGAAGGACTATTTTTATGTTTATTATGATGCAGAAATATTCACTCATATTCAGCAGCTGCGCTATAATGACTGTCTCCATGCTGCTGCTCCTTCCTGAGAATGGGCTATAGGAAGTGGAGGTCATTTGCAGGAAACATGGCAAAATGGCTAAATCAGATGAAGAAAAAGTAAAAACTCCTTAAAGATGTTCTGTCAAATGGCATTCAGATGTTGATGTTTTGATTGAAGTTTCTTCTCTAAGAGAAGCGGTGGTGTTTTTGAATTACATGAAGCACAACCCTTTCATTCTTTTTCCCTGCTAAAGCAGGCTAATGGCCATAATGGAAGTGAGTGAGTGACGATCATTTCATACTCATGATCTGAAGAATGGTACTCGCCGTAACCTTCTAACTTTGCATATTAACAGATATATTGTAGCAGATGAGCTGAATAAAATTTGGTTGAATCTGTAATCTTGCATCATGCTAAATTAATATACAAAAACACACCACATTGCATGGTCCTGTACAATCCAGTAAGACTGCATGTTGCTTCTATCAGCTGTGAACCAAGCAAGCCAGTGCGTTAAGAGCCAGTTTTTCTAAGAATCAGGCAGTTAACCAGTATGGGGTGACATATGATGGTCTCAGATTTGCATAAAATTTTTGTTGGTTGATGATGGTTGGTTTAATAAGAAAACTATAATACCCTTTGGTTTCTTTTTTAGGGGTACCAGAAGGGCCAGAGATCCCTAGATGAGGAACGAGCGCGGAAAAAAATTCAGATTTGAAATGCAATTATATCATTGCACCGACAACAGCCCACATTCATTTTCACATATGTCCATCTACTGTGTGTAGGGCTCACCGTAATCTGAAAATTTTTGTGGGCTGTCGAGGGCGTGTCCTATAGGGGCGTTGCAAGATGCTACTTCTGGCCATTTGAGCAGTAAAAGTGTGTTGTGGCCTGACAAGTCCACATTTCTAATTGTTTTTGGAAATTATGGATATCATATTGTCCGAGCTAAATAGGAGAAGGACAATCCAGATTGTTATCAGTGCAAAGTTCAAAAGCTAATATCTGTGGTGGTATGGGGATGTGTTAGTGCCCTTGGCATGGGTAACTTGCCCATCTGTGAAGGCATCATTAATGCTGAAAGGTACATACAGGTTTTGGAGCAACATATGCTGCCATCCAAGTGACGTCTTTTGCAGGGATGTCCCTGCTTATTTGAGAAAGACAATGCCAAGCCACATTCCGCACGTGTTACAACAGTGTGGCTTCTTAGTAAAAGAGTGCAGGTAATTGACTGGCCTGCCTGCAGTCCAGACCTGTCTCCCATTGAAAATGTGTGGCACATTATAAAGCGCAAAATACAACAACGGAGACCCCAGACTGTTGAGCAACTGAAGTCGTACGTCAAGCAAGAATGGGAAAGAATTCCACCTACAAAGATTCTACAATTAGTGTCCTCAGTTCCCAAACACTTATTTAGTATTGTTAAAAGGAAAGGTAATGTGACACCGTGGTAAACATGCCCCTGTCCCAGCTTTTTTGAAACGTGTTGCAGGCATCAAATTCAAAATGAGCAAATATTTCCAAAAAAACAATGAAGTTTATCAGTTTGAACATTAAATATATTGTCTTTGTAGCGTACTCAATTGAATATAGGTTGAAAAGGTTTTGCAAATCATTTTATTCTGTTTTTATTCACGTTTTACACAACGTCCCAACTTCATTGTCTACTCATACGACCAGACAAACTGCAGGCAAGAGCGTTGAGGCTGTGTACTAGGGCTACCAAGTTAACACCTGTTGAGGCACTACATGTTAAAACTGGGGAATGGTTATTGCAGCTAAGGCGGGATAAACCTGCGCTAACATATTGGGTGAGGTTAAATGGGAGTTATGAAAATCATCCTGTAGTAACTGAAAGTAGGGAAAATTGGGAAGATAGAGTAAGAAAACGGTGACCATTTGTTTGCAGAACTGGATATACAGTGGCTGAATATATGCTTGGAGAGGTAGGGGTAGGGTCTGTGAATATACTGAAAACTATTCCACCATGGTTTTTTCAAAACCTACAGTTCATGTAGAACTGGTTGATGTCAGGAGAAAATGGGGTGATGGAAAAGATATAAAACTGGTGACTTATTGATGGTAAATTCTACTCATCTCTTAGCATAGTCACGGAATGCTCTATGAACCCAATCAGTGGAAAGGTGGTAGCAGGGGTATATACAGTATCTCACAAAAGTGAGTACACCCCTCACATTTTGACAAGGGGCTATTTTTTCAAGGGACTATGTTACAGAAATGAAACTTGAATATATTCTTGAGTTGTCATTGTACAATATGTGTAGCAGTGTAGATTTACTGCACTGTCCATATAACTGAACAAACAGTCACTATTTCCAAAATGGGTGGCAACAAAAGTGAGTACACACCCCAATTGGTAATGGTCAACCAAGCAATGAAATGTGTCTTATTCATCATGTTCGTGCTTTTGTCAGTTTGACTGGGCCATATGAGGTTGTGTAACGTGTTGAAGGTTTAAATTGTGGTGCTTTGGGTGCAGTTCTCTCATTTTGGTCACTGGATGGTCAGCATGACACCTCATGGGAAAGAACTCTGAGGATCTGAAAAAGAAAATTGTTGCTCCACAAAGATGGTCTAAGCTTCAAGAAGATCTGTGAAACCATGAAACTGAGCTACAGCACAGTGGCCAAGGTTATCCAGTGGTTTTTCAAGATGGTTTCTACTCGGAAAAGGCCTCGTCAGGGTCGACCGAAGAGGTTGAGTCCTCATGCACTGTGTCAGTTGCACAAGTTGGCTTCAGAAAACAGACGCAGGAGCGCTGGCAGCATTGCTAATGAGGTTGCAGCAGTGGGAGAACAGTTTGTCAGTGCTCAGACCATAGGCCGTGCTCTGCACCAAGGCGGTCTGCCTGGCCGTCAGCCAAGACTGAAGCCTCTTCTGAAGCTAGCCCACAAGAAAGCCTGAAAACAGTTTGCTGAAGACAACCAGTCCAAGAACATGAACTACTGGAAACGTTCTGTGGTCTGACGAGACCAAGATAAACTTGTTCGGCTCAGATGGTGTCCAGCATGTGTGGCGGCACCCTGGTGAGGAGTACCAAGACAAGTGTGTACTGCCTACAGTCAAACGTGGTGACAGCATCATGGTCTGGGGCTGCATGAGTGCTTCTGGTCCTGGGGAGCTGTGCTTCATTAATGGAATAATGGATTCCAACGTGTACTGTGACATTCTGAAGCAGAACATGATGCCCTCCCTTCGGAAACTGGGCCACACAGCAGTTTTCCAACGTGATAACGACCTCCAAGATGACAACTGCCCTCCTGAAGAAGCTGAAGGTGATGGCGTGGCCATGTATGTCTCCAGACCTGAATCCCATCGAGCACCTGTGGGGCATCCTCAAGAGGAAGGTGGAGGAGCAGTAGGTGTCCAACATCCACCAGCTCTGCGATGTTGTCATGGAGGAGTGGAGGAAGATCCCAGCAACAACCTGTGCAGCTCTGGTGAATTCCATGCCTAGGAGAATCAAGGTAGTGCTGGACAGCAATGGTGGTCACACTAAATATTGACACATTTGGACACAATTTGGCATGTTGACGGAGAGGTGTATTCACTTTTGTTGCCACCCATTTTGGAAAGAGTGACTGTTCAGTTATTTGGATAGTGCAGTAAATCTACACTGCTACACATATTGTACAATGACTACTCTGGAATATATTCAGGTTTCATTTCTGTAACGTCCCTTGAAAAGATATAATAAATTAATTGTCGAAGTGTGAGGGGTGCACTTTTGTGAGATACTGCAACTACATTTGACATCAGACTGTGCTAGGGTGACAGACTGTCAGCATGTATGGCTGAGATGATGACAATAATAATGGCGTTAACAGGGATAGTCGAGGTCAAACCACTGAGAGTGGCAATATGCTCTGATTCTACTTTAGTCCTGAATAGTCTGATGTCTGTTGGGTCCAATAGGGTGGATTTGCAAGTGGAGATAATGGTGTTGTTGCTGGGTTTGGCGAGGATGGGATTGTTGGTTAGCTTTTGCTGGGACCTGCTCATTTTTTGGTAGAAGGTACTGAAGATGCAGACACTAAAGCTAGGACCGCTAACAGAAGAGACAGGACTGATAAGCGTGTAGCACTGGGATGTCAGGAAGTCATGTCATTAATTTGGACAGCAGGTATCAACATCTGACAACACAATGGAAGCTTTTTTAGGCAGTTTTATGATCTTGGGTTGCTACAATTTGTCAGGTCTTGGCTCAGCAACATTATGAAGCAATGAAATGAAGTCAGAAGACTACTGGAATGTACTGAATGACCAGGTTATCCTAACAATTGATTTTTTTTAAATCCCTTACAGCATTAGCATAATCCAGGATGACAATGCCAGGACTCTTTGGGCTTAAAATGTGAAAGAGTGGTTCAGCAAGCTTGAAGAATCGTTTTCACATATAAATTGGCCACCAAAGAGTCCTGACATTGACCAGTTGAAGTCTTTGGGATACACTGGAGAAGGCTTTATGGAGTGGTTTGACTTTTTTCATCATCAATACAAGGTCTCAGCCAAAAATTCATGTAGCCCCTGGTCAAATAAATTTCTAAATTGACATAAGATCGTCAAAACAATGCCTGGACGAATGCGCATTGTGATCAAAGCTGAAGGCGGTCCACTGTAATAGAGTGCTTGACTTTTTTCCTGGCCGAGCAATGTATTTGAGGAGCAGAGAACCCAAAACTAAGTAAGCCAATTATTCTCCTTGTTCACCCACAATCATGACACTACGATGCCCCCTGAAGAGTCAGCATTTATAATGAGACAGAAAACATGGATTGAGCAGGGGTGTGTTCTTTGTTCTTGCTGAAAACTATTAAGGTGTCAGAGCAGGTTTACGGAGCCTGTGCAGGAACCACAAGGCTTACTGACAAATTCAAAGCCTATTGAACAATAAATAATGACACTGACCACATCTGAATTTGCTGCTGGAATATCTGTTCTCATGTGAAGGGAGGATGTGTTTTGTATGAGTTGATGTGTGATGTATGTGTGGTTTATGAGAGAATGTGTGATGTGTGAAAGCAGGTGTGGTTTATGAGTGATTATGTGATGTTCGTGTGATTTATCAAAGGATGCATGATGCATGAGAGGATGTGTGATTGATGTGATGTATGATTGAATGTGATGTAAGAGAGGATGTGCGACGCATGACTGGATATTTGATTTTTTTTTTAGTGGATGTGTGTCGTAGCCTATGTATAAGTGGATGTGTGATGAAGAAAATGATGGATGTTGTATGAGAGGATCTATGGTGCAAGCGGATGTGTGATGTAAAGCCCCTGTCACACTGTGGCGACTTAGGAGGGCGAATCCCCGCGAACTAGAAAAAGTGAAAAAATCTTGGCAATTCGTATTGGGCTCATGGTGGATTCTCCCTCATTCGCCGGCATTCTTGGCCAGTCTCAGAGGGGCTCGACTGTTTTGAAATGTTCAAAACATTCGCGGTCCAAACGCGATTTATTTTTCATCTTACTGCATTCCTACTGCATTCTTGGAGCCAGTCGTGGCGATTCGCATATATTCTTGAACATTCGTAGGGGGTTGTACCCTGGCTCTTTCCAGAAATTGACCCCTGTGACGTCATGATCCCATAAAAAAAGTTGTACATTTCGGCGCGTCCACATTTCCTACATTTGTACTCAATCCTACTGCGTTTGTACTGCGTTCTCGGTCAATCGTACTGCGTTCGTACTAAAGCGTAGTGAGTTCGTACTGCGATCGTATACATTCGTGGTGATTCTTCATGATTCCTACTGCAGTCTTCTAGCTTCGTACGAAGTTCGTACGTGATTCATACTACATGCGTAATGATTCTTGTTCATTCTCACTGCAATCTTACTCCCGTCGCCGACATTCCTACGACAATCTTACAAAATACCTACAGCATGTGTACCACAATCTTAGGGCATTCGTGTATAGGTCCAGACAGGGCCCCAGACAGGCGAATGACGATGACAAAAATATTCCCCCCAGTTTGCGGGGATTCGCCACAATAGTCGCCTCAGTGTGACAGGGGCTTAAGACTGGATATGTGATGTATGAGTTGATATCTAATGAATGAGTGGATGTGTGATGCATGACTGCATGTGTTATGTACAAGTGGAAGCAGTTGTGCCAAACTTAGAGGAGTCCTTCATCTTTGGGAGACAGGAGCCTCAGTTCTGCCTGAGGTTATTTTTCACAGAGCAGTGTACATGTAGGTACAGTAGGGCTCCTCCGGGATTTTAGGTGCATTTGCTCCTGAAAATGGATGCATGCTAAAAAATAAACTTAATTTAGGAACATTTATTCAGTGGCATGCATTAGTGAACTCTGAAGCTTTTAATCTTTGGAGTACGTGCTTCTTGGAAGAAATGATGACGTAGAGCCCTGTGTGTCGGAAGAGCTTACATGAGATGCTTAGGACACAAAAACTACCCACCAGGCCCATAAAAATCACCCCAATACTGGGTGTGTGTGTGACCAAGGTCCATTGTCATGTGGTGTGGGGATCCTTACAAGTTTGACTTCGCTCCCATCAGCAAGGGTGAAGCTCAGACTAGTTTCAGAGAGACAGCGGCTGCATGTTATGCTTACCAGTGTTAGGCTAATTCATGGATAGCTTGAAAAAGTTTGAGTGGCGAGTCCCAAGATCTTTGTACTTTTTGTGAGGTTTAGTCAACTCATCTGGACGTGCTCTTTTCAGATTAATAGGCATTGAAATGAAAAGTAACAAAGGCTCAAAGATTTGTAGATCTTTTCCAGATAGAGTTCTGTAAATTCCACATGGTGGCACTGCAACTCCACCCCACAGGAGCACATCAAACTGCAGTCATGTGACTGCTAGTCCTAAGGTGATGTTGGTGCGTCCAATGTGTGAGGCTGGGCGAGTTGCAAGGGTTGCAGTCTATTTCCTCCAGCTATTTTTTTCTGCAGTTTTTCTGTTCTTCATCTCATATTGTGGTTTAACAAATACAGGGGGTGTTAATGTTTTGTTACATTATTAATGTAAGGCTTTCTGTACAGTAGGTACTATTTAAGTTTTATGAAAGTCGACAACCAAACTCCTGGACATTTCCACCAGAGCAGATTTTTTGATTCTTTAAAAGACATGCCTGGGAAGAGGAGGATGACGTTTTGGACTTTTAGAATTGTAAATAACTCTTTATGTGAAAGCACATGACTGGGTGAGAGGACATTGCTTCTGAGAGCCAAACAGAGTATGTAATTGTGGTTTGATGACTGACCACAGTCTGTCCTGGTAGCGCTGGAGCCAGTGCCTGAATCTTACCTCCATGTGACTCAGGAAGCATCTTTCCCTCAGGGAATGACTTTGCTGGCAGGCGAGCCTTGCTTCTCAAGCTCTAATATCAGTGACTGTCAGCAAATTGCAAAGCAGGTTGCCTTTTGCGTGTTTTTGCTAACCTCATCAGTAGTGGATGCACACATCCATCTGGTAGGGTGTTGTGTGACTTTGCGTTGCAAAGCGTGAGCTCTGGGCAGCCATACCCGGCGAAGGGTAAACAGGCCAGGGCTCAGGGCTTCGCCATGCCACGCTCTGCTGCCTTCTGCAGGATCATGTGCACTGAATGAACCTTCTGTTTGTTGTGCTTTCCCGTTTGCGTCACTCATCATTGTGTAACTTTTGCAGAAACAAAGATTTCTGTGTTTGCATCATTTTTTTGCATCAAAAACATGTACTTTTGAAGATTTAAATTGTGTCATTCTGCTCTGGGTAGATGAGCAGTGGACTAAGCCTGCCCCCTGCCTCTGTTTAAGCCGTTATTTGGATAGCCCTTGTCAGCCAGTGCGGACGAAGCAGAAAGGGCTCCAAAGGCCTCCACCGTCCCCTTCATTCTGTTTAGTGGTTCCCTCTCGGAACAAAGCGAGCCCTAAAAGGAGATGAACTGACCCAATCTCATCGAGCTTCAACCGGCCGGGAACAAAGGCACAAAGCAATCCCTTTGCACTGCAGATATTCTGGCCCCTCTGCACCGAGTGCAGGGTTCATTCTCCGGTCACCCAAATTTGTCAGTTTAGCACGTCTAAAGCGGCAGTCAGCACCCCGGTTTTTTGCGCGGAGGCCCCAAACATTGCCTGGCTCATTATTTCCCCAGGAAGGTCGCAGCCTTGACTGTCAGACCGGAACTGCTCTCTAATTAAGCCCCTTGTTTTGGCACTGGAAGTGTCATGTCCGTAGGATTTCCTGCTGGGATTAATGCTGTCCGTGTTCACTTTTCATGAGCGCATGATGGGAGGACATAGTCCAGGTTCCTCCAGAGGAGAGCCTCTAGCACTACTGCTGTTGTGGGTTTAAACGGGGGCAAATTTCCTTTGTTGCACCTGGGGCTGATAACTTTGAAGAGTAAATCTCCACTTTCGTTTATCCCTCTGGGCCTGGACACACAATTTAGGTTTGGCAATTGTATTGGCTGGCCTGTTTATGCATTAAAAAGGCTACCTGACAGGCCCCCTGTCTCAGGATGATGGGATCAGGAGACTGGATTCTCAGCAGCCTGTTTTTTTCCTCTTTTTTTCCCTCCATCCTTTTCTTCCCATTTCTTTGAAGTGGTGACTCATGCAAAGTTTTTTAAATAAAGGATGATCTGAATATTTATAGCCTTTGAAATAAGAATATAGGAATGCCAGCTTGGGATATTGAAATGGTAATGCTTTTTCTGCTGAAGTGAGAGAATGGAAGAGTGAGGCTTCAGATCACATGTTAATATTGATCAAAGTATTTAAGCTGACAAACACATTCTTATTTGTTGACTGAATTTATTTTGTTATGTTTTGGTCATTACTAATACTGATGCATACATTACTCAGGTATGAATGCATTTTGCATTTTCTGAAAACTGTACTGAGGGAGCTGTCACATTGTCTGAGAGCATGAGTAACAAAACTAGCATTTGTGAAATACTGCACTAGCATATTGCCACCGGTTTCTGCCAGGGATGGATATTATATGGCCCTTGAATGTTCCACTTGTTTGCCTTCCTGAAAGCAATGGCTTAATGTGGACTAAGCCAGGTGATGGTACTCTGCTTATCTGAACTCCTGCTGATGTCATCCAAATGCTGTAAAAAGCAATGAGTGGACATTTGCTCTTGGCAGGTGAAGATGGCTCTTATGACAGAACCTGAAAGGTAATATATGCATGGATGGGCCGGTCTTTTTAGACCAGGTAGGTGTTAGTGCAAAAATTTCTTGCTGCTCTCCATTTTCTACCAGTGAACTGAAAGCTTTAACAGTGCTACTGACAAATATCTGAGCTTGGGAATGTAGTGTATCCTAAGCCATTCGTGTTAGAACAGCTTGTTGCCTGTCTCATATGGCTGTGAGGTAATAAAAGCTGGTAACAAAAAAGCGAGGTAACAAAATCATGAATGAGATGCTTACGATTTTCTCATGTAGCAACCAAATAACGTTTAATTTTATCTACAACATTTCTACTAAGTGTTTTTTCTGCAGGTATTCAAAGCATTTTTTCAAGAGGCAGTTTTTATTTATCCAAAAAAGTTCAGTTTGGGGAAAGTTCGGTTTTCACTTCATCAAAACCAATAGAGATACTTATCTTTGCTCTTATTAATCATTTTTATTGCGCAAATAAAAAAAAAACTTTTTTAGTGCCCTGGTCTTTCGCACAGACGCATTCATCTATACTGTTACACAAAGCATAGCTTGATTGTTTTTCTTCACCACCATTTTTTTGAGATGTGTTGCTGCCATCGAATTCATTATTTTATAATTTTTCATGAAATGGTAAAATGTCTCACTGTTAACATCTGATATGTTGTCTATATTCTATTGTGTATAAAATGTGGGTTTATGAGATTTGCAAATCATTGCATTCTGTTTTTATTCACATTTTACACAACATCCCAACTTAATTGGAATTGGGGTTTGTACTAGTAGCCCCTTGAATCTTTGTTTGACAAAGATGGGTGGATCATCAGGCAGTTGGATCTTACTGAGGAAAACTCTGACAGCATTTTGTGTTTGTAGTACTGGTTTTTGGGATAAAAAAAAAAGTGTTTGGTGCTTGAGTTAAATTTTGGGTGATGTTTCTTTCTGCGCTTCAAAAACTGACTCTTAATCAGTTCATCTATTTTGTAGAGGCGGCAAATTTATTTTCAAGTCAAGCTTACTATGCTAGAGCCTGTTGATTTGGTTGCTTAAATGTCAAATTTTACAAGCTTGCTCATATTTGCAGTATTGCCTGTTGCAGTGCAGATACAGATACAATGTCGTTTCTACATAAGATTGCCGCGTTTCTTTCACTGCTTAGGTGGTGCTCTCACAGAACTGATTTGTGTATGTAATTAACCTACAAGATTTGATTTTTCAAGGATGAAGAGGGTGTGACAGAGGGTGCCTGTAGGTGCCTCCAACCATGCAATTCTCAGAAAAAAGAGAATTGTGGACTTGCAGTGGCCTTACAACTGCCTCAAGCACTTAATGGTCACTGGCATTCCCTTCTGAGCTCTACTCAGTAAGAATTTGTGTTGATCTCATAGTAATTACTCACAAATCAACTCATGCACACAGACAGACCCTATGAGGACACCATCTCTCCCTAAACATGCTAAAAATGAGAGACGCAAAAATTTCCAATGGGAGAGCTGTTCCTTGTGAATGGAAGAATACAAAAAAATTGACAGCTGATACACATCTTGTATGAAATTCTTATATCTGGCCATAGGTCACTCATTTTCATGCCTTAATGAAATTTTCATGCTGAGAGGAAACAGGCCCTCTGTCATGAGATGCCTGTCATTGCACATGTCTGGAGTAGAGAGCCTAGCTGCTGACTGGGGCTCTGGACAGTTTTTCAGGAGCATCTTAACCTCCTCTCAGCCCTGGCCGTGCATTTACACCAGCCATGTCCAGTCCCTGCAGGCCACGGCATCAGCTGGTGTACGTGGTTTGATTTTAGCCACCTGTCAATTAAGGCCTAGTGAGGTGTGTGGACTCTTCAGCCAGTATATAAGTAAATCACTGGTGCTCAGTGATCCTCAAAAGCCAGCAGACAATACAGCACACCAGGATTGACACTCCTGGTTTAGGGAATCGTGGGTCCTTATGTGAGGTTTTTCATTCCCCTCATGATCAGAGGCACCGGACGAAATTATATAACAGCAGCTAACCCTTGCGGTGTGACACTTTATTGTGAGTCTCACATTGCTGAAAGGCACTGCTGTATGAATTTGAGTTAGGGGGGCTGATGGCTTATAGAAAATATGAAGAGTGCAATAAGAAATTAGACCCGAATAGTTATCCCTCGCCGGGCAAAAGCCCAAAAGGGGAATTATGTTGTGGCGCAGTTCGTCTGTCCATCTGTCCATCCATATCAGAAGGTACATGGTTGATGAAATCAACTCCTCCCACAGTATTCATAGGGCATATCTGAAACTTTGCATATAAGCTGCAGATAGACTGATGATATGCATATCGTAGTTGTGACTCCAGCAGGGGATGTTGTGCTCTCAGAGCAGTTTTGTTTATTAGATGCTAGATTGTAAAATAATATTGCAGTTTTGATAGACTCAATTTATGACTATAAGAACTTGTCTTTTCAACTTGTTACTCACTGAATTGACTCGGGTTTTGGTGATAGGAAATGGAGCTTTAGGCGTTAGTTCAGTCAGGCACGGTAGTCAGGCTGGTCACAAGCCTGTTTCTGTTCAATCATTCTTAATTTTAGCTCCTCCCACCTAATTGGTGAACTTTTATGACCAAGGCAGTGTTCCTTTATTTCTATGGCGCCGTGCCCTCTACACCGCTCATACTTGGGTTGCTAAGAAATGTTTCTCATCTTCCTCCACCTCACCTGCCTCCTCCTTTATAATTTCATTGTTCATCTTAAGCAGCATTTGTTCATATCATGTTCAATAACAAACTTTTTACGAGATTTAAAGGAATCTCAGTCTCTGCCGGGGAGGTTGTGATCTCAGGGACTGTCTGTATCATGCTTGCTCAGATTGTTCCAGAGCATCAATCGAGTCACCACCAAAATCAATGCAGGTCGTCCTGCAATAAATGGTTAAATCTGACGTAAGTGTCCTGACTGAAATGTGCTTTGCCAAGTATACTGTGATATTAATGGTGTTTTCTTCTAAAAATTTGCCTATCCCTTCGTAAAATCCTTGGCTGTGCCTGTAATGAAATGTAGGTTGATCACAGTAATGTTATCCTTAAATCTGATGTACCTGTTAGGCTAAATCACAGTAGTGACTTTGGTTGGTATTTTAAAGTGAGATGGTTTGGTTGGACTTAAGATGTGTAAGCTTGGTCCCATTGAGTTTGGCAACATGGGAGGTATAACCAAGACCATATATTTATTTAAAAAAATAGTATTCTCAAGATATCTAATTTTACTCTGTTGCTATATTTTATTTTCAGGACTTTACTAGGACATGCGCTGTCAAACTGCGGGCATGTTTCTTCTGAAAATCCTGTCTCGCACATCATATGACAATAATGTTTTTGTGCCATTATGTATATATATATATATATATATATATATATATATATATGAGCTGGAACCATGCTGAGCCAACCCACGTGGGAGTACTTTTGAGAAAATAGGACTCAAAGTTACCAGCCTCCTGTGTCATCTAGAGTGACTGGCAACAAAAAAACACTGCATGTTACAAATTCAAGATATGTAAAATTATGTATATGCACTTCTTATGCAGGTTATGGATGCCCTTCTGTTTCATTTAAAGTGAAACCTTCCTCCTTCTGAAGAGGAACCATCATCTTCTGATTCATTTCGGAGAAACTCTGGGTCTCTGTCATCTTCCACTTCACTATCATCATCAATAATAGCAAGCAATTCCTCACCAGTGAGATACTTAGCTGCGATGTTTAAAATGAATTATGGGAAAGTCGTGGGACGGCCCACTATGGCTTGGGCAGAGCAGTGCATTTGCACAGTGGCAGAGAAGATGGTGGCTTTTATTAACAATCCATGTGGGCAGATTGGGTTGGTCCATTTAGGAAATGTAGATCTCAGTTTTCTGCACATGCGGACTACCTCAATTCAATTTCGCCAAGAGTGCGGGATGGCCCAGTATGGTTCTTGGGGGCTCATATATATATATATTTTTTTTTTGTCTTTCGTTGGATTGAAAATATGTTCATTTGTATTTGGTTGGCTGCACACATTTGCTTTGTCATTGTAATGACCCTAAAGTAGTTCAATGTTGCAGTTTTTTTCATTAGTGATACACAGGAGTTTCTGTATAGTGAACTAACATTTGCCGACTTGTGATGGACGAGAGAATAGGAAATGACAGATAATGAAAAATCTGAATTGGTTTTGAGAATTTTATTTAACATCACACATAATGGCTTATTACTGGCTCTGGTTGCTTTCTCCTCATATCTGCTTTGAAATATGTCAAAGATGTCTCATACTGTCCTTAGTGCTGGTTATTGATATCTAGGGCTCATAACGGTGATGTTAAACAAATGGCATGTGGTATTAGTGCTATTCAGTTGATGATACATATCAAGATTTGGCATGCCTGCAGATGGACTGTATATATTCTAGGGGAGGATCCAGCTGTTGACCAGTATGTTTTCCTCAAGCCAGAAAAGCCCAGAGAACTGTTGGTAAGAAGCAGACACCTTGGCGGTGGTACCACTTTTCACAGATGAGCTGTAGTGCCTTCCCTCACTGGGCATTTTTGGGCCCAATTTGTCAAGGCAAACCTTTCATCACACTGTCTTGCAAACCCCCCCCCAGCTCCATTCGGGGGGAATTGAGATGGTTTTTTTTTTTTTTATTTATTTATTCTTTTTTTTTTTTCTCAACATGGGTCATTCAGCTCTGTCCTGGTTTCTACCCACACTGATCCCTCCTGGGACATAGGCTGAAATGAAGCACAGATGAACTGAGCTTATTTTATTGCAGAGCAGTGGGCAGCTGGGGATTGGGATGTGGGTCGATGAGAGAGCACAGTAAAAGGCGGAGGGCTGAAGTCTCGACAGGATGTGCAGGCCGTAAATTATTATTACTCTCTGTCTCTCCACCGAACTTCCAGGGTCCTCAGAGGAAGTATAGAAATGGAATGACGAGACAGAAAAAAATGATTTCACCTGACTGACCTAAAAACTAAACTCTTTTGACCACAAATCAAGCTAACTTTTTGTCGAAAATAAAGTAATATGTAGTCATGATAACTAATTGGGCCTTGCAGTCTTTTCAGTGCTGAGAACTTTGAAGTCCTGTTGATATCAGAGATTAAAGAAACATGAAATATCCCAGAGCATCCATATGTCTGATAGTTGTAGGACTCAGTGCTTCTGACGCAGATAATTTTTAATTGCTGTGAAAATGCTGCAGTAACTGGGTTTTATCCATTTCTAACTAAATAATCCTATTGGTAAAAGCCTATTGGTATTCAGCTGGTGTTTTCTTCCTTTTAAAACACTGTTCCAGCTGTCGTTATTGATAAATACAGTCTTTAGTTTTTCTCACTTAAAATTGGCTACACTGGCAATGCGCAAACATTGGTCTTATTACGACTTGATTTCAAGTTTGTCTAATATTGTGCATTCAATACAACATTAATACAATGTCGAACTTAATTTTCAACCTGACTTGCTTCTACTTGAAGCTGATAAGCATCTCCTGTGTATAACAGTCCTAATCACTGTGGCAGCTCCTAATTCTCTCGGGATAGTTACTTTCAAGGGTACATCAATTTGATACACATTTGTGGAATGTCTAACTTGCTTGATTTAAACCTGCACTTTTTGAATCTACTTTTCATCTGGAAGGGCAGAAGGCAAGAAATTCTCAGCTATGAAGGTTGAAGTTGTCTAATGCTTATGCAAGCTAATGTGCGTTCACATTATCTTGGTAAGGCATTGACAAGTCTCTTTGGGATGCCACAAAAGGAATGCGCTTAAATGGGTATACCTGTAGAGTATGAGTTGAGTCTAACTGGCTCTTTCAATCGCATTTATCTAGGATCAAAGGTCTCAAGCCGGACTCTCCTCAGACAGTGAGCCCAAGTAAAAGAGCACTATTAACAGTTTATTTGTGGACACCAGGAAAAACTCTGACTTCATTCATTCCTTTCTTCCTAGTGAATGCCAAAATGGAGGTGAGCATGCCACATCCAGATGTCATACAGAGCATCACGCATTCAAAGTACAGCAATCTCTCTTATTTCTTCTCTCATCAGTCACTTTCAAAGACTGCTCATTCAAGTCTTGGAGCATGTGCTAGCTTACGGTATGTCATCGTACCTTGCTCCTTTGAGAGCCTGTACAACATCAGGGTGTGAAGCCTTTTTCCTTTGTTTTTATAGCATTGCCTTGGATACCCAAATGATGTTCTGCATACAACCAATATCTTATAATAGTGGTTCTGCTTCTGGACTACCTCTGCACTGCATATTTTGGATGTTTCCATGGCTGGATTTACACTGCGGGTTAAATGTGACACGAATGTGACACGAATCGGTTCTTTTGCTCAAATGCGGCCAATATCCGATCTGTCACATGGCTGTGTAAACAGAAAAAAAACACATTGATTCCGCCCTTGATCAGATCCGTCAGATCGGATCCAGGCCTCATTCAAATATGGTTTTTGTTCGGATATGTATCTAATGTGTATCGGATATGTGCCTATGTGCCTGTTGTGTAAATGCATATCAACATGCAGATCGGATATTAAAAAAAAAAAAAAAAAAAAAAAAAAAGGCCCAGACTAAGGCGGAGTATTCCTGCGCATTTGCGATGATGCGGGTGATAGGTGTAAAGCTGCTTTCACACCAGACGCAAACGAATTTTTCGCGCGACAGATTACATTCAAAGTCAATGCAAAGACGAATACACGCGAAACGCGTATATTCGCATCTTTGCATTTACTTTGAATGTGTTGAGGATTACATTTCAATATTTCTCATCATATTCATCAGTAAATCAGTAACTAAATTAATTTGTTTCGCGTCCAGTGTGAAAGCGGCTTAAAAGGCGTTAACGGGAGAATCAGATGTAGGTTACCCAGTGAAATGTTGCGAGCTTGCTTCATGTTTTGATCATTTCTATGACTGTTAGGCCTGCATGCTTTTGTTGCACTGCACGCACATTTGCTTTTATTTTCGGTAGCTCCACTGTTCGCTTGTGGATCGCCCAAGGCAATGGCTTGGGAGTGAGTGGTTTGAACAAACGGAATCGAAACGAAACAGATATCATTCAGGCTCAAAGCAAGATGTAAACACACAGTTGAACAAATCGGATATGGGCCTCAAAATCCGATCCATATCCGATCTGGGCAACAAGACTTGTAGTGTAAATCCAGCCCATGAGGCAACACGCCTGATTCAGCTGACCAGTAGAGCCCTTGTGACAGATCAAGGAGACATATAAAATGTGCAGGGCAGGTGGTCTTTTGGAGCAGGGTTGGGGAACACTGCCTTATCACAATGACCATGCACTGAAGTCTAGTGTAATGTTGATGCTCTTTCTGATAACGCTGTATGCATTTTCCTATGATATTTGCTATGCACCCTGCCGTATGTCGCTATTCAATACATTCTTTTTATATGGTTTTTTTTTCCTGAGTATTCATTTAATATATTTACATATATATTGTATCCTGATTCTGAAAATGCTTAAATCTCGTTTTATTTGTTTCTTTGTTAGTCCATATTGTGTTGATAATCATATAATAGGCCTATGTCAGTTATATTTGCCATTATGGCCCTTGTACCACTAACTGGATATGAGTTTCTACCATGTGTCATGGTTTAGTCCCGCCGGATGCAACCTGCAATCCGGCGGGCGCTGGGACCATGGGCCCAAAGGCTGAAAAAGGACCCACACACACAGGCTGATACAAAAATAAAAGAACATTTAATAAATATTAAAAATAGACAAAAGATCAGGGGAGCAGCAGCACAAGACAGCAGGGCTAAAAATCACAGGATGCAGCTGCAACTGCCCACTGGCAACTGCAGTGCTTAAATACTCTGCCTTCACCTCCACCTCAACGAGCCACTCCTGTTGCCCGTGGAAGTGGAGGCGAAGACAGCCGGAGGGGGAGGGACTGTAAGGCAAAACCCTTACACCATGTCCAAAATGTGTTTTCATTGAATTCATTTGATGTTAGTTTTTCACAATCACAGGTGTGCTAATGAATGCTAGCTGTTGCATAAAATCCAGAGGTTTATTTTTTTAAACCTTGGCTTGCTTGAGTAATCTTCAGAGAGCTTGTTAGTGCTGAATTTTGGGGTGAATTGTAAGGGTGTGTATTAAGAAATATGCATTTTACTGTTCAGAACCGATAATGAGGAATGGTCCTCTTGAGAAAGAAAAAAATGTTTCTTTTCTTTCATCTCAGACACTTCAGTGAGAGAATGCCAAGTTGAAAAAGGAGCTTGAGGACTTGAGGTGAGGATGATTTCATTTGTATTCATATCATTTTTACTGGATTAGTTGATGTAGCTGTGGATTTGCATGCTGAGCCTGGACTGTCAAATATGCCAACCAAACTTCGACACTCTTTGGCTGGTAAAGAGGTAACAAACTAACATAAAAGGCACATGCTTTGGTGATTGGATGAAAGCTTTTTAAAATAAACTTTAAACTCTGAATCAGTGATTAAATACTGTGAAGTGCTATCATGTCTGGATGAGAATTTCTACAGCTTGTGTGTTTTGGAGAATGCAGACCATTTTTGGAAATTTGTTGATTTATTTATTTTTTTTAATGGTGCTACTACGCCATTCCAATGCAAGTCTCTTGCATACGAGAGTCATATTCCAAATCACCCTTGTTAGAGATCACCATTAAAAATAAAGCTTGTTCTGCTCCTCTCAACAGGCCCTAATTTTTGGTTTTGGAGCACAGAGTCACTGTGGTACATGCAGCTTACACCTGCTCTTCCAAAACTACTACACGCCTGGCAGAAATACTGTTTGTGCCTCGCATCTCTGAATCAATCTGTTCAGCAGAGCCCATTTAGAAATATCATGTATAACCTTGACATTGACTCTGCTCTAAAAAGTTTAAAAATAAAAGCTTTGCTTTTTTTAATGGTTTTGTCCTTGGTTTTGGTCAGAGATTGAGGTATATATATATATATATATATATATATATATATATATATATATATGAGTATTTGAAAGGTTAAGAGCACCCAGCTTTTAGCTAATGCCCATTTTTCTCACGTTCTACTTTTAGGAGAAATTCCAAGCCACCAACAGGTGTAAAATCAAAATATATCACTCTTGTGCCTCACCTAACATGCATGGTCTTGACTGTATTTGTTTTGACACTGTATACAACCTGGCTTAATCATTTAAGGAAATATGCATCAGACCCTAAGTATTTCAGTTTTCCAAATCAATTTTAGTTTGCGTATTCTGGACCAACTTGTCAATCTGAGGGAAAGCCCTCTCGCAGTTCTTACCGAAAACATTTAGTTTTGTTTGTTTTGCCTGCCTCCAAGCTCCTGTTGAAGAATGTTTATACAGTAATTTTGGTGGGTGACTCATAACTGCAGAAGGTGGTTAAGCTGCTTGTGCTGTTTCAAGAACAAATTTTGGTGTCTTTTTGAAGGGTCCAGAATCAGCAGCTTCTGGAGGAGAAAAAGGAGGTGTTTGAGAGAGTCAATCTACCGAAGGCTAAATTGATGCAACTGGAGCAACAGATTCTGCCCTCCTAAAGAGTTCAACTCCCCTCCACCAGGAAAAAAAACACTTCATTTGCCTCAGGAATAGACCAGTAACCCCCGAAATACTTGTGTACATTAGGTAGATGGGTCAAAACACATATGAAGACCACAAAGTCCAAATTTTGCATTTCTGTATATTTTATATATTATTATAATATTCATATGTAATTATTATAAAATTTTATATATTTTGCTTTTTTTTTTTTTTTCCAGTGTTTCTTTGTTTCTAAGACGTTTTGAATTTTTAATTCATTTCTCCGCAATGTGAAAATGTGACTGATCATTTTTTCATTGTGGTCTTCATATACAATATGTTTAACTTTGAATGAAAAAGCACAATTTTAACAGTCTGATGCTCTCTGTGCTGTTTTGCAATGGTGGATTTTGTTGCCGGGTTATCCTCGATAATGTTTGTTTCAGGATTACTGAGCTGTTCTGCTGCTGTGCTATTGCACGTAAAACAGTTACATTACTGTTCTTTTGTTATGACATTTAAAATGTATTCAGAACATCTCATTTTGGCTGTTGGCAAGCTTTGAAAGCTCTGAAAACAGAACCACTCATCACATGGACAACTGAGATCAATCATGACCATTATTGCTCTTTAGTTTTAGCATAAACAATATCAATAATTCATCCCTGGAAATAGTTACCATTACCACTGTGAGCAGGACAGTCCAACTTAGTTGGTGTTACCTGAAGAGTGTAGGGGCATGTCCATGCCTGGCCAGTGGTCATCTGGGGGCAGAAGCCAGGTGGAAAATTCCCTTCAAGGCAGGACCGCTTTTTTATTTAACCTTTATTTTACCAGGAATATATCCCACTGAGATACAACATCTCTTTTTCAAGCGAGTCCTGGCCAAGATAGCAGCATAAAAGTTTCACACAGAAAACAACAACAGACTTTGACAAGCAACAAACACAAGAATATGATCTTAAGAGGGTTTAGCAGTAAAACTTGTGCATACACTGGTTAAATTAGACTTAATTCTGGTTTTAAAAACATCCAAACTAGTAAGATGATCCAGTTTAAGGCAAATCTCTGGCCGAGACCAAGATGAGGGAGCGGAAACAGAAAAAGCTTTTATTTTTGAAGACAGAGCGAGGTCGAGGAATGACAAACATGATGTGTCCATGGGACGGAAGATTACAACTACAGATAATTTTATGGGTCAGCAGAGAACATAGATAAGAAGGCTGTTCATGTAGGATGGCTTGATACAGAAAAATATGCTCCAATCTTCTATAGTATAAGGAAGACCAGCCAAATTTCTTATAAAAAAACACAATGATGTGCGTGGAAACCGAAACCAGAGACAAATCGCAATGCAGCATGGTACTGTGAGCCAACATTTTCAGTGATGATGAGGTTTCATGCATATAAAGAGCATCACCTTTGTCAATCACCATCTGAAAGGTTGCTTGAATGAGTTTCTTCCTTGCAACAAAAGAAAAACAGAATTTGCTTGATAAAAGAATCCTAATTTTACCCTGTTTTCTGTTAGATACTGGACATGATGATTAAAAGACAGAATTTCTTCTAATAGAAAACCCAGGTATTAAATGTTGATACATGTTTGATTGCCTCATTGTTCAAAGTTAAACTCTGATAACCATCTTTGGCTACTCTTTTTGACCTTGAGAAGAACATCATTTTAGTCTTGTTTGCATTAGGTCCAAGTCTAAATCTACACAGATTCTGCTGGACAACGTTAAAGGCACCATGTAGGTCATAAATCACACTTGCTAAAGAAGATGAACTATATATAACTGTAGCATCAGTATAAAAATGGAACTTTGCATCAGTAACATTTTTACAGAAATTATTGATATGAATAATCAATAAAATGGTACCCAGTATGGACCCTCGTAAAACATAATTTTTCATATTTAAAAAAGTCAGACAAACCATCAACTTGGACACATTGTGTTCTACCACTCAAGAAATTTTCAACCCATATAACAGTTTTTCAAAAGAAAAACCCTAGGTTCGTAAGCCTCTGTAAAAGA
The DNA here is from genome assembly GCA_029692085.1 of Gymnothorax javanicus. Lineage (NCBI taxonomy): Eukaryota > Metazoa > Chordata > Actinopteri > Anguilliformes > Muraenidae > Gymnothorax > Gymnothorax javanicus. Next base: position 28,872,603 of record CM056194.1, on the reverse strand, counting down.
ATTTAATCATTAGCAGTATCAAAAGTGCAACACAGTGTCCTTTAGAGTCAGTGGCATTTTGGATATCATTCAAGACCTTCATTGTGACAGCGACTGTTTTGTGTGTTTTCCTGAATGCAGACTGCATATTATTATCCCCCGCCACGAAGTGGAAGGGGGATATAGGAATGGGTGCTGTCCGCCCGTCCGTCCGTCAGTCCGTCCGTCCATCCGTCACGCTTCGTTTCCGGACCACAACTCGAAAACCGTTGAAGATTTCTTCATGAAACTTCACGTGCATATCAGTCTAGTGGTGAACTGGTGCCTTTTGATGGTTTGGTATTTTTGAAAAAAATTTTTTTTGCGTTTTTGGGGAAAAACGTTGGAATTTGGTTGAAAATTCAGGGTTGCGTTCGTTTCCGGAGCACAACTCGAAAACCGTTAAAGATTTCTTCATGAAACTTCACATGCATATCAGTCTAGTGGTGAACTGGTGCCTTTTGATGGTTTGGTATTTTTGAAAAAATTTTTTTTTGCATTTTTGGGGAAAAATGTTGGAATTTGGTTGAAAATTCAGGGTTGCATTCGTTTCCGGAGCAGATCTCAAAAACCATTCAAGATATCTTCACGAAACTTCACATGCATATTAGTCTAGTGGTGAACTGGTGCCTTTTGATATTTTGGTATTTTTGAAAATTTTTCATTTTTGCGTTTTTGGGGAAAAACGGAATTTGTTTGAAAATACAGGGTATCGTTCATTTCCAGAGCAGACAAGATATCTTCAAAACCGTTCAAGATATCTTCATGAAACTTCACATGTACTGCAGTCTAGTAGTGAACTGGTGCCTTTTGATGGTTTCATGTTTAGGATGCAATGCTACATTGAATTTCAGTGCAGTGTTACCCATAGTTGGAATTTGGTTGAAAATTCAGGGTTGCGTTCGTTTCCGGAGCAGATCTCGAAAACCGTTAAAGATTTCTTCATGAAACTTCACATGCATATCAGTCTAGTGGTGAACTGGTGCCTTTTGATGGTTTGGTATTTTTTGAAAAAATTTTTTTTTTGCGTTTTTGGGGAAAAAACGTTGGAATTTGGTTGAAAATTCAGGGTTGCATTCGTTTTCGGAGCAGATCTCAAAAACCATTCAAGATATCTTCACGAAACTTCACATGCATATTAGTCTAGTGGTGAACTGGTGCCTTTTGATATTTTGGTCTTTTTGAAAATTTCTCATTTTTTTACCAATTTTTCATAAGGTAATTTAGGAGACAAGTATCTTGGAGCAATCCCACAAAATACTTAATTTTGCAAAATTCAAAAAACTGACTGATCACAATCTAATCTTTCAAATATTATCATTATGTCATTATCATCATCAATAATCTCTCAAATCAATCTTCATATATATAGACCTACTTTTAAAAAAACATATCCATGTGGCGGGGGATGTGAGTATTTCATGCTTGTTTAGAATGCCATTTTATAATTAAAAAAAAAATAAAAATCTTTGACTCATGGCCAATAAGCCCCTCCAGTGCCTTGGCTAAAATGTAGAGTTTGGAAGTAGGTCTATAATTGTTTTGGGGTTGATGAATCTCCACCTTTTAGTACCAGAATGACATATGCCATCTTCCAGACCTCAGGTATTTGAATACTTTCTAGAGTCATGTTAAAAATATGAGTTAGGGGCGCCCTGGTGGCTCATCGGTCTAAGCGCGTGTACCATAAAGGCTGTGTCCTTCCCGCAGTGACCTGGGCTTGACTCCAGCTCAGGTCATTTGCTGCATGTCTTCCCGCATTCTTCTCCCCAACTTTCCTGTCTCTCTACACTGTATAACTGTCAAATAAAGAAAAAATTCCCCAAAAAAAAATCTTTAAAAAAAAAAAAATGAGTTAATGGCTCAGCGATAATCTCAGCAGCAATTTGTAAAAAGTTCAGATCTAAACCATCAGGACCAGCTGATTTCTTTGTAGTTATCTTTTTTAAAAGCATCATATACTTCACTTCTATTGGACTGAAATTAAAATCAAAATCAAAAGGCATCTCTTCTTGTCGGAGATATGATTCATTTTCAAACAACAGGCCAGCAGACATGAAGTACTGATTAAGGGTATCAAGTATATTCATTTTATCTGTTATATTTTCAGTTCCCAACTTTGATAGTGGCAGGACACTGTTTTTTTTCTCAAAGCCTGATGACAACTCTGAAATTACCTTCCAGAATTTAGATGGATTATATAAGCTATCAGTCATTTCTTTAACATAGTGGTCTGATTTAGCTTTGAGAATGAGAGAAATACATCTGTTCCGTAGATGTCAAAAATGTATCCAGTCTGATTGGCATTTGGTCTCTCTTGCAGTTGCCCATGCCACATTTTGCTCATGAATTATATCAGTTTGTCTGAAAGCCAAGGGTTTCATGTCCTTCAACGTTTAGTGGAGAATGCTTATCAGGTATAGCTGATCCCTGTCATATAAATGAAGATCAAACAAAATGCTTGCACACTAAAGTATTGAAAATGTCTTTTTATAAAAATATGTGGTCATTCTTTTGAGAGCTTGGTGTCTCTCACCGCCGCAACGATGCAGTGATCGCTGACGTCATTAGCAAATACAGTGGTGGCTTTAAACTTGTGTGGAGCTTTTTTTTTAAGTTCAGTCGAGGAGCTGTAAGGTAAGGTGTACGGCAGGTATCAAACACCCCTGCCAGCCAGCCAGGTCCTGCACACTTGTCGTCATTGCTATGAACGATATGTGCTTAGGGAAAGTGAGAAAGTTGTAGTCACTCACCCAACTTTTCACGAACACTCCATTATCACAGACAAACAGAACAAAGCCAGGACGGCAAGTGTTTTAATCCCCATTCTGCCGCGATACACAGCAAGAAGTCCTGACACGTATCCCCTTGCAGCTGAAAGACAAAGCTCTCAAACAGCACGCCAATGTCACGACTCAAATCTCTGCCCAATAAAAACAAGCAAAGTGGCTGAGAATGGTGGTTGAGAAACACTGCAAAACAACTTCTTATCATCCCAGTTTCCCATGCATTCGCATGCAGAGCAGTGCGTTTGCGAGTGCTGAGCACAGTATGTTGGATGCAGTTTCAGGTAAATCCAAGAAGTTGCTCAAACAAACCAGATGCTCTGTAACCCAAAAATTAAAAAATGATCAAATATAGCCTTTAATAAGAACATCAGTTGTCCATACAAGGTTTTCCAAAATTTTTTTAATGTCATGCTTAAAGGAAAAAATACATATAAATTTTAAAAATTAATTATACTAAAAACAAACTCTGAACAGAGAAAGAAGACAACACAAAGCTACTGCCATCTTGGATCGAGAAGGGAAGGACAACACTGGCAGAAACGCAGTCCTAATGCTGGGGACTGATGAAAGATTTGGAGGTGTTCCTAATATACTGGCCTAGAGGAACAGACTCGTACAGATGATTAACAGGAATTCAGTCCCAAACCTGGAGACTAACATTAAGGCTTGGGAGCTTGTTCTGACAAGATTTCGAAGAGTAATTATGTTTTTCTCTGTTATCTAAGTTCAGATAAACACACAAGAGTAGAGGCTTTGCTCAATACTAGAAGATAAACTGACGGATAGGCTTTGGAGCGAAAAACCATTACAAACCAGAAACTCTGCTGGACAAAACGTAAGCTTATATACACACACCACACACGCATGGAGCGGGGCACATAATGAATCACTCCTGGCCGTGGGGAGGAGACAAGACAATGAGTCATTTAAAGGAGCCAAAACCAAAAAACATGCGGTTGCTGGAAAGGGGAAAGAGGCAATTAAGGGCACACGAGGGTTGTGACAAGTTTCAGATGGTGAGAGTGCAGTCCACTTCATCACAATGCTGTCTTGTGAATGGACACTTCTACCTCCAACCTCTCCAGAGCTAAATGGGTGGCAGGTAACAAACATAGTCATAATTGAAATTCTGGGCAGGTTTACTGGAATCAGTTGGAGCTATACCTTTGCCAAATTCAGCAGGCAGGCAGCATAGTGTTTATATAGTGACCATTGTGCCTCAGCAGTGTATTCATAAGCAGGTATGTGGGAATTTTCCAGAAATCTGCATTGGTGTTTACCTGTCCTACCACTCCTGCTCTCTCTGTGTACAGAGATTTTCATATGATCTGTGTGAGCACTTGTCAAAATATTCTAGAGAAAAACAACATGATATACACACACACACACACACACACACACACACACTGTAGTGTGCAGGGATGATTATACACAGCAGCATGCGGCCACATGTTCAGAGGGGCTTCAGTAACCTCACCCTTTACTGCTCGATTGTCCTCAAGTTTGCCAGATTAACAATAAAACAATTAATCGACTGAATGACCAAAACCAGCACGTGACCTATAATAAGAAATGGTAATGAAAAAGTGAACACCTATTGCTTACATTGATATAATTGATACAACATTGTTAGGATGGAAACATAAATGCAAAAAGTGTGAAACGTTAGCTGACTTTGCAGCATTTATTTTCGCCATCCTTACAGTTGTCACCCAGCTGTAAGTCATATGCAACTAGAGCGGATTCTCGGGGTTTATCGCTTAATGAGCATCACAAACTAATTTACACAAATCTGCGCTGCTTCACGAGCTGCACAAACGCAGAAATTATAAAGATTTTTTGATATTTGATGTAGTCATTTATGTGTGGAAGAAAATGTCTTATAATTTTGCGGTGCAATGTACTTGTATAACAGTGCTACCAAAACTAAATTAGACAGTCATCGGTTCCACCAATTAGTGTGAGCAACTGTGGCTAATCGGGAAAAGTAAACTGCGAGAGGTTTAGATTATTAAGCAGTGAAAGGTGAGGTTATTGCTGGCCTTTGTTCCTGCTGACGAACCGCCACTGATTATACACATAACAAAATGAACATAAATGAGAATTCAAGTATTTATTTCATGCAGTATTGGATGATATACGTAGATGTCAATAAGTATACAGATAACAATATGTAGTAAAAACAAAAATAATAATGTATTTTTGAAAAAAGTCAATATCTAGTGTGGCCACCTTTTGCTTTGCTTACAGCATTTAATCCTTCAGGCATACTTTTCACACATTCTTTATTTCCTCACTCAATAAGCCGTTCCAGATAGTTAGAAGCTCATTCCAAAGAGATTCTTTTGATGTTACAACTGCTTTGCTCAATCGGATTAAGGTCTGGACTTTTAGCAGGCCAAGTCATAACTTTAATGTCATCAGATGTTTCATTCCCACTGTGATAATGCTTGCACAACTTAGAAGTGTGTTTAGGGTCAGTATCATGTTGAAAATAAAATTCCTGACTAATCAGTCTCTTTCCAGATGGCAATGCATGCCTCACAAGGATGCTCTGATACTTCATTTGCTCCATGATTGCGTAAATTTTTATTAGATTACCGGCTCCTTTCAAGCCATAGTATTACCACCTCCATGAAGCGTTTTAAAGGTGATAGCTACAAGTTTAATTCCTCCCAGCCAGTAGGTGTCACACTCACACTCGTCCGTTCTCGCTCTAACCTTCAATTGTACTGGTTGCCAGGTATGCCAACGCCAAATACCGGAGGTGGACAGAGAACAAGAGAGATGTCAAGCGAGGAGTCTTTGTTGGTATGTTAATTATTAAATCATAAATCCTTTCTGTGTGCCTATATAACGCCATTACTCACTGTAACAATCTCCTTGTAAAACATGTTTAGATCGCTAACTAAACAGCTTACTGATGAATGCCATCATATGTCTTTTTAAACGTCTGGCAACCCCTGAGCTCCGCCTCACGTGACATCAACGTACTAATGCTGTTGGCGCAGAGATCATTTCATGTGGACGTTGCCAACGTAACCAGATGTAAATATTTATATATTTCGGACCCGTAAAGTTTTATAAAACAATTATTTCTATACTATTATATTTTTTTTAGTAAAATTAATTATTTTATTCTGCACCCCTCTAGACGTTCTGTGGATGTATTATTTTTGAAAAATTAATCGTTTTGATGAAAAAAAATGTAGCTATGACCTTTAAACGTTCTCCAACTCTACAGCACACATACGTTCTGGGTGTGAAAATTTCACATTTTGATTCATCGGTCCGAAGGACCTGTTCCCAGTCCACTGGGGTAATTTCTTGGCAAACTCAGTTTTTTTTTTTTGTTGTTGCCTGCTCTTGGCAGCAACATGACCAATCAGACCATTTTCACGCTAGCGTCTGGAAATGATAGATCTTAATAGTTTCATCTCTTCTCCTCCAGCGCTAGTAATATCATCACGGAGTTGTCATGCTGTCAAGTGCCTTTTTTATTTTTTACTGTACGCAGATAACGAACATCAGAGGCACTTAACTTCTGTTTTTCACCTCAATTGCTATGAGATTTTAGTGAACTTGTCTCTTTGAAATGCTTGATAGTGTTTCTTACAGTGCCATGGCAGCATTTTGTGTCTTCCGCATCATGTAAGGCCAGAATGTGGCTCGAACAAGGTCAGAGAGCTCCTTCCATTGTGCAATCGCATTTTAACACTGTTACACTGCTCAAAGTTCATCTCACCTTACATACTGGAACAACTGACCATCAGAGGTAATTTCGCGGAATACTGCTGCCTCAAACCAGTTTAAACACATTTTTTAGCATCAATAATCAAGGAATGAGCCTTCAAAAAAGCATTCAGGCTATAGAGTGAAAAAAATAAAATTTGCTACAATTTTCTATTGTTATAAAAATATTTTTATCTTAGTATACTACTGGGAATTTTTTTTTTTTGTATTTTTCAATGCATTTTCACCAAAAATTATGGAGAAGTAATATATAAGGATCCCTTTCAGATGAAAGTGATGGTGTATAAACTCTGCACACGACTGTGTATGTGTGTATACATACATACACACACACACACACACACACGCGCGCGCGCGCGCGCGCAATGCTCTCACAATAATGACTGTGGCACCTGACCTCTCACAATGCCATCTTTACATCATGGTGCTGTCTGAAGATGTTTTTTGATGAGCTTCAGTCTAATGGGAGCAATCGAGACCTGTACAGTTAGATGTATTTTATGAAATCTCTTTCAGGTTGTTCACTTGTCTGAAGGATTGAGTTGCCGGACGCTTCACTGTCTGTAAGAAGAAAATGCCCTTGAACCCCTTACAAATAGATTGAGGAACTTCACAAAAGTATATTTCCTTCTGTAAAATATCCATGTGCTTGTGTCTGCCTTGTATTATGAATAGTCTATTTATCACAATAAGCATTGCTGCTTAATTTGTGATGTATTGTATTGCAGATCACACTCAGTACATCAGATTCATGCACTGTACTGCTGTTATCAGTGGCGGTCCGTCGGCAGAAACACAGGGCCTGCAATAACCTCACCTTTCACTGCTTAATGACCTAAACCTCTCACAGTATACCTCTCCCGATTATCAACAGTTGCTCAGACTAATTGGTAGAACCGACGAGAGTCTAATTTATTTTTGGAAGCCTTGTTATACATTGCACCACGATATTATACGGCATTTTCTTCCGCACAACAATGACTAAGTAAAATATTAATATATCTTTATAAATTCTGCAGCTCATGTGTAGCTCATGAAACAGCACAGATTTGCATAAATTAGTTTGCAAGGCTCATTGAGCAATAAGCCACGAGAATTTGTTCTATAGTCTGAATGTAGTGACAGCTAAAGGGCGTTGTTAGGTACGATGCACAGCTGAGTGATGGTGAAAATAATTGCTGTGAAGTCAGCAAAAGTTTCATATTTTTTGCATTTATGTTTCCATCCTAACAATGTTGTATTGATCATATACTAAATGTTGGCAATAGTTCATTTTTCATTATCATTTCTTATTATAGAAAATGGATTGGTCTTGGTCGTTCAAGTGCCAAGGACTTCTTATGAAAGGGAAGCGAGAAAATCAAACTGACAAAAGAAAGGCAAATGATTAGCCAAGAACATGATAACATTCTTTTTAACACCATTAACCAATAATTATATTATGATTGAAGGCATACGTATTTGTAATTAAATGTATGTCTAATAGATTTAAATTGGGACAGTCTAAATCCAATTTAAGGAACCAAATGACTGGTAGACACTACAAGCTGCTCACATTCATTGTAATTACATATTACAAAATATATCCAAAAGCTTAATTCTGAATGTATTAGAAGGGAAAATTTTTAATGGCACTTGTAGCCTACCCCCAATTAATGTGCTAAAATATAGTATTTTCCTCCTAACGCTAACTGCATTCTCAAGCTTTTGGGTATGGTTATTGCTGAGGGAAAAATAATCATGGAACATTTTGAGTTCCTTGTTATTTTAGGTATATTTGCACCCCTTAAGCGAATATGCGCAAAGAAAATGCTTAATTATCATTTAAATGATTTCCTTTATAATAGGCTACATTCTCATGCTTTAACTTTTATTTAGTGCTGAAGGAGATTTATTGGCTAACCGTAGAAGGTTTTATCTGTCACTTTAGGTTACGTGGGTTCTGGCTCTTTATGGGTTTTTACATATACGCAGAGAAAACGCTTAAACATTATTGAAAACTGGCCTATTTCTCTTCTGACCTATTTTATCACTGTTACTTGTACCTTGATGACAATAATTGCTGATGAAAATCTCCTAGCCCTCTCTCACAATGTTGAGCTTCCAATGACTGCTGTGGAAAATGAATTGTTTGTTTGTCTGCCATAATCCCCCCCCAAATTGCTGCGCCAAAAGTAATTGGACAAACTAAACTAACATGGTCATTCATGAAATTGTCATTTTTAATGCATGCATAAAAATCATTTGTAGACAATGACTGCCTGAAGTCTGGAACTCGTTTTCAGATGCTAAGTTTATTCATTGATGATGCTTTGCTACACTCTCCCTACAGTTGTTCTGAGTTCATGCCCTTTCTTTGGGCATTTTACCATTGCAATGGAATTTCATGCCCAGTTGGATTCAGGTTCAGTAATTGACTTGTTAATTGTATAACACTCCAATTAGAAAAGTCATGTTGTTTTCGCGGGATACTTTGAGTTCTTGTCTACCTGCATTTTAAAGCATCTTCTGCTGAGTTTAGAGGCAATTAGTGGAATTTGAGTGGATAAAATAACGCAATTAGAATTCTTCATGCTGCTTTTGTTAACAGTCACTTCATGAATAAATACAAGAGAACCAGTCCCACTGGCTGTCCCTACGTGCGTACAGTACACCATGACAGCACAACCATCACCAAGCTTCATACATGAGAGTACATGTTTCAAATCATGAGCAGGTCCTCCCCTTCACGATACTCTTCTCTTCATTCCAGTACAAGTCAATCTTGATCTCATCTCTCCATTGGATGTTGCTCCATTGTTCAATTACTTTCAGCAGCCTGAAAAGAGGACACGTTAAAGTGCTGTAATTTCTATGCTGTTCACCGGATTTAAATGTTAATCTCTGCAAATGAGAACTGAATGCCTGTAAATTGAGTACATATTCATTTTTTAATTGCAACTTTGTCAATGTCCAAATACTCCATTGACTGTAGTTATGTGAAGAACTGGACATCCTACCAATATTCATTTTCACATAAAAATTGTTAGTCAGCCATCCATGGTTGAGATATAGTGCCTGCAAACCATCACATTTCTTGGCTGATAAAAACAAGGCTGTTCGTGACTTAATGTAAAATACATGACAAGAGCTGAGCATGTGGCAGGCTCTTTTATTCAGATACAGACATATAAACTGATCTGATACCACTGTGAAAACCAGAACCACTAAAAAACGCCCTCTGTTTAATTCGCCTTTAGGCTTCTCTGTCATTGCTAGACTTTTACTTCATATGTGCTTCATCAAAATTTCACTTTATCTACTAGATTCCTAGTTGCGCCTGGCATGTAAATGCAGGTGCAGATTGCTTCAAACCAATAGAGTTCTGCATTCGCTAATTTCTCTACTGTTGCGTTGAAAGGTCTTGAAATGGTGCTGGGAGATGGTTGATCCCATTGGACAATTTGAGAACTGAGTGCCATGTCTGGAACAGCATGAAGGCAAGTGGAAATGGACTGTAAGTTGAAAAGTAGACAGAAGCGATGGCCTGGAAGTATAATCATGGCGCTATGTTTCCCTGCCTGGAGGAATCACACTTTTCTGAGTTTTCTTCTACATTTCAATTCAGATCTATTCAAATGTATTCTTAATATATCAAATATATTCTTTTCTCTTGTGACCATACGGGAGTCAAAAACATAAATGTCAAACCAAGCGTGATTAAGTTACCAGGCAAATTTATATTGCGCTTATTCTGAATGTCACGCCCGGAAGTAACTCTGCCAACAAGGAAGGGAAAATTGTACAAAATAGCTCCTGCTCCTGTGCAATTTATAATGATCTGACATTTGGTTTAAATAATGGATTAAGGCACTGGTGTGTTGAAATTCAGGTTTAGTGCATAAATATACAAAGATGTAAGTTAGGTTTGGAATGCCCTGTGTTGTTCAAATGGCAAAAGTAATGGCTATATTAGGGCAGTAAGCAGTAGAAGTTCGAATGTTGTCTGGAAGGATCTCAATAATAGCAGTAATATTTGCCCAACCAGGCACTTCTTTAAAATGTTTTTTTCCAGCGCCAAACCAGAGGTATCCCTTTAGTGGTGCATATACTTTGAAGTATAAGCGATTTTGTGGCCTTATAATGTCAGCTGAGTCAATGTCTTTTTTTCCCACCTGAATAGCTGAAAGATGCGTTGCGTCCCCAAGCCACAATGGTCTCATTGAAAGATGAACGGTTTCCTCAGGGGCATCTGGCGGATCACACCTGTTCATTGCTAGAGGACTGTGTGTGAGGCGGGGGGGGTTACACCTGTTCTTCTCCTGGCCTGCTACTCCTTCCTGTCCTGCAGTGGAACACCATGATGAGGAGGGGGCTCTGGGGCTCCGAGGCTCAGCTCTGCAGTGCCATCTCCTCCGGGTCTCAGTGAATCTGTATGGTAACACCTGGGAAAGTTCGCAGCGACGACAGCCACCGTGCCCGCGACAGACTGTCACACTCAGAGTTATCGCACTGCCTCACTTTGGGAACCACTTCCACTGTATACGCAAAAATTTTTGTGTGATAACATTTAGTGTTTCTGGAAAACAGTTCCCATTTTGTCTTTTTGTGATTTTGTGGAGAAAAAAAAAATCATTCTGGTTAAACAAATGCGGATTAGCTCCTATTATTTTATGTGGTTTAGTTATAGGAATATATTTGGATAATACACTTTCCCACAACCTGTAAAAGACCAAACCAAACCAGAGAAAATGCACTTTTGTACATTTCTTGTAATGTTTCATGGAAATATCTTAGTCAAGTCTGAAAATTTGGACAATGACCCCTAATTTTTTTGTGCATTTGATAGATATTTGTATTTTCTAAATCCTGGCAAAATTATGATTCTGCCAACGTTTTATTTTCTATTATGCAAGAATGTGTTCAAGGATGTGCAAAAATAATTATATTCAGGCTGACTTGAATGTGTATTTGAAAGGTGGAACGTCATGTATGTCTGTCATTTCATGGATATTGTCATGAAATATGTTTATTCGCCCTGTTTTGTGCTCTTGAATGATGTGTGAAGGTTATTAAATTTGACAGAATTCAATTTATTTGAGTATTTCTTATTGTCGACTAATTTCCCTAATTGCTACATGGTGGCGCTATTGTTGCTCTAAATTTTCGATGATGACCCTATGTTCTTATTATTTTTTTTCACAACTACAGATATAACCGTATATATCCATTAAAGATCTAAACTTTGCCAAAGTCAGATCTAAAATGGCGCAATTGTCTTTAAAATCCCCTTGTAATGTACTTCTTTCTGGGATTTCGCTAAGAGTATTCGGGAACTACGTTGTATTTTGGTCCCATCACGATGATATGCTTTTTTCACTTTAAAGAGAATGTGCAAATTTGCTGCCATTTTCTTTCAACTACACCAACATGAGAGCATAGCTGCGCAATACTTCCAACTTAGTTGAAAAATGGTACTGAAAATGATCATGCATTCCGCCTATTAACTTCTACAATGTATTAAATGGCATGCAGCCTGCTCAGTGTACAGTACATACAATGCATTGGCACAGGAGGCAGGTTCAGTCCAGTGCACCACGCTGTCCCAGAGTGGCGAGGATTTCAGCTGTAGTGTGATGAACCTGCTTGATACCAGAGGGCAATTTTTTCTGCCCATAAGAACTAAGTGGCTGTTCTCCCGCTGCTGATCCACTTATCGCCGAGGATTAAGGCACTTCCGTCCGATGTAATTTAATTTTACATCGCCTTACGGACTCAAAGTACTCCTTGGCTTTCTCCCACTGCAGGCAGGAGCAAACCAACTCGGCATAAGTCCTGGCCCCTTCCCCTTCTCTCTGCCATTATTGTTTGTTTAATTGGGTCAGGTATGAATCGGTTTTCAAAATTTTGAAGGGAGATTTCAGGCTTCTGCTGACTAAATTTTCCATGAAACCTAATGCTTTGCCATTGTGCAGCATTGTATCATGTGGCTTAAATGCAGTTAACTAATATTTATTCATTAAACTAAAGACATGCTGCTTACTTTGTCATCTGAGCCCTAATTACAGCAGAATATTGAGGGCTCAATTACATTTTTGTTGACAAAACTGAATTGGATTCAGAGTGAAGTAAAACTCACCTTTATAAATGAATATAATTCAGTTATGTTCATAATATAAGGGATTGCAAAAAATAAGAATATATAGACCACCACTTTGCTGGTGTCTCTTTGGATGCATGTCAGATACAGAGTAGTGATAGGGAAGACCCTTTTTAGACCCTTTGCTCGTTGTACTTCTTGCTCCTGGCTGTTATGAACACAAACAGCCAGTGGTATTTCAAACCTTTGATGTGCCTTCTGTCATCAGGGGTCAAAGATGAAGTTGAATCAACATGAATGTGACAGAAATAGGAACAAACCCAAAAGCACTGAGCCGCTGCCCCCAACAACAGCCGAAAATAAAAACAACGTAAAGGTCAGGAAAAACATGTGAAATGGTGATTTATTGTAAGAGTGCCCAGATAATGGAGGATAGTTTTGTATTTTGTATCCTTCTGTGTCAGTGTTGGTGGCCCACATGCATTTGTTTGTCCGTTAGGTCCCTTCTCAGTGTGGAGAGCCCCTCGACACAAGTCTCCATTGCAAGAGCTGTGGTCACCCTGCTCACTGAGATGTGTGCAGACGACAAGCAGAAACTGCACTGGATCAATAAGGTAATCATTGCTTGCGGGCTGAATTTTGCTGGTTTCTCTCATTTGCATGAATATCGCCGGCCAATAATGTGAGAGTCACTTTGTGAGCTTCAAAGTAACCTTCTTTTACATTTGAACACTTGATCTGATTATCATTTTTACACCTGACTCTCTTAAGTGACTGGCTGCCTGTTCAAACGAAAACTCATTTTCCCTTTAAAGCTGTTGAGTCCTTTTCCTAATTTGCTTTAATTTTGCTGCCACTGGTCAGTTGTGACACTCATACCCTTGGTTTGTCTGAAAGAAGAATGAAGCTTTGTTCATCATTGGACTTATCTACCACTAAGAGGCATGGCACACATATTTATGAAGATAAATTATGATGACAAATATGTCTGATGATGGTAGCTCCCGACAGCAAGCTACTCAGAAATGACATCCATCATTCTCGATTTTTCTCACGGTGGCATTTCTGGTATGATTGAAAACTGAAGATGGTACACCATGCGTTCCTAATAGAGGCACAAAACCAGCTTTGAGATGTCCTGGATATAAGGGAATGCGTTAGATAGTGATACTTAAATTCCAACAGTGTATAATTCTAGGGGGAGCAAAGGTTGAGCTCTACCATTAGTGCCCTGATGGATGTCCAGCAAGCGGCAGCAGAGTTAGGTTGGACATTTGTTGCGCCCTGGATCATTGTAATCATGCAGTCGGTTATTGCGCTGTGTCTTGGTGTAATAGTTCATCTTCATGTTCCCTGTTAAAACAAAGGCCAGAGAAGATGCAACACTTGCCTCCGCTAGATAATAACATGCCACAATGATAGAAAGTCCCATTAAGTAATAGCAAAGGTGTTATTACACGCTTTGTCATTTGCTTGCTCAAAAACAATTTTGTGTACCTGTCAGGATGAAGTAATGGGATCATTCCCTGACAGTTCCTGTTATTTCGCCGACTAGAGCGTTCCAGATAAAGAGACAGATTGTACTTCATCTTTCACTCCAGTTTTACTCCTTCCTCTAGAGGCTGCAGAGGGTAGAACAGATCCGTGTGAATTAATGTGCTTTAAATTCCACAGCGGACCCCGGCTGGGTCTGTCTGATAATGTGCTTTGTTTCTGCATTGGGATCTCTTTTCAAAAACACAGCTGCTTTTTCTCTTCTGCCTTTAAGAGCAAAAAAGGCTTTTTTTCCTATGTTTCACTTGTGCTAGTATTTAGCGCTCTCAGGCGGAGAAGGTCCCTCCTTATGATCATTTTAATTTCCTGCAGCCTAATCTGGAGATAAACCTTTGATGGCCCCTTGACTCTGGGCAGATTCGGAAGGGGGATGGGATCTGCTGCTAATTTAATGAGGTTTTTAATTAACAGCCAGACACTGCCATGTTCTTTATGGTGAAACTCGGATCACTGTCATCAAACAAGCACTATTCCAGCTACATAGAGGATGATTTTCTGTTTTATCTCCTTACCCATGGGTGAACCAATACTCCATATTTTTAAAATGGCTGTAAAATGAGACGGCCATTTGTGGTGGCTCACTACCAATTAGAGGATCACAAATAAATTTTTGAGGAGTGTATTCATTGTAGTCATTATATGTGTTATTCTGTGAATTGGACATTATTAGCCACAACAAAATGCAACAAATGGCACAATAACCTTGTCTGCCCAACTTATTAATTGCTGTGATTGTGATAGTCCTCTGTTCATCTTTACTCAAGCAGCAGAGCCTATTAGACACTGGGGCACTTGAACCCCACACAGCCCTCCCTCTGTTATTCTGCACCCCCTGACTTTCAGTTCTCCCTCCCAATTTCAAAGCAAATTAGTAACTATTGTTTCACAATGGCCTCTCCTGCCTCCGGATCGCTTGTTTCTCCTCTTCTTGATTCCATGATAATTTGTGCTCTGATTCATGTCAGACAGGTTGAAAATGCTGCTGAGAGAGTAGCATCTAATGTTCGTAATTAATGCAATTACAGAAACCATCTGCAGTGCTTCAAACCGAAGGCCGTAAACCTTGTTCCGAGGCGAGCTGTAGTAGAAGGCTGCCAGATTAAGTGGTGGCGGATGGGCCTCATGTTGATCAAGTGTACCTCAAGCATCCAAAAACATTGATTTGCTTTATTTCTCAGGCTGGCCAGCCCTTGTGTTTTTATGGTGCTCTTCACATTATTTTTTTATTTTTTTGCCACTAATTGCTGAAGTGCCCCCCACGGCAGACTGAACTGCTAATACTCTCCAAAAAAGAAAGGCCAGTGCGTTTTGACTTATATTTATTATCGGCTCACCTAAGTTTTATAATTATACATAGACTCTATTATTTATAGTGATGCAATTTCTGCGCTGTTATCATCCTGTCTAAATTTTCCACTTGAATTCAGGATTTTCGTATTTTCATGGCCATCTTTGGATTTTAAAGGATACGTGACTTCCATTAACAAAATACTGTGGCTCCACTTGTACTATTTCTGCTACTATTACATGCATCTGGAGTATGCATGTAAGAGTGTGGCTCTCATAATTTATTACTGTTGTTTTAAGTTGTTTAAGTGTTTAAGTTACGTTTAATTACAGCAGTCTAGCTGGCCCTTTTCTCAAGTACGTGTCTGCTCATGAAAACATAAATATAAATGCAAGCAAAACAAAAGCATAAACTATGGATATACTCTGTCCTCTCAGAGTCTTAAATGGCTCTGAATTAATAAGAAAGATAAATCATTTTCAGCAGTAACCCTGTATAAGGTTGCCAACCACCTTAGGCAAGGGGCTGGCAGTACATACGTTCTAGAGAAGCACCCAGTAATGAAAAGCCACTTACCTTTCCCTTTGGTCAACTGTTCTAACGACTGAAAGACAAATAATCATGCCATCACTCTGCACTGGGCATTTTGAATTTAGTGGTTATAATTCCACTGATTGGAACTGAGGAAAATTATTTGATTGTCTTACTTGTTAGCTCTTATATTGGTAAAAGGGTTGCCGTGTGGCCTGCTAAATTGGTACCCCAGGGAGGGGTGTGGAAATGTTTGTTGTGTACCTTTTAAACCAATGGGTCAATTAGTAAAATGTGAATTGTCAATTGAATAAAATGAGCAAATGACAGAACAAATTCAGTGATTGAATGTTGAGGTGCATCTGTTCAGTATTTACTCTAGTCTTCTACGCAGTACAGTTGGGACAGTTTGCTCCATTTGTAAGCTAACTGTGCAACATGCAACAAGCCTCATACCAGTACATGTTGACATTTTCATGGCTTATTAAAGATGGTCTTTCTATGCGTATTATGTATCAGAATCTCAAGCAGCCATCCATCATTGCATAAAACTGTCTGTACAACATGATCAGGGCTGGTTTTTTCAAAGTGTATTTTTTCAATGTAGCATGATCCCTCTTTCCAGTCCAGTCCATCAATATTTGGACAAATATAGAGGGTATAAGATTTATAATAAAATTTATACTTCAAAAACAGGAATGCCAAATTTGAGTTTCCCATAAAAATAGTCTGAACAATTTTGGGACTATATCCCATGGATTGCTGACACGAACTTGTACCAGAATTATGTGACAAGATGACCAGTGAAGAAGGGAGTGAACTGCACATGATCCAAAGCATATCAAGTCAACAGTGCAGCATAATGGAAGAAGAGTTATGGCATGGGCACGTATGGCTGCCAATGGAGCTGGTTCCTTCGTATGTTGTAATAAAGCAACTACTGATGCTCAGCGCAGGTTGAATTCTGAATTAGACATGACTTCTGTATCTGCTTAGATTCAGCCAAATCTCATTGGATTGGGCTCACTGTGTTGATGGGCAATGACATACTGTGAAGGCAACCCAATTATTTTTAAGCCAAAGAAACAGAATGTTCTAAAATGCCTGTCAGTCACATGACCTGAATCCAGTTAATGCTGCATTTCACTTGTTTCATGCGCAACTAAATGGAAAACTCCTTTACCAGCAGGATCTGAAAAACTCCTTTACAAACAGGATCTGAAATAGCTGCAGTGAAAGCCTGATGAAGCGTCACTGGGAAATAAACCCAGTATTTGGTGATGTATATGGGATCCAGACTTCAGGCTGTCGTTGACTGCTATAGATTTCCAGTTGAGTTTTAAAAATAACTATTTTTTGATTGTTAGTTTGTTCAATTTATTTTGAGCCCCTAAGATTGGGGAGCTATGAATAAAAAAGGTCTGTTATGCCTGCATGGATCATGCAATAATATGACGAAACCCTTAAATTATAAACTGAAATTCTACACTTAAAGCACATCTTGATTTATTTCAGATCTGTAAAGAGCTAAAATTTAGGACCCCAGTGCTAAAAGTACTTAAGATAAAATGTCCATTTTGAGAAAACTGTGAAAATTAACTTAGGCAACTAAAAAAGACGTCTTCCCATCCTTACTTCATAGAGTGTGAAAATATGACTTAAGTACTTTTAGCACTAGGTTCTTCAATGATGAAAATGCGTCACTGTCCTAATATGGATCAGACTGTAGATGTGTGCGTGCATATTTGGCAGCAAATGTATGGATCCAATCTGGCTTTGATCAGCATCGTTGTGACCTAATTTTGCCATCTGTGAATACAAAAATCTCTACTACGGCATGCAATGGGAAGAACCTAGCTGTGGGAAAACATGATCATTGTCGTATAAGCGCTCTGTTCCTCAATTGCAGCAAGTTAGTTTGATGTAAAACAGGTGTCATGCATACATAAGCTAATGAGCTGATTTGTGGCTGCTGGGATGGCATAATATTCACCATGACTTTCCTTGAGTGAGCTTCAGATTAGACAAATATACCATAACATATTGTTTGTGGCTTACAATGGGATTTAACACAAACCTCCTCATTGGAGAGGTAGCACCAGGGTAGATATCACAGCAGGATTCTATTGGCCTCCTGTCCAGAGTGGTTTCATATGGCTTGGTCACAATCCTTATTTGGTGAGAGCCTTTCTACGGGGCTGCGGCTGTGACTCCCATCTCTTCCCATCTGGTTTTCATCAGATTAATGTTATGGCTTGTTAAAGTCACACACTGCATCAAAAAGACCACAGATGTGTATCAGGACCCGAAAGAAGTGCAGTTTTTCATGTGTTAAAAGATGGCCTGGATTACGGCCACAATCCATTCTTATGGAGGCAAGTGTGACATTACTAATGTTTTCCATCAGTACTGCGCCACAGACTAGAATGAGTATTGTACATGTGGTAACTGCATGCGTGTAATATGACAGTCGGTATACATCTGTGATATGTTCAGGTTGTTAATTAAATTACATGCATTTATACTGTTCAAAGTTTGTAGTAACATCCTTTATTAAATCTGACTCCAGTATGCCATTTTGTTTATTTTAAGCAACATAAGCCTTTTATTGGTACTTATAAACAGGGGGTTTTAAGACCATTCCAAGTACCTTCACTGACTTGGGACTTCAAAAATATAAGAAGACGGGGTTATAAGAGTTTCGAAAATAGATTTTTTTTCCTCGGTTGCGGGGGCCCAATCTTTACCGAGGGCTAAAATCCCTGGTGTTTCTTTGCAAGGCCAGTTGCAACATTTCAAAAGTTTGTGCTGGCAATAGCAAACAAGAAACATGTTTTTTTTTTTTTTGTATGAAAAACCAAACATTTACTTTGTATGTTTGCAAGAACTAAATGCTCGCTATTTTTATATGCAGGGCTAAGTCAAAAAAAAAAGAAATGGAAGCATGGGATGCAGACACTTATGGAAATATAGCTCTTAATGGTGCTGCTTTTAAAAAGCATTCGTGAAGAGAAGTGTGAAGGAAGCTTTTAGGCGCGGGGTGCAGTTTCCCGCAGATCAAATCAGGAGTTCGCTCATTTGATGTGGTCACATGCTGCAAAAACGGCAGCACAACACACTTATAGTGGCTACGTACAGTGCCTGACGTTGCCACCATGGAATTCACTTGCCTCTTCAGGCAAGATATTTGCCTTTTGTTACGGTGATGAAACCAGAAATAATGGAAAAAATGCAGCCTGTTGGGGTTCTGCAGCTGTCTTTGAATAACTCTATATGTTGGGAATAATGGTAACTGCATGGATAATGACCTCATTCTTACAAATAGAGAAATTATTCAGTTCAAAAGGAAAAGGAAAAAAAAAAGGTTTCTGGCTCCTTTTGCCTGTAGGGTCTAAATGTTGAGGAATCTGAGATGTTCTCTTCCACCACTTTCACCATGAATGCACATCCTGTTGTCCCCAATTAGGGCCGCATCTTCAGTAGGCACATCCCCCCTCCGAATTGTGCGGCTGGCTCGTGTTTACATTCATGTGAGAAGAGAGCCGGTCTAAGTTTGAAAACTAAGACCAGCTCATGCGCTTTAATGCATCTGTTTACCCAAGGCTAATTCTCTGACGCTGCTAAGCTGCACTTGTACAGCTCTGCAGGCCTCGGGGTGGGGGTGAATTTGAGAGTACGGTGAAAGGTCGGAGGTTAATAGGGGAGTAGGGAGAATGTGTGAGCCTAAGGACAGCACATAGCGGGGGGGCGGGTGGCAGTGGCGGTAGAGGGTTTTTTTCTTGTGATAAAGGCTGGGGATTTTGTGGGCTGGGGTATGAAATTTAATTGGCTGAAGTAACTGCTCGTCTGCACAAGCCTCCTTGTCAGGAAGTGATGGGAGGCCGAGTCCTGCTCTTGAACTTGAGCAGATCCCCGGCCCGCAGTGCCAGGCTCCTCAGCGTACTCTCATGGATCAGCGTAATTACTGCTCTCAGCCGACCGCGTTATTGGTTTAAGGAATGTCAGACGCGTACATCAAACCCAATTTGTTCCTCGGCCTGAGGTCACTTCCATCCCCCGCCCTCCCCATTGCCTGGCCGCTTTTACTACATCAATACAGCTTTTGCCCATCCCCTGCTGTCTGTGTGAACATCAATACATTTGTTTTGAAAGTATCTTGTATCAGTCCATCTCCCTGCTGTCTGTGTGCATGGCAATGACATCTATTTGTTTTGAAAGTAGTGTGGTATGTATCAGTAGATAGGTTAGAAAGCAGTGTTTGATGTGTTGATAGATTGGTTAACGATAGTGTGGCATTCTGTGGTTATGTTGCAGAGAGAATACTGTGGTATGTCACTAGATTGTCACATTTTTACAAATCACATTATGATAGTTTGATGTTTCAAAGCCCAACAGAATGTTTCAAGTAAGGGTCCCTGATATGTTTTATGTGATCAACTGCAATATATGCTGACTGGTTTCTTTTGCTGCCAGCATGGTTAATGGTTTTAGATTTGTCGGAAGATTGTGATGTATTAGCCTGTAGGATGCTTAAAAATGGCCTAATATATGCATTTTGGTTGTTTTGGAGAAAGTGTGGTATATGTCATTAGGTTTGTTAAAACTGGAATGGTATATTTTAGTTGGTTTGTAAGAAAATAGTGCAGCAAAGAAGAAAGAAAAAAATAAGAAAATGTTGTGAGAGTCTGGTGGCGAAATGCATGTGTGGACTTCATAGGTTCAGCATCTCATTCAAAACAGCAGGCATTCGTATGGAACTGGTCCACACTTTGTCACTATAATAACCTTCACTCCTCTGGGTAAGCGTGGTACTAGATGTTGAGCATTGATGCAAGGATTTGCTGCCTTTCCACCAAAGAGAATTAGTGAGGGCAGGCGCTGATATTGGCATATGACTTTGGTTGAATTTGGCTTTCCAATGGATCCCAGTGGATATGGCTGAGGTTGGGGTTCTACTTAGGCCTTTCGACATCACTATTTGTACATGGATTTCATGTACCCCGGGCAATGTCGTGCTGAAACAGGCAAGGGCCTTATCCAAAATGTAGGCATTAGTGAATCATCTACAATGGAATTGTTTGCTGTGGGAAACCAATTTACATTTACTGAAACCAAGGGGCCTTGCCCAAACCATGAGTAACAACCCCAAACCAAGGAATGTCCAGATAATTTTGGTCATTTAGTGTATTTGCAGGTATTTGCCTATGAGATGGCTCACTGCCATCTCTCATGACCCTGGATGTTTAGAGTCTACTCTTGAAATGTAATTGTCCCTGTATTTTGCCTTTGCTGTCTTTAATACATTTTAGATCTTTTACATCCTTCATCAGTGATTTTTGGTTGCTTTTGTAAAAAAAAAGACAGAATATCTACATACTGTCTTTGTACCTTGGATATAGTTTTACCTGATTCTTCAAAACTTTTGCGAAGTTCTGTGTAAATGCTCTATGCACTGTCTGTCAAAAAGTCTGTTTTGTGTCTATGTTGTCATGTGACTCAGGCAAGGGTGCTCTCTTGCCACCTGATGCCAGAAGAGGTCACTAAATGGCAGTATGTAAAAACTAAGCAGGGTTGGTCTTTATTCTCTGAAAGTATGTCCCTTGTGTCTAATGGATCACAATTCACCAAAAATTTAAAATGCTATGTCCTTAAACTCAATAAATTGGTATGCTTAAAGCAGACCAGTGGAGAATTTTAAACAGTCTTTGCAGCAATCCCTATGTTAAAGAGGGGAGAAGCTTTCTATGGTTTATTTCTCATACCAGAAATTATATTGTGAGAGTGTTTGACAAACTTGGATTGTTTAAATAAAGAGCACTTTCCAGTAATATGCCAGCACCGTCAAACCGCGATAACCAGGACTTGAATGGGCTCCCGTAAACAGTTAAGATTAACGAAAATAGGAATATTGAGACATCAATGTAATCAAAAGAAATTAAGAAAACAAAATGTAAGTCAGAACTCATACGTGCATTCAGTGATACAATTTCAAGTGTATTTACAGTGCAAATTAAAAACTTACAGTTCATGTATTTGCCATTGAGGGTTGAAATGTTGATGAATACTAGTTTTCTTCAAAGACTAAAGACTTGATCACGTAGCGAAGACCATCATGCGTCAAAGCTGCATGATTTGAGCAGGGTCAGTATTGTTCTAGCTTTCCATCCTGGACAAGCAGTTTTTGAAAGATTCCACTGCTTCTGAATAGGATACTTGTTTCTTATCCTGGCTCTCATCTTCCTCGTCACTACTTTCACTATCAGTAGAATGCCCGAGAGCTGTAGCTAAAATCTGTTCATCATACATTTGCATTATAATATGGCAGCCTTGGAATTGGCCCAGTCTCAGGTGCTCTTTATTGAAATCCCATAAGTTTTGGAACAGCATGTGCCTTGGAAACGCTGTGGTCCAGATATCAGCAGGCTTTCTATATTCTGAAACAGGTGAAGACCTCTGGTGCAAAATGCCTACCTCAAATACTTGAGTGAGCAGAACCAAACTACCAGTTCACCCACTGCATCCTAACAAAATTGTTCCACTCCTTTTTTTTTATTTTGAAATGGCAGGCCGGGGCGCCCCAGTGGCACATCAGTCTTAGCACACCCACCACAAAAGGCTGAGTCCTTCCTGCAACGGCCCGGGTTTGATTCCGGCTCGGGCCTGTTTGCCGCATGTCATCCCCATTCTTGTCCCACCTTTCATGTCTTTCTCCACTGAGTACTGTCTAATAAAGGGAAAAACCCCCAAAAAATCTTAAAAAGAAATGGCAGGCCAACCTTGCATAGATACATTGCTGTAGCTAGTTTTACAACACCCCAATAGCACATGCCACTAAGTCGTGTTCAAATATGGCCAAATTGCACCTTCTTGGCAAACGGTTAGGAATAATAAAACCAACATTTAGTTTAGGGAAAAGCATGAAGTAACATCCAGATAAGAATATGGGTTCTGTTGAAAACTGATTTTTTTTCTTTTTAACAGTTGGTGTCACTTGGCACAGTAGGAGAATCCAGAAGCATTTATCCCTGAAAGAATAATCAAGATTAATTTTTTGTCAAGACTAATTGACAAAAATATACAGTACTTTGTGTGTCATGAAGGCATTACTTTTATCATAGGCTCAGGATTTCAGGCTCTTAATCATTGAAACCTTCAGTGGGGTAGCACAGCTATTCCTCTGACAGGTTTGGAGGATCTAATCCATACAATGTGTATTTAGTCTGAATTTCTGCCAAAGGAGGTCATGCAAAATAAGTTAAATAAACAGTTCAGAATTTTGATTGACATACTACTAAGGAGAAAAGACTGCTTTTGGAGTATTAGTTATCCACAAGCTTGCAGAGAACATTGTTGGGTAAAAAAAGAGAACATTTAGTGGGGAGCACAAAGTGTTCTTCCCACCAGGGGTTGGGTGTGGAGCCTCTATATTAGCTACATTAGAGTTGCCTGTTGTCAGTGAGCGATGTTTCTTTCACTTGGCACCTGTTCTGTTGTTGAACTGTGTGGGCTGTGGAACATGTGCACTCGCACATTTAGTGAGTCGACCTACAGCAGAGAAATGCTTGGTTCAGCATCAGTGCTGCTGGCATTGAAGGGACTGGAGAGGGAAGCTGGCAGTTTTATACTGGGGCGAAATAGGGTGATGACCAAGAAAATAATAAGAAAGAGAACCTTGCTGTGTCTGTTTTTCATTCATGTTTATGGATGTCTTCATCTTAGTCTTGCCTTACACGAATTCAATCCCACTGCAGATATGTTTTTGGTTTACTGAAGAAATGTTTTATTGAAAATGGAGCCATGCTGTTGAGTTCTCCCAAGGTTCCGTCAACAGAATTTGATGTATAGACCACACTACAATTAGTTTGATTCTCATAAAGGGAGGCACAGATCTGTTACGCAGCAGTTATTTATTCATTTATTTTTGGTTTAGTTTGCTTTTTGTATTGACGCCAAATAGAAAACTGGGGGTTACAGGATGTTTCCGGCTTCAAGGTTTGTGTTTTAGGTTTCCACTTGGGGTTCTGTTGTGACAGACTTGTGATGGTAAATAAGGTGACCCTCTGCTCGGGGAAAAAAGCATTATTGCCCACTGTTCTAGTAATTGAAATTCTTGAATAGTGAGAAAATAGCATTTGTCCATCAATTCGTCCATCCATCTAGCTGTCATAGGTCTGTAATTGCGTTTATCTTTGTGTGGGAAAACCAATAATACGGAACCCACTTATTGCAAGCTAGCTAAATAAGCATAGCCTCAATGCAATTAATTATAAATAGCGTCTACTTCTTACAAACCTTTGTGCAAGGCTCAGTATGTGATGTAGATGAGGAATGTTGATGTGTTCATTTTGTGCAGTGGAAAACTCAAACTTGCATCTTATTTTTTCAATAGTATTAGGATGTGCAGCACTTTATGACAGCACTTAAAAAAGGGTACAAAATGGGTTTTCTGTAGGGGATGTGTGCACGCATTTGTTCCTCATCTAGACTGCGTCAAACGGTACTTGCGCTCACCCTCGGACGTCTCGGACCCCTCGTCTCATGACCAGTTTGTGTTGCTGTCCAGAATCTGTCATGTACAGGCTGTAACCGGATGTGGCGCTCTTGAGCTACTGTACTAACTAGTCACTCGTGGCTGCCCTAAGTGGGGTCGGTCAGCGACAGTGCCTGTTTTTCATTCACGGACAGACAGCTGACAGATTGTTGACCGGAGAGTGCAGATGACGCGTCACCTCTTGGCAGCTGAGACCTGCCCGTAACATGGCAATGGCTCTTTTTCTCTCTCCTGTGTTTTAAGTCGTTCCATTTTCATGCTGTAGCATTTTAGCATTTTACATTTTTTTGGTAGGCTTTATGTCATCTATTGACCACACCCAAAAGAACAAGTCAAGCGTCACTGTAAACATCAAAAACAACTCAATGTTTGTTATTACTGAAGTGTTTGGCGCGTCCACGTGTGGCAGGTCGGGAGCACAATACCTCACGCTTTTCTTTATTTCCACGTGTAAATCACCGGAAAAGCAATAAAAGCCGATTGATTCTTCAATTTGTGACAAATACAGTGCAGGCTTCATCGGTGCGTATTTAATGGCGCTATATATATATATACATATATATAATCACACAGACGTATATACATTTTATACAAACGTGTATATATATATATATGTTTGTATAAAATGTATATATGTTTGTGTATGTGTATATATGGGCCAGGCTCACGAAATGATATATATGTTTGTATAAAATGTATATATGCTTGTGGATTTGTATATATGGGCCAGGCTCACGAAATGTGCAATGTGTGTATATTGAAAAATATTGGTGGCGTCGGCCCACACTCTCAGTCAGAAACCGGGATCTCAGGCAGAAACTGACACAGGGCGTGGCGGCCGCTGTGGCCACAGTCGGTGGCCTATCAGTCATAAACTTGTTCAAATAACATACATAGGTGGTTGGGGACACCAGACAACACCTACAACAAAATAACAATAACTAAAAGACAGAAACATGCAATCATCATAAAAAACTCCCAGGGCTCAGGCTAGGGGAACCTAGGACCCAAAATAAAAAAAAAAAGAACTGTCAATCAGCCTGTCCACCAGCCTACAAGTGGCATCTTCCATTGGTAAGTGATCAATTACCTACTTGAGACTCTTATTCTATCTGTTAGTTAAGTATTGTGGCAATAGCAAGTCAGTCGGGTTGAGTTTGGTACACTTTGACGGGTTTCTGACTTAGTTGCGGTTTCTGACTTAGATTCGGTTTGTGACCGATATACCGATATTTTGAGCTAATAGACACCTGTTCTGGCTTGGTATTGCCTAGGCTACATACTTTTAAGCCAGAAGGAGTGTTTCTAGGAGATTTTTGTGTTTTGATATAGGTTTTTATAGCATTTTTCAGGTATTTGCAGACCAGAATTTCTTTTTTTCAGCAGCGATGGGATCCCGAGGGAAAAAAATCACTGTAGGGTTTCTAATTTCAGGTGATATACCTCTGGACATCACTTATATACAATTATAACACTGATTGGAGGCTTAAATAACTTTATTATCACTAGTTATAGGCCTCTGGATGGATTATAGGCAAACAGCAGGTTTTCGGGTTTCTGACGTAGACGAGCAAGGGGATAGGGAAATGCGTATAACTCACCAAATATTCCACCAATGACCATGATATTTGGTATTCAGAGAGTAGACATATACTTTTATCACATACAATTACCACTGAGAGCACAGGATTGCCTGAATTAATTTTACACATTGTGTTAGAGAGCAGTTTGCACTCACGCAGCAATTTTGCAGCTGCACGTAAAACGTACCCCGACTTCAGGGCCATGGCAGGGTTGACAATCGCAACAGCATATTAACTATATACCATTATTCCATCAGCTATACTATCCTTGAATACATATCAGGGCATTTTGAGAAGATATAGCTATATCTATGCATGTATGAGGCTTTAGAAGATATGCATGTCTTGAAACTAAGGCAGAAACCCGGCCCAAAAAATGAGTTGAGGGACCCAACTTTGACCAGGTACCACGAAAAAATGAAAAACGTTGCCGTCGCAAGGCTTTAAAATATGATCCCACGACACCTATAGATTAAAAAACCACTCACAGCTAAGCTCTATGGGTACTTTCATTATTCTTCAGTACTCGGGGGGGGTGGCGCGGCGCACATTTCGTGAGCCTGGCCCGTATATATATATATATATATATATATATATATATATATATACATATATATATACATACAACGTCTATATATATATATTTTTTTAATATATTTACCTGTTTTCATGAGTGTTGTTCAGATGCTGCACCAGGATATGAAAAGAACAATATGTGTGAGAAGGTGCTTGTCTGCTATATTATGGTTTCATGCAGCCAGCTGCCGCTGCACAGCACTGTGAGGGCTTAGAGATGTTGAACCAATGGATTTCTGTTGTGATTTCATCTTGTTGCCCTATAAATTGTTAATGTTCATTGTTCAGAAGCTTATTTCCCTTGCCAAAAAAGGGTCTAGACATGAACACAACAAATGTTTTCAACCTTTTTGCTTTATGAAGCTCATCACTCACTTGTCAAAACAAGAAATTAGTCTTCTGAGAAAAGTTTGAGGAATTGCTTCTCCTTTATACTTTTCCTTAGCTTTTCTCATGTAGCCTAAATCTTTCATCTTCAATCCCACACATTATTTAGTTGTTCAAGATTCTCCTTTTGCTTGTGAGTTTGTTGGCTAATACAATTCAGCATTATGTCATTAGGCATTGTATCGCACCTCATTTTGTGCCCTCATCAAAACATCAGCTCATTTGAATGATTCCTCTGTTGGGAAAATGGTTTCTGCAGTTTAGTTTCTCATTACTTTTAAAGTCTTTTCACTGCAGCTGAAGTAGATATGATTGTAAGTGACTGCCAACACTTCAGAAACCACTGCGATCAGTGCTCAGGTGATTTCCTACCAAAACAAACGTGGTCTTGACTGTCAAATCAGTGCTGTTTACAAAAAAAAGCTTCTGATGCTGTTAGAAATGACATCAAACTCTTCATCTATTCTTTTCTCCATAGACATTTTCCTCATTTTTATGCTAATAAAATGCTTAGCTTATTGTTGCCAGGTGGCATGACAACACCAGCAGTGTTGCCATGATTGAAGGCTGGATGAAGGCTGCCCCAATGCCTACTGGGAAATGAGGTGGCAGCATAGCTCCAAGCTCAGATCAGAAGTGTTCAGCAGATGGTGGGCTTTGGTGCAGGCACAGCGAGTGTGTAAATGGGGCCTCCATACCAGTCAGTCCGTCATCTGTCACTAAGCCCGCCGGGCCCACAGATTGAACCCAATTGGAGTGATGCTCCTTCCCCAAGCGGTGTTTTTCACAATGTGATGCCAGGTTTTCTACACCTGTAGAAGTGTCAGACAGTCTGTGTGCACTTTCTGTGGGGAGTACAGTCTCACAATTGCTCACAGCAGTGTTTCGTGGGATTGCCTCATGTTTTTACCTCTTAATCATATTACAAGCCTACTATGAATATTAATTGCCTGACGAAACACCTTTTTCCTTAGGTTACAATGTTAAAGCATTCTTCTGTTCATCCTTATCCGAGTAAACCTGCTTTGAAATAAACCGCAGGGCAATGTAAATCCACATGCTGTTTACAAACTGTTGCATCAACACAGGTTTTGCCCCTCTTTGACATATGCCCAACATAAAAGCAATTTTGAACTGAAACTTGATTGTTGGACTATCCACTGGGCCAGCAATTCCAGATCTGACAAATGTGTGACATGCACCGTACACAAAATTACCTATTTGTAAAGAAACAGAGGAACAGCAGTCGGTGAGCATGTAATTGATCTTGACCCTTTTGAGCACAGCAGCCATACTCCAAGTCAAAAAACAAACAGGAAACTCTTGTTTGTGTTGGTGTGGCATTGAAGGAAAACAAATGGAATTACACGCTCAAGGTACTTTGCCAATGTTGCATAGGACTGGTTTTGTCTAAATATTTTGAGCACGCATCCCTGGTTTTATAGAAAGCTGGCAAGGAGGAGATACCATTGAAACCATTTGCAATGTATCCTTGGCCTTGACCTGTGTTTGTCATGTACTGAAGAAAAAAATATGTGCTTGAGTTCATTTTTGCCCTGTATTTGTGTCTGCATTAAGTTTAATTGGGTAAATTTGAGCTGAATATTCCTGAATTGGGAATGGAGACTCATAGGGCACTCACAGCAAACTCAAATTTGGATTCATTCATTGGTATTTACCCAGGGCCCACGAGTGACTTTGGCTAGAATCTTGGAGAATTCATATTACCTGGACTTTTGCCGGATGGATATGTTCCAGAACCTTCTGCTCGAGCATCGTATCGTGGCATCGAAGCCTCGCTGCTCTGATGGCTGCATATTATCTGACGTTCTAGCCTCCAAAGATGCATTTGAATATAAATATAATTCTTACAAGCTTTTAGATTTAAACACAAGCTGCCTGGCTGTGTAGAATATGCTCACCCAAGGTTTCTGGAGGTGTGCTGCACTGAATATTTTTCAGTAAGAAAGCTTGCTGTCACAAAGTGCATTCCTTTCAACAACAAGAAGCTGGTAAATCATTGTACCTGATATGTAATGGAGGAAACCCGCAAAGAAGTGGCATTTCTGAGAGCACTCTGCATTATTTTGCCCTCACCCTGGTCTCTTTCTCATGTTAAACGAAAATTGTGACAAACAAGCTGTTGTTTCTCCTCAAGTTAATGAAAGGTAATCAGCTTGCGGAAAAACACTTTGAATTTAGGGCCTTTTCTGCATATGAGGCCATCCTCTTTATCGAAACTGTATTTCCAGAGAACATGCTTTGGAGCCCACAAATTGTAATAGTCTTATGGCTGCTTTCACTATGCGGTAATGAAAATGTCTCCATTTGAAAATGCAGCCTTATAAAAACCAAGGTCAAAACAGGAAGCTTTACAACCTCAAGAATGTACATAATGCTCACATATACTTTGCATAGGCTTTAACTGTAATAGAAGACCAGGATGCAACTATTGTGTTTTCTGCTATTGAAAAAGTTGTAGTTCTACTCTGTGCTTACGTTGAAAATTGATCATCAAGTGAATCACCTATAGTAGAGCTTTTATTGAGCCACATATTAATTAGATACATCTTTTTTTTTTTTTTTTTTTGCAGAACTCCTCTGACAACCAGATATCTTTTATCATTTGGGTTGGAGTTCGATTTGATTAATTTGCTGTACACAAGTTGTATTTGGCTTTGTGCTGAATTGTTAAATTACATTTGCTTAATGTTCAGTATCTGCCCATGGAAAATGTGTAACAGAGAGAGTAATATTACCAGAAATAGAGTGAAACTTGGGTGGCTATGTTTAAGAGGCAAACATTTGTTTCATTAAAGAAATATGAGCTCATTAAAGTTTTGAGACCTTCAAAAGGGACAGTATGGGAAAAGTTAGTTCCAATATTTTGTTTCCTTAATTATGTGTACATTGACATGATTTGAGGTCAACAGTGAGTGGACGCAGTACAGATTTGAAAATTAAATTTTGATGGCCAGTGCTCCTTAGAGAAATACTTCCTAAGTTGTGTTGCCAGCTCTGTTGTCCTGCAAGCTGCTCAGATCATTTAGAGAGTCTAGCTTAAGACATAGTTAAATAAGACAGGGATTGAAAAATTTCTGTTCCTCTCCTGCTTAATTCCATATATATTCCTTTGTGAAGAGGTCTGTTATTTCTATCAGTTTAGAATATGTGCATTCTTGAAATGGGAAAGTTACCTGCAGTCTAATTTTATTTGGTTTGATGTCATAATGTTGAACTTTGTTTTACTATTCTCTATTTGAATTTGAATTGAGAATTAAAGGGCATTACATAAGGCCTGCCGAAATGGAGCATTAATTACAATGTTTTTTGGCATCATGGAAAAATTATGCATGAACTCCAGGGCAAGGCTTACTTTCCTAAAAATATTTTCATAACGTTAGTGTATTTTGCGAATAACAGCGTCTACAGAATATAATATGATTGATAATATGATGCTGTGTAATATTATGTGCTCATAGGTGAAGACTGTGAAAACCTCTCCATACCTTAGATCCTGCCCAAGAGGAACCTGGTGAAAAAGCTGGTCACCCTGGTGGATCTTTGCATGGGAACACTGATAACTTCAACGTATAGCAATCGGTAAGTCTGGTAATCACATTTCCCGGGGTAATGATTCTTCTGTTCAATCAGCATCTGTTTCTCATCACTCATGTCAAACTGTGTGTGTGAAAAATCTAGATCCTATTTTTTTCTTATATTTTCCTCCTACAGTGAATCAGAGTGTAATGGCCCATAGTATACGGAGGCCAGGAGCAACGACAGAGAGAAAGAGAGGAGCACGAACACAGCACAAACACAGAGAATAACATAGACCAAACACAAGTACTTGCGCTTCCAAAGGACGTATAATAGTCCGAACCACGGAAGCAAAGCGAGATAGAAAAAGGGAGAAGAAACTCCAACAATAAGAAGATAGAAAGTCATACAAAACCTGACTAAAGATATCTTCGGCTATAGTGCGAATCTAAACACAGACACTCTAGCAAAGGAGGCGTGCCAGACATCCTGCTTATAGAGATTCTGGGGAAGCGCTGCCCCAGCTCAATCAACAAGCTGGGTAAAGAATTCAATGGCCCAGGAATTCGATATCGTCCCCGTACGAGAGCCGCAAAGAAAGGTCCAAACAACACGCACACCTCACAAACCATGACACAGAGGCTTAATGCTTAGTTTGTTTGTAAGAATGGAACAATTCAGCCAATAAAACCTGTCTACATTCTATATACATGCTAATCAGATAATTTACTGTATTTATTAAGGTTTTCAAATGTTCAAATGTTTCAAAATCTCCTCTTCTGAGAAATGATCAGTAGTTGGTTTTTATCCTGTAGAGAGAAAATGATGAATATTCTTGAATTTCATTTTTCAGAAAAACAAAAGAAGGGTTTGACAGAATATTGTTGTAGAAGTGGCGTGCTCTTCGGGCTCTGCAAGGGGATGTGCTGCCGTCCTCTTCCTCTTTTTACCACTGATGCCATCTACTTGATGGAGAATTATGGAATCATCATTGCTGCCACGTCCGTGCAGATTCTTTTTGTTAATGTGATTATGCAAACAATGTTTTATAGATCCTTTAAAATTTTATATGCCTTTGGATGTTATCAAGATTGAGAACTGGATTGATTTTGGGTTCTGTATTATTATTATTATTATTATTATATGTATGCAATATCGCCTTAGAAGTTTGCCATTTTATTCTTTCACTCACAATCAATTATTGGTGAATAGCACAGCAAAAATATCAAAAGATAAGTAATAAGTTAAGAAGTTAAATTTATTACTGACCACATGAAAATCCTGAAGTGTGTTTTTCATTATTATTGAGTAAACATAGGCTGTCTTGTTTTTTCATTATTATTGAGTAAACATAGACTGTCTGAGCATATTTAAAATAAAATGGGTTCAGTTTGGAATAATTCAAAAAGTTAAATGAATGGGTTAAGTAGTTAAATTTATTACTGACCTCATGAAAAATAGTTAGGTATATTTTTCATTATTAATTACGTTCACATGGGCAGTTTGAGGATGTCTAAAAATGCGTTCAGTTTATGATGATTTAAACGAGTTCTGCAATGTTTGGACAAAACGCTTATTTTCTTCTGTTACTGCTCTTGTTGTCTATGCTATCTGGGGCAATACTGTTGCTGGGCCTTTATTTTGGTGGGCTTTTGCCAATATACCCTTTGCTGGCAGGGGGACAGAATGGGCCTTGTTGTTTTAGGGGCTGAATCCCTCTGGATTACATTGATCAAGGAGCAATTATAACAAAAACATACAACACAGAGATGTGGCATAATAAACCAACAAGGTAGAAGACGATGAAAAGTGTTTATTGGCCTCTGCTGGCCATGGGTTCATACCCCCTAAAAGTTTATCTTCAGTTCCCGCATACAACTAAATTGGTGTGACCTTGACCTCTGACCTGCTGACCTTCAAAACATAATCAGTTCTGCTACCCTCTCAGGGGAATTCTATTGTCCAATTTGGTCAAAATCCATCCACTTTTTCAGAACACATTGCAGATGCAAAATATGTGTAAAAAAAAATGGATGCTTGTGTGGCGCATGCACAATTAATGTAGACAACTGATTTTTTTTTTTTTTAATTGGACATTTATGCTTACAAACTGAGTTGCGATGGAACTGGACAGAAAAAAAGTAAATGAGGGAAAATTCTGGAAATTTTTATGTTCCAAGGTCAGTTTGACATATTTCCTGACCTTTTTTGATGGGAAGCGGCAATGAAGAAGCAGACCAATGTTTTTCCCCATTGAGCTGAATCCACACCCGCTGTTCTTTTCAAGGAGTTCTGTCCAGTGAAAGTGATGGGGATTTCTCATAGAGGTCACATCTGACATAAAGTTAAGACAGCACTCCACAATGCAACTAGAGCTGGACTCACGAGAGCCCATACCTCCGCCAGCATAGCTGGATTTGAACTTTGGACTATATCTCAGCTGTAGTTTGGCTTAGGTATGCCAAAATTTAATCACTTGTTCCTCTTGTGCTACTGTAAAAGTTTGTAAAAGTCCTGCAAAGTTTGGTTAAAATCTATGCAGCCATTTTTGAGATATCCTGCTAAAACACAGACAAACAAATAAACAAACGGAGGCAAAAACATAAACTCCTGGCGGAGGTAAAAATTACACTAACAATCGAACACGGTGGTTGTAGTGTGATAGTCTGGGGCTGCTTTGCTGCTTCAAGACCTGGGCCACTTTCCATAATTAATGGAGTTCTGCTCCCTACCAGAGAATCCTGAAGGACTATGTCCAGTCATCAGTTTGTGACCTAAAGTGAAAGTGCATTTGGGTTCTGCAGCTGGACAACGATCTTAAACACACAAGCAAGTCCACCATTGACTGGCTAAAAAGAAACAAAATGATGGTTTTGGAGTGGCCTTGTCATATTCTTAACAAATCAGATTGTGATGTTGTGGCTTGATTTATAACAGGCCATTCATGCTCAGAAACCCTCCAGTGTGGCAGAATTAAAACAATTCTGCAAAGAGGAGTGAGCCAAAATTCTCACATAGCGATGTGAAAGAGCCATCGCCAGTTATCGCAAACATTCGATTAAAGTCGTCGCCGCCAAAGGTGACACAACCAGTTATAAGATTTAGATCATTTATAAAAATATTTTTTTCACATGGTTAGTATAGGTCTTCACCTTAAATTAATGAAATGATTATTTTAAAGCGTATTTTCTGTTTGTGTCTTTTTAATATAAAAATTGGTTGGGTGATCTGAAAAATTAAATATGACTAATAAACAAAAATCGAAGAAGAGGGGAAGAGGAAGAATACATTTGCACAGCGCTGAAAAGTCCTGGGGATTTGATTTACATGACATTGCTAGAATTTTGGATCTGAATAAAAACTGAGACTAATTCAATAATGTAATTTTAATGCTTGTGTTTAACCTCTTGCTGCTTCTTTGCATGTTTTAAATAACAGTGACCAGATTTCAGGCCAGGTTTGACTTTTAAAAGTCTGGAACTTGCACTGCAACTTTAGATTTACACGTCTACTTTAAAGCAAGGGCCCCAACTAAGTCTTTCCAGAGATTTTCATGCAAAATTACTGAGTATGCTACATCACTGTACTGAGTAAAATCTTGATCCCTACCCTGCCTGGAACATGGAATGATGCTTCTCTGTGCTGTAATCTAACGAACTCAGTAATCCTGCTCCATGATATGGGTCATGGGATCTAAAATTAAAGATGATGCAAATTTATCCATGTTTATTAGTTTTGTAAAATGTTACGCTTTTTGGATTATGTCAATACTATGAGGAGGTTAAAGGTGAAGTAAATTTGTAGTCATGGGCTGCATTGAGTCAGAGAATGCCAGAACTCCATATTCTGGTGTGGATTTCCATAACATTCATGTAGTCAAAAATTAACAATTCGAAAAACCCCTCACGTGTTGAGCACTACCATCAGTCCAAAGAAATGGAGCAAAGTAGAGAAAATCTGCAAGGAGAATAATGGCATTCATACATTTTC
Organism: Gymnothorax javanicus; assembly: GCA_029692085.1. Classification (NCBI taxonomy): domain Eukaryota; kingdom Metazoa; phylum Chordata; class Actinopteri; order Anguilliformes; family Muraenidae; genus Gymnothorax; species Gymnothorax javanicus. Next base: position 28,837,964 of record CM056194.1, on the reverse strand, counting down.
ATGAATGTTCCAGTGGGAAATGAATAGGAATCTCTTTCAGTTGTTGGCCGCTACCTTTGGAAGTTTCAGAGGAAAATAACATTCGGTATACATCTCCCTGCATTTTGCCTGTATTTTCACTGGAATGTATTCTACTGGAATCTCTCATGGGAGCACCTCAAAGCTCTTGTCTCGCTTGACAGCCTAGAGGCATTTGGTTACTTGAATCATCTTTAGGCAGTGCAAACACCTGCCAAATTTTCAGCAGACTCACTCTCCTTTGGGGAGAAAATGCATTTTTTAGGTTTCACTGGCACTGAATTATTTTGCATCTTGTTTGCATTGATAATTTCCTTCACTCTGATAAGTATACAATTAGACTCAATTTAATTGGCTTTGTGGAACCAATACTGATATGTTTTTTCAATTAATACTGTGATTATGGATTCTTAAGATGCATAAGGTATTTAGTTGGGGCATAGCAGGCCTTTTAAAAGGAGGAGAGGCACTTCTTGGAGGTAGCCATTGCAGTGCTCAGTGGGGAGGATGGGGCTGAGAGCGTGATTGCTGTGTGGTGCACTGGGTGTTCATGAGTGGAGGAGATGTTTGACCTTGTGTCAGTGTGTGTTCTGTCTTCTTTAACCTCCCTAACTGCACTTCATTTCTGCTGGCATAAAAATAAGGAATCTTGGGGACCCATTTAAATTTAAAGTGGATGTTCCCCTCTCTGTGGCCTGTCTGGCTGCACCCTGCGCATGGGGATGCAGCCCATCAGCTCTCTGAACAAAGGGAAAAACATTTGAGTGCAATCTATGACTGTATTTCCCATTTTACTATCATCCATAAAATCAGTGTACGCTCCACAGTATGGACAAAAAGGCTTGTTTTTTTAGTTTGAATGGAATGTGCAGCTATGTATGGTGGCCAAACAAAAACACTTTCAGGATGACGGAATGATAGCTTTTCTCTCAGTCAATGTAAATTGAATGAACAGATTTATTGATTAGGTGTTTTTTTTTATGTAGCGTCATATCTGTAAGTTTATCCGGGAATGTTTTTCTATCAGTAATACTCCCATAGCACAATCTTAGGTGTGCAAGTTTCTCCAGTAATATGCTAATTCATTTTCTGCATTTTCTGCATTTACTTTCCATACATGCTGCAGATAAGTCACTTTGTTCGAATGAAGTTCAAACTGGTTCTCATTCAATGAATTGAAGATGTATCACATGTAATTGTGGCCTTTCCTGTGTTATTACAGGCTGCTACTTTAACACAATTTGATTAACAGGGTTGTAGTAGATGCTTCATGGCTAATGCCCTGATGTGTCCGATATTTGGGCCTATGAAATGAAGTATCACCTCTCGCGAAATGGGGTTTAGGCAAGACAATCTTTCTTCTCTCTCCATCACACAGGAGGGAGGAGGAGCAGTGGCAATGTTTACGATGAAATGGCTCTGCTACCCACTGCAGAGCACAAAGTGTGGCATGGCCTATATCGTCTCATGTATATGGAAATCCTACGAAAAGGTTCCTTCAAGCCATTGACTTGATATTCAGTACAGTGTGTCAACTCAGAGCCAAGCAACCTTGGTAAACATCCTTTGTATGGATTCACGTCAAATTTTGCTATTTCTGAGGCTCTTTTTTTCTCTGTGATAAAGAGATAAATATTTCAATTACTCCCAAAGGTCAGCGTTGGTTGGCTGCAGTGTTTGCGTATTCCTGTAAGGTCTTTCATTTAGTAGTGCTAAGGCAACACTCCCCCTATTTGCAGATCACCTCATGCTTCTGCCTCGTAATAATTTTCTGCTTTCCCATTTATTATCCTCCACCACGAAGTGGATGGGGATATAAGAATGAGTGTTGTCCTTCTGCGTGTCCGTCCGTCCGTCTGTTCGTCAAGCTTCTTTTCCAGACCAGAACTCCTTTACCGTTCAATATTTTCCACAAAAATTAATACATGAATACATTGTATTGTTTGGATGTGGCTTTTCATACTTTCATCCATTCTTCTGTTCGTCTCTCTGTCCCTCCACTGCATTTTGTTCTCGGCCACCGCTTTCTTTTCCAGGTCGGAACTGCTAAACTGTTCAATATTTCTCAACAAAATTTCATAAATGCATACATCTTACTGTGTAGATGTGCCTTTTCATACGTACTTCTGCATTCCTCCTGTCCATCTATCCATCCCTCCACCACATTTTGTTTCCAGACCAGATACTACACATCCAGTGGCAGGGGAGTTTTTCATAGTTTTTGTTAATATATGAAATTTATCCAGTACTTGTCTTCCCACACTCCAGTTTTGATGGAAAGTCTGTTCTGTGTCTAACTCAGTTGAGCGTTCGTGTATGCCAGGGAAAGGCTGTATGCTTGGAAACGCGAGAGGCTGGAAAGTAGACAGGGATGAATTTTTGGACACTAACGCTTATAGGAAACAAATGTTCAGTCGGTGGCTTGCCCCGTGAATTTTACCTTCGTGCCCTCGAATTTCCACAGAGGGGCTCCCTTCTGCCCAGCAGACCTCTCGCCCAGATGGCAGAAACAGATGCCGTGATTTTTCCAGCAGATCTTGTTTAGTCTTCTGCCTGCACCCATGCGGTGCACACAGGACTGACAGGGAGGAAGCAACCCTTTGAGCTGAGGTGAGGGCTCAGGTTGATATCACACCCTGTACCTCCAATGCTGAAGCACCTTTCCATCTTCGGCTGTGCTATACCCCCTCCCTATCTTCGTGTATATTCAAATTAGAGATGACAGAGTGGCCCAGAGCTGGTCATTAAAGCACAGCCTCTGTTATTGTTATCTATTTAGTGATTTCCCAGACAACAGTATCTAAGGCGACTTGGAATGTATCGGAGTGCAATGATAGCAAGCCCATATTAATGAAAACTTAGCACACCTTTTCACTTAAGTGTAATTACCAAATGTAAACAGATACAGGCCTAAACAAAACAGTGACTAGAGGGAACGTTTTACATTCTGAACCTCTTCAACTCTGCAATCCCATATGGGGGTTTATAAAATGCAGTTGCTATGTTTAAACCTGTTGAACTTTAGGTCTTTTTTTATGGTTTGCAAAGATCCCAAATATGTCTCACTGAATTACTGTAAAATGCTTATAAAATTAAGGACAAGAACTAGATATTTTCAATTTAATGCAAAACTGTAAGGGTTTGTCCTTGCAGTCCCTCCCCTTGCTGCATTCTTCACCTCCACCTTAACGGGCAACAGGTGTGGCTCGTTAAGGTGGAGGTGAAGGTCTGTTTAAGGGTTGGCTGTGCCTCAGTTGAGTGCAGCAGCATTCTGGTTCTGAAGTCCTGTTGTGTTTGTGCTGCTGCTCCCCTGATGTTTGTTTTACTGGTTAAATTAAAGATTTTTATATTTTTATACTCAGCCTGTGCGTTTGGGTCCCTTTACCTGCTTTTGGGCCCATGGTCCCAGTGCCCGCCGGCTTGTCGTTTTCAGCCGGCGGGGCAAATCCATGACACAAAACTGCAGCAACAAAAACACGGTGCCCTGAGTTTGAATATTTCGCTCTATATAAATGTGATGTAGATTCAGTGAAGCGCTGCTACCAGTAGATACAGAATATCTATGTGACGCCCATTCATGCCAGATATGAAAAAAGCTTTTTCTAACATTGAATCTACTTCAGGAGAAATTCAAGTAAAAAGAAGAGTGTAAGGGATTAATATTATGTTTGATATGTGATCTAATGCATGATAATTAGCTCACATCAGTGCTTTAATGGAAGACACGAGGGTTGCATGTATCAAAAGGGATGTCAACCAGATTGAGCTTCACTTAAAAAATGCAGACATGATCTCTTGCACTATAATGCTTTATACTGGTGATTCAAAAAGTAGGGCTGAACGTTTATTTGAATTGACACCAACATTGTCTCAAGAGCATGGAGGAGATACCAGGAGACCGGCTGTCACACAAGGAGAGCTGGACAGGGCCATAGAAGGGCATCAACCCAGCAGCAGCACTGGTATCTGCTCCTGGGTGCAAGGAGAAATAGGAGGAGTACTGTCACAGCCCTTTGAAATGACCTCCAGTAGGCTACTGGTGTGCATGTTTCTGACTAAACGGTGGGTTTACTCCATGAGGGTGGCATGAGGGGCCTGATATCCTCTAGTGGGACCTGTGCTCACAGCCCAGCACCGTGCAGCTTGATTGGCAATCACCAAAAAGCACCAAAGTTGGCAGGTCCGCTATTGACTCCCTGTTCTCTTCATAGATGAGAGCAGGATTAGACCAAGCACATGAGACAGGTGCTAAAGAGTCTGGAGACGCTGTGGTGAACATTATGCTGCCTGTAACATCATCTGGCATGACTAATTTGGTGGTGAGTCAGTGATGGTCTGGGGAGGCATATGCTTGGAGGGTCGCACAGACCTCCATGTCATAGCCAATGGTACCCTGACTGCTGTTAGGGACGGAGTGAAATCCTTTGAGTGATTGTCAGTCCTTATGCTGGTGCAGTGGGTCTTGAGTTCCCCCCAGTCCAAGACAATGCCTGGCTTCATGTGGCCAGAGTGTGTGGCCAGTTCCTGGATGACAAAGGCATTGATGCCATTGACTGGTCTTCTCATTCCCCTGACCTAAATCCAATTCAGCACCTATGGGATGTTATGTATCGGTACATCTGACACTGCCAAGTACCGCCACAAACTGCAGGAGCTCTCTGATGCCCAGATCCAGGTCTTGGAGGAGGTCCCCCAGGACTTCAACCGCTGCCTCATCAGGAGCGTGCCCAGATGTTGTCAGGAGTGCATACAGACACGTGGGGGCCATACACACTATTGAGTCACATTATGAGTTGGATATGCCTGTGATTTTAATTTTTTACTTTCATTTTCGGGGTGATTTTGAATCCAGCCCTCAATGGGTTGATTATTTTAGTTTCCATCGACCGTTGTTATATCATTTTTTTCTTAACAAATTATGCAGTGTACATCAGTAAAGATTTTCCACTTGAATAATTCTTTCATCAAGATCTGATATGTGATTTAAGTGTTCCCTTAAGTTTTTTTTTTAGCAGTTTATATAATCAAAGTTATTGACCTCACGTTTCAGTGGTCATAGTGTTATGGCCGATCTGTGTATTTTCCGCGCATTTCAAGTGCATTAGCAAGCAAATCCAATATTTAATTTTAAAAAATCACCATTTTCACTACCTTTCAGAAATTTATACTAGTGCAGACCATCACCCGTCAGCACAGATGTGTATTTGTACTGAAAGTGGATTTTTAAACATGGGATTTTGATTCAAAATATAAATGGAGGCGTTTTCATACCAAAACAGGTTTTCATATTGTTGACATATCAATTCATATAACTTTAACTTGACATCTTATCCTGAAGCCTTGTTAATATGTTAATAGTGTCGAACGTTGTGTTGGTTGAATGATTTATTTCAGCTCTCTGCATCGTGAATGTAGAAGGGCACGGATTCAAAAAATGGCATATTAAATGGCATTTGCAACATTGCTTTTAAAAATTCAATTCACAATTCAATAATTCTTTAATTTTCCCAAATTGTTCAGCCCTATAAAAATGTTATTTGTATTTACATTAGTCGCTGTATTTTACAACAAACTGCATTGGTGAGGAAAATCAATCAGTTCTATTTCTATACTTTCCTATTGCAAAAATAGCTTAGTCCTGTATAATTTTAGACAGCACAAGAGTCCCATTATGAAGGAATGCATGGCTGTAAAATGTCCTTCCATGAATGCAAATTGAATATATATTTTTTTTTAAACTGTCATAAATACAACAAGAAGTTTAAGGTCCAAAGAATAGAATGGGGACAGCTCTGAGTCATGGAGTTTCAGAGAGTGGAATTGATAATACCAGCCTCAATGGCTCCTGGTCTCAAATTCCCATCTCCAAAGCTGTTAGTACTTTTCAGGTTTTTAGACATGGTGAGCACTGAGGTGAAGTATGCCATCTGGAATGATTTCACACGTGGGCGTGTTCTAGCAATTGTAAAGCAATCTAAATCAAGGCCATGGCTGTCCATTCTACAAATTGGCCACAAGTCTATGGAAATTTGAGCGTGGAGCACTTTGTCCCTGGGCCCTGAAAACGTGATTCACAAACAGTCAGCTGGTCTGTGGGTCGTTTTTATGGCATGTGTATGGGCCGAACAGGAAGAGGATGCAGAACAAATCAACAGCAAAATGGGTTTCTGAAGGATGAAAGCAGAACTTTTTCATTCTTTGGTGATTTATGGCATCAGGGGGACTATTTCAGCCAGAGTTTACCGTGACATTGTTTTTTAGAGAAATTTTAGCATTGAATTTTGTATTTTTAGTGAAGTGGTAGAAGTTGCACTTCTTGCATTGTATTGTAGGAGCCCCAGCTGGACAAGAAAAAAAACCAAAAACTGGAATTAAAGTGGTGATATCTGGCTTTCAGTGCTTAAATTAGTAATATCAATAAAAGATAGTGATCTAACTTCACATTCATGTTACATAGCAGATATACTGGTGTGTGATTGTGAGGAGGTCCACCCAAAGCATTACTGAAAAGCCAGTATGAAATCGGCTGAGTTAGTGGTGTGATCTGTGCAGCTCCTCTGGAACAGCAGTGCCTCTCTGAGGAACACAAAGGCAGTTGTGGAAGCCGGTCATCTCAAACCAATCAATTCATGATGCTTGGACAGATCGGGCTATTTGATCCTTGTTTTCATATCTCGAGGCTAAAGTCAGGACAAGGGCCGCTCCTTGGTCTTTGGAGGACGGCGCTCTGAAGCAGGGTATTTGTTTTTCTTTGCAGCACCTCACGCTGTTCTTCAGCTTTAGTAAACACCCAGGGCCTGCTCTGGAGATGGGTCTGACTGGCCCCCTGCAAGCCTGAGCCGGCTCTGCATTTCTGGGCTCACAGGCAGGTGCAGGGGCCTAGACCCCTGACCCCTGACCCCAGGGGGCTGTGCTTGTCTGCCATCGCTGATGGTCAATGTCTTCCTTTTACTATATTTGTGCAGAGCGCCCTGGAGTCCCGGCTCAGCCAGCTGTTTAAACACCTGCACGGGATGAGGCAGACCCTGAGCCTCCTTCTGGCCCCGGGACCCAACCCCTCCGAACAGGCCCAGCAGCTGCTTTCCCCCGCTGTCTATGCCCGGCTACTGAACCAGGTGACCCAACGCAGTGGCATCCTAGAGCACTGCTGCTGTGACCTCCTGACCCTGTCTCTGATCATGCCCTCTGCACCCTGGGTGAGCTGAGCTGTCCTCATTTAATATATGTACTGGTTCAGTCAAATGCCATTAACCTGATGATTTATGAAGATCAACACTGTATTTTTTCATTTATTCACTGAAATGAGAGACCATTGGGATGGTATTTATTGAGTTTAAACTTCAACCTCATACCCAAAAAAGTTAGGACACTGTATAAAATGTGAATAAAAACAGAATGCAATGATAATCAAATCATTGGAACTTTATATTTATTTGAATATAGTACAAAGACAATATATCAGATGTTGAACCTGAAAAAATTTTGTTTTTTGAAAAAAATCTGCTCATTTTGAATTTGGGTGGCCAAAATGGACTTTTTCTCCCAAAAAGATATTATTATTTTTGTTTTTACTATAAATTGTTATCTGTTTACTTATTTTCATCTATATGATCGAATGTTACTTGAAATAAATACTTGAATAGTACTTTGACTGCTTGGTGCACAAAACTTCAGTATATTTTTTGCTGTAACTAGTAAGTTGAATACAAATCATATTTTTCTCATTGTTTCAAAGTTTTACATCGCTTTTTCGCAAAACTTAAAAAAATGCACTTAACCTTTTTGTGCTCCAAGCAGTTTACTTGGTTTCTGATTTATCTTGATTTTTTAAAGTGTATAATCATCACTGCACACTACTGTATGCTCATCTTCTGATGGCAATTTCCTTGGGGAGTGTATGTGCGATGTGTACCATCAGTGACAAACTACATTCCAAGAGACATTTTTCACATTAGCCTTATTCATAGATCTGCGGTTACCTACAGAATTTGCACTATTTGTTCTACATTAGTTCAATCAACATTCTTCACCCAGCTGTGTGACCAGTTTATCATCATGCAGGGTCAGCCAGTGGGCCTCACTTGAGGTCAACACGTTCTCTAAGCCCATGCTTTCTCACCACTGAGGAATGCAGTCCAGGGTCAGACACCCTCATAGAATGCGTGATCGGACAACTGACCACACTGAGATGCACCACACGCGGTGCAATCTCCTGATGCAGCTCCCACCCAGTTCCCAGCTTACAAAGCCTTCATTGACTTAGCCTTTGATTCCTGAAGCTTGCTCAGCGTCAACTGTGTCAGGCTAAAAGAGGGTAAATGCCAATATTCCTGTGGCTAACTGCTGTAATTCAGTAATTTATCGACCGTTGTGAATCAGCAAATGTTGGCCGTGAGAAGCAGTACAGAATCCTCTTCTTGCCAGCCATCTAAGACCTCAGTGCCCAGTGGAGCTCCACCTTTCTGAAAGACATTCTTGCGATCTTTCCTGTAATCTCAACATGAACAGCGTGAATGTGTTTCACCCTTAAAGGCCTAATGCAAAAATCCCAGCAGAGAATCATGCTGCCATGTTTACCATAGTAACCTGTATTTGGGCTGAAGCACAGCATCTCAGCTTTCAGGAACAGTTGGAATTTTTTTCTATTGCGCAAAACTTACAGTAATTATTGTACTTTCAAAATTACGCACATATCTGTGTTGGCAACGACACGTTCTTAAAATGCGCACATGCTGTCCCGGTTTAAATGGGTTAAGGAGAGACCCATGCTAAATGCCAGTTGGGTGTCAAGGTATCCATGCCTTTGTTGGCCACCAGTCATCATAATTTACATTCACAAACTAACAGAAGGTTTGGGGGTGGACACATGTCCACTGGTCTACCTATTGGCATAAACTTGGAGGATGAAAAATGTGTGTGAAAAGTTAACAGACTGAGGCCTGAAAAGAGTAGAAAGTCCCTTCACTTGATGATTGATCACGATAATGAACAGAAAGATGTGCCAGGTTCACTGAACCATTAGCTGCTCGAAGTTTCAAGTGACTCTTTGTCCACATGCTGCGAGGCCTCATCACTCCTGAAAAGCTTGTAGTCTTGCATTATCAGAGAACCATCCACAGATACGATCACCCTAAAGAAGAACACAAGCTCCATTGGGACTCCTTCCTGAAGGCAATTCATAGACATGTGTAAAGCTATTGTTAGGTGACCTTGTTTGTAAATGAATGCAAGCCTTTCTTTGCTCCTGTGGGGCTGACCTTCGGCTCTGTGAGCTGTTTTGTATTGTGTACACATGTACCTGACCGGTGGGACCCTTCTGATCAGTCACTATCATCAGCTTCTTTATTGCTGTATGCAGTGTAAGGTCACTTCATATGTGAAGTGCCTGTTGTTGGCTTGATACAGAAGCATGAGGCATGAATCAGGATGGAAGAACAGGATGGAAGAACAGGAGGCGGGTGAAGCCATGCAGCTTTGAGCCTTGCAGATGAAAAGACTTCTGTTGACGGAGTTATAATAAAACATAAAGGGAAGATTTAGGAAACGAGCAGTGGTACACTAATACCAAACTAGCCAAAGCTTAGTTCCCCATTAGAAGCAACTGCCTCCCACATAACAATGGATCATGTTTTCTCTTCATGCACATGCAAACTAACTGCTTATTAGTACATCGTCTAATTTACTTGAGGGTGTTCCCGATAACAAAGGTTAATGAACAAGACCACTCCCAATGCGCCTTCCTATTTGTCCGCATGCCTATATATACCGCCTTCATTCCCACAATCCCCGCTCATCTCGATTGTACGTCCCTCCCTCCCTTCCCCTCTCCAAGAAGGAAGCAAGAAACAGCCACCACCTGGGACCCCGAGGGGCTTGGGAGCCTACACGGACTCCGACGAGAGACGCGAGCCCCACCCTGAGTCTCGCCACCTGGGGCTCCCAATGTTCACACAATCACAGACCAAGTCCATACAACATCGCCTTCACCTCAATCCCCTATCCATCCTTCCACCTGATACTCTCCTCCACTTTGGGAGTGGTCCTGAGTTCATTGAGTAGACCATAATGTGGATAGCTTATGTGCTTACCTTACGAAATTCGTTTTACATAATAATTATTTTTGTGTTGTTAAGTGGCCTTCAAGATGGTCATATTCACTTGCAAAATTTTAGGTGACACATTTGTTATTTCTGTTACATATAGTTTAGAAATAAAGCAACCAAACAGCTGGAGCGTCGCAAACTTATTTTTTTATTCTTTTGTTTTTGTACCTTCTCTAAAACATTTGATGGTAGCTTAAATAAGCTGGTAGGTAGATGAATTGCACTTCAGTCCCAATTTAATTTTGTCAGCAGCTCGTCTATGTTTCTAAAGGATGTAATTGTACAAGATGGATCAAACGGTTCAAGAGGGGAAGCCCAATACTCTTGCATGACTCGGGACCGACTGTTTCTGTACATTTATAATTCTGGATGGACATTTTTTCCTGAAAAAGGTAAGTGACATAATTAAAGTTGACTATTTGGGGCGTGGATTTTTGGACATCTGTCTACAGCAATCATTTTCACTTCAAGGTAATCATATTTCTTCATCTTGTTTTGAGGAGAAAGAGTTTTTTCAAGCCGAGACTTTCTTCGTTGTTAGATTGATTGTATGATAAAACTGTAAAGTAATTTCGTCCTTCCTAATGTTTTTAGCTGCCTACTAAAGAAGATTTATTAATTGCGGATGCATTAACAACATTATCCTGTCATTTTTAGTGAATCAATTAACATATTCCACAGTAAAGTACAGGCAAACTGTCCCATTTTGAAAAGCCCATTTAAATATTTGAATAAATAGCATCATAATTTTAAATTTGGTGGAAAATGGGAGCTCTGTGCAGTGGCCCTGTGCATCTGATTCAGTAGATTTCCCAGAGATATGGTTCATGCACAACCTGAACACTAAAAGTAATTTTCAACTATTTATTGCCTGAAGCAGCAGGGGCGCTAAGCATAAAGGTTTCTGCTAAAAGCCGTCTTTAGTGTAAGGATTTCCGGATGCATCTTATTATAAAAGTGACATGTGTACAACATTAACCTGGTGATGATTTGATCAGCATCACCATACTATGAAGATATACCGTATTATAATTTAATTTCATAATGGAAAAATCTGATGCAAACCAAAAAAGAGGATCAGGCCCATTGCCATTATATATTTCAGGATGTCTTGCTTCCATTAATTGTCAAAGGCTACTTTTTCTTAATGATTTCAGCTGGTCAGTTGTTAAGTTTTTGTCATGCAAGACTCATTTCTTGCTTAGCAATACAGGATATGCTATGAATCAAATGCAAAATGTAAATTTGTGTAAATTTTATTCATTACATGTAAAGAAATTTTATTACAGTCACTCTAAGAAGACTGATGCATCACTTATTCATTTAAATTAACATAACACCACAATTAGTTTGATTAACATTTACCAGAAATAAAGCTGCATCAGAAAGATACTTACCCAGTTGATAATTTGTGGAAACCACATTGTTCACGTCTACAGTTTCTTGTTAAATTGGGGAATATAAACGAGGTAGGTTGTGCTCTGGAAGAAAGATTCTTATTTTGAAGAAGTTACCAAAAGTTGGTGAAATATGATGGTGAATATTTGATGCTGTGGTTTGGTTTTGCGACATATTCTTGGACTGTTGTTATAGCCAATATATCATGGACTACAGCCATTACTTCAGGCCAGAAAACTGGTTCTCTTTTCCAGAATGTTCTAACTCGCTAATAGACCTTTCACAAAGCAGTGACTACGAATGTAATGTTTTGTTACGCCTGACTTGTGAACTAGCCAAACATTTTGTTGTTTAAGATGAAAAGCACAATACTGAAATCTGAACAACTTTAAAAGGGTCTTTCAAGAAAGGTTATTTAGGAATGGTCAACAATACATTATTCTGTGATACACTGTATTGGCACTGTATTGGTCCTGTGACTCATGAGAATATTTTATGGAGCAATGATCCCCAACCCTGTTTCTGGAGGGCTACCATCCTGAAGAGTTCTCTTCCAGCCAAAGCAAAGCACACCTCATTTCTCAGTTGATGATCTTGATGAGCAGGTAATTGGCCGATTCAGGTGCTCTGGGTTAGGGTGGGAAAAAAAAATCTACAGGATGGTAGCTCTCCAGGAGCGGGGTTGGAGACCACTGTTATAGTGTAAAATGTTGTTTAAAATTTTAATGAGGCTGGATGTTTTGCATTATTAATTATAATTTTAATAAACTCATGAGTCATTACCAGCTGAAATGAGTATTCTTAATTCCTCAAGAAGCTGTCTTCTGAATTCATATGATGGGGATCAGATGGCTTGGGCATAGTCACAGGTTCATGACAGCTATAACTATGAGTCATCCCTCTCGAGCACAGCTGTGTGCTGTCCAATGGAAGTACAGGTTGTGGGAGAAGGAAATATCAAGTCATATGTTTTTTTAATGTATTGAAAGTGATGAAAGGGCTGATGCGCAATTCTTGTTCAGGCGTGATTTAGAAAATGGGTAATGACAGTTAACTGTATAATAACTTTCCTTTGTATAAAAATGGCATTAGAACAAAACTAGGGAAGAGTATTCCAGAGCCTCAAGAGCTACGGTTATAAACTATAAAAACCATGCTCTCTATCTTTCGGCGCAGTGTTATACTAACACATACATGGCAACAAATAATAGAAATCATGCGACTTTTCCAGTCTTTAATTGTCCCGTCCCAACTTTTAAAAACATGTTCCTGTCATGAAATTCAAAATGAGCAAATATTTTTCAAAAAACAATAAAATTTATCAGTTTCAACATTTGATACGTTGTCTTTTCCTATTTTCAATTAAATGTAGAATTTTAGTTGATTTGCAAATCATCGTATTCTGTTTTATTTACATTTTACATAGTGTCCCAAAAATGGGGAAATGGGGTTGTAATTGGCATTCCTCTTCCTGTGCCTTTGAATATTATCTTAGGATGAAAAATGTAAGCGAAACGTGCTGGACGAGAGAGAGGAAGCCAGAGGAAATCATCTATCACTATGACTGCTGAATGGCTCATGCTCAGAGAAACACTGGCGAACTGTCTTTGGCCTGTTGGCCAGGAAACAAGTAGTCTATAGGCTGGGGAATAGGACCCATCTGTTCAATGCATTGCTGGGAGCAGCTTTGAATAATTGTGCACATATAAGGCGGCTGGTGTCCCTGGTAAACCAAGCATGCGTCCCCTTTCTGCCCGAGTGGCGATGCGCATACCAAGAACTTCATCAGGGGTGTGGGGGTATCCATCATTCACTCTGGCCCTATCGGAAACAAAGCCGACCCCCACCCCCTCACACCCCTCCCCCCAACACCCAAATACCCTGAAATGCAGCCATGTCCCCTGCTACAAGATGGATGTTCCGACAGCTTGGATTGGGCATCCTGCGTTTGCTGAACAAAGCACCCCATCTGGCTCCATACTAAAAGGGATCGGATGATTTATTTTAATATTTAGATTTGAGTACACAAGATGATATTAGCCATTTGCAAGGCGTGCCCTCCTGGTGCAAAGTAATTGGAACTAAACGGTCAGAAGTGCAATGATGCATGACACAGTACTCTGCACTTATGTAGAGCCATCTTAAGTTCTGGGCAGCTCTGCATATTATGTGATTGGTCGAATGAAAAAATGGGTGGGCACAAAGGTGGCAGCTCACTTGACACATTTGTATGATTTGCTAGTACCAGTTATACATTGGGATGTTAAATGCGGAAATAAAATGTTTGAGCTGTTAGCAAGGGGTAAGTGGCTATTACAGTGTATTTCATCACATGACATGAAACTGCAGCACTCTGTAGGCTTGATGCTGCTGTTTATTGCAGCTACAATGACTGTAATACTGCAGCTGTACACTGCAGCTGTACAATAGTTCTTTAAAGACAGTAATGAATGGAGCCCATTTAAAGCTGAAGAGATGTCAAATGAGGAAATCTTTTTTTAAGACATCATACCCCAAATGGAGAGAAAATTGAACCATTTTTCCCCTATGCACATTGCATAGTCCTTGTGATTCGCGTACATACCACACTGCTGGATTGGCCTCATTGAAGATCAAAAAGAGGCTTTGGTCCATGGAGGTGTCACAGTTTCACAGCAGAGCCTTTGATGTTGCCCCCCACCCTGCTTCCTCTCTTTAGAGAGCGGAAGTCCTGTGGTCCGGAGAAGCGCTGCTACCTGCCATTAAAATCCATCCAGCAGCTCGGCAGCTGGGTCCTTCACAGGCAGACATCAATGAAGTGCATTGACACAGAGTTCTGCTCGTCCTCCACCGCTCTCTCCTCTTAAAAACCCAGAGATGACAGTCCACCATTTCAAATGACATTCTGGAGTTCCTGAGACACGGGGTTGTTGATGTGCAGGTAACATCCAAATGCTTCTTGCACCCGACGTAAACTCGCTGGACACGGTTCTTTGATTCGTTCAGCTGAGCCCTTAATCGCTAGGCTTTTCTGCCATACTCACTTTGCGGTTTGGATTCCTGGCCCTCAAAATACCATTTTCAGTCACAGCGATATGCAATAAGCTTCTTTCACTGTGTCTGCACTACAGTAGGTTTTCTGCAAGCTGAATTCACTTTATCTTCTTCGCTACAGTTTGTTGCATTGCCTTTGGTAACATTTCCTACAGTACCAAGAGATAGGGAAATGTCAGACAAGAGATTGTGTCAACATGAATGATTTACTCTTATTGTGGGAAAAAAAATTGCTTGTTCAATCATTCACTCCTCAGTGATGATATCAGGAACCTTTTTTGTCTTTTGACAAGATCAAAGATGGTTAGATGCAGAAAATGCAAGAACCTATGTGAACATGGGCATAAGCATAATGATTCTTATGACTGACATGCTCATCAACTTAGAGGTGCAGGCATGTACTCGCGCAAACCTAATTTGCAGTCACATTTTGATCATAATCAATGGAATTGTACTGAGAAGATGCTGAAGGCCTATCAATTATGCCAGCCTATCTCCAACCTTCCATCCATCCACCAAAATCCTCTACCATTTTCTTTTTGTCAGGGCTCTGAGCAGGCGGTTTTGAAAACATGTCAGTGGTGATTTGTGGCTTCAGGGGACATAACTGCCTTTGACAAGCACACTTCTGAGAAGAGCAAGACACCTGGGTGGCAGCTGGACTGTGGTAGTGGTGTGAGGGGAGGGGGGGCTGTCTGTTGGTTTTGTTTTGAATTCACGGGAGCGTGCTTGAGGTTGAACAAGGTGAAGCAGTTGTTAGGGCGAGGGTGCTGACCCCTGTGTTAAAGCAGCACCCCTTCATTATGTCCCCCCTCGTTCGGCCCGCTGTAGCATTCGGACAGGTCACTCTCCAGCCCAACAGAACTCAACAGCGGGGTTGATTGATCCCAAACTGGGCCATGTGCCAGAGCATGTTCGGCATATTTAAAAAGCCTCAGTGGATTAAGAACAAAAACAGACTTGAGCTTGGAGGTCTCTGGCTTGTATTTACATTTGTTCAAAGCCACGGTCATGGTTCATCACCTATTGCTGTCCTAGAGGGCTACATAATAAACGGGTTAGGGGTTTTCCAGACCACCAGTTTGAAATAAAACAATAACTCGCAACCATGTCATAATCTGCCACTGAACAGTTACTCTTACATGTGCTATTCATGTCATTTGTGATGGAGAGAGTGATTGTAACATTAGTTGAGTTGTTTGAGGTATATGTACAGTATATAATGACCTATAACGTGACCCATGGTTGGTCAAGGTATTTATTTTTGCCAAAATAAATTTTTTGTCGGGCTTGCATTTACTGAAAGGTTCTGCACATGCAAAATGTAAATCAGGCTTTACATCTTTTAGTTTTTATTGGTATTTCCTTGCTCATTGAACAAGGTTGAATGTGAAAATGTTATTATACTTTTAAAATTGTGTTAAATTAAAATAGAACACTTCCAAACAAAATCTTAACAAGCATTTTAATATTGTATTTAGATTTAAAACACTTTTTCTATTACTGTGCCTTGTTTCTCAGAAAAATTAAATTCTGCCACTAATGTGAGATAATTTTGAATCATTTCCAGATTTGTCCATGGGTTATGATAATTTCACTTACTCCACAGACAAATCTAGAGATTAGTCAAAATTATCTGTCATAAATGGCAGTTCTTTTTTTCTAAGAAAAAAGGTAATAGAAATAGTTGGTTTTAAGTGTAAGTGCAAGATTAAAATGCATGATTAGATTTTGTTTTAGCAGTATAATATCAGTGTTTTGTTCCCTATCTTCAAACAACACATCAAATGTTGGATTTAGTTAATAACATGTCAACTGGTTATACATAACTGTTTTGAGTAACTTCTAACTCAATTAAATTACTATTTGAGCTTAGATTCTTGTGCATAACCTAATTCAGCTACGTGGCACTGGTCAGTGCGGAGGAAGGATGCATTTCTCCCCTCCCCTCCTACATCTCCCCCATCCCTCACTTCTGTATCTGTACCTGGCTTTCCTCACCACCCCCTTCTGTTGTTATCATTTGAATTTCCCCTCAAAACCCCCTGTAGGCCTTTCATTGGTTTTCCACTCCATTTACTCTTCGGTGTCCAAACAATATGAACTCCACTGTAAAAACAGCCCACTTTGTTCTGGTATATGTGCCCATTCTGGGGTCTTTTCTGGTACCAGAGGGGCCACAGATTTGTTTGTAGCAGTGGCAAGATTATTTCCTCTCAATTTGACAACCAGGATACATTGTATTATAGACTATCGGCTTCATCATTTGGTTTCACGACATTAGCATAAAATTGAGAGCATTTTGTATGTTTATTTTGATGAGTATTGTTGGCTGATTCATCTCCACTGATGTTACAAGATTAAACCGTGTAATTTATATTTCCTTTTGTTATTGGGTTGCTATAACTATCTGGAGCAGGAGTGGTTAGTATTGAATATATTCATACTGGCTCAGTATTTCTCAACTTGTGGGTACTATTTGCTCTTTTAATACTAGCGTGAGTGAGAAAATCAGTTAAGTTCAGAGAGCTCTGCTTTACCACATCCCATGTAATATTTGTCAGCAAGTACTAAAGAAAACAAATCGGGGGAAAAAATAAGCTGGCATGCCTGGAGATGTTTTCCTCTGATCCTGGAGCTCAACGGGATGCAAGAACATGTTTATTACTTGGTGCTTGAGGACATGCGTAGCAAACAGACTGTGTAATTTTGCTTGTTGTATCACTCATGTCTGCTCACAGCATTGGTCTGAAAATTACTGCCCTCATACACTCGCTCCCACACCACCGTCTCTACATAAGTAGCACAACACATCCCAGATGGAGCGCTGCATGAATATCCGTGAGCTAAGCGATTAACATCAAGAGACCTGCATTATTCGCCGTGCAAGCGATCTTGTTCCGCATATACAGCAGGTCCACTGCAGGCATTTGCATTCAAATCATGTTCTTCAGAAATATCCATCATTTGATATTATAGACTGTGCGCAGTCGGTGTTTCGGCTCAGAACGGTGCAGCGTGTCGGCTACTCACTAAAACAACTGCGATCGTCAGTGAGTGAGTTTCTCGTGCTGCGCATTGCTTCTGCATTTTTCTGTCACTGCTGACAAATACGGCCGATCAGTGTATGTGGTTCTGCGGCTGCCGGTTTAGATGTACTGAAACAGGAATCCTGTGGTGCAGACATGTTGTACATCAACTTTATTAGTCAGGGTTTCTTACTTAAAGTGTGAAGATTTCATGATTTGCTTTAGCAACAGTGGTAGGAATTGTATAGTGTTGAGGTGTGTGATGTATTTTAATTCTGTGTTCCTGGCAAAGAAAGTAAATCTGAGCCCCGCATCTTGTTTACATGGTTCTGTTCAATATTGCATTTGTGTCACATAAGTAACACTTCCATTAGAGGGATTTCAACTTTTTTCAGTTGTTGCTGATTTATATTTTTATTTATATACAGTATTTTTATCAGAATCCAGCATTTCTTTGACCAGCCTTGAGATCTCAGTTTTTGTGTTTGTGGGTGGCAGCACTAGAGATAAGGAGCACTTGATTAGCTAGGGCCTATTAACTTTACTGAATGATGGCCGATCGGTGTTAATGTGCAGCCTGTATGTTAGCTGGGTCCACAAAGGGCTCGGCTGCTCGTGACAGTGGCGGAAGTATTATCTCAAACCTGGAGGAGTCCCTCAGCAATAAGATTTGGCTGCGCTGTTGTTCTGGTATGAGGACAGAATGGATGAGCCCAGGGCTCCCTTGATGGTCTTATCATGGTCTCATTCCCTGCCAGATGATCTTTGCTGTCGTGATTAATTAAAGTTTGAACAGCTTGCATAATGAGGCGCAGACTCGCTCGATTGTGGTGGAAAGTCCACCGGTCCCCTTGCTGCGTGTGGACACCGATAATCTCTGAAACTAAAAGTATTTGTCATGCTTATCAAGGTGAAATAGAGAGAGAGAAAAATTGGATGGGTATAGTCTGTGAAGCTTTTGACTGTTTTAAGAGGTTAAGGTCTTTTTCCACGGTGAGTTGTTGAAACAGAATATCCTCGATCGGATTTGTTGATTATGGGAAATCAATATTTTTTGGAGGGCTTCAGAATGAAGAATTTGACTGATATCCTTTTGTGCTGTAGTACTTGCATGTGTGCTTGTGTGTGCCCATGTGCACATATGTGTGTGAGATTTTTTTTCAGCATTCTTGATTTTTTTTTTTTTTTGTGTTTGCTTTTTCCGAAAACATTAATTATAGCTGCTGAAGATGGCAAATGAAGTGATTCGCCCTCATCATTATCTTCCCCCACTGGCATACTTTTCGTGTAGGTTTTGAGTACATCTGGTCATTAATTTTAGATTGTTCTTGTGTGAAATCAGCTGGCAGGGGCATTCCTTCATCTTACACGAGGACATTAGTATCAAAGAACCTAAAGTATGATCTGAATTAGATTTGAATTCCCATGCAAGTCTATTTCTTTTGATCATGTTTGAACTTCAGAAGGCCCATGAACACCCCAAAGCCCTTACTGACCTACATTCCAGTAAAAAAAAAAGAAAAGAAAATTGTAGCAGCTCTTTTTTTTTGCTGCTGGTTTTGTGCACTTTATAGGAACTTTAAATACTCAATACTCTACCACTTTAAATTATATGCTGGAAAATATTCAGAATTTACAGTATGTTAAACAAAAAAATTAAAGATTTACTTGGTGTACAATTCCTAGCTTTTTGTTACTCAACTATTTTGAAATATGTGGAAAATATGCAAGGTTTTTTTGGAATTCATTGCCCATTTTGGTGCGGAGAAATTTTATTACAGTTCATTCAAATCTGCACCACTCATCAAGTCTATACAAAGTCTGGTAGTGTACGTATGTCCTTTTCATTGGTATATATGGAAGGCATGTTATAGGTTTACACTGAAGGTCTGTCCCTTGAATTCACACCATGGGTGTTTGGTTTCACCCAAACTGTGTACAGAGGATAGTTCAACGGCTTATCGTAAGGATGAATTCTGGGAGGCAAAAATGTTCAGATAAGTCATTCTTGCATTTTTATTTTCAGGCAGCTTCATTCAGTCTTGTCATATTCCTCGTAACCTGCCATTTTGGTGACATTCTGGTTCTTTGCGTGTGCATGTGCATTTGCATAATAAAGATTCTTATCATTGTGATTTTGTCTGCCTTTCACTAATACTGTCGTTGGCTCAGTGAATTTGATTTGAACAGATCTGAACTCGGACAAATGTCAACAACAAACTGTGAGTAAAGTAATTGAGGAATTGGCATTTAATTTGCTGCTGAGGCACTTTTTTGTTTTACAATGGCATAAACAACAAAATCATGAATGTCCTCAAATGACATTTTATAAAACAAGCCTTAGATACCAGATCTACAATTGGTGACAATGATGCAGATCTTATGCTACAAGAAATTTGTGAATTCATGGCTAAAGAATTCATGTGAATTCATAGCACTGAGAAACTGCTTGAATATTTTTGTAATTGTATCAAATTTCAGAATCCTGAAAGTGTGAAATTTCTTCAATAACTTGAGTAATTTTGCTATTTTCTTTTCTTTTCTGGCTCTGTTGTAGTTAACATGTTGCTATGAAAGTTCAGGTTGCTTAATTGTGTCAGCAATTTCATTACTTCTTCACAAATATAAATTTGATTTTGATGTCACATTCTAGAATTAGCTTCTTCCCCAGTCCACAAAGGTGTGAGATGTCATCACAGCCTACCCAGAACCATGATTCACACCCTTTCCTATTAAAGCAGAGATGGGACTAGGAGGAGAACAGATGCTTTATATACCACTGGCTTTACTGTTTTAATAAAGACTTCAGTCACGCCTGAGGCAGATAATGGATACTGTTCCCATGATGGCAGCACACCCTGGGCACATGCATTTCCTTTGCAACACCGAGATTGAATAATTGTTCTTCCATAAGTCTGTAAAAACAATAATATTAATGTTCCAACCACAGCGTCCCCTGGGGAATTGCCACTTTTTCCAGAATGATGATTTAAAATGCTGACCCATTAAGGTGATCATCACTGATTCTTCATAGGATTGCTAACTCACTATCAGTCCGTTACAGTTATCTCTTTCCAACATTGCTTCCAGGAGCTATGCTGTAGTTTCGTGGTCAACCAGTGCAAATACTTTCCACTACTGGCTCTGATTCAAAGTAGATGCTCAAATTCTGTACCACTGCATGTGATTCCTGGTGTATGGTGAATGAAGATCAAATTTCTAAGAGTGGTGGCTGCCTAATTTAGTTGTTTAATCAGTTTGATTTGGTTTTTGTGTTAGGGTACAAGGGAGTTGCTGTAAAAATGATGTAAGGCTGTCTGCTTAAAAATCCATAATTTTTAGGCCATTCACTGTCTGTAATTCTGTTTTTTTTCCGAAGAATAGGCTGTTTTGAGTGGGCCTCTCCTCTATAAATAAAACTAAAGTAACTAAAAAAAGAAACGTTGGTGCTATACAAGAAAGAGAGGGCTAGGGAGGCAAAGCAAGGCAGTGTGAGGGAGCAGGGCACACTGAACGGTTTGTGACATGGAAAACAACAGGTATTTCAAACCGAATCCTTCAAATGCTGAAGTGGGAAAGGTTTCTCATGGCTAAACGGGGGGAACTTCTCAAGGCATTTTTTCATACACACGTGCGTGGTTCATCTCTGCATGTTAAGCCCAGCGTGGCTGGGATTTGTGTTTCCATTGCAGTTGGGCTACCCACTTGAAGGTTGTCTTTAAGCGACGACATACTTATCTTGCATCAATGTTGTCTATAATCAGCATCCTCTATTGTTCTATCTGCAAGTACATTGTGCAACGATTGTTACCAGCCAACCCACTGACATAGCTGCAGCCCACTTGAAGGGAGGTCCGGCACACATTTATCAAACTTCTGGAGGTTGTCCATCTCGAGCGTGGCTTTGCACAACTTGGCGCACTTAAAGTTGTAATGGAAATGTAAATCACTACAGCATGGTGTGACTCGGCACAGCCAAAATTGCCAAAAGAAAAACCCCAACAGCCAACCTTCTGCGGCTGTTTAGATTCAGAGGAGACCAGTGTAATGGGGGACTGAATGAAGAAAAATGTATTTTCCATAACGTGGAATATTCAGTCCTTTGGTATTTATTTAGACAGTGGGGGATTTTAAAACCTGTTTAAGTCAAGAGTCCAAGATTTGCTGGCTCTGTTCTTTCTTTGTTCACATATTGCCTTGTTGTTTTGGAAATGGCTCCGTAAAACGCTTTTCTTTTTCTTTCCATCTCTTTTGGAAAATGGAATACAGCGGGGGTGAGATGAATAAGCCTACTTTTTATGGAGCCAAAAGTGTCTTTTGCCTGTAGGAAAGAATAAAGGTGTGAAGGTAAATTTCCTGTCAGCATAAGCCTCTCACTGCTACTTTCCATGAGATTCAGACTCCATCATCATTTTCTTTTTGACTAAGACCCACAGGCCTCTCTTCTCAGACAAAGGCCACTTTAAATCTCTGTCTGTGTCATCCCTTTCTTGGCTTAGGAAAAAAAAAATGCATATACTACCCTATTTTGTCATCTTCTCAAATGGCTGCCCAAAGAAATGATGGAGTTAGAAAGAGTTAGAAAGAGTTTTACCCACCATTTTTATAAGATGAAATTCACTTTTTTTTTTTTTTTTTTTTGCAATTTCAGCTTATTTCTAGCTGCTTTTTATTGCCAGGAGTTATCAAGCGTAACGTACAAACATTACAAGTGACAAAGCCAATTCGACTGAGTCAGGATGATTGAATTTGTAAATGCCTTACAGGTTAATTCAAACCCCACCAAAAAATGAGCTCTTGGCTGGTGATTTCCAATAAACTGCGGAGTCATTTTTTTTCCTCAGTTGAGTGGCTGTCCAGCAGCTGTGTGCATATGCTCTGTTCTTCCTCTGTGAAATATAAGACTCATAGTTTGTGTAAAAGTCAGTCACAGTCTCTAAACTTTCTTTCAATTAATATCTCTGACCCCATTTTTCCCCCAACCCTGCCCCGCCGACTTGTTC
Source organism: Gymnothorax javanicus (assembly GCA_029692085.1). NCBI lineage: Eukaryota > Metazoa > Chordata > Actinopteri > Anguilliformes > Muraenidae > Gymnothorax > Gymnothorax javanicus. The sequence continues at coordinate 28,815,380 of CM056194.1, read as the reverse complement.
TAATTAATTGACCAAGTGCCAAGTTGAGCTTCAGAAGTGATGTGGACAACTTATCTGCAAGTAAGATCAAAGTCTTGCTAAGAAAATGCAACCGCGGAATCTTGGAAAGCGCCAAAGCTAATTAATTAGCTCCTAACTGACGGAGGGATAAACGGACTGTGTGACCATTAGTTAACAGGTGGAGACATAGTCCATGTGGCTAGAGGACTGTCCCACAGCAAGGGCAGAATACGCGGCTTCACAAAGCCAAATTTCATGCTGTTCCTTTTGTTCCATTGACTCAAGATTAAGTTATTCTAATAAATAAAGAAATAATGCAACATGAATACTGAAATTATAGAATTGCACAAAAAAAAGAATCAAGATTTGAATCAACATGCAGTTGCTCTGGAGTAAGTATTTGCCACTCATGAACGCTGGCTGCTTTTAGCTACATACACATTGGTTTGAAACTGGGTCTTTGCGAGGTGGTCCAAAGCAGCTAGATTTTCCAGACTTTTTTCAGCAAGTACTGCATTAAGCTCCTGCCACACTTGGTGCCCAAAGACAAGCAATGACCACTGGTGAGAAGCAGTTCCCTTGTGTAGCATTCCTACTGTTCTGTGTCCCACAGTCTGTGGAACTGGCCAACGAGCTAAAGAGCTAGTGCATCAGAACAGTCCTGTTGCAGGACCATCTTATAGCTACAAAAATGTTCTTTTCACAGACACAGAGGACAACTGGGTGAGATGGCGTGTTCAGTCTAATTACTTATTTTATCCTTCCTTGTGTCCACAGTCCTTTGATGACTTTGAAATTGATCCAGGTCAGCCATTTTTAAGGACATTCCAACTCAGACAAATTGTAACCACTGGAGCTGTGAGTGTGGAGCTAGGAGGCTCCTGAAGGTTTTTTGTTTATGGAAACATGCACGCATGCACACTGAAGTGAGAGAAAGTTTCAAAGTGACATGTAATGATTGACCGGCGATTTCACCTCACCCTGTCTCCCATGGCTGTAATCAACTTGGCTTTAGAAAGGCATATGGAAGTGCAAGGACCTTCCTTTTGCTTAAAACACATTTCCTTGATGCCTCTCTCCATGCCTCCATTCTTCACGGCCCTTTCTATCCCTTTTCTAGGGATGGAGCTGACAAGTGAGTGGGATTACTTGTCAAGCATTCTGCATGGAAAATTTAACAAGTGTCTGAAACATACGCAAAAAAAAAAAAAACACCCCATGTCACCTGAGACCTTCATACCTGTGCAGAGCGGGTAAAATGGATATTTTAGTCCAGTGACTTGAATAAAGTGCCTTTGGACTATTGGGGTTTTTAGGGTGTCTGGCGTCAGTCGTCTGTCCGTCCGTCCATCCATCGTTGTTGTCAGCAATTTTTTCAAGAATCTTCTGCAAACCATCTACCAGAATTGCTTGATATTTGTTATGGACCATCCTTGTGAGAAGGTCTGCCAAGTTTGTTCAAAGAATTTGAAAATATTGATTTTTGAATTTTTAAATAAATTTTAGAAATTTTTTATTTTCCCATTACACTCAATATTGGGCGTATTTCAATGGACTTTAACATTGAAAAGATTGGAGCAATTGATATAAATTGCATTGACAACAGATAAGAAGGCATATAAGGGCTTTCATTTGGTACCATGACCTTTGACCTTGAGTTATCTGGAAGGTCATACCCAAGGTCACTAATTGGAAAATTTCAAAAATCTTCTTCTCCAAAGGCTCAACCAAAATGACTTGATACTTGTTATGGAGCGTCCTAGAGACAAGGTCTACGAAGTGTGGTCAACAATTTTTATGAATTTCTGCTGTTATGATCTACATCATCATATTCATAATTACAATTTCTAACATGACTTTCATTGGAAAATGGTCGCACGGCCTTCTAAAGTCTCTGTAATTTATCATGTGGACATGTTAACGCATATTGATATTATTGCCCATTAGTGTTGAAAGTATTGACACTGGGTGCATTCAACTTGGCTCTCACGTCCAAATGATTCTGAGGAAAGTGACGAGTTTACATTATACTGGGAGCTCATGTTTTCCTCAGTCAATATTGTCCTGACCAATGTAGACGACAGGTTAGGGCTCCATCAATACAGTCACATCAAGAAGAAATATGGCAGCGGCAAGCTCTGATGAGTAAGAACAAGAACTAATCATGAAATATGATCAATCAATACAGTAAACTAGCAATAAAGTATGTGCTAAATGTTCAATGATGGCTCAGCAGAATTTAGTAACATAAATTTTACATGTCAACTGTCCTATGGTGAGGGGTGATTGAAATCCCATGTCGCTCCTGGGAATCCTGGGAATATCGGCGATAGCTAAAATCACATATCCGGGATGATATACCTCTCATCTGCTCAGCATCTGATATAGACTGATAAGTGACAGAAGCAAACCTTTAATGTTGAAGCAACCCTGTGCATTTCAGAAAGTTCTTGACATCATCTTGTGCAACTAGCCAATGGGCCATATTGAACGATCTTTTGTCATAAAATAATGGACTGGGACAATCACACTATCCAACACAATAACAGCGCATACCTCTGGGCGAAGGGTGACGGTTCGTCATTCTCGGGCAACGTTACATCATTATCACGCGACCGTTGAAGCAGACGACAACTAATTAGGGGGAATAAAACCTCATTTATCTCGTCTTTGAAAACAAAACTTCCACATTTTTGTATTTTACAATGTTTATTTACTAATTATGTTTGTATAAAACAGCATTATGATTTAGCCCAGAGTTCCTCCTTAAAGTTTACAGGCTGTACAAGACTGATTGAATGTGCTCAATATAGTTGGTGCCATAACCTTTGGCCTTGATAGTGCCAATTTGTGGCAAAAATGTACAAAACTCCACTGAATACTCTCTTTTGCTGTTGGACTACAGGACACTAAGTCCATTTTTTTTTTTCGGATATTTTATGCTCTTTGTTGCGTCATCACAACTCAATCAGCTTCCTCGGTCAATCCCCGTCCGGGTTTGCAATTGTCAAATTTTCCAGAGGTTCTGGTAGATATTCTATTTATTGGCTCATTAATATTCCAAACATTCTCCTTTGCAGTTCATGCTACATCTTAACTGAATTCTAAATTTTGATTAGCTCGGAAAGGCAGTTTATTTTCCTGTGAAAGCCTAACTTTGAAGTACTCTCAATACAATTTTAATTCCAACTGTGAACTAATGCAAACTGATAGTTTAATATCCCATGATCTAGTCTAAGCTGACTGCTAAATTTGCAGGTTAACTGCTTGTACAGTAGAAAAGAATGAAACTGATGTAAAAAATGTATGTTAAGATAGCCAAATTTTGTCCTATTATAAACAGAATTAACGTGATACCTGCAGTTTATAAAGTCTTGATTTTGACTTTGGCTAACTTTATATTGATTTATATGGGTAAATTTGTCGTAAATAACGCAACTTAATTGAGAACAGTGAATGGAAGACATTTTGGCCATCTTATGCCACCCTGACACTTGCACGATTTTTGTCCCCGCAATGCCACACAATGCGTCGTGGCAAGGCGTGCCATTTCGGTGGTACGCAGCGGAGCCTTGTTTGCGCCCTGTTCGCGCACTGTACAAGCAAAAGTTACGCACCGTCAATGCAATGCGCGGCCATAAATGCGTGAACACTTCGTGAGAAGTTCCTGCCATGTGCAAATGGTTCGTGACGTGAGCCAACTATGTGTGAGCTGGGCGTGCCATGATCACGTGAACAACTCGTGACAACACCCTAACACGGCACACATTGACACGCACCATCGGCAGCGTTCGCGCCGAGTTTGCGTAGTGTTCACGCATGGTTCATGCAAGTGGCACGCACATGGCACAAACATTGCGTCCCGAATGCGTGCCGAATTTTTGAACATTTCAAAATTCAATCTACGACATGGCACGCACCCCCGCACCCTTCACACACGCCTCAGGCTCGTTCGCGAAGACTTTAATCATTGCCACAACGCATTGTGCGGCATTGCGGGAACAAAAATCGTGCAAGTGTCAGGGTGGCATTAGGATTTTAAGCAATCACGAGCTGTGTTTCCATCCAACTTGTATCGCAAATCTTAAGCGAATTTTCGCTATTGCCACGCTTCTGCAAAAGAAGACGGCGCACGCTATGACGTCAACAAGCGCGACGAACGAAAAGGAAAACAAACGGGAAAGCTGGTGGCGAAAACGAATGAAAGTAATCACTTAAGCTAGTGGTTACGAAGTCTTTAATGTTACAGCTAGCACAGCAGTGTAAGGTTACAGTTTGCTTCTACTGTATTAACCACTAGGTAGCCAGCTAAAGTGATAACGAATTCTAACATTATAGCTAGCACACCAATGTTGCGAGGTAGCAAACTAGCTAGCTAGCTTGCCAACATAGGCAAGCAAAAATTACGTAGATGCTAAACGTCATCATTTTTTCGCATAACTTGTTCGCTAACCCGTTTCCACTGCACTGAAGCGCATTTATCTTTATCGATTCGGAAAATTTTCCACCCCCTCTTTGCGCAAAAAAAAATTTGATGCGATATTTCAAGTTGATGCGCATTTTGGCCGTTTCCACTCAGGTTTTTTTTTAGCGCAAAATGAAAATGCGCATTACACAGCTACAGTTAGTTTACAATCTGAACAAAATTGTACATCCAATTTACAAAAAAATGGCATGAAAGAAATTCTGGACAGGAGGAGACAGTCATGATGGCTTCCTCTTGCATGTTTGTGGTGCTAATCTAATTGTTCTTAACTAGCTCAAAATTCATCTCAAAGATACAGCAGCAGTGTCAGTCCTCGCTCGGTCTTTGGAAGTCCGATCCTCTATGCAAACGTAATACTCAATCTCTGCATAGAGAAGCACATAATATGTTATGAAAACAAAATGTTAACATCTAAATTTTAAAATTGTTAGGTAACATGAATTAAAGTGACCCGAAAATGAAGTTGCTTTACCAACACAGCCTATGGGACAAGAAAGACGTGTTCATTATCAGGGTGGTATGAATGAAATACTTCAGGTATACTTATGATTTTTTTTTTTTTTTTTTTCTGTTGATAAGACCTTGTATAAGTGGGCTAATCACCTTGAAGCTGGGGTATATTCATTTTAATGCTCATCTTAGTGGTAGTAAATTTCCTGAGGCGAAGCAGAGTCCCATAGGCCATGTTTGTTTAATCAACTTAATTTTCAGTTTGCCCTAATTCAAACAGACTGAAACAGTCTATTTGCAATTTTTTATTAATATAGTTCTCAGCAGGTTGTTTTGGTTTATACTGCAATGCAGGTAGACTCGGCTAACTTGATCGAAATGCATAAACGTATCCCAGTCACGCGGCCATTATCAATTTACTGCACCTTGTGTGCACTTTGCTTTAATTGAATCACTGCCAAATTAAGGGCTAATTTTAAAAAGGCCAATTTTAAATTGAATATTTTTCTGAGGACATCGAACACAAATGAATTGCAAATATTTGGCTGTTCAGGGAGCTGAGGGTTTTTATGAGCCCTGGTGGCAGAGTACTTCCAGCAGCTGTAATTAAACAGGACGCCCCAAGAAATAATTTGACATAATCCAAATATAATGTTTGTGTCTCCTTTCCCTGAGTAATACTCTGGCTCTCTCTTCATCAGTGCTGTGTTTCCACTGGAAGTCATAAAAACTCACTGCTTCAAAGAGGCTTCATCAGTACCTCTCAGCTCTTCCAAAGCAGGCCAGGCTGGACCAGCTCCTGCCCTGTCATCACAATGGATGGTGTTTATTCATGCAGGCCAAATCTATCACCAGCCTGTATTATACTTTTAATAGTAAACAATGATGTGGAAGGCTTTTAGCCTTTGGCCTTATTCATATTATTCTGGAGTAATGATCAGTCTCCTCAACTGTTTAAGCTCTTCTTGCCTGTTTCTTGTCAATGTTACAGTCTTAACAAAACTTGTGAAAAAGGGAGCAGTTGGTACGGCTTAACCCTTTCCCTGAGAGAGAAAGTGCTGGAAACAAGTCCACTTTATCGGAAGGGGGAACACTTTAAGATGAGCGAGAATGGCCTTTTTTGAGCATCTTGTCTTTTTGAGTGTAGCCATATTATGTCATGGCAAACAACATGCTAGGCTGACATGACTTAAAGCTACTCACCCTACTGTGGCTGCAAGCAGGTAAAACTATGGTAAAGACTTTCATTGAATCTGAGTTTGTGTTGGCTTCCCTCAAATTTATTTTTGAAAGGTTTTTTTTTTTTTAATCAAGAGTGGATGTGAAGCCCCAGATATATTTATGGAGGTCAAGCGTTTAAACTATGGGTCCTTAAGAAGCTTTTCAAACAAGTATAGAGGAAAGGCTATTATTTTTTATTTGACTTGGATAGTTTTGAGTCTGAGCCTAAGGAATGCATTTTTTTTACCAAAATTGAACCTTTCTCAGAGACATTCTCATGGAAAATTTGGCATAATATTTCACCCATCTTTCATATACCTGCCTTGAGGCATTTTAGAAGGCAATTTTCATGCATTTCAGCATGACCGAATTAGAGAATCCTTCACTGTAGCCTGATTGAAATGGAAAAAAAATATCTCTAGTGATAGTCACGATACAAAGCAGAATTTTGCACCATTTTATTGCCAGGAGAAAAAAAAAATTAGAAATCATATAAATATAGAGGAAGAAACTATTGTCATGATTTGCAACTTCATCATAAAGAAATGTTCCTTTGTTGACTGATAGGCCTTCTCATTAACCTTACATTTGCATTGCTGTAATTCTGATCAGTAGACAGCTTGCTGAAATTTCAATGTTTTTGGCTTAAGCGTGTCAGTTGAATGCTTTTGTCTGTTTTTCATTTTTTTCCACGCTCCATCCCTGTGTTCTCGGGTGTTGGAGGGCTTTTAGAGACGCACCCATCCAAAGTAAATGGTGTCCGGTGGAGCGTAACTCTCCTCCCCGGCTCCGCTTGTGTTCAGCCTGCTCTGGAACTGCTTCTCGGTGTTGGATATAAACACCTCGGCTGTCATTCATCTGGCAGAAACTTAGCCTGATTAGCTCTCGTTTTGCACAGAGAGGTGATTTCCTGGGCTGGTAGCGGGATCCATCTCTCCCATTACTGCTCTAGCGGATCAGAAGATGGCTGCGCCTCCCTAGAAGCATCTTATCGTTTGGCAGCAAATTGCCATTGTTACTTTTTTAGTTCTTTCCTCCCATTTTGCACTCTGTTTCCCTTTTACAGGATGAGGGATGCTATCAGGTAAAGCACTTTCCGTGGGAAGGAACTTAAGAGCTTTTCTCGGTGCAGACTGATGCAGGTCTTGATGAGTTGACATTGCGTATTATGTAGCTGTAAGAGCCTGGAGATGCCAGGCTAATTTGTTATGAGTCATACTCTGGTCTGACGCTGATTGGAGGTTTTTAAGTCTAATGCATCACAGTGAGGTTGCTTGTTCCTGCATTTTATCAGCACTGTATCAGAGATGGTCTTGGCTGGTTTGGGTTGTAAAAATGGGTCCGTCTTAGCTGCTTCGCGGGAGGTCCCGCACTGGACACAGGAGGCCAACCAACATGTGAGAAATACTGTGCGATACTAATGTTCCAATGGAACCAACCAAAATCATTTTTACTGATTTAATTAAAATTCAAGTTTCCTCCAAATCAAGGTTTCACAATTAATAGCGTCCTCACAGATTACTGTAAATATGTAATATATCAAAATTAAACCAAGTATTAAATTTCACTTATTTAAGTTTTACCTAAGTGTTAAGGAACTATGTTGAGCTATTACATCGCTTTCTGTTTCACCAGGATATAAAAATGAGGTAAAACACATGTAATGTCCCTTTTGTCATCCAACACCATGAAAAATCAAAACAACTGCCAGTTCAAAAGAGACAGATGGTCATAGACCTTCATAAATCTGGTAATGGCTACAAGAAGAATCATAAACAATTAAATATGCCACTGAGCACTGTCAGGGCAATTATTTAAAAATTCTAAAGATTTGGAGCTGTTGAAAATCTCAAGGGTAGAGAACACAACTGCATTTTGCCCCCCCAAGATACCGAGGAGGATGGTGAGAGAAGCAACAAAATCCCCAAGAATCACTGTGAAGGAATTGCAGGGCTTGGTGGCATCTTATGGTCACCAGCTTCCAAAAAGCACCATCAGGCTCCACATCCACAACCACAGATCCTTTGGACAGGTTGCCAAAAGCCTTTTCTGACAAGAGGACAGAGAAGCAAGTGCTTAGAGTTTGCAAAATGTTATTTAAATTATGACTGGAACAAGGTGCTTTGGTCAGATTAGACCAAAATTGCACGTTTCGGTCAGATACAGCATCTGCATGTTTGGCATCGAAATGGAGATTCTTACAAGGAGAAGCACCTAATGTCCACTGTGAAATATGGTGGTGGGTCAGTCATGTTTTGGGGCTGCTTTAATTCAAGAGGTCCAGGAGCACTTGTAAAGATTAATGGCAGAATGAATTCGACGAAGAATCAGGATATTTTGGCTGACAATCTGGTTTTCTCCACCAGAAGTCCGGGACTTGGCCGTACGTGGACTTTACAACAAGACAGCGACCCAAAGCTTACCTCAAGATCCACACAGAAATGGTTCTGTGATAACAAAATCCACGTTCTGCAATGGCCATCTCAGTCACCAGACCTCAATCCAATTGAAAACCTGTGGGCTGAGTTGAAGAGGGCAGCTGATAAATGCAACCATAAGAATGTGAAAGATCTTGAAAGGATCTGGTGAGAGGAATGGTCCAAATTCCCCCCAAATGTGTGCCTTATCCTTGTCAAAAATTACAGAAGACTCCATACTGTTATCCTAGCCGGAGGTGGTTGTACTAAGCACTAGATCAGGGGTCTCCAACCCTGTTCCTGGAGAGCTACCATCCTGAAGGTTTTCACTCCTGACAAACCAAAACACACCTAATTGCCCAGCTAGAGATCCTGATGAGTAGGCAATTAGTTGAATCAGGTGTGCTGAATTAGGGACAGAGCAGAAACCTACTGGATGGTAGCTCTCCAGGAACAGGGTTGGAGACCCCTGCGCTAGATGAAGGGTGCCAATAATTATTAAACCTTGATTTTGTTTAAATAAATGTTTTATTAAATGATTGTTATGATTTTGGTGATTTTCCATCAAAACATTAATAAAATACTTCACACGTGATGATATATTCCGTTTATTGTTTGTACATTGCCAGTCAGGGGTGCCAGTAATTTTTGAGCCCACTATATGTGACACCTCCCATCTCCCACCACCGCCTGATGCCGTTGTTGCTGGCTTACAGGATCGTCATGGAAACCTTCCTTGAATAAAGCCTGTATCTGCCCCATGAATAGAACAAAGATCCTTACTGCCCCCGCCCCCTCTTAACTCTCCTTCAGGAGTCTCCTCATGGGTTTTAGCCCTTCATGAATGTCTAGTGCCAGTGAAAGCATGCTCTTTGTGTTGTGTATTCTCACGTACACAATGATTTTTGAGTGATATTACGTAAATGTTTTTGTCTAGACTCTATTTGTGAATGTACTTCAATTTTTTTGTTCTGTATCATAATGTCTCTTTACGTATATCTGACCTTTTTTTGAGTGTATGTGTATTTATGTGCCTGTGTGGTTATGTGATTTTTAAAGTGTTTTCAGGCTGGTAGTGAAGAGTTTATTCTGCCCTAACTTAGTGTGACCCTGCTTATCCCTCCTTCTCCCCCAGGTGGGCAGTGAGCAGCAGCAGGTGACGCAGGAGCTGAGCACTGAGCAAATACTTTCTGTCCTCCCCTCCTTCCCCCATGGGACGGATGGCTGCCGAAGCTCTGGTCCGAGCCGCTAATTACTCCCACCCGATGGCCTTGCAGGAGGTACGCTTCAGACAGATGACAGAAAACTGATGAAATCATCGACCTGTCCCTTTACACTACAGGCCCCGAACCTGTCATCATCGTCCACTGCTATGCTCCCACTGTTTAGAATGCATTACGGACCACAAAGTATCGGTTATTATGAAACAATTAATAATATAGTGCAAGGAATAATTCTAAAATAGGAAATTAAAGTGCGCTTGATATAGTACTTAAGAGGTGCAACATTCTGTCTCTGATAAACGCAGAATCTCTTCCATCAAAAAGTAACTGGTGTGTACAATGTTTGTTAATACAGTGAATGCACAAACATATACCTTGAGAAGTACTTGTCCGCAAACCTGTTACTGAATGTTACGATAAATGGTTACCTAGCACTCTGTGCGTGATGAGATGAAAGAATTTAGATGTTTTTTAAATGGCATCCATCTTTGTGCTTTGCCACATTTAAAAAAGAAAAAAAGAACACGTGAGTGAGGCAGTCATCTGATGTGGTACTGTGTGGGAGCAGGACTCCGCCCCATGGAAGTGGCGGAGGCTGAGTGCTTCTGCTACCCCCCCTTCCCTCATAGGTCATCAAAGCTGTTGTTTTAGGTAAGAGACCTAACGCGCATTAGCCCACAGAGAGAGGGAAGATGTATCAATCATTCATGATGTGCAAAGGTCTGGCCAGCTAAACAGAATGATTTATGCAGCACACTTCAATCAGAGAACTGCACCAAGGCGCCTCACTCATTGGAGCTTGTGAGGCATTAATGTTTTTTTAAAGATCGCGCTGTCCAGTCTTAGAAATGAGATGGTGAGCCCTTATCGATGGCACTCTGTGTTCATTGTTTCTCTTGAGTGGACACCCAAAAATGAAACATCTCGCTGTTTTTCTGTATAAAATGCATTTTCACCCTTTCATGATCATTTATCAACATTCTCTCACGAGCACACGGCTTTGTGATACGGTAAGCATGTCAGTTTCTATGTGCTGGGTCAAATGAACCTCATCTATTGTGTTTAGGAACTGAGTAAGTGTAAAATTAAATGTTATCAGGGGGATGTCATGCACAGAAGTACCTGTTCACTTGTGCTTGAAGCCTTTCTGATGTGTTCATATACAGATTTGGCAGCTATAAAGGGCGTCCTTTTCGATCGATACCTGAGAATTAGATGTAGACGCACTCACGCTCAACACATTTTCCACACAGTGGATGTGTCTATTTGCCTTGCTGTAGTGATATCCGACTCTGGAAAATTGGACGGTTAGCTTACTGTATCAGGGTAAAAACCTTGGGATATAAAATGGGGTGGAAGGTTTGGCAGATGATTGGCAGGTTTAATGAGTTGTGTACATGGCTGTATATCCGGATGGAGGCGCGGCAGGTGGGGGGTGGAAGGTTTGGCATGTAGTAGGCAGGTGTTATGAGTTTTGTACATGCCTGTACTTCCAGATGGAGGCGCTGCAGGCAGAGCTGGATTTCCACAGCTGCCTGTACAGCCTGCAGGTGAAGCACATACAGGACCTAATGCGAGTTGTGCAGCAGGCGTACCAAGCTTTCCAGGAAAATATAGCAGGGACTCTTTGCCTGCCACTGCAAGGTAATCTTCGTTTACGCCGCCCACCGGATTGAGCAAAGTGTCAAGCAAACGGCACAGCACCATCGTGAACATGGCCCAAAGGTGGCCACAGATGGGATTGAGATGAACAGCGCGAGGAGGAGATAAAGGAACACGCATTACACACCAAACATCCCGGGAGGCTGTTAATGGAGGGGAGCTCAGAGCTCTGCAGTGATCTCAGGTCCTAATTGACGGCTCACGCGGCGGCCATTAAAAATCTGGGTTCATCTGCTCTGAAGTGTGCCGGCGATAATGTTCATGCAGCTCCCCGCAGAAGGCTGGGGGGGGGAATGTGAATTATGGTAATGGGCAGAAAATAATGCGGGTTCCGCTGCCTTTCTCTTATCAGGGAGGGATGAGTGACAGGTCTGATCTGGGGTACGGGGGTGGGCTGGTGCATTGAGAGAGAAGGCTGTGGGTGTTGTGCAGTGTTTTTAGGTAAATTCTGGAAACATGCATCTGTTTAAATGGATGTTGCAAAATGGAGGGAGATGGATGTTTTTCAGATGGATGTTGTATTTCTTTCGCTCAATTTGGGATGAGAAGTTAGGCTGTCAGAGCCATTTCTCTCAGCCATAGAAACTAAAAGTTACTGCCGGATCTGTGGCGGACATGCTATCAACCACATTTTCATCGGTGCGAGGAGGCATCTGTTCGCATCTGTCCTCAAACAGGTCGGAATGTGTAATGGGGCTCTGTGGGGAACACTTTGAGAGCAACCTCCCATATGCGGGCCCCTGCACCCATGTGTGAAAAACGCAGCAACTAGCCTGAAGAACAACATCCTGTGTGATGGGGCTTAGGATCCCAGCATGAATGCACCACTTCTTCCACCTGTGCCAGATCTCACGGTGGTGCCCACATGACACAGTGCTGCCCCATGGGAGTTAATGCTCCCCTGGGTGCCAAGTCTTGTAACTGACTCAATCAATTTTTTCCCCCTCAGTATGTTATACAGGGGGATAGAGCTATGAGCTTGTCCGTCCATCCACCCGCCTGTTATTATTTTTGAACTATTCAATATTTTCCCACAAAACTATGCACATTTTATATCGATCAACCTCAAAGTGGCGCTATAACAACAAGATGTAGCTGCAACAATGCTATGAGTTTTGTGGGAGTGGCCTCTATTGCTAAAATGAGCTCTAACTCCTGAAAGCATTGTCGAATCATCACCAAACTTCAGATATTTTATCTACAGGCCATTAGAGTCAAGTCCACCAAATTCGATGTGAATCCATCTATAGCTGGCGCGATGGCAAACAAATAGTCATAACTCCAAAAGCAATTGCCCAATCAACTTAAAATTTTGCCTGCTTGATGTTGGTCAGATTTCTTATGGATCCCTTCAAGTATCAGGCTGTTCTTCCAATCACTTTTCACCATCCCTTCAACTCTCTGAGCTATCATGTATCATCCTGAAACTTGAAAAGATTATTTAGGATGTGTGAAAGGCCAATCTACCATGTGCTGGAGTACGGCTGTTTGCTATTTTGGTACTTTTCACAATTTAGATTTTTTTTGGGGGCTGGGGAATATGACAATGGATGAAAGGCAGGGACACACTTTGCAGTGTGAGTGGTCACCATGGAAACATTGTGTAGTCGGGAGTGCAGCTCTAACACACTTTACAAGATTGAATGTAAAGGTAGGATTTAAGCCGAATGAGTAATGGAGTGACACATTCCCTGCATCAGGCAATGGCCCAGGCAGGCAGTGAGACGGTCTTCTGGGGATAAAGTGGTGTATAAAGGGGACGGTACTGTGAGGCGGGGGCAGAGCTGGAACCAGAGCTGGGCTCAGCTCCAAGCGCTCACATTACACTCTCAACAACCCTCTGTATTTTTCACACCCTAGGCCATGCAAGATGTGGAGACACGGTAGCGCAGTGGTTAAGTAGGCTTGACTTGGGACCAAGAGGTCCTGAGTTCAAGTCCTTGCTATGGCCTTTGCGGTGTGTTCTTGGGCAAAACACATCTCTCCAATGCTGCCTCACTCCATCCAGGTGTTTAAATGGGTACCAGCAAATTTTTAGGGAAACTTGACCCAGTGCTGGGGGAGTACCTGCGATGGACTGGCATCCCATCCAGGTGGAGTAGCAATACTGCAGGTCGCTTCAAGCCACAGAAACCGGGGTTAAGCAGCGGCCTGATGGGCCACTAGGCTCAGAAGATACTTAAAAAAGGCCATGCAAGGAGTCTGCAGAGTCATGAATTCACTTGTTCCTGGGCTCATAAACGGGGCGGGTCACACTCCTCCCCCTGGCTTCCAATAGAGCAAGGCCGATATAACGAGCATCTCTCACAAAAACAAGCAAAAGAGAGACGGCTGCACTGAAGGGACTGACAGATCCATTTGTGCTTCGAGAGGGTACTGCTGTATGCAAGGCCAAGTGTGGCATAATTTATTGTTTTTAGGGGATAATGCACCGTTGGCATCTGCCCCAGAACTGGCTAAAGAAAGCTATATTTCATTTGCAGGCCCTTGATGGGTGATTTTCGAAGGTGTTGGCTGGATGACATTATTCATGATGGAGAGATTACACACTATACAGATGGTAATGAATAGAGAAGTGCAAAAGGACATATTCTCATGGTCGATGAATCGGAGGGTATAATCGACCATTAATCAGTTAATCTGTTTGTTAGAAGATCATTCAATTATGAGTCTAAATGTTTAATATGACAAATGCTCAAAGCACAGCTTGATTTGTAAAATACAGAAAACATCATTTACATTTGCAGGGGTGAATTGCATCTGACGTATTCTAGGCCCTATTTTAACAATCTAAGCAAATAATCTGAAGCACATGTCTCAAGTGCATTTAGGGTGTGTCCAAATCCATTTTTGCTTGTCAAACAGCGGGTTATCAGGGCGCAATGCAAGGCGCAAGGTTCAAAGGGGTCATATATAATCTGTTAATTAATCATAGGCGTGTTTTGGGCGTGACATGAGATAAACCAATCAGAGTCTCATCTCCCATGTTCTTTCAAAGCCAGATGCCCTTGCATCTTGGCAAATTGCAATTATGATGTGTATTTACTTAGTTGCAGAAAGAAAACTGTACGCTGCAGATGAAAGGGTCTGCGAAGCGCGTGAGTAAATCATTGCTTAAAGTATGTAAACCTGAACACAGTGATCTCTAAAAATGCAATAAAAACATTTTTTTTTAATATTGTTAATTTTTTTTTCCAAATACATATCCAGGTGTTAAAAATCATCATAGAGAATTACGGAGTCTGCATTTGATCAACTTGTGGATAAAACAAGCATGACTTATCCAACGATCTGAAATGCATTTTCAGCTTTTCAAACATTCGTTCTGTTATAGTTTGTGTTTTTTCGTGATAGAACGATAATCCACGCACCGTTTTAGAGATGATGTATGTAACACATAGGCTAACCATTGCCCTGGAACAGCTACCCCTCCAGGAAGGATCCTCTGGAAAATGGCAGGAATGACACAGCTCGTCAATATCAAGAAGTTGTGGCTTTGTCCTGAAGAATTTGCGAATTCCTACATGTGAAACCACACGTCAAATCGCAAATTACCTGATGGAACAGGTTCACTAACAAATTAAATAGCCTGCATCACTGCATGCTCTGATGTGCGGACATAAGTCGCACTGACCATTCTGATATGCATTTATTAAATATCTTGACAATAATCTTTCACATCGTAGTCTCTTCATTTTTTAATTCTTTGCATGAGTGAGCGCTGCTGCTCGTCCCCGCACGTGTCGTGTGTAACAAGCAGAGTGTACATCTGTTGTGCGTTCGCCTACAAAGATGCACAATACTGGTTGAATACGCATCCTGACGTTAGTATTCAAAATCTGACCACTGACTTTAGTCCAGGTTTTTGTCAGTCAATGGCGCAATCGCTTTCTGCGCTGTATATGCACCTGACCACTCCGCTTTTTAAGACCAACATGCCCAAGGGCACTCAGTTTGGCATAATCACACTTCGTATTAATGCAAACTGGGCACTCGCTAGACAGGATAATGACATCTGCATCGGTACATGAACTAGCAAAGCTACTTCCATCACTCTTTGCGCCGCGTGTAAGACTGAGCTGCCATCTCTCCCGGATTCTGCAGGTGACTCCCGGAAAATGCCCCAATCTCCCAACATCCCGACGAGTATTAATTATTTCCCAGATTTCGAAATTTCCATTGTGTGTTGTTCAAAATGGGTATTTATTATAGAACGTAACAGTATCAATGAAATTAATCAATTTCTGTTCACTGAATTTCAAAGAAAAGAACTACGTCTTAGCCCTGGAAGTTGGTATGCCTATGAGGACAGGTCGTCGGCCGAGGATTAACTAGGCCTATCTGCCATTTTTGGCCGTCTGCCACTGAACTAGCCTAAATTACATATCCCTATTCGTCTGGCAACATTGAATTCTGGGTACCCAATTTTGCAGATAGACCATTGTAACTTTAGAATTTCATAAAATTCCAGTGTTACTTTGGTCTATCTGCAGATTAAAAGGTTTTAAAAAATATGGAAATGAATTAACAGTCTCTTAAAACCGCATTTTAAAGAAATCCCAATGTTTATTAACTAATCGGGATGTACCCAAAGCTGTATATAGTATTCGGGAAAACACACATATTGCAAAATTGACAGGTGACGAATCCATACGAATATTGGCAACATTATTCGGGAGTGGCGACTAACTGGGAAACAACGCTAAAATGATCCAGCTGCACATCTGTTCTCTCAAACCAGGGCCCACACAACATCTCTGCTCGATTTCACAGAAACATCTTAGTGTGCGTGCATAACTAACATGTATTTAAATTTTAAACGCATATTAAAATGCCGTTGTACGAGGACAGCTAAACAAACGTTTAAACACAATTTCACGAGATGGGATCATCGCACGTTTAGCTGCAAGCGGATAACCTTGCTTTTAGCCTTCAGACTAAACAGGTGTGGTCAAATTATGACAGCCATTGCATAATGGGCATTTCCAATTGTCGTTACCGGTTAATAACCCCGTATGTAAGGGTAGTTGCGTAGTGGACAGGCATTTCGCACAGAAATGTCGCCAAAAAAAACCTGGCGAGAATTTCACTTCGCTTCAAAGAGTGTCAAACTTTCTTTGTGAGTCCGGTAGACGTGAGCAAGATGCTGATGTCACATGCATCCTTCACCAAGATTGTTTCATCCTCGGCATTCGTGGTGATTCCGTACATTCATTTGTGCTTTCATTATCGGTGAAGAGTAAAAATGCAGTTCGGACTTCACTCACGGTAGCCTTTTTAGAAAATGCAAACGTAGATGTAAACAAAAAACGTGGCCTTGCAAAATTCCTCAATTAAGTGATTAAGAAATGGAAGAAAGCAACTAATTTATGCATTCATTTCATTTATTTGATTTATGAATATCTTTTCCAGAAAAGACAAGTTTTGCTCAAAACCTACCAGGCAACAAGAAGAAGGCAGGTCGGCGTCACTCATTTAGGTGCAAATCAATCTGTGGTAGTAGTTTTCGCAAGTTAAACATACCCTCACGAGCGTTTAAGTGTTCTTTTGTTATTTGACCGCAGGCGCTTAAAATATTTAGAAGCACGCGGACAGCTGCGCCTTATGAAACAGTGATTTAAATTGAACGCATGCTAAACGCGCGATTAAGAAAAGTATCCGCGTGTAAACCTTAAAACGCTTCTGTGAAATCAGCCTTTAATATTTAAATTGTCAAAGCTCCTGCGACAAACCACACCCACTTCCGGTTTCATATCCGGATACAGATACAAATACAGATAATTTTGTTGCCTACACAGATACAGATACAGGCATCGCTGTACACCCCTATTAACTAATAATACTTCTGAAACAACTTTTAAACACTGTCACAGTAAAATAGGAATACAAGATTAACACTTTTTAGGCCTTTTCCAACATGACCTAGTAATGAATAATCACGTGTGAATGATCTCACATCAAGGAAAGATGAACATTTTAACTGTGAAAAACTTAAAGAACAATCCCAATTCCAAAATAGTTGGGAAGAAGTGTAAATTGTCAATAAAATCAAAATGCAATGAGTTTCAGATCACATGATCCAATATGTTATTTACAATAGAACATAGATAACATTTCAAATGCTGAAACTTAGACATTTTACATTTTTATTCACAAAATGAGCTCAATTCAAATTTCCTGGCTGCAACAGGCCTCAAAAAAGTTGAACACAGGCATAAAAGGGCTGAAAAAAGCAATTTATATAGAAGAGAATCAGCTGAAAGAACATTTAACAAGTAATTAAGTTAAGTGGCATCAGGTGTGTAACATGATTGGCTATAAAGGGATGTCTTAGAGAGGCTGAGTCTCTCAGAAGTAAAGATGGCCAGAGGCTCCCCAACCTGTGAAGGCTTGCATAAAAAATACTTTGTGGAATACTTTAAAAACAATGTTCCTCAACTTCAAATTGCAAAGGCTTTGAAGGTCTCATCATCGACAGTGCATAACATCATGAAAAGATTCAGAGAAACTGGAAAAATCTCTGCGCGTAAGGGACAAGGCCGAAGACCTTAACTGGATGCCTTCAGGCCCTCAGACGCCACAGCATCACTCACCGGCATGATTCTGTCATTGACATTACTAAATGAGCCCAGGAATACTTCAAGAAACCACAGTCTGTAAACACAGTCTGCCGTGCCATCCGCAGAGGCCACCTAAAACTCTATCATGCAAAAAGGAAGCCATTGTTGAGCATGATCCAGAAGCTCCGCCGTGTTCTGTGGGCCAAGGCTCATTTAAAATGGACTGTAGCAAAGTGGCAAAGTGTCCTGTGGTCAGAAGAGTCCAAATTTGACATTCTTGTTGGAAATCATGGGCGTCGTGTCCTCCGGGCTAAAGAGGAGAAAGACCAAGCCTCTTGTTATCAGCGTTCTGTTCAAAAGCCAGCATCTCTGATGGTATGGGGATGCATTAGTGTATATGGTGCGGGACACTTGCATGTTTTAAAAAGCACCATGAATGCTGAAAGGTGTATATAAAGATTTTAGAGCAACATATGCTCCCCCCCAGACGACATCTATTCCAGGGAAGGCCTTGTGTATTTCAGCCGGACAATGCAAAACCACATACTGCAGCTATTACAACAGCATGGCTTCGTAGTAGAAGAGTCCGCGTGCTGAACTGGCCTGCCTACAGTCCTGATCTTTCACCGATTGAGAACATTTGGCGCATAATTAAACGACAAGTCTGTCAAAGGAGACCCAAAACTCTCCAGCAGCTGGAGGCCTGTATTAGACAAGAGTGGGATCAAATTCCAATGGCTAAACTCAAGAAACTTGTCTCCTCCATGCCCAGATGCCTCCACTCTGTGTTAAAAAGAAGAGGGGATGCTACACCATGGTAAACAGGCCCCTGTCCCAACTTTTTTGAGACCTGTAGCAGCCATCAAATCTGAAATGAGCTCATTTTGTAGATAAAATTGTAAAATTTCTGTTTCAACATTTGCTATGTTATCTCTGTTCTATTGTGAATAAAATACTGGCTGGTGTGATTTGAAAGTCATTGCGTTTTGATTTAATTCACAATTTACACTTTGTCCCAACTATTTCAGAATTGGGATTGTATATAAACAGTCTAATTTTTTGACTCTGCCAATTTCTCTGATTGATCGAAGCCTTTCCGTCATTATTCTTCACTTTGATCTGCATAGAAAAGGTAACCTTGAACTCAATTTACATGATTAATTTGACAAAACATAATTTTTCAGCAAATCATTCAAGTTTCAGCAAATAACACGCTGTTCAATCTGACTTCTCGAAGCACTCACCTAAATGAGGAAATGCAGCAATTTTTCTCAACTCTGCTTCGGTAAATTTTTTCTTGGCAGCCATTTTGTCTCTGAGGCCTGAGGTCACATATATAATATTATTGGTTAATTGCAGATAGACCTACTTAAAACTTGTTGAAGCGGCAAATTTGAAAATAGACCCTTCTAATATTGCATACATGCCAACTCTACTGCTTTTGGCGGTAGATCACCGCTTTTGGGGCGTTTTTTTCAGAATGAAACGGCCCGAAAGCAGTAGTCTACCGCCAAAAGCGGTAGAGTTGGCATGTATGATATTGACCTTTGACATAAACTGAGTGGATATCTAAGCAGGGTCATAACCTAAAACAGACCTTTTTAACTTAAAAATCATTATGACGGAATATTTCAAATATTCACAAAAATGCAGATAGACCAGGTTAATTCTCAGCCGACGAGGTGTCCTCATAGGCATACCAGCTAATCGGCTTCGAGGGAGGGCAGGCACGCTGTAGGGAGACACTGGTCCCTTTATGATTCGTCACTTTCAACACGATCACGCCCACTCAACCTCCTTCAACCTTGATTAACAGATTCTGTTCTCTGAACGCAACAAGTACACAGTTTGGCCTGAGACATTTCATTTCACGGGTAGTTATGGCCGCATTATACTTTTATGTATGCAATCGTGTATTATGTGACTCTTTAAATTATATGGCCATCTAGCAAGCTAAGATTAGTGAGGGAAAATCTTTGTAAATAATTGTCATATTTAACCAATGTTGTTTGGTTCTTGCCCCAACTTCACCAGCTAGCTGAGACAGCGATTGCCCTTGAACTAGCTACCAAGCTAACGAACATCCCAAAAATCTAAACGTACTGCTGGGATACTCAAAAGCATTACAAAACATATCAGATAAGTTCATTCCAATTACAGATAGCTACTAAAGTTTTGACAAAAACCTAATCATACTGCTGAAATACGATGATCATTTTCAAAGGTTTTCCTTAGCTTACATTAGCTTGTTGGCTAATGAAGCCACTTTATGACGTAAAGAGTGCGGTAATATGCAGTTGCATATACATGGCAGTGTAATGCAGTCAAACCACCATGATATAATCAATAAACAAGCCGTTTAGTTATTCCGCCTTTATAAACAACTCATCTCAGTTCGTCTTCCAGTCTGAACTTGCTGCTTAGACTCAGCAGTAACTGACTACCGTTAACTAGATAGCAATGTAACAACATGGTGTGGGTGACATCGCATCGAAAGTGACTAATCTTAAAAGAGTGCCTGCCAAAAGCGTGCATGACTGACTTCAGAGGTTCAGTGAACATGAACACACTGCAGTCCTTACAGATAGAAAAAAATTACCAATGCTGGCATCCTGAGCCATGAAAGGCAATCTTCAGAGAACTTCCTCACAACAGCCAAATTATCAAATCACGAAGCATTGCAAACATCTGCAAGGAGTGCATCTGCATCATGCGTTGGACCCCACTCCCTATCACCCAGGGCCTCGTTTCCCAATAACGATCAATCGCAGAGCTCGACGAGGGTTTGCTACGAGCGATCTTACGAAAATTCCTCATTACTCGGGCCGGTAGGCCACGAGTCTAAGTTTCGGCTCCGTTCTTTTTTTTTTTTTTTTTTCGGGGTCGCGATTGTCCTGCTCATGTGCGTGCACGGTTTCGCGATTGGCCCAGGTCTAGACCAGGCCCGAGTACAGGCTCTGAGGAGCCTCTTGTTGTTAACATGCGTTTCCCAAAACACCTTATACGCGGGAGCGCGCACTCAGAGGTTAAGTACATCGTAACTGCTTTGCGCTGTCAACTTTAATTGTGCTGAAATGTTTGATCACTTGATTTTAGGCCACAGTCGCCGATTTAAATGTAGGCCTGTGTGAGTTATGTCATGCAGTCGAAAAAAAATAAAATGCACATCAAATACAATGTAGTAAGAATAAATAAAACATACTACACAGTGGAAGCACAGTATACAAAGTAAAGGTGATGTGCCCGTGACAGCTCCACAGCTGAAATTAGAGCTAAAGAAAAAATCCTTATTAGTAACTCATCTTCACTTGTTTCCAGTCATTCTCCTTGATCAAGTTTTCCAATCATATGAATATTCCATCCGCAGTTAAATTTACAGCTTCCATCTTAATGCATTGCTGCAGCTAGTAAATAGTACAATTCAGGAAAAAATATTTTATTTGAAAAAGATAGGCAACTCTCTTGCTTTTGCGCTTCCAGATTGTTTAAATTACACCAAAGAAAATGGAGAGTCGCAGCAAGAATCCACAATTCAGTGATGTCATTTGACATGCAACTTAACATTGATATAACTCGTTTTATTTTTCGTCTCACCTTCATGAGGATACCTGGCCACAGCTGATAATGTTGAATCATATTTTCCAAGTTCAGGTATTGTTAATTTGAATAACTGATGGTCAACACGTCAAAACCAGTTATTTGTTTAAAGGTGTGTTTTCTCTTCCTTCTCAGCTCACCAGTCCCCAGTGTGCTCTGATTAATTTGTCTATTGCTCTTAAGAGCAAAATAAGCACCAAATCTTGCATGGTTCTTATATCTCTGTCAGCAATGGTGACACATTCGGGAATTGTCACTGTAATCAAATGATCACGTTTAGTATATAAAGGTTTCCACGGAATATCAGAAATTCTGCGAAACTGGTAAAACATCCAAAACAATTATGGAAACAAAACACCAGCCTCGAAAGTTCACTGTTATAAACTGGCACCTTTTTTTTGCCAGTTATTTTAACTGTAATTTTTCAATCTTTTTATAACAGAGGCGAATTATAAAATGAAACCTCTTACTGGCCCAGCTGCGGGGCAAGTAGCAGTAATGCTTCTCTTATCTGCCCCGCTGCGGTGCGAATAGCAGAAATGTTTCTCTACGGGGCAGATAGCCGATCGCTTTCCCCCAGTTGACCCCGCTGTGGGGCAAATAGCCTCTTCATTTTAGAATATGCCCCTTTTAATTCCCTCTAGTGGTCTGCTCTCCAGTTGCATCAACCACCACAGCAACACGTTTATTTGGGTTTTCTTCATTTTCTTTTTCACGGTTCCTCTAGTATAATATTGTTATTTTCTGAAATGTGTACATAGGCTATATCTTTTTTGTTTTAACGTGTAATTTCTTCTTGTCTTTATTTGTTATTGTAATTAGGCAATTATTGGTATAATGTCGATAATTTTTGTTTGTTTTTGGCGAATGTATAATTTAAAAAAATCGCCATTCAAGTTCCATGTATCACCACTTAAATTCACGAACAGTATCAGCAGTCATGATTAAATACGATAATATTAAAAGAACATGCACGCAAGAAAAAAAAATAATAAAATACTTCACAATGACTCCTGCAGGTCTTAAGACACACGTAGCTTTCTACGAGTGGTCTTCAGCACTCGTAAATCTACGACGATTTTTGAGAGCGTCTTAAGTTACAATGGTTTTCGGAAGTACTCCACAAACGTAAAATGCGTCCTAAGAGGGATTTTACGATCATCGTTGCCTTAAGATGCTTTTGGGGAATGAGGCCCAGGGAATTGCCTTCCCCAAATGGGCATGGTGGTTATATTAAAGGTAGCCAATTTATTCCTTTAATGTCTACCCTTTTATCGCATAATTTGCTTGGCTGTTCCATTAAAAAGATTTGTGTTTAAGTTTCAATGTCGCCCTCGACCCCCAACAAGGATAAGAAAGCAATCACTCGACTGTTACAACCAACCATTGTGGCTGCTGGACCGCGGCCATTTTGACGTGCCTACTACTTAATATGCATGAGTGATTTGCATGAAAAGTCACATCAGATCAGTCGTCAGATTCGACTGCTAGTACATAAATTACATTTATGCATTAGAAATTCATTACTTTAAATATGTCTAGTTACAACTACGGGATAATTTCAAGTACATTAATGATCTGAAAGTGCTAGGAAACAGGGAAATCGGGCATTTGCACCATGCATCAAACAGTAAAATTGTGAACATGCAAGAAAAGGTAGCGAGTGATTGTTGTGTTTAGTCACTATACAGTACCAGCGTGGATAAAAGTTCCACTTTCGTCAACGTGCCATTGGCCGCGTGTCAGCCAAAAGTCAGGTGGACGTGCCCTGCTCACTGAACCGAGAGGCAGAATGAGTGAGAAGGCATGTTGGCCGGCCGTTTCACACATATCTTGGTGTAAATCCCCGTCGCAAAGAAGTCCAAATAAGTTCAGCGTTGAAATTTTTTCGTCAGACAACATGACGTCCATTATATTGGTAATATAGTGTAAACGCCTAAAGTAATTTTTGCTACAGATTTTCTTTTGCGCGGTTGGCGATATATTTATTTCCAGGAAAGTTAATGTCTGCAAATTCATGTATTTTTGCCATAATATTTTTGCCGTAATATTTGCCGATAAGAATTAAGAAATGAAACCTTTAGTTCTAAAGTGCCGTTATGGGAGAAAGCAAAACAACAACAACAACATGTTTTGCCACCACTTTAATATTATTTAAATTATGAACAAAACCCACGCTTCTGAAAATAGAAATTAAATATGCAAATATCTATGTAGTTGTAACTTACAATAATGATGTCACTTTTTCCGAAGTCCGCAAGAAATGTTTCTGCCTTTGGAAATCCGGAGGTTTTAGTCCTCGTTGCGTAGGGGAGAGCTGGTACGAAAGTGACATTTTTCACATGGACGTCATTTTAAAAGATAACGTTACAGACCGATAAAAATTTTCAGAGTGATTAACTACTTTTGTGTGTGCTCTGTCAATATCAGGTGCTAAATCATCCCAATATATATTGACTTCGGCATAGTTTGACGTCGAACAGAAGTTGCGCATTGCTGCTTTCGACCCCTCCAGTCGGGACGAAAGTGGCACACAGGCCGGACAAAAGTAACTTGATGAAATTAACTGGAATCTTTTAAATTACTGTCATTAAAACAGAAACAAAAACAATCAGGCATTTGTTTTAAACATTTTAATTTGCTTCAAATGTTTCAAAAGTAAACGTGAACATGTTTAACGTCCCCAGATAGCAAGCACCTCCGCTCCGGATCTGCCCGGCTCTGAGCCGGATCAGCTGGTGTCGGCACAGAGCCGGGCAGATCCGGAGCGGAGGTGCTTGCTATCTGGGTGGGGGTGCAATTGGTCTATTTATAAAAATTATGAAATTACTTTACTCATTATCACAGTTGTGACAGATATAATAAGCTGCACCCTCAGTGCATGCCTCATGTGACCACAGCAGACAAAAGATGCACCGCACCCACACTTCTCCAGGCAAAGATGAGGCAAATGTCTCCCCACAAACAAGACATTCCTCATCATTGCCCTGAGAAACTCTGGTTGCAGTGTGTCCACTAAACAACGTTTTCTTTGGGCGTTTTGAAGAGGACTGTTTTTTCTGGCCCCTCTGCTGACTTTCCTCCTCCAAAGCAGCTTTTACTGGGGTGTTGGTCAGTATTGCTGTTGACCTGCAACATTCAATGAGATGATAGAATCAGCTTGTTTTTCTACAAGCAAGAAAATCAAGACAAGTTAAAAACGACATTCTGCTCACCTCTTTCTGCCTCTTCTTTTATTTTCTTTCCTCGAGCCAGCCTTTGGATATGGGCGAACCTTTTCTGGGCTGAACCTCTGTATTGGCGTGCCACTAGATGTTCCTGAAACCACAAGCATACCTGGATAGATAATATTTCCAAAAAAATGCTTGGCAAGGCTCAACATGCACATTTAAAGACACACACAGGCACAAACTCTCACCATCTACAGGAATGGCAGACTCATGGGGATGCAGCTCAAATGGGCTCTGGCTAGGTTGGTGGTGTCTTAAGGGAGCGGGCGCTGGTGATGGAACGGACATTGGTGATGAAGAGGGCGCTGATGATGAAGCGGACATTAGTGATGAAGAGGGCGTTGGTGATGGAGCTGGCGCTGGTGATGAAGAGGCCGCTGGTGATGGAGCAGGCGCTGGTGATGGAGCTGGCGCTGGTGATGAAGAGGGTGCTGGTGATGGAGCTGGCGCTGAGGATGGAGTTGGTGCTGGTGCAGGACGGTCGGTCACAAAAGCTGGAGCAAAGTCTGTCTCACTAAAAATATCTGGATTCAAGGGCCAGATACTGGTACACTCGAACCCAGATGAAATGCTGCTTGCTGTCGCAGCTTGAGGCAGAGCTTTAGCCACAAGACTCGAGATGTTGTAGATGGTCAAAGTTCTTCAAGGGTTCATTCGCATCCAATTGTCTGCTGCACTGTTAATGTAGAGCTTCAGAGGACCAAAAACGCTTCGGTCTAGCGGCTGAAGACGGTGGGAGCAGTGGGGTGGAAAAGACAGGAGTACAACGCCATGTGACTTGCAAAAGTTAATAGCTGCCACAGAGAGGAGTGATGGATGATTGTCTAAGAGTAGCAGCAACTTTGACTCCGGGGTCACGCGGGTGTGTCTTGCAAAATGCTGTAAAAATGCCAAGAAATCTGTCTCCTGCATCCACCCCGATCCATTGGCAGAACCAGTGCAGCTAAGGGGGCCATCCTGGATGAAGTGGTCCTGGAACTTCTTCCTTGGGAAGATAAAGTAAGGGGGAACAAAGTTGCCTTGTGCGTTGGCAGCAAAGGCAACAGTCACCAATGTCCCTCTTTCCCCAGAGGTCACAGCACCGACCTGGCGCTGCCCCTTAGTGGCAATGATTTTGTCTGGCACTTGAACCGTTGTGGTACCTGAAATAATAAATGAAATGAATTATTGCTGTTGCAAATCACTGTTGCTTTTTAATTTATCTAAATATAAATTTTTACCTGTTTCATCCATGTTCCAGATGTCCTTTGCTTCAAAATTATAGCGGGTGAGGACAGTCTTTAGGTTTTTAAAAAATGCTGTCATGTTGGTCTTGTTGAAGCTGGTGGAACGGGACATGCTGGTGGCTTGAGGTCGACGGATGGACAGGGTTTTGTTGCGCTCGAGGAAGGAGGTGAGCCAATCCTTCCCTGCCATCTGGTTTTTCTCTTATGAACATGGAGTTTTGAGGCCAATATTTTCGGCCAGCTCATATGCAAACTTTCGCAGCTAAAACAGCATGAAGAAAGAGGTTAATTAATTAAGATAGCAAGCACCTCCGCTCCGGATCTGCCCCGGCTCTGTGCCGACTCCAGCTGATCTGGCTCAGAGCCGGGCAGATCCAGAGCGGAGGTGCTTGCTATCTTAGGCAAATGGCGGTAGTGGTGTAGCTCTGTCTGCAGTGTTACTCCAACCTCTTTTAGGACTCAGGCCAAAATATATATCAGCTGCTCTCTTTATATATGCCTGCAGTCTCTTCTCCTGTTCTTCCGTGTAGACTTTGTTGTGAGCCCTATACCCTGGGGCTCTGGTCTGCTGCCCTCCTGCCTCTGCCCTCATCTTGCAGTACCTGAACAGGGTGACATGACAAACGCCATGCACCTCTGCTGCCCTCCTTATACTCTCGCCTCTTCGGACATCAAGAAAGGCCCTTTCGTAAACCTGCTGGTCAACCTTTCCTCTCTGGGTAGTTCTGACCCTAACTCTTGGCATTTTCTGTCGGTAAAATATAACACACACATTTTAGTGAGCTTTAAAACACAAAATGCGGCCGCATTAGCAGAGAGGCACAAACGTAACCGTTGGTACTTCGGTCCCGCACCTCTGCTGCCCTCCTAATACTCTCACCTCTTTGGACATCAAAAAAGGCCCTTTCGTAAACCTGCTGGTCAACCTTTCCTCTCTGGTTAGCTCTGACCCTAACTCTTGGCATTTTCTGTCGGTAAAATATTACACACACATTTTTTAATGAGCTTTAGAACAGAAAATTCGGCCGCATTAGTGGAGAGGGAAGAACGTAACCGTTGCTACTACCGCCCCGACAGTGACTCCTGACATTTGAACCAGGATTGCTTCTAAAGTGGAAAAAGTCTGACATTTCAAACTTCAGGATATGTTCCAAAACTAAATGACCTATCATTTCATCATAAATATGACACATGGAGCGATAAAGACAATCTTTAAATCAAAAAAGTTTACCATTTGTCTGAATTTACTCACCACTGTGGAAAACAGTCTTCCCGGTCTCGTTTCGCGGGGAAGCGGCGAAACCTCAAGATTTTTCCCGGGTCTGGAGAGTGTCGCGAGCTGGACGTGCTGACCTAATTTGACGCATTGAAGTGCCGATGGCTGTGAGTAAATCGCTGTATTACTTTCGTCCCACGTTACTTTCGTACCGGCTGTCCCCTATAAGCTGAACAACTCCCAGTCAAGAAAGCGGTGACTTGTTCAGTCAGATCAAATGGTTGAACGTAAAGTGTGCTAACTTTTGTTGCCTTTTATTCATAATTTGAGAGCTAATCTCAAAATAAACTTTGTCTGTTACCAACAAATTAACGCGCTAAAGCCCTTCTCAGTTGCAAGTGTCATGGGGTAGCGTGGATTAAAAACTGTTCTCACAGCGGGACTGATTATGTTTTCACATTTGTGAGAAATGATCACTTATCCGCCTTAAGTAAACTGTTTAAAACATTTATATTCAGATTTAATGGTATAGTTATCAATTTGCGAACTTCGTGCAAGCCAATGTCTTACATTATTAAGACCAATATTTCGCCACGGCAAATTATCGACATTTACAGTGACACGAGCAAGATTTAAAATTTTGGGCATTCAACAAGAAATTTAAATGTACTAATGAATATTTTGTGACAATAAATGCGTGAGTTGGCATCCATAAGGAAAGCGTTTCTACTTCATGACTAGCCTACTCCTACTTCTAAATGCCTCTTATAAAATTAGATATTTTAAAACTCTAATAACAAAAACATCGATTGACTTGTAAATAACTCGTATCTGAAACAGCTGGGGTCATTTATTCTTGCCAAAATTCAAGGCCTGCAATAACATCTGGTACACACCAGTCATACCCAAAAACCGCTCCCTATCGACAGTCCCCCCAAGTTCTGCCTGCCGGGACTACACCGACACCACATTGTAATCCAATCAGAGAAAGGTGGACAAAAACGCGAAGCCAACTTCTCGGTAACTCTAGCGGTACCTTTATCCACGCTGGTACTGTACCTATGGCTATGACAAAGTGCCTAATCTGCTGACAAATCAGAGGGATATGGTGCCACCTTATGTAATGCTCATAGTGCAGATCATTGACATTAGGTCTGGCAATATCAGAAATTTAGCTAGTGCTGCAAAACCTAGTCCACAACTGCAAAATGAAATTATGTTGGAGGGATGTCAAAGTTTGAATCTAATCAAATTTTATCAAAGTATTATTGTATACTTATATTGCAGATAGCTAAGCTTAGTAACCCCCACCCCTTAAAAAAAGAAAAAGAAAAGGAATGGAAAAAGGAATGGAGCCATAATTTCAGCTCCTCTCCGACAGCCTCAATTCCCATGACTAGTCTAATCTGTACACGTCTCCTCCTCTGCATGATTTAGCGTTTCAGTGGACAACATTGTCACTACCTGGTGAGGAACACTACAAAGCAACTTTGCGTTCTGGTGGATTAGAATATTTGCAAAAGATATCCATATTAATCATCCATATTAATCGGTTTAGAGGCAATCAAGCAATTAATCGATGAATATGCCATGGTGGATTATCGTTAGTAATGATTCCTTGACTTTCATTCACTAAAGTACCAACTTCCTTCGGACCATAACATTGCCAACCATCAATCCAGATCCTGGAAACATGATCTCATCATTATGGGGATAGTTAAAGGTTGATAATTTTGACTTCGGGCTCTATCTTACACTTGGCGCATAGTGGCGCAAAGAGTGATGCAAGTGTCTTTGCTAGTTTATGTACTGACACAGCTGTCTTTATCCCATCCAGTGCACAGTTTGCATTAACAGCAAATGTATTTGTGCCAAATTGAGTGCTCATGGGCGTGCTGGTCTAAAAATGAGGCGTGGTCAGGTACAATTATGGTGCGTTGCTATCTTGAGACTGCAAAAAGTGATCGCGCTGTTGACTAACAAAAACCTAGTCTGAAGACAGTGGTCAGTTTTTGACTGTTAATTGAAAGGCACATAGTAAGATAGTATTATGCATCTTTAGGTGAGTGCACAACGCATGTACACTCTGCTTGTTACATACTACACAAGCAGGGACAAGCAGCAGCGCCCACTCATGCAAACAACTAAAAATAATTAGATTACAAAGTGAGAGATTATTGTCAAGATATTTAAAAAATGCATGTCAGAATGGGTAGTGTGACCGACGTCTGCACATCAGAGCATGCTGTGATGCAGGCCATATAAATCGTACGGGTACCTGTTCCATCGGATAATTTGCAATTCAACATTTAAAGTTATGCATGTCAGTATTCGCAAATTATTCTGATAAAGCCTTGACTCTTTGATACTGGTGAGCGCTGTCATGCCTGCTGTTTGCCAGAAGATCCCTCCTGGAGGGGTGGCTGTTTGGGGCCAATTGTTAGCGAAATATTAAATACATGGAAATTCATGCCAAGAACAGTATATGGATTTTCGATCCATCGCAAAAAAACACAAACTGTAACCGAACGAATGTTTGAAATGCTGAAAATGTGCTTCAGATCTTTGGATAAGTTGTGCATGGAATGACCCGCTATCCGCAATCATCTGAAAAATCAATTTTGAATCTGACCTGGTTCATTAATACAGTGCCTCCATCTGTCCCGCTTCTATTATCAAATACAATACAAATCCAATTCATTTGAAATGTTGTTATTATTATTTACAGTTTAGCTGACCAACGAAGTGGCTTTTAACAGTGACTCTTTTTAGTTGAAGCAAAAGTAACAGTTGACATTGTTTTCACCGTCTATAATTGACTCTAAGTGCTAATCATTTTTTTTGTAAAATATAAACACACCGCTCAAACTATTTCCCACACTTCACTTCACTTCAGCGCTGAATTGATCAGATCAGAATTTCTCGGTCCTCAAAGCCGAGAAAGTCAGCTTCATTTTTGCTATCACGTTCAGCAAACAACGTATCTATATATTCAGCATTTTCATCGTTAAGCTCATTGCCATCACTTGACAAGTTCTCGAACGCCAGAATTTTGAAGCAAGGCGTGGTCAAATCCACAAAACAAGAATATTGTAATGATTCATTCATAGGATGACTATGCACTTCAAAGAAATTGTTACAGTGAACACTCCGGGGCCCCTAGTAACCAATCCCCAAAGTGGCTGCGGGAATACTAATATCTGATTGATACGGTGAAATCCACTTACCCCCCAAAATGTCTTTCGCTGCGATCAGCAGTTGTGGCTGGAAAGTTTCTCGCGGAAATAGCTGCAATCAGCATCTGTTATGATTACTGTTCTCATGGCTATAGCCGCAACTAGCGCTTGAAGGGTTGATACAAATTTTTTCTGACCTGACCTTAAATCGTCTGCCAAGCAGAAGCAAGTTCTTTTTATTCCTGTTGGATATAAAAAAAAGAAATAAAAAATGTTTAAATTATATTAAAAAAAAATTAAATTTTATTACATTTTTGGAGATCACAGCGTTCAGGTCTCCATACTTTCAGTTATGGTTTGCTCGCGCACTTCGCAGACCCTTTCATCAGCAGCGTACAGTTTTTTTTTTTTCCTGCTACTAGGCAAATACACCCTTATAATAGCAATTCACCAAGATGCAAGGGCATGTGGTTTTTAACGGGAATTGGAGATCACACTGATATTGGTGTATTTCATGTTATGCCCAAAAATGTGCCTTGATTATTTACGTCCAAGCCCTTTGAACCATGCGCCACATTTTACGCCCAGTTAACTCGCCGTTAAACTAGCGGAAATGGATTTTGACAGGCCCTCAATGCAGTTGTGCCATACACTTCAGAACTTGCAGTGAGATCGTTAAAATAGGCCCCTTTAGTTTAATTATATGCAGTGGATGTTTTGCAGGCTACATTTCAGTTCCGTGAAGATAAGTAACAAGAGGATATGTGCAATTGTAAATGAATCTATGGCCAGCATTGACTTAAAAAACAAAAATGGAGAAAGTAAACGCAAACGCATTAAGATGCTAAAAGCATGCTGTAGTGCAGCCGTAGCTACCACACTGATCAATACAATAAATTTGAGTTTTTGAGTGCATAACATTTTTAATCTTTTAATTACTCATGGCAGCACATTAAATAAATAAATGTTTTCCGCTGCTGCGATTGGCACAACTTATGAAGATAATAATAAGATTAAAATATTTTATTGGATATTCCATTTCCTTTAATCCTAACACGGCATTTGCATGGTACAATAGGAGCCTGGCTGTTTGGACTGCTATTTTAGACAAACTGTACCCCATCAGACGCCACTGAGGAGGGAGTGTCAGGGAGGGAATATGGTGATGAGCCAGGCGATTTGAACATGTGATGATGTTCATTAATTGCCTGGCAGCACCAGATACTTAATAAGCACCACCATGTGTTCAATAAACACCGCCAGACAATTAATAAACGCCTCTAATACAAAAGCAGGCAAATTATGCTGTATTTAACCTTCCATACTGTTGCTTAGGTTTTTTGATGGCTGGTAAAGTTGCTCTGTTAGGCAGAGGTGTGATGCACAATCTCCTAACTGCCATTAGCTGCTTCTTTGACAGATAAATCATGTCTTTTCAGCGTCCCAAATCTTAAATCATTTCCCCCCCCCCCCAGATTGCAGGCTTTTTACTGGGATTGCAGCAATTTGGCTAAGCAAATAAAGGCACTTATTATGTGACAAAAAATAACCACCAAGCTTTTAATCACTCGCCAGGTTGCTCATTTTGCACATGAAGCTATTTCTGCTCACCAAGCCATTTCACACAGGTGCTGAATTGCATACTTTGCTTTATTTGCATTGTTAACATTTGAATGCTTGGCCTTATTCAACTCTCATTTTACATCTGTGACTTGAAGTATCCCCATCACTTCTAAATCAGGAGGTTGTGCGATGCCAGTGAATCATTTTTGAGGGCAAAATGATCCCTATTAAAAAAAAAAAAAACTTGGATATGAATGCTAATTAATTGTAGTCTGGCTTAATCCAAGAATAACAGGCTGCTGGTCCGATGATGTGTGAATGAGTGAAATGTTTGGAGCTTACCCTAGGTGGCCTGACTCTGGGGGAATGCTTGCGTGTGGTCCATCCCTGGGTATACCACTGCTCTAGGGCCAACATGCAGCTCCCTCCCAGTACCGCCTGTGCGCTGCTGTTCAGTTGGAGTCAGCCGCATTAAATATTTACTCAAGGACTGGAGGAATGCCACTTTTATTGCGGCACTGAGAAAAAATCGTGTTGTTTTAATAGCTGGAGGTGTTTCGCCAAATCTCAGCATTTGGCCTCGTTGTTTCAAAATACTGTTGAGACTCAAATTTTTTAAATGGTCATGTTATGTGCCATTTGGCAAAAGTGGCTTTAGTTTGTCCTCTTCCTCATCTTGTTGTAACATGGTCCATATGCAGCTGCCCAGTTGCCAAATTCATCCTTCTTTTAAAAAGTACTAATGAAAGATGCATTTAGTGTCATTTCCGCAGAAAATTAACAACAAAAGTGACCAATTTTACCTATTTCTGGGGAGTATTTGTCTGCTTTATGCCAGTATTTTCATTTTTTAAGCCAGGTGTTGCTGTTCTATTGCTCTTCGTTCTAACAGTGCAGTAAAAAGCACCGTTCCATAGGGGAACTGTGAGTCAGGGCCGTTTAAAACTTCACTTGCTCATTCAATTTCTTTATTCAGTATCTAATTTTATTGTCAGGCATGCCATCAAGTTTTAAACCACTTTGCACCTTTCAACAGTGTATGGGCCAAAAACAATGGGTTTTGTTGCCAAATATGGAAGAGTGCATTCCTCCTCACCTTTTTATTGGTAAAATAACTGTGTGGCAATATTTAACCAGTGCCATTTTCATCTGTTCTAGCGCTTCCTCTGTTTTCACCTGCTATCTACACGTCTGTCTATGTCAGAGGCTCTATCAGGGGACGTGCCCCTGAACCTGTCTATCTCCCAACCAAGATCTGGTCCTTTGTGGCCCCTCTCGTCCAGCTGAATAGGGGCCTCAGGTGGAAATACGCAAATACCTGAAGACCAAGTCAAGTCCCCTCCTCTGACCTCTGAAGGTCAGGCCAGCTCCCAGGCCTGCTGGGACTGGACCTTGCGCTGAGTGCCTGGGGGGATGGGGATACGCTGAGCTCGGGATCCTGACAATCGCTCGAGTGCCGAGATTTATGGCATTCCAAACACATTCCAAAACACATCAGAAAAGCAGGACTGATTCATATGCATTTCATTTCACACTTAAACCCTCCTCCTTCTAGCCCCCTCTCCTACTCCAAGAAACATGCCGTAAATCCCTGCATCGCCTTCCTCAGTGTGTACCGTCTGTTTCAGTTTTCAGTCATGCTGCACACAGTGGTGATGCTCTTGCAACCATGTGCGTCTCTTTCCTCCTCAAAAAAACTCCAAAAAAGGTCTCTTGACAGTTAAAGGGAAGCGCTCACTCAAATGATGTCTGTGGCGAGCCTCCATAAAAAAAAAAAAACTTAAACTTTCCTTTGCTTGAAATTATGGACCCAAATATCATTATTTTCTCACTGCCTATATTATGGCTGCCATTGCTTTCAATGCTCTGCTACCTGGTTTTTTGCTGCTGAGTTCTGAATTGTTTCCCGTATTAGCGCAGACTGCTAATATCTGCTAACAAGTTGTAGTTTATAGTGCTGTATGTGTGATTATTGCTGTGGCTATTTAGCCCATTCTATTGTTGCGTGGCTTAGGCAGCCTGCCCCTTGTGTGTGGCGATTGTCACTCTTCGTACGTCTCTCCTGTCTCCGTAGGAAATGTGGCACTGTTCAAGTACGGGGAAGAGTTCTTCTGCTCACTGGCAGTGCTGCTGCAGCCATGTGTGGAAGTTGAACAGAGGGACAGGTCTGCCAGCAAGCTGGGCTCTCTCCTGTTGGAGTAAGAGGAGGCAAAAGAGCACCTTCGGGTGCTTGGGAGGGGGCGCGGGAAGGAAGAGGGGCAGCTGAGAGAGGGGGGCCACGAAGCCCAAGTGAGCCCTCAGCGCCTGCGCTTGCCGCACCATTAGAGCCGAAGCAGCGCACACTCGGGAAAGGCCCGGCAGCCATCCCCTGATCCACTGCCTCCGGGATCGGCTAGTCACCGCAGGCCTGGGTCACCCAGAGGTCAGCGAATCAGTGGCTGGGAAAGGACCCTTTGTGGAGCAAAAGCAGGAGGAACCCTCCCAGGCCTGAGTGGCAAATTTAGCAGCTGACGTTATCAGTCAGAAGAGGGACAGGAGTCTCGCTGTGGGAGAAAGTGCCGTATCCTCCGTCTGATGCTTTGAGAACTAGGACACAGAACCCAGCTCAGTGCCGGGTGAGACTGGGGTTAATAGCTCACAGACAGATCTCTCTCCTGGCATGGGGCAGGCTGGGCACTCTTGAGGAAATGAAAAGCACTTAGAGGCCTTGTTTTCTGGTGTCAGGCAAAGTCCACATCTATTTTTATCAGCTTTCACCGTAGCTGCGCTGCGTTCACGGCCTTCCAGCGCGGAATGGGCGGCACCTGCCCATATTTTTTTACGGCCTTCACCTCCCCAGCTGGGGCAGCTGAATTAAAGATGCAGGTACCACGTTTTTATAGCCGAGCAGTGGCACTCCGCTTCGTCTGCAGGGCCCTCAGGCGTTCCACATTAATGATTTAAACATTTTGCGTGTATGCAGTAAGCTTATTACCTTCCCAGTGGTGCAGACGGACCAAACGCTTATGACATTTTGTGTTTTTACTGAAAAACTATCATTATTTATACACAAAGGCATCTGCTCACGCACGCAGATGCACGTACACACAATAAAGCATGTGCGTAGACTCACATAGGCACACAGAAAAATTCATAAATGCTCATATAAAAGGAAGCAGGGTTTGTTTTTACGATTAATTAATATGGAAGCGTTTTTATGTATTTTTTTCAATCTATGGAAATAATAGCATTTTTTGGTGTAATGATTAGTTCATTCTAGAACTCTGCTCTAACAAAGTTGGGACGCTGTGTAAAATGTAAACAAAAATAGACTGCAATGATTTTTTCAATTGAAAACAGTACAAAGTAGGGTTGCAAATTTCATACATTTTCCTTAAGTGATGGTTTAACGCGTCATTAATCAATAATCAATTAATAATAAATTAATTAGATACAACCCCAATTCCGAAATAGTTGGGACAAAGTGTAAATTGTGAATAAAATAAAAACGCAGTGACTTTCAAATCACACCAGCCAGTATTTTATTCATAATAGAACAGAGATAACATTGGAAATGTTAGAACTGAGAAATCTTACAATTTTATCCGCAAAATGAGCTCATTTCAAATTTGATGGCTGCTACAGGTCTCAAAAAAGTTGGGACAGGGGCCTGTTTACCATGTTTTAGTATCCCCTCTTCTTTTTAACAGAGTGGAGGCATCTGGGCATTAAGTGTCATTGCATGGATTAAAGAGCTTAGGACATGCACTGAGCAAGTTTTTGAATATAAAGGGGTACAATTAAAAGAATTCCCATCGTCTGCTTAAAAAAAAATGTAGAAAATGATTTTTAACAAAAATCGCAATTTTTTGTTACTTGCCCCGCCCCCCTCATTAACAAACATTCTGAGCAACACAGAAAAGCGATTCTGGCACTCCCCTGTGTGGTCACGTCATAAGTAGCACACGGTGGGCGATTGTGTGTCCAACAACATTGGCATCCGAGTCAGATTCTGATAGTTCCTCAGAATTTTCAATTGAATCTGTCCATTTTGATGAAGAAGAGTACTTTTTTATGGAAGATGAGGAAACTCAACATAAAGCTGCTTTCACACCGGACGCGAAATGAATTTTTTTGCACGACAGATGACATTCAAAGTCAATGCAAAGACGCAAATAGGTTTCGCATGTATTCGCGTCTTTGCATTGACTTTGAATGTAATCTGTTGTGCGAAAAAATTCGTTTTGCGTCCGGTGTGAAAGCAGCTTAACACGGGATTCAGAACCATAAAACCATACAGATTCCAGCCTGAGTACTCGAGCAATGAAGACAGCTAATTGTCAGTGTCTCCGCCTGTCCCGAACTGTACAACGCTTACCAGCGAAGTAGCGGAATGATTATTATTCCAGTTCTAAAATTGTTTTTGTGCAGTGCGTGTTGGATAACCAGCCTACTCACTTTTCAACCTTAAGTGAGTTCAATAGACCTGACGTTTGGTTACCTTACCTAACAAGCCCATAATATATTAGGCTAAGTGGTGGTTGAACTCACGCCTGATCAAGCAAGTTGTGAAATGATAATGTTCGCGGCTCTACTCATTTCTGTGCACTGTTTCATGAGCTCTCAAAACAATGCGTGTAAGCCGTACGTACCTCGCAGTTTGCTGTTATTAGCTAGTTAGCGAGCGAACACGTAGTGCGCAGAAATATAGAGCCGTGAATGATATCACAACATGTGTAAACCAGATCTTGCAGCTTGCTATTATTAGGTAGTACGCTAGCAAGCACACAGTGCTCAGAAATAAATAGAGCGCCGTGAATAGTATCATTTCACTACTTAGCTGGCTAGATCACACTGAACAGCGAGTTGGCTGGCTATTGAACAGGCAGTGCAGAGAAACGATTTGGGTTCCGTAAATAATAATAATAACAATATGTAAAAACATGAATACTCGCCAAATGTTGGCCGCATATCGTAGGTTTCAGTGACCCGGGCTTGCCTGAGCCAGCAAAGTCGGCACTAGTATGTTGCACTTGTTTTGTCCATATTCTCGATATCTCTGCATCTTTTGGCCACAGAAACATTCCATGACCATATGCATGCGTTGCACTGCATCCCCACACTACACATTGTTTTCCGTTCACTCTCGGTGATTTTTGTTGGTCCATTCTTTGAGATATTCTCCGTCCAGACCAGAGTCGTAAACTATGGCTAACCACCTAGACACAATCCGTGTACAACTTATGACATCACATGGCTGAGCTGGCCCAGCGCAAATGTTCTTGATTGAGGCAAAGGGGGCGTTCCCTGAAGTGGATAATTTAGCAGATAAAATGCGGTTTTTTAAACATTGCATAAAGTACGCGATATTAAAACCATCACTAATTGTTCAAGATAGGTACTTTGTAGCATTTTATCACATAAAAAAACAGAGCTGAATTTCATGTCCTAAGCTCTTTAAGTGTCATTGCATGATAGACCATGCAAAATCTGCAAAAAGTGATAACCTGTGAGTCAATGGATTTTCTTCAAATTCCTACCGTAGACTGGTCCTGGGTTAGAATGAGGGCAGGTAAAACCTTTCGGTGAATAATTATTCTGTTCAGGGGTAAGGGGCAATTAACCCTTCCAATGCATTTCCAATGCAAAATTTTTATGAAATTGACAAACTTTGCCAATTATTGG
The DNA here is from genome assembly GCA_029692085.1 of Gymnothorax javanicus. Classification (NCBI taxonomy): domain Eukaryota; kingdom Metazoa; phylum Chordata; class Actinopteri; order Anguilliformes; family Muraenidae; genus Gymnothorax; species Gymnothorax javanicus. The sequence goes on along the minus strand of CM056194.1, from coordinate 28,777,689 downwards.
CACAATAGTTGACAATCAAGACAGACTTTGCTTATAAATAAACTGTAGCAGACATCCTAGGCTTTCTATAAAAAATATAAAATGTTGCATACTGCAGGGATTTATGGGTATATTAATCCCTTAAAAAAGGTTAACCCCTCAAAATCATAAAATAATGCCACATTTACATGCCAATATCCCAATTGGGCGATGGTTTTCCCAGAGGAGCAAATCCAAGTGTCATTTGATCATTCAAAAAAAAAAAAAAAATTCTGGGCGCTCATTTAGGTTTTGATATGGAGCACTTTGATTGACCCCATGTCCTTATACTTGTCTACAAGCCATAATACCATGTTTTGTGGCTGGATATGACTGTAGATTACTTAAAAATGCCTGCTAGCCCATAAGGAGGCAAGTTGAGGTCATCCCCTATCTAAACAGCCCCACCATCCCTTCACACCTGCTTCTCAACTGGCTCCACGGCAGCAGCAGTGTTGGACTGCCCCTCCCATTGGGTTACAGGACTCCCAGATTTTTCATCCCCTAATGATAAAAAAAGTGCCACCATTGCTGACAGACGGATGGATGAACGGACGAGGGACAGGGTTACGGTTAGAGATAGGGATAGAGATAGTGCTATAATGCAGGAAGAGGGCAAAGTATTATTGGGGATGAACCATCCAGGGATGAAGAGTCCAGGGACGAAAAGTTTATGGGGACGAAAAGTCCACGGGAACGAAGAGTCCAGGGACAAAAATTCCTAGGGGATGCAAAGTCCAGGGACAAAAAGACTGGGGAAGAAAAATTGAGGGACGAAAACAAGTCTGGGGAAGAAGAGTCCTAGAGCCCTGTTATTGACACTTGACACACATTCCGAACAGATAGTTTCAAAATGGCAGCGGGGAGTGATGAATCCTAGGTCACTATGCGATAAAATGCGGGTTTTTCAATGTCTCTCCTGCCATTGCATGTGGTGTAATGTATTGCTTTGAGAAAGTGTGACAAGTCCATTCAAAGCCATCGTTCAGGGCTGAAAGTTCCTCTTAGAGGAGAACATGGAGAGAAGGGCTCACGACTGCCACTGGAGAAGGAGTGTGACGACATTGCACTGTGTGCTGGGCTATTCCATGCTGTTGACAAAGACATCACTATCTGTCCAGCACATAGATACAAGCTTGGCCATGACTGGAAGCCGTCGCGGAAGTGCCAGCACCCCTTCCACCATTCAAGTCATCGGCCGCGTTAATGCATTGATGCAGCCACATTGTTATCCCATAGGCACAAAGTAGCCTGATCAACCACTAGGTCTATGAGAAGAGTAAAGAGTGGAAGGAAGGAAAACCCTGGGGCGGTGGCTAAGAAAATCAAAGCCCGTTTTGTGAAAGAGGACTGGCTAACTACTAAGCAGGCTTCAAGCTACTTCTCCCATCTCTGTCCAACAGAAGTGTGGCCACTTGACCAAGGATAATACTGATACTCCTTTAGATAACCAGCACCTGTTAGCCTCCTCCGTGACAGCAAGATCCTGACTGCGGGCAAAGGTCATCGAACAGGTGGATCTGTGAACTCTTAGTAATTCTGGAAGAGTTCACATGGATTCTGTATCATGTATCATATTGGCTGACAACGTGGATACCTCAGTTGTCTAGTAAAGCTTTGTTCATTCTTGATGTGATTTTCTATGGTACCATTATCATGATTATTGGCTGAATTTGGGAATACTAGCATCATCATTTTTTGTGGAATTACAGAACCTGTCAGGCCCAACACTGCTTTATATATTTGATCCTAAATATTTTGAAATGCAGATGAATTTCAACAGATTGTCTTGTCTTTTTGTTCTTTTCTTCCTAATGCTGGCTTCTCTGGCGGTCTGGTAGTTGCTGTCATTCACGGCCAGTCATTCTTGAACTGCTGGGTAATAGTGGCACCACTCCTGCTAACATGGTTAAGTCCAAGACTGCCTCATTACTGGACTCTCTAGACTCTATTTTGACAAGACCTAAAGTTTGAAACAAGCAGAAACAAAGTGTTCAGGTCTATATTGGGTTGTTGCCAATCTGTTCATAGAGAAAGTAATTAGTCAAAGACAGTCTGTGCCATATGAAAGATTTACGGAATATTGGATTGTGCATGGAAAAATGCCTGACACGCCCCTTTCCCAGGGAAACGGACATATTTATGGTAGAATACCCTTAGTTTTCATGTGTTGGCATAATAATTGAATGAATAAGGCCAGGGCAGACAAAATGACATTGGTAGTGTTACTTGTTTAGTGTACAGGTTTGTAGTTCCAGATACAGCATATAGGTGGCAGCACTGCAAAACGATGAAATATTCTCCTCATTTCTGGTGCTACTACGAAGTACGGAGTTGAGCACCCAGATTTTTTATTTCTGATTATGAAAGAGCAAGTAATTAGCCACCATTTCCACCATGATTTGTAGTTTCTACCCCTGTGGCAGATGACTTATAAGCTGTCGAATAGGCCTACACACAATTCCAAATTTTGGAGTGGGGGAAATATGTTGACGCATAACTGGCACATTTGGAAATATTTTTTGATCATGCTCGTCAGTTTGGTAGGCCATCCTATGGGCAACATTCACACAAAGGGGCAATGTTGAAAGTTTAGCCGTTTTATGTTGAGGATGACCCAAATTAACCCCTTGAAAATCCTTCAAAAATAGTCCAAAATTCATTTTTTGGTGATTACTCCAACAAAACCAAATGGATGACGCTCATATTGTTGGTTCATTTATAACTTGGCAAGGTGCATGAGTATGAAATATTGGCAAAATCGGCTGACCCCGGGTTATCACCCTTTGCATGGTCTATCCATGCAGTGACACTTAAGGAGACAAGTTTCTTGAGTTGAGCCATTGGACTTTGATCCCACTCTTGTTTAATACAGGCTTCCAGCTGCTGGAGAGTTTTGGGTCCCCTTTGATGGAATTTTCGTTTGATTATGCGCCAAATGTTCTCAATCCGTGAAAGATCAGGACTGCAGGCAGGCTAGTTCAGCACACGGACTCTTTTACTACGAAGCCATGCTGTTGTAATAGCTGCAGTATGTGGTTTTGCAATGTCCTGCTGAAATGCACAAGGCCTTTCCTGGAAAAGATGTCATCTGGAGGGGAGCATATGTTGCTCTAAAACCTTTATATACCTTTCAGCATTCATGGTGCATATGCACTAGTGCATCCCCGTACCATCAGAGATGCTGGCTTTTGAACTGAACGCTGATAACAGGAGGGGTGGTCTTTCTCCTCTTTAGCCCGGAAGACATGACGCCCATGATTTCCAGCAAGAATGTCAAATTTGGACTTGTCTGACCACAAGACACTTTGCCACTTTGCTACAGTCCATTTTAAATGAGCCTTGGCCCACAGAACAGGGCTTCGCTTCTGGATCATGCTCAACAATGCCTTTTTGCTTGATAGAGTTTTAGGTGGCATCTGTGGATGGCACGGCAGGCTGTGTTTACAGACAGTGGTTTCTTGAAGTATTCCTGGGCCCATTTAGTAATGTCAATGACAGAATCATGCCGGTGAGTGATGCAGTGGCGTCTGAGGGCCCGAAGATCAAGGGCATCCAGTAAAGGTCTTCGGCCTTGTCCCTTACGCACAGAGATTTTTCCAGTTTCTCTGAATCTTTTGATGATGTTATGCACTGTCGATGATGAGACCTTCAAACCCTTTGCAATTTGACATTGAGAAACATTGTTTTTAAAGTATACCACAATTTTTTTACGCGAGCCTTCACAGGTTGGAGAGCCTCTGGCCATCTTTACTTCTGAGAGACTCAGCCTCTCTAAGACATCCCATGTATAGCCAATCATGTTACACACCTGATGCCAGTTAGCTTCATTACTTGCTAAATGTTCTTTCAGCTGATTCTCTTATATTTTAATAGCTTTTTCAGCCCTTTTTTTTTTGCCTGTGTCCCAACTTTTTTGAGACCCGTTGCAGCCAGAAAATATAAAATAGGCTCATTTAGTGGATAAAAATGTAAAATGTCTCAGTTTCAACATTAGAAATGTTATCTATGTTCTATTGTAAATAACATATTGGTTCATGTGATCTGAAAGTCATTGCATTTTGATTTTATTCACAATTTACACTTCGTCCCAACTATTTCGGTATTGGGGTTGTACAAAATGCTTGTCTTTTCCTCAGTTTAATTTTTATTTAGCGAAACAATTCTAGCAGCACATTAGTTGCGTGAAATGATACTTCATGAAGCACAAACAATTTAAACAAAGAGAGTGGTGTAATTATAAAGCAATCACAGCTGCTCTCGTCCGCTAGTCCTTGCTCACCAAATGATGCCACCACTTAAAATGACGTCAGATGGGGTGAAATTACTGCCATTTCAAACAAATGTTAGCTAGCTAGTTTAAACCTTTTACATGGCGTGTTCAATGCTTGATCATAGTTTAAGATGTTTGCCACTTTTGGTGTATAGCGGAAACAAAACACAGAATTACCATCCACATTTGCAATCTCACATTGAACCGCAACGTTGACGTTTGACCATTATCAGCACGTCTTGTCACATTTCATGCTAAATGAATACCTAGCTACCCTATCAAGGATGTCCAGATCTTCTCCTTTGAACTGGATGTTTAGGAAATTGATAAGAATTGCAAGTATGATTTTCCGATTGATCATTACCCTCCGGAATAAAAGAAATGATCAATTCATGACTTAAACTACAGTGAAACTGCAGAGAAGCTACCCTGTTGTCACCATTTGAAAAGGTTGTTTAGATCCAGAGAAACTGCTACCATAGAAACATGACGTCAGGTTTCGGTACTCTATATGCATAACTCAGACTTATCACTGTTTAGTTGAAGTACACCCTCTTGTAGTATAAAGTTAACATATGTGAGAACTGGAGAAATGGTAGGCAACACAAAACATACAATGCTGGTTAACACATATGTAATCAGTTCAATTCTTAACAGCAATTAATCGATTAATGATTAATTATCATTAATTTTGCATTATCATTTTATTGTTTTTTGAAAAATAGCTCCTCATTTTGAATTTAATTCCCGCAACACGTTTAAAAAAAAAGTTGGGGCAGGGGCAACAAATGACTGCAAAAGTTCTATGATGCTAAAAATATACAACTGATTGAACATCTCACAGGGTAATTGGCTTAATTGACAACAGTTTAGCAACATGATTGTGAAGTAAAAACTCATCAGAGGTTAAGATGGTTAGGGCTTTGCCACTCTGAAAAACTGCATGGGCAAATAGTTCAACAATTGAACCCTTAACATTTTTTGTCACCCTATCTCTCGAGAAGTTAATAATTCATTATTAAGTTGGCAAATGACCTTCAAAAGGGCTCACAGGTACCTATGAACTCTTTTGAAGGTCACTACTAACTAATTTGGCAACTGAAAATTGACAAAATTGTTGACATTTTGAAGGGCAAAATCTGAAATTTTACCTCATATATTTTGCATCTTGTGTGACTATAGCAGTGATTAGCACATCAAGGGTTAAGAATGATGATTCTTATCATAAAATTGTTGTAAGGCCGCACCTCCATCTGTCCAGCTCACTGGTCTACTAAATCCCGTGCGCATTTCTGTCATCATCTACACCTGTTTCTTGTTTTCTCTGAGTGAAAGCAGTGTGCATTTACGACTGAGCTTTTCTCAGTCTCTTTGTGAAGTCTGTGTAACCTCATGCCTGTTTCACATAGTACGTCTTGTATAGGCTATTTCTCCGAATTCACGTACAACTTCTAAAACCTAGAATCCGGCTGTTTATTCTTTTACACAGCATGTTTAATTTAAAGGAACCACGTTTCCTATTTTATTTCCTATTCGTAATACTATGTTGCTGTAGCATAGCCCAGTCTCTGTATTACTCATAGTGTGAACTTTTGGGAACCTGTGTTCCTGTTTATTTTTCCTTTTTACATTTATGCCTTCTGCGGTACAGAAGGTAATAAAACATAACCAAATTCATCCTTGCACTTGAGTCCAGTCCTCGGATTCCTGTCCTCTGTGACTCGACACAGCTCTACGGACAAACATTACAATTGTAAAGAATTTGGGTGTTTCATCCTCTGTGGTACATAAAATCATTTTACCTGATTGGGCCACGTAGGCCTACCAGCCTGCATTTAAGATGTGCTCTCTGATGTATTCTGTTTGATGTCTTGCGTTACTGAGACACCCTCAGGCTAACTTTGCACTTTTCTGCTAGCACCTGGCCCTAAGCCTCCCATCTGGAATGATTCTGCGAAATTACAGTCCATGAGCAACATGAGGCCTGGGGAGAGTGAAATGTGATAATAAGATAGCCAGGATGTGTGGTCAGTACCAATTGTCAGTGGAAAATACTGTTGATTATACAACTAGACTATATTTCAACAATATTTACACAGTGAGCTTACACACTATTTATAGACATTTTATTTGAGTATTGCCCGTGTTCATTCCAGCAATAGTTCACTTCATATGTGTTCATCAGCCCAAGACAAAGTGTGCTAAGCCGTCACATCATGGTTAGTAATGTTTTGCTCTCTGGATTAACTGGTATAGCAAAATATTAGTGTTCTAGCCAAGAACTTTCCACAGGGTGGTGCCATATGTGTTTGATTGTTGTGGATACTTGTTCCTGTGGGTGCCAAATGCATGAAACCCCAGTAGGCAGGTCCAGGGGCATGCCCCCCAGAAAAGGTTTGGAAAATTGAAGTGATTAGGTGCATTTTGGTGAAATTTTGTGATGCATTTTTACCAATCATATCACTTCCTCAAATATAATTTTTTTTGTGACTGCACTCAAAAAATAATTTGTTGGATTTACTTCATACAGTTATGACAACAATTTCCACGAAACTGAGTTGTGTTAGAAATAATTTAACAATATTATTAATATGGCAATAACTAACTTATGTTCAACCAGCAAGACTGTATGAAATAATTTCAACATTATCTGGTCAACTTAGACTTAATTAATAGGTCAGTGTTCAGCTTACTAAAGTGACAAACATAAATTCAACATAATGATGTTTCTTTTGCATTAATTTAATGTGTTTATTAACACCAACATAAAGATATTTCATTACACTGACTTAACACACTTATGTAAATACAAATTAACTGTTAGACCTCTACTACTCAACTGTATTTAGTTAGACCAACTAAACCACACCTTGTAGTTCCAACATAACTGACTTAAACAAGTGTGGCAACTACTACTGGATTTTGTGTCACTTAATTGGTTTTCATCGTTACAATGATAGTAGCTTAAAGTAGACTTACTAAACCTGATTATGTCAACAAGTTCCACACAATGTAGATAAGTAAATTCAAATCAAAATACTTTGGATCTGTGAAAAATCACATTTATTACAAATAAAACATAACATTCATTGCTTACAAACCTGGTCAGCTGGAGACCTATTGCCAACAAATACAAATTAAAAGACCAAATCAACAACAATGGGACTTTATGTACTAAATTCAAATTTGACACTTTAGTCTTTTCATTAGATTTGTCAATATTAGAATGGGGCTGCAACAATTGATCAATTCTTAAATTAATCAACACTATTCTAATAGTCGATTAATCAGTTTAAGCAATTTTCTTGAATATTTTCTGGTTGTTTTACTCCTGTCTAACAGTAAACTGAATATTGTTGGGTTGAGGGCAAAATAAGACATTTGAGGATGTCACCTCAGGCTTTGGTAAACAGTGATCAACATTTTCACCATTTTAAAACAACTATAAATCAATTCATAAAGAATAATAGACTATGAAAATAATCGTTAGTTGCAGCCCTGCTTTAGAATACAGAAAATCACTAGCCTCCACTCTATACAACTATGAGCAGAACTGTCACAAATATTTAAAACCTAAAACCTTGAATTTGTTGGACATTGTAGAATGGTTATTGGCACAAATACAATTAACATGTTCAAATAACTCCTGCCTCTATCTTAGAAACCATTTGTCAACATTTCTAGTTCCCATTTCATGTCCAAATTTCTAAATCAAAATGTTCAAATTAAAATATTTCATCTCATACCATCTTATTTGTTTACAGCTAAATATTACACTATTCCCAATTAACACAAAGTCTCTCTTACAGAACCTGAGAAGCTTTCCAAAAGGAGGCAGAATGAAAATGGCTGAATATTTACATAAACATTTTTCTTCAATTACAGAAAACTGTAAAATGAAATCTTTGATAACTAACAACCCTGAAATTGCTGTAGTTCTATGCAGCGTAGAAATACTGCAATATGAAAGCAAATTTCCTTTTTTTTCTCCCCGGCATCAGCAGTGTACATTTTGTGAACATTTTGAAAGTCTCTTAATTATGTGAAAACAAAACAATTCCTCTCCTAATTATAACAGTTCAATATGCAGATCCAAGACAGTTTTCTGCCAGATCATTTGAGATGAAACCTCTCCTTCAAGTTTGCCTCTGTGCTGCCTCAGACCACATTAAGGTCTTTAATGTTCTCCACTCCACATGCAATGTCTAAGATGTTCCTTCAAATAGTTTGTTTTTTAGCACTTGGGCCTTTGTTGAGAGGTTGGTGCCATCCAGTTCCATTACAAGTTTTTGCAGAACCTCAAATGTGTACTTCAGGTTTGCTGGGTAGCTCAAGTCCAGTGAGTACATGAGGCCAAATAACATGGCAAGTGCATTTGCAACGTTACCAAGGTATATTCCAACATCTTCCAGGTCGTCTGTGGGTTCCGCACCCTCTTTGCTAATGGTGAAGATTCCCAGGACCATCTGCTCAATAGTCTCTTGGTTGTCCTCAACATCCTCAAAAACAGAACAAATAAACCTTCAGTTACATCTTAGACACCAGAAAAAAAATCTTTCCTAAGTGACATTTATCCAACCATATCATTTCCATCATTCCAGACTACATTTAGCATAGTTTTTCTAATTTTGCTGTTGGTTTAGGGATGTTAACCATTAATCGGTGAACCGCCAAGATTGTTTACCAGTTGAATCATGAAATTGACAACTCCATTCTTTTTTCACAGTGCAGCCAAACACCAGGCTAAAAAATACAGTACAGACCTACAGATGTGGAATATTATTCTGTTAAAATTCACTTGTGATATGAAGGAAAAACAAGGGAGCAAAGGCCAGATACAGATGCATTTGGAATAATTTGTGCGTTCAATTTAAATTTTCCCAAATTTTTGCATTATTACAGCACAATAGTCAGGACTGCACTGAATCCTGCACTCTCCAGCAGGCTGATCGTGCTGCTGGAGCAGAGGGACTGTCAGAGTACTCTGCTTCTTCCCCATGCGCAGTGGCGGGAAGATTTAAATTGAACAAACAGTTCCAAATGTGCTCTTCATTGTTGAAAAGTAGCCATAAAAGTAAGCCTTTATTAAAGAAGTCTGTATGTATTCTACCTCTTGTTCTCTCCCTCTTTTTCCCTTCATATCATAACAGTGAATTTTAATACAATATTCATCTACATGTGTAGCCTGGTGTTTGGCTGCACTGTGAAGAAAAAGAGTGGAGTTCACAGTTTCAGGATTTAACCTGCTTTGCTGTGCTCCAGCTGAACGGACAGAGCAAACTAGATGCATTTTTTAACTGGTAAATTGAAAAAAAAAAGTTACTTTTGAAAAACTGCATTGCACAATCCATGACTTAAACCTTTGAACTGTTCTCCACACACTGCTATTAAAGTTAGTGAGAAGGGATTTTTTCCCATGGAACCATGGCCATCATGGCTGAGGGAAGCAGGGCTGTGTCAAAGAATATGTCCAGCAATTTTCTCTATTACTTTTCTTGTCACCAAATCTCATGTTTGGATCTAAACAATAATGAACTGATCTATTAAAAAGTAATTGCATGTATGTGTGTGGGTGTGGGTATACCCTAAGTCTGTTATTGTTCTTCTGTGGTATAGTTTGTTTAAAGACAGCTATAGTTTGTTTAAAGACAAAGCTTACAAAAAAAAAAAAAGTAAAATATTTAGTTGGATCACATTTTTTTGTTTCTGGAGAATGAAACATTATGTACAAAATGTCATAATTTTTGCAGTGGCCAAAATATTTACAAGGTACTCTCTTATGAGATTTTAAGGGTCTTACTTGTTTTTGTCATTCATGGTTTTCTTTGTTAAACAATTAACTTGTGTTCTTTCAACATCTTTTCCACCATCAAGTATGCAGGCTTCATCAGTCTTGTTTCAATGGCACCATTCTACAGCAGAGAACGAGGGAAATGTATAGGAGGGCTTATATTATTATTGTACAGCAAATAACACTAGAGATGCATCACTCTTCAAGCAAACTGTTCAGACACCGATTTTTCATATTCAACTTCAATTTTAAGTTCACAGGCAGTGTTTCAGTACGTTTTTTGGCATGGTCGAACGTGCTTTTATTTGAGGTACGTGAATCAGAGAAATTAAAAATTTTGTTTCACAAGACCACAATTCTGCACAAGGTGCAGATTGTTAGATTTCATGTGAATGCAGCCACTTCATCCTGTCCACTGTGTGCATCTTAGCACCGCTCTCAGTGGAAAACAGACAGATCTGCAGCTCAGCTAGTTACATCTAAGACACATACAGAGCGGAGAGACTGAGAAAGCAGTGTAACCTGGGTGCTATGTTGTCATAGAGGGCTGAACTCACTTCCTGTGCGCTGCCCAAAGGCTGACTCTCAGAAACATTCAGAAAACAGCAAAATAGTGAGAAACTAAGAAAATCGAGGCAGAGGACGGTCTTTGCAGAGACAAACACTGTTACACATTGACAGTGGGTCGGGAGTGATGATTGAGAGATTGTTTTATAAACTGCGGCAACTTCAGTCGGTGTGCCTTTAAGAAGCTGTGTAAACAGGTGTTTGAATAAAAAATATCCTCCCATTAAACAGATAATGCCTTAAATATTTCTCAGTATGCAACAGAAATACAGCTACTAAAATATTCTGGATGGCCAGACAATTATTAGAAAACACACCTTGTCCAAGTCTGCAATGATATTCCTTATTTTTCCTTCCTGCGGCTCCTCCTTTCCTTCGGAAAGCTGTCATTAGCCGGGAGGAGTGATGATCCAGCTGCTGCATGAACTTAGATCTCAGTGGGACAGTGGTGATGCGAGTAAACTCTGCTTCAACCTTCAAACATTTAACAATGACAGTATAAAATTAATTAATGAACCAATGACATGTTATTATCTAATTCTAAACCACAGACCTGCAAACTCATATGAGTTTAAAAAGGTGACATGTTTGTAAACTAATCCCCTGTAGAAGGGTCTGAGGGTGTCCTCCCCCTGAAGAAAAATTTTGTGATTTTAATACGTAAACAAAGCATTCTGGTGCACTCTGAAAGTAACAACAAAATTGACATCAGGCAAACCTACATCTGCTGTTTGTGTTTGCTGCAGACATTCATATTTTTACATTCACCTTAGCAATTAAATATAAGGACTATGTAGGGTACTACAGTAGTAGTTACTGAGTACTTTTACTTTTGTACTTATGTAAGACATTAAATGCAGGATTTTCACTTGTAATTTGGGACCATATTCTTAGAATTTTATCGATAGGTACTTCTTCATTAATAAATGATTGCTTTTTTAGAAAATCTATTACAAAGTTTTAATACATATTTATATTTCAAATAAATGTTTCTAGAGCAGCAACAGTAATATTATAACAGCAAAGTAGTTGTTTGAAACCAATAACATCTCACTGGAAACAAATCTAAATTTGTATGTGACAAATAAATAAAATCATATTAAGGGGATGGTTGCTGTATGTTAAGATTATAAAGCATGAAGTACACAGTACATTGTTGGCAGGTATGAGAGCAATGCAGCATTACCCTGTCCAGAATGAGAACACCCTTCATGAACAATTAGTTTTCCCACAGCAGTAATTTTCACACAGGTAGTATGATTCTCTTGCCCTGTTCCAATGACCACCACATTTAATATAGTTTAACATAGTTTAAGTAACTAGACAAATTTGCCACAATGTTTTTTTTTTTTTTTCTGGAGAATTGCATAACACAAACAAAGACAGTTCAACTTGCATCATTACAATATTCACTTTTGGGTGAACATTCCTTTTTATGTTATCCCTTCCTTCCCTTAATAAAAAAAAAAAAAAAAAAAAAAAACACTGAAATTAGTAATCAACACAGCATATGACTGACCTCACGCTCTGAAAAGAGAGCTGGCCACCTTCTTTTGAACTCAGCAATGAAAGGCTTGTCTTCAACCACCTTATGCCGCCTGTAAGCAAATGTCCTTTCCATTTTCTCCTTAATCACCTGTTGGTTGTTGCTTTTTGTCACCTCAGTCAGTAGTGACAGCCTCTCCTCCTCTAGGCTCTCTTTGGATTGTCCTGTTGGGTAGTTCGGACAGTAGTTCACCTCTGCTCTTCGAGGTTTCTTCACTTGATTTGGAGATGTGCGTGGATCACCTTGTTTACGCTTGAGGGAATTAACATTTAACTCTACACACCCAATGTTGCGCAGCTTTGTGCGATATTTTGCCATTTTATTTTTCAAACTGATCTTCCACCCATAGAAGCCAGTAACTGAACCTCTCTCCCTTAAACATGGGTGTTTCTTCACTAGTGCTTCAGCTACTGCATCAAATTCAGCACTTGAGGGATAAGCTTTATATTTGATTATCTGCAATACCAAACATTCAAGAATATCAGACTTCATTCTTGGACTAGGACTGAAGAGGGTACCATTACTATGAAAGTCACTATTTGCATGCTGGAGTTGGATCTCCACATCATAGACAAACTCTGGCACAGGAAAGATGTCTGGCCATGGATCACATCTGAGGGATGACGACGGTGATGACTCCGAAGATGACAGAATGTCAGTGTCCACAGATGAAATGGAAGCGATCTCATCCATGCTGGGTTGAGAAGAGAGGCTACTTGCAGATGGAGTGTTTGGGAGGTAAATCACTTTGATTGTAGCTTTGTTTTGAATGTCTGAGGTGGATGTCAGGTTTATGAACTCATCAAAATCAATGTCCTTGTACTGTAGTCTAAAGTCTCCTGACATCTCACATTGTCTCTGTATCTCACTTTTTAGTTCCTCAACAGAGCCTGGTATTCCCAAAGGCAGGGTCAATTTTTTTGAGTCATTTTCTCCTAGGATGATGCTAAGCACTGCTGAAGACCTTTGTTAACAGACTGCTGTTAACCTTTGAGATCAATTTTGAATCTTCATGATGTTAACTACTTCTAATTATTAAATGAAAAGACGGAAATTGTACTTACCACTACTGAAGAGCCACAAATAAGTGGACTGTCCAGCCCGCAACCTCCAAAATGGTCCTCTACAGAGAGAAGTCCTGTAATGTAACATTCACCAAACTCGTGGTTAAAAAGTAGTTGCAACTATACAATATATAGAACAAGCACAAATTTAGTGTTGCAGTTGTGATTACATTAAAACTATCCATCAAAAGTCGTTCATGCGCAACACTGGAGCAGACTTCTCATTCCTGACACAACAATCAGCAATAAATGACACATTTCAGAAAGCGTGCTGTGCGCAAAAGGACTGCACAGTGTATTTTGACACAAATATGCCTTATGATATCGTTACCCTTACAACTACATTCACTATATACTGCTCACCAAGCTCTGCGCAAGAAGCACACCTGCCTGTCCGCCCTGACGGAGACACACGCTGCTCCCTCACTCTTGATCGCCCACTCACTCACTCCGCTAGCTTACCAATAGGTGTAAGCCTGGAGCTAAAACAATAATACCCCCTAAAAATATTCATACATCTCTCCAACACAGCTGCTAAGAAACCTTTCTGCCCGTATCCTGCAAGGCACAGCTACCAACACAAGTTTTTTAAGGCTGTCTCACCTCACTACCAAGAGCCCTGCCGCTTGGTGAGTCTCTACAAGCCTGACACCCCCACCCCGCACCCACACAAAAGATATCACGGGCATTTTGAAAGACTTGTATATTGCTTAAATACCACAACACGCTGAACAGAAATAATGCTGCATTCGATGAAGGCTGTTAAACTGTAATTCAAAAAAACTGAATTTTCAAATTTAACAGTTGCTATAAGCTACTAACGTTGTTAATTGGCTAGCTCGTTAGCTAGCTAAAATTAACTACCATGTGCTCAGATATTGCTAATATTTTGCAAGTCATATACAGAAACACCATCAATTTCACTTTCTAACCATATGTCTACGTTCTAACATCACAGACCGCATCAAAAAAAATACTTACTCGGATAATTAGTCAGATGTGGCACGATGCTTATCCCCACATTGGAATCTCCAAATTCCAGACGCTGGCGTCACTATGTCGTTCACGACACCTTGATGAAGCCAGCTTCTGAACATGCGCAATGTCTGGCCTATGGAAACACATCTAGGACAATCTTAATGTGTACGGTTTGGATTGTGCGATTCACTCAGCACTGTTACGTTGCATTTATTCAACTGGCTTTTTTTGGCTTTAACAAGTGTCCAGTTTAAGTTAAACCTGCTACGTTGGCCTAGATTTTAAAAGCTAACACAGACATGTTAATTAAATATTGGATAGGTGCATTTATTTCATTCAACAACTCACAAATTTCACTTTTTTGAGTGTGATAAGCAATTTTCACTCATCTTGACAGGCAAGAGATGCATGATCATGTTGCCGACTGTTAGTGCGATCGAATTCTCTTATTAGCGTGGTTGTCTTCCTAAACCCCTGTTCATGCCGCTTTACACCTTTCTTTTACCTCATGATGTTTTCCATCAGGGTTGAAGAAAATCGGTTAGGAGTAAGACGATAGGATGTGATTTTTTGACTATTCGAACGCAGCCCATGTCAAATAGGTTAGCTCTGTTGCTAACCATCAGGCTAGCTAATGCTGAGTGCGAACAGAAAGGGAAATGTAGTGTCATCTGAGGGAAAGACATGTCTTTGCCTGAAATTGTGATGAGGAGGGGGCTCAGAAATATAAAGAAACAGCTTGCAAATGAACCAAGCTATTGACTTGCAGGGAGTGGTTTTGATTAACAGTAGTTCAACTTGACAGGAGAATTTATATTGTTTTATATCTGATTGCATTGTTCTAATATCACCTGTACCACAAATTTAAGCATTATTTAACGTTATCAACTTCATTTTTCCTCTCAAATTGCCTACTGTAGTCCCATAGTTCAGTGTGTTTTTAGATTTTTTTAAAGGTCTCAAAAATGACAAGGAAAGACTCGCACACAGAAAAAAGACTTGAGTCTTGATTTGAAATATTTCTCCCAAAATTCATTCCAAGACTGTACAGACCAAAAGAACTGTGTAAAAGTGCAAAAAAGTGCAGCAGTACAAACATTTCAGTCCAAATTGGACTTTCCTTAGTGCGAAACGAAGCATGTATACTGAGCCACCGCATTTAAAAGGTTGCTCTACAGCTGATTTGTAATCTGGAGCTTAATTAGTCACACCTAAAACCAATTACCTGCAAGCCAAAATATCAAACACATCAAGGTGTATAATTTAGTATAAACCAAATAGTCATGTCAACACTGGTGTGTGTATATATATATATATATATATATATATATATATATAATATAGACCCACTAAAGTGAAAAAAAGTCACAGAAAACAAGTAATATCTAATTCTTCATTGAAACCATTGGGATGTAATGTTTTAAGATAAAAGATATATCTGCATTCACATTGGAGTAAAATTTGATCCATATTTCCACCACGCCGCAGCAGAGTATAATATTTATTGAGGACAGTTTTTAAGGCGCAGCTCAGTCCTTGTGAAGCTTTAGATTTTTTTAGCCACAGTGCTGGTTAAATAAATTGTAAAGGTTAATTTTTTTCACTTATTGTGATTGATTATATGCGTGTGTGTGTGTATTTTTTACTTTCTTTTTCTTTTTTTTTAAATGCAAATGAAAGTACACAGGACAACTAAGAATTCTTGCTGACATTTTTCCTTTTTTCCTTATTTATAACACTGTTTACTGGGCATTACCAAGGTTTGAAATCCATCACATTCTGATATGCATTACATTTTAAATGATGTGCTTTGCATTCTTAATGAATGCAAATTCATTTGATAAAATTCTCTCATTGTGCCAGTTTTACCGCTTGTGGCTGTCCTGCTAGATTGAAAGCCCAATTTAGTTGGTCACTCCTCATATTCACAGGAGTAAGTCGACACTCTAAAAATTTTGTCCACCACATTTATTTGGTCATGCTGCTATGACTTGAAAATCACAACAAAGAAAACCAGCAATGATAACTTAAACAAATTTATTCTTCACTGATTAGGTCCAAAAATTTCTACAAATAATCCACTGTGCAATCTTATAATAACACTCTAATGCCACTATGTAACTCTGATGCCAAAACAAAAACCCTCTCTCAACTGACCAAAATCACAGCATTTATATAGACTAGGAACATTCTGGAAAGATCTACAGGAGTCCTGGGTGATCCAGCCCCCTCCAGGCAAGAAGATGCCAGAAACCTCTAGAAAGCACTAGTCTATTTCATCACAAACAAGTGGTATTGCATCAGATCATGTTTTGCTACAGACATACCACCAGAGGGTGCTAAATGATGAACAAAATAAACAAATAGCTGACCAGTAAGGCAGCACAAATAGTATGTAACAAATCTCCATTTACAAATGATACACAGTGCTTTACATAAAACACTCATACATAACAATACAATAACTAACAAGCTAACTAGCCAGATACTATGCAATGTAGCAGCTAGTAATAACCAGGATAGAATTTTAAAATATATATACCTAGCTTGCGAGCTATATACCTGCACTGATTCAGTGTTCTCTACCTACAAAATACGCCTATAATAATTATTAGCTACAAAAACGTAGCTAGCAAATTAATTATGAATAATAGCTACGAACAGATCACTGTCTGATGACTTTACATTTGGCTGCAAGCAGCCGATCTCCTCAACTAACGTAGGCTCACGGCATTCCAGACACTTGACCATTTGAGGTAAGTAAATCAATTAATTAATATCTACAGGTCACAAATGAAATTTACATCTGTGTCAGCATTTTTTCCTATTTACTAAACAAGAAGCAGGTACTCCGTTAACTTAAGAGAAATCTCAGAAAGTTTTCTCCGCGCTCCTGTGGCTGCAACAATGTGGTGGATGGGGAGGATTTTGTGACTGGACGTTCCAGGGTGGGAGGAGGCTAGCATTGATAAAACACTAATTTCATGGTCCTTTTAATCACGGGAAAACAAATTAAATACAATAAAATTTGAGAAAGTCATCATAAAATATTTTAAGACTCACCTTTAACCCTCGTCCTACTGGTCACCGGTATATAGAGGACCCGCACCCATTTCCCTGCGTGCCGGTCATATATATTATTCCCCAGTAGCTATTTGCCTGTATGCCTGTCCTCAATATTATATGTTATTATTTGCTTATTTCCGTATTGCCTTGGTATTGGCCTGAGGGTTGCCATATTGTACCGCGACCCAAAGGACAATACCAAGGCAATGTGAAAATAAGCAATTTATAATATTTTTATTAATTGGTTAAGTATGTTGTGCTATCATGACAGTATTATGACTATGACTTCTGGAGTACGCGACCTCAAGACTCATTAAAGAGCTAAATGCTAGGTCCATGACTGTTCGTGCACCTGCTGAACTCAGCCAATACAGGATATATTGGCAGGCCGTTTTTACTGTATGCGAGCAAGTATGGTTAAGTATAACATACTTAACCAACTAATAAATAGTGTTATACGGGTACTGCGTCAAACAGTCTTTTAGCCCAGTGGTTCCCAACCCAGTCCTCAAGGATCCCCTGCCCTGCAGGTTTTTGCTCCAGCTCTACTCTTTCATACCTGATCCATTTAAGGGCTTTGTGCTGATTGGTTGAAAAAAATCTACATGAACAGGGTGTGCATGAAGGTGCATTGGGTCTTAATGGATAAGGTATGCAAAAGTAGAGCTGCAACAAAAACCTGCAGGACAGGGGGTCCTTGAGGACTGGGTTGGCCAATAAGCTAAGGCCTGCAGGCATGAGGAGAGGAGGATAACCCTAGTCCTGCCTTTAGGCTAATGCTTAATAAAGTTATTCAGCCTTAAGTTATAAAATTTACAAGTTTAGAAGTGCTCAATCAGATGGAACAGATTGCTGTCACCACATCAACCCACTGAGGCAGAAGTTATAGCCGGCTGCAGCCTGCTTCGACTGGTGGTGCAATGAAAATTGCTGGGGGGCAGAGACATTTTGTAGACGGGGGAATCGTGTTTTATTTTGTTGGGGGGAGAGATCGCGTTTCATTTTGTTGCTGGGGGGATTCGCATTACGCACTCCTTTTAATTGCACTAAAATATACGTTAGTAAGTCAGGAGGCGCTGGGGGTGCGGTAAAAATCTGGGGGGGCATAGCCCACCCCTGCACCCCCCTAGATCCGGCCATGAGAGTGATACCACTGATCAGGCAATAAAACAATCAATTTTGTGATTTTCTTTGTTTTCAAATCATAACTGTGTTATTGGCTATTTATCCCCTCTAATTATTCACTTAGGTTTTTTCTTAAGAAGGTTCTAAGCCAGAAAAGGCTTTTTTTAATTATGGGACAGTGTCACTCAGAAGTTCTGCATCAGTGGGTTGCAGTGCTTCACTGAAGCTACTTCACAATTACATTGAGAGAAATATCCAAACCTACAATGCCATGTTTGTATAACCAAAGCATTAACGTTACATCAAATGAAAAATATCTGTTTCTTGTACAAACCCCAATTCCAGTGAAATTGGGACGTTGTGTAAAAGGTGAATAAAAACAGAATGCAATGATTTGCAAATCTCATAAACTTACATTTTATTCACAATCTAAATGCTCTTTTTATACCCAGTCATGTTACTGACCTGTTGCCAATTAACCTAATTAGTTGTAAAATTTTTCTATTAGTACCTTTGACTTTTCCAGCCTTTTGTTCCACCTGTCCCAACTTTTTTGAGATGTTTTGCTGCCATCAAATTCAAAATAAGCTAATATTTTTCATGAAATGGCAAAATGTCTAACTTTCGACATCAGATACGATGTCTATGTTCTTTTGTGAATAAAATGTGGGTTTATAAGATTTGCAAAGTCATTGCATTCTTTTTTTATTCACGTTTTACACAACATCCCAACTTCATTGGATTTGGGGTTTGTATGTTATGTTATACACATTTGCATGTAATTAAGCAGAACATATATGAGATCGTTGGAAGCCTTAGGATCGCCACTTAAAAATAGGGTTGAAATTTCTTAGGTTTTAATACAGCAGCTGCATTTCACGGACCCATACATGAGTCCGTAGGTTTAAGGGTTTAAAACCATTAACCAGCTATTGGCAGTTGTCATCTAAATGATAATTCATTAGGTAAATGCATTTTGCAGTGCCATGGAACACAAACAAACATGCTAAGTGTTCAATCCTAGCTAGCAATGCTTGACAGATTCATCTTCGCCGCAGCCGTTATGTGATCCTTGGTTGTAGCGCACTGGTAAAAATTACAGCACTTACCCATTTAGCTAGCATTCCCTGATTAGTGGAACTGTTATAGCCAGTAGAGCAACCCCTTTTCCATACTCGTGATTCTCAGTACAATGCTTAATGGACAGCGCGTTTCACAATATATCTTCTTTGGTTCAGACTTTGGGCGATCGCCAGCTTTAAATAGGAGCTTGCAAACCTATGGTAACTGCATTTTAGTTTTGCAGTTTCAAATGTGAGTGAGTTGCCCAGAAAGCAAGTGATCCAGGTAGCTAGTAAGATTCGGAGCAAAATTAAAAACCGGTTGAAACAAAGGCTGACCCTTATTCAATATTGACTAACTATTGGCTATCTAGGCTTATACAACAAAATGTTATTCATGATAGTTCATCAATAATACAAATAACTGCAGATTACAATAAAAAGGCGAGTGTGGAGGTCGAGATCTCTTATTGACGCGCACGACAGCTTACCCCTAATGGCTGAACAGCGATCAATGAAGCTTTCACCTACCTATATACAATGTATTGCATTAGTTGTATTTTCTGTCCATAATCTTGTGCAGAAATGCACACGTTGAGCTTAAAAGACAGTGGACCTTAAGTGCTGATGGCACATTGCCTTAATTGTGCGCACCACATAATTCAAAGTCCTTCCCCGGCAGCCTGGGTTCGATTCCGGCTTGGGCCTTTTGCCGCATGTCATCCCTGCTCTTATCCCACCTTTCCTGTCTCTGTCCACCGAATACAATCCAATAAAGGAAAAATCTTAAAAAAAAAAAAAAAAAAATTAATAAAATGAAGTGCCAACTGTCAAATCAAAGTCTTATGAGGCTTTACATGCCGCTGTGTAAACAACATAACGGCTTCCTTGCATTCAAAACTTCCGAGTCGATCACAAATTGTCGCATGTTTGGTTGCAATAAACCAAAACAGTTATTTGAAAACTTATGGAAGACATCACACTGGCAAGTTGCTGATAATAAAAGCATTCCAGGGATCTTATTTTTGAGTTTGTTCAGCGCTAGAACCCTGAAGCATTATGGAATATGACAGAAGTGATCGGGGAATGGAACCCGCACCCCTCTGCTGAGCACGCCATCTGCCCCCCTTCACAGGTAAAGCTTGGCTTCACTGGCAGCTGATGCCCCCCCCTGTAAACATAGGACCACTCAGACAATGCAGAGAGCTGGCTCTCTTGACAGCTCTGATGCCTGAAAAAAGTCAGAAATGCAGTAAATGGAGAGAGAGATAGGCAGCGGCTATTTCAGCAATACTCTAATGTTTTTTCAAACCTGTTTTTTTTTTTTAATAAGAAAAGAATTTGTCCTCTTAATTCTGTGCTTGCTCTTGAATAATGCATGAAGTGGCTTTCTTTCTAGCTGTGTTGCTCTTTAGCTGAACATCTAGCTTTTGTGTTGGCCATTTCCTCCATATGCGGAGGTAACCTGATTAGCCTGTTGTTGTGCTGGTCTCCTGACAAATCTGTTTATGGGTGGAAAAAAAATGAGAAAAAAAGGTCATCCAAAGACCTGCCTGCAATCTTTAGTCAAAAGCCGTTAAATATGCAGCTTTTTGGAAAGATGAATTTCTGCAATCATACATTTCATCATGGAAGATGCTTTCCGGGAAGAAATTGCTTAATTGAAATCATGAAAACAATGGGTAATACCCATTATTTCACTGATGGTGTGTTGCACCGCTCAGCATGTTTTGAATATTGCATTTGGATAGAAGTATGACTTATTGTAATGGATGCAGTATAAACTGATTTTTTTTAAAATGCTTATCTTTACGGTCTACATTCTTATATCCTAATGCAACCCTAGTCAATTATGATTATTAAGAACTTTTCATATGATTGTAATATGGTCATTTTTTGAGTCAAGAAGCATGGTGCACATTAAGTTTTGTGTCAGACATTACAGAATATTACAGTAAGTCAAATAAACAGAAATAGGCTGATTTTGCTTTGGTCATAGTTTCACTGTGACTTCTTGATTGAACGTTCTTTCATTCGTATTTGACAGTCTTGGGGTCAAGGATTTGTCTGCCTCAAAACCTTTTCCGTCTTTCTTCTCCTTGTTGTTTCTATGGGCAGGCTTCCTGGTGACTCAGCAGGCCGAAATGGGAATTGAAGAGTCGAGGGCAGCCTGGGCACAGCAGACTCGTAGGTGGACAAGGCAGCAAGACACGATGGTGACTTCGACATTTCTCCCCGCTAAGCATGATCTGCTTTGAGATTCTGAACACTGCTGATGGCCACATATTGTTAGGATAAACACTCCACTACTTGGACCTTCCAGGTGACAACAGGGTCCAAGCCTTTTGGAGAAGCTGTTTGAACTGATCTTTCAAACTCCTCTTTCCTCGAGCAGCCTTAATCATAATTTTAGATCACAACAGTTTTCTAGACGCTGATCCTGGTTTGCAAAGTCAAATCACATTTGGAAAAGACATGATGGTAAAGCTGGTCATGTGCAGAGCAAATCCTGTTGCTGATGTTTTTAGTGAGATCATTAGTGTTGTTAACAATAGAGCACCAGCACCTTGTCTCTCCGTAGTTGAGCTCGGCCAGCACTTACATATTCTTCCATGCAGTCATCAGTCCACTCTTGCAAGGCAGCGGTAGAAGAGGCTGGGGCATCAGCTTATTCGATTATCAAGATCCGCCTTTCTGATGTCTTTGATCGGACTTTAAAGCATCGCAGGTTGAAAAGACCTCTGTCTGCTCGATACCTGGCAAGCACTCCAAGAATATACTGAGATGAACTGGCACAAATTGAAACCGCAGAAAGGTAGAGAAGAATGCCGGCGCCAGCACAAAACCACGCTCGCTGGAGGCAGTGTGGAACATTAGCAGGACAGAGTACCCATGGGTGATGGAGTCCCTCATATCATCATCCAAACCCCACACCAGCTGGGCAGTGTGTGGAGGGCAGGCAAACTTCTCGTGCACTCCCCAAAGGACAACACAAGGAGTGGAATCAAACACCTTGTGCTAATCAAAGAAGATCACTGCCATAGGTTGCAGCTGTTCCTTAGCTTTTTCGAACAGTTGACAAACACAGATGTTTATCTTGGCAGTTCCACGTCCCGGTCGAAAGCTGTACTTAAACTTTACTATAATGGATATTTGCAGCGGTCAGGAAGGCAAGTGAGGTGATTTAGAACTCAGGCAAAAATCTTTCCAGTGATGGATAACAGGAAAATGGCACTGTATCACCTTTCCTGAAAATGGTCATATGATCGCATTACACTGGTCTTTGAGGACATGCCTCAATCCCCAGATGGAAAGGAAGGGAAGATGGAGTTGGCTCTGGAGAGAGCACCCTTCATGCTGAATTAGTTCATCCAGGATTTTATCAGATCCAGCGCTCAGGTTTGACCGCATCTGTTTGGACGCAAGTCATATATTGTTGTGAGAATACAGGAAACTCATCCATGGCCTTACCCTGACTGGATTTTGGGGTAATCTTATGGAGGAAGTCCTCTGAAGCTTGAGACTGCTGAGTCAAAAAGTCCTAAAATTGTTCCTTCCATCGAGCTAGGATAGCCTCTTCATCCTCCAGGAGTTCTTGACCATCCGCATAGTGTAGGAGATGTGAAAAGAAGTAGAGTGGCACATACAGTAAATGCTGCAGACAGCTTGGAAGAAGTTTCTCATCTTGTGGTGGTAAGCATGTTCTTAGATCTTTTTAGCTTTCATGGTCCACCAGTCATTCTGAAACTAATAGATTGCTTAATAAGCAGTGGCCTCAATCTTGAAGAAGTTTGCTTCCTTTGTTTTGGATGTTGGATGGCTCTCCCGATGCCAGGTGAACTGTTCATTTTTAGTCAATGAAGTCAGGGATGACAGGGTTGTTCTTATCAAACCAGTCTTTATGGCACTGTTTCACAAAGTCTATGGTCTGACTGGCAGCACAGTTCACAACTGTCTTGATAGCACTCCAAGAGGTCTCGGGATTAGAGTTTTTGTGACTGGCGTCCTGAAATTGTTGAGACAGGGAGTAGTGGAATTGAGCCCATATGGATAGATCCTTGATTGCAGAGACATTG
The DNA here is from genome assembly GCA_029692085.1 of Gymnothorax javanicus. Lineage (NCBI taxonomy): Eukaryota > Metazoa > Chordata > Actinopteri > Anguilliformes > Muraenidae > Gymnothorax > Gymnothorax javanicus. The sequence goes on along the minus strand of CM056194.1, from coordinate 28,754,124 downwards.
AATGTCTTCTGGGGAGGATTCACATGCAATCAAGGTTTCGGCTTTGGATATATTCAGGGGGAAAGGAGGATTAGATGTTAGTCTGTCCAGCAGTCATCAGGCCCTCTGAGGGCGTTGGTGATTAGAACAATGGCATGGTCTTTTGTGTTGACGGAGTTAGTCACATGCCAATGGTGAACAAGGATGCGTCCGGGAGGTTTTTTTCCCTGGTGTGATGTCAGACGATAGTTTTTGTGACAACTAGGTTACATTCTGCATACAAACTAAGGAGCAGTAAGCTGCTCTCCTTGCAGTTGCTAACTCCTCGGCACCCAGTGATGCCATGGCAGAGTTATGGTCTTTCCCAACGGGCACAGTGACATCTCCCACAAGAAGTAATTAGTCACACACAGGTGAACAGTGGAGAGGACAATCCAAAGAGTAGCAATAAAGAATTGTGTTACATCATCATCAGAGTGCAGGGTTGGGGTGTAGGCACTGATGATGGTGGAATGTACATGTGATCCGAGAGGAGATTGTGCATTTGTGCATCTTCATGAGAAGGGTGCAGATAGCAAATCCCACTCTGAATATGAGGTTCAGCTGTAGGCTCTCCCCTCCAGAGGGTTGTGCACCCTTACCCAGCTTCTGAGCATCAGCAAGCTTAGTCACTCAAGGCAGCCTTATTTATACAGTATGTATTATACCAGGCCAGTTCCATGCCAGCAAGCAGTTCAGTATTCTGGCCAGTTACTGTCATCGTGATTCAGGTGAGTACAAATGTTTCAGGAAATGAAGCAACTGCAGAAGACTGTGAATCTGCCAAGTGTGGTTTCCCAGCCAGATTTGGTGGCAGCGCATGTGTTTTGCCACACGTTTTGGAAAGGGCAGTGCTATGGCTAAAAAGCTCTGCCCTGCCACAGAAGCAGCCATCGCCGAGGGATGTCGCTCCCATGTTCAACCAGCGCAGTGATCATTTTATGTCTGTCACTAACTTGTGGGCCCCAGACTGGGAGCTCCAAGAGCTCACCTGGCCCTGCTCCTGTCCCTTGTTACCCATCACCATTGGAGTTTTTTGAGGAGTGATAGGCAGAAGATGAAAAAGACAGGAAAGTGGAGATTTGAGAGAGGTAGAGGAGAAGCTAATCACATAAAGACTAATGTGAAATTGGAGCATGACACTAACTTGATCCACTTACTCAATCTTTGGTTGTCCTGATCCTCAGCAGGAAGAAAGATCCTGATGGAGGAGACAGTGCCCAACTGCAGTTTGGGGTCAGCAAGAACAAAGGATGCTGCTTTGATAGGTATTGTTCTTTGTCCTGCAGGTTGCCTGATCATCCTCTCCCGGAATATATAATAATGCCGGTTTAGTCGTTGATGACCCGACCATAAGCTGGCAGTGCGGGATTACATGGTTACCACCAGTAGTGAGAAATAAGTTTCTGGCTGGACGCATATTTTTTCAAATGTATATTCAGTAACTCTCAATTTAGTTTTGAGGAGATGTGCTAACATAGTGACATAAATGACATTCTGCATTTATGAAATTGCCTAAGGGGGCTTTATTCTTTCTCAAGAGAAAAGTTTCTGTTCAGACTTATTTGTTCAATTTGATATCCCACCAACAAAGATCAATCATCTTGAGGCTGCAGAGCGTTTCCAAGAAATTAAAGTGGCAGTTTAAATTAAAAAAGTGCCGTGTCAAGAGTTGCATGAGGCACCACACAGTTTCTTGGCCTGTCGGGGGTCCTTATGCATGCTCCTTCTGAGGAATTTTATTTAAGATGATGCACTTAGGTGCATTCTGCTGCACCCTTAGACAGCTTAATGCACATATTTTTCAGAGGATATTTTTAGGATTTTCTGGTCAAATTTCACTTTTTTTTTGTAAAAGTTGAATTATGCTACATTCCACAATTTCAATCACAATATTACCTAGCATCACACACACCAGTACATTTAACACAACGTACTAAAAGCAAGCATAAATCGACTGGAACATCACAGCAACCATTTTTTGAAGCATTTATCCTATTTTATTATTACTATGTATTCTTTATCTCACATCAGTAGCCTGTCTTTACTTGTAGTACAACAAACTGTACAAAATAATTAACATTTCTTTAAAATTAAACGTGTATTTCAATATTTGAGTTCTTATTTGTATAACTTCATCGACTTTTTGGATGGCATCTTTCACCTAGCTACTGATTGAAATTAAAAGATACTCATAAAATACAATGATGCTCAGATGACAGGAGTAGAATTATTGGATTCACTTGACACATGCAATATCACTGGATGTTGAAATTGTTCTCAAGTAACCACTGCGCGGCCTAGAACAACATTTCAATACGGCAGCAAAGAGAAAATAAATCAGCCAATTGAATAGTGTTTATCAAAATCAAATGTGTCATAACTTGCCTAAAAACTTTAAATCCGTCAGGAAAGTAGCCGGCGGAAGAGGACTGAGTAATTGGCGAATTCACCGGCCGCTGGGGCTTGCGGAACACCCTGGGTCTGTGCTATGTTGGCGATATATTTACGCAGCTGTCAGGAAAATCCTTGAGAGCCATGATCTATCCATTTATAATCAGCGTGAATATTGTGAATGACAGAACTGATACTGTGTTAGACTTGAGGAAATATAAGATGCCCCATTTGGATGGAACCTAGCTTTTGACCCATTACACCAGGCACAAAGGGGGAACATTTGAAGTGCCATTTTCATTTTGACAGGTCTTTTCCATTTTGTAGATGTGCAAGTATTGATCTGACTGGGAATGATCTTTCCTACAGTGTGGTGGTGATGGTGGATCAGGACCAGAAGGAGGATGGCAGTGAGCGGACCCTGGCCCGTTGTGGCCAGGCCTTGTGTCTGAAGGATCGTTTGTGGGAGCACAGTGGAAGGGCTGTGGGAAGTTTTGGATTATGAGCTTGGGAGAGTAAATCCTGCAGGTGACATCATGCATGTAACTGTGATCCTTATCAGCGAATCCAGTTTATATTGTACACCTGGGGGGTGTCAGGGGAGTCCAGGGCTGGCAGGGACTGACAAACTGAGCAGGTGATGCAAATCCTCCATTCTGAGAGAGATGAATTGCGTCTCTTCACATTTCCCCTCTCCTTAATGCAGACCACCAACCAGCATAAAAATCCTATCAAGCAGGAATGTGGGCCAAGTGGATATGTCTCCTTTTTTCTCTTTCTATTAAATTGCCGTTAAAGTAGCTAAATTGGATGCGTGTATGTTACTGACGGACATTTTTCTGGATGAGATATTTAAACCCAACACATTATGTACGAGAGCAGTCCTAGTGGAAGTATACATAGAAACACAGTTGTTCTTTGTATCAATCTTGTTAGTTCTTTAGCATGAATAACTTATAGACACAAATATTATTTAGATATGTGATCTTTTTAAGCAAATTTAGGATGTGGTAAGAAAAAGAAGACATCAGTAATTTATCGCATTTGCTGTTAATTTACCTTCTCTTCCATACAGAATGTTGCCTATTTTCCTGGTTAAAGAAGGTTACTGCTGAGCTCTGATGAGAACTTGAGGGGAAATCGAGGGTTCTCTCACTCTCTTTCACAAGTGCGCCATGTCCAAAATAAATATGGAGAAAGAGAGACACCACACAATGAGTGTTTTCCTCTAGATGTACGGAGATTGTTAAGATCACTGGTCAGATGAAACCAGCACGAATATCCTTGTGCTTCAACACAACGAATGCTTTTCCATGACATGTACTTAAACAGCTGTTGGAAAATACTGTGGTCTTGGATTTGGAGCTCTAAACTAACTGTTTCCTTCCCTCTGATTAGAGCTTAGATAAATTATTCATTTCCATAGGATTCGTACTGCTGGAGTTTAATTATGTCCTTGCAGTTATTGGCAGCATTGGACAGTTCCAGTGGCAGCTGCCTCTCAAAATGCACTCAACCTTAGAAGCTGAGATGTGAGGACCGAAGTATAATATTATATTTGTGATTCCATGCATTTTGCCATGAGAAAGGAAGCCACTGAGCTTTTCTGGGTTTTTTTCCCCTGCCCATTTTCTCCAATATGTCACAGCAAACACTTAGGTATAAATCTTGTAGAAAAATTATATCTTTTCATTTTAGAATTTGCCATATTATTCAGAAATTATTACTGAGCATTAATAGTATCAATTTGTTTTAACTCCTTTTAATTCTGCAAATTCAATTCTGTAACACTTTTGCAGTCATTGGATATATGAGCATAAGTATTAGTAGCTATTGCTTAAGGTCCAAAACCTCCAAGGGTGAAATGAAAAGAGATCATGCAGGAAAATCAGTTGCAGCATTTTCTGTCTGGAAGATAAATAGCAGGACATTCCATTTTCCAGAGGCCAAAAATTATGAGCATTATGAAAAGCAACATATGCTCTGTTTACATGCATAAGGGTAGCCATAAAGTTAAATGAAAAGATCATGAGTCCTTTTGTTATGTTTGACTGAGCATCATAAGTGCACTGGGCACTGTGCACCAAAAACAGCAAAAGTACACTAGCATGCAATAGGAGCGATCTGATATAGCGCAAAACTGTCGTAAATCGGGAGATACGATGAAAGAAGGGGATTTTTTGTCGACATTCGCACTTCCGGTAATAAGACCAGCTTCGCCAAGCCAATGCATGCATAACGAAATGCGATTAGCATTGCGCAGCTTCGCAGTCGAATACCATCGTGGATACACAGATCTGAACATGAAAATACCGCAAAATTCAAATAAACGCTACAAACGAGTCAAAGCCGGAGTTCACGTTTTGGAACGAAACGCTATAAATCGCCATTATTAGCTAGCGTTCGACCGTGCGCCGATGTGAGCGGAAGTTCACTCGTCGACATTTTTGCATTTGACCAGTGATTTTCTGTCGTCATATCTGCCTGGCGATGTGCCGTATTGTACATCTGATCGCTCCTATTGCACTCTGTTTAGTATGTAGATGATTGTGTCACGGATGCGGTGATCTTATGACACAACAGTTTGTACAGCTTCCAAATTCTCATCTGGATGTACTCAGAATGTAGAAATATGGCTAAATTTACAATAATCAATTTTATATTTGAGTATACTGTGTAAAGTGTCTGGTGCCCTATGGGTAGATGTGAAATGCAGACCACTGACAGAAAAAAACTGCATTATGCAAAGAATTTGGAGGAAAATACAGAATGAGAGAGTTTCCTCACTGTCTTTGTTCCTGGGAGCTCAGTGGTATGTATGAATTGCAAATGATCCCAGCATGCTATGGTCCTGTCAAGCAATTTGACAAGACGTGGAGTTTACATGCAGCACTGCAAGTCTATTTAAACATTACCAGCATATGAAGAGCATTTCATGAACCAATGAACTGAACTGTTCCCTGCTGATATTACAGTGATGCTGTACAAGATTAGTTGAGCAGCATCTCCATGAATACATTGCTGGATTTTTCTGTTTCTCTGCTTCATTGGAAATGGAGATTTGTGCTCTTGCACAGTGCTTATTGGCTCATGGGGTTTCCACAGTAAATCATGCTTTGTAAATTTCTCATTTATTCAATTAACTGCCAATAAGAAAACAAGACAAAGCACGCATGGGGGGGGGGTAATTTTTCAGTTTGAAATAACTCTCTGAAATGAACAGATTTTCAAGTTCAAATTCATGAGTGTGTAAGAATGTTTGCTCTGAAGGTTCTACATTGGCTTCACATACCAGGAGAAATAAGTGCAAAGTTGCTCTTCATTCTTGTCTTCTGTGCCAAAAGGAGACAGTGGATATCTGTAGCTTGGGACTGTGATGGACGAGGAGATTTCTGTGTAGTGTCTGAACGCAGATTGAACGTTATTCCAGCGACGTAGTGATTTACGAGACCTTTGGGGTTGCAGGAGGCCTGAACTTCCATCTCAAAGCAATCCTGTCTCTGCTCCCAGATTTAATGTTTCTCCAGGGGAAGCGACACTGTAAAGTGGGACACTGAAAATCACTCGTTTTCAGATTTCCAGGGAAATAGACACTTTTCATAGGACTTTGCCGTGGGATACATCTGATTGTTGTATATCTACTTTACTGTGCCAAAATAATAATGTAGGGAGTGGTCAGATTGATGACTGGACCATTGAAATCCCTAATATCTGAAATCATGCCATTCCCCTCACTCATTGTGTCTCTGATTATTCAGTGGCTTATCCTAAGATGAGCTTATAAAACTGTTAGCTGTGGTTTGTGTTGGGTCATTTTGGTTTCAGCAGGCCTGTGCTTTGTTTGATAAAGCCATAACTGCAATGACTCTTTTTGGCAGCTGACAGACTCTGCCCCACCCCCACACTCTCCTGTCTCCTCCACCCCCACCAAACCCCTTGACACGTATCAATTTTTCACCCAGCATATGCCGACTTCTTGCTTGGGCCTGCGCATGAAATTACCATCTGATCAGGGAGGGCAGCACATGTTTTGGCAGTGTCCATTAATTTGTTTCTGGTCAGAACAATGTCCCACAGTTAATGCCCCGCTCTTCTTAAATAGGTTGCGCCTGTGTCCGCGACCCCTCATACTGCTGGGAAAACGGTTTATCTGGCAGAGTCCTGGCCTGTACAGCTGCACCCTCTGTGTGTGGGGCAGAGCCAGCTCGCAGCTGTGAATGCTGGCTCAATTTTAGGGGATTTCCCAGAAGAAAAAAAATCAACCGTGGATGGAATATTTATGAAAAAATCTTCAACATATGCTAATTTTTCCAAAAGCCATTTCTTTTTTTTTGTATACCTCCACAATGCAATTTTTCTTACTCTTAGTTGAACTACACTGTCCACCAAAAAAAAAAAAAAAGTCGCCGTTTGGATTTACAGTGCCATGAAAAAGTATTTGCCCCCTTCCTGATTTCTTATTTTTTTGCATATTTTTCCCACTTAAATGTTTCAGATCATCAAACAAATTTTAATATAAGAAAAAGTAATATACAAAATGCAATTTTTAAATGATGATTTCATTTATTAAGGGGAAAAAGCTATCCAAACCTACCTGCCCTATGTGAAAAAGTAATTCCCCCCCCTGTTAAATCGTGAATTAACTGTGATTAACCACATTTTTTGAGTCCAGTTTCACTAGCCACACCTAGGCCGGATTACTGCCAGACCTGTTGAATCAAGAAATCACTTCAACAGAACCTGTCTGACAAAGTGAAGTAGGCTAAAAGATCTCAAAAAGCAACATGTCATGCCGCGAACTAAAGACATTCAAGAACAGATGAGAAACAAAGAAATTTACATCTATCAGTCTGGAAAGGGTTGCAAAGCCATTTCTAAGGCTTTGGGACTCTGGCGAATCATGGTGAGAGCCATTATCCACAAATGGAGAAAACTTGGAACAGTGGTGAACCTTCCCAGGAGTGGCCGGCCTACCAAAATTACTCCAAGAGCGCATCAACTACTCATCCAGGAGGTCACAAAAAAAACCCAAAACAACATCTGAAGAACTGCAGGCCTCACTTGCCTCAGTTAAAGTCAATGTTTATGATTCATCAATAAGACAGAGACTGGACAAAAAATGGCATACATGGGTGAGTTCCAAGGCGAAAACCACTGAATGGCTTAAAAAAAAAACAAAATGAAGATTTTGGAGTAGCCTTGTCAAAGTCCCGGCTTAAATCCTATTGAGATGCAGTGGCATGACCTTAAACAGGCCGTTCATGCTCAAAACCCCTCCAATCTGGCTGAATTAAAATAATTCTGCAAAGAAGAGTGGGCTAAAATTCTTCCACAGTGATGTGAAAGACTCATTGCCAGTTCTTGCAAACATTTGATTGCAGTTGTTGTCGCCGAGGGTGGCACAACCAGTTATTAGGATTTAGGGGGCAATTACTTTTTCACATAGGGCCAGGTAGGTTTGGATAGATTTTTACCCTTAATAGATGAACTCATCATTTAAAAACTGCATTTTGTATTTACTCGGGTTGTCTTTGTCTAATATTAAAATCTGTTTGATGATCTGAAACATTTAAGCCTGACAAATATGCAAAAAAAAAAAAAATCAGGAAGGGGGCAAATACTTTTTCACAGCACTGTAAATAAGCAAGTACTCATGAGCCTATGATTGAATCATTATTACTGTAATGAATATGTTTCAGCTGTCAACAATTATTTTAATCCTGACTGATTCAGTGCTTAACTTCTCATTTCTTAAAAAAAACCACATCACAAGATGTATCTCATGGTTGTGGGAGATGTTACTGTGTTTCAAGAGGGAAAAATTATTGGTCAACGTCAAGCAAAGTAAATATCTATAGAGTTGGCTGAAATCGCTGGAATTGCGTAAGGAACTGTCCAACAATTTGTTAAACCCTGAAAGGATAGTGGTGAACTGTCAACTTTATAGAAGAAATGGATTGAAGAAAAATCATGACTGATCCTGATCGGAGATCACTAAAATGCTTGGTGAAGTCTTTAAAAAATCAACAGTGGGGACTTTCGGTGGTGCGATAACAAAATGGACACATAGTGGTGAGCTCCTCAAGTCGGTGTTTCTAAAAAGTACCTCCTAGGACTATTATACAACATGAAGTTGATTCAGTTGAAACATGAAAGAAGGGGGACTGCAAAGGAGTCTTAACGCAGAAAAGAAAATCCAGGAAAGCACAGATAACAAACCAAAAGAGGATGGCGACGTCAAAGAAATGATATTAGAAGGTAATGCTGCCAGCCAAAACACTGATGGAGGGTCTGACGCTGCTCTCCAAAGAGCTCAAGGACTTTAAATGAGATATGAGAAAGGACTTAAGTAATTTTAAAAACATTGTTCATGGTCTTCTGGTTCTTGTAGTGTTCCTGAGCTCCCCTATGCATTCTTTCTTTTTGAGGAGGAACCAAATAGTTGGTATTGCCACTTCTGATGTTTTGCTGCTTCTCTGATGGGTTTGTTTGCATTTTTCAGCCTAACGGTGGCTTGCTTCACTGACAGCGACAGCTCTTAAGACTTCTTACTAAGAATTAGCAGCAAAAGATTCCAAATGCAACTGCCACATATGAGATCAACTCTTGACCTTTCATCGCTTGTTTGTATATTTAAATCAGTGAATAACACGAAACTGATAAAGCATAAAAGATGTGCATAAATAACTTGAGTCAGACACAAAAGAAAAAAGATTAACAGCTCAGGAAAGGATAGATATACACTCACAACTGCTCCTAGAATTTTGATTAGCAACATTTCAACTCTAGGTCTTCATCAGGCTAAAATAAAAAAAGACAAAAAATGCTTTGAACAGTTGAAACACTGCAAAATTCTGGAAGTTTTAAACCAGTGAGTAAATATAATTTAATTTCAACTCCAAAATGGCATGGTAAACTGCTAAAATTATGACTTTTACATTGTCCAAATATTAATGAACCTGGCTGCATGTGTTATTCTGTATACATGTGGCCTCTATCTTGCAATGATGAGCATACTGCAGGGTCACACCAAAGGCCACCTACAAGGTGAAAACTGAAGTTTCTGTAAACACTAGATTTTATCATCCATCAAAGGGAATCAGTCAATATGTTTCCTTTGAACAAATAACTCAGTCATTAATATAATGTTTTAAAAGCTGAGATCTGATATGTGCATGGCGTTTGACTTTCAAACAAAGGAATTGCTTTTGCATATTTTTTTGTAATTCTAAGGGAAATTTTCTGTCATACCTAAATGCTAATAGCAGCTGCAGTAACTTTCATATGCTGTGAAAAGGCTTTCTAGGAGACAGCTTTGCTACCCAGAAATATGAATATACTGTCTCATGAAATGCTGTATAATATAATTTAATAGTGAAGTGATGAAAAAGACACAAATCAAGAAAGAATAAAATCAGTGATGAAAAAAACACACTTAGGAAATAGAGGGAAAAAAATAATATTAGATGCATAATTAATGTGATGGTATGCATTGGTTGTTTATTGCATATTTTTCCCTGGTTTTATTGCATGTTTCATAAGTATTTCTACAATGAAAATGTGTGCTGCTTCATGAAATACTGTGCATGAATACATTAGGGCAGTAACACGAAAAGGAACACTAAAATGCATCTGTGCTGGCTATAATGATTACTTATATAGCTTCAAAAAAGTGGGATTCTGTCTAACTCTTGATGTTTGAGGTGCAGGTGCCCATAAGCTTGCAAATAAACAGGGGATGGGGGTGGTGCTGCATTCTGATGAAAGGGGCACAGGATGTGTTCCATTATGTGATGGGTGATGTGGGTGAGCTCTTGAATGGGGGGGCAGAGAGCAGGCGAGCGAAGAGGGGAGGGGTAGCAAAGCGGCACAAGGGTAGAAGAGGATCGCTCTCTCGTCTCTTCACGCAGCAGGAGGCAGTTTTGATCATTGCCGTTAGTGGTGCTCTCTATCAGAGTGCAAACAAAGGGGTAGGCTGTGGAGAGCAAGTGCTGGTGCCGTCTGATGGGCACGCCCCACCCTCACATCCACCCTATGCAACAAAAGCTGACGGGTTCCTTTGACTCCTGTCTCACTGCAGACCCCTCACTATATTTTAGCAATTATTCACCTTTATCGGCATATAACTGCAATTCTGTTACTGCCTCAATAAGACCCAGGCTGGGTGACTGGTAACTGAACAGAAAATCAATACTGGAAGAAATACTAATAACAAAAGCGATATTAACACTAATAATGCTTGGCACTTTTATATCACCTATAACACATGGATCTTTCTATTGTGGCAAGGATGAGAGTGTAATTCACTTCATCGATCACCATGTTTCATCCACATTGCTGATGCTTTGACTCCAAATGAATCAAGCCAGTACAAGCTCTACATCTTTCCTTCTGCTGCACATATACATCTTGTGTTTCATTGAACTCTGATTAAACAAGTTTACATATCCACCAAAAAACATCCATAAATTGGTAGGGTGCGGTGCATTCTGATCCACACTAGGATAGACTCCAACCTCTCCAGAAACGGTGAACTGGTATAAACGTGTCAAATATTATATGGATTGATAGATGAACGAATGGACTCTGTTGAACATGGAATGGGAACACGGGAAGCTTGGCTAGCAGTTGCACACTTTACTCTTGCTCTCCTCTAGATCTCCCTTTGGTAACTGCCTTGATACATCACCGTTAGACACAATGCACAACATTGTCATTGTATTTCACAACATAATCAAATTTGTCACATCCTCTTCTGCGGCAACACAAATGTGTCACGTTCTTTTCCCATCGCGATGTCATTTCACTGAGAGAGAATGCAGAATCTCAATTCCTGACTTGCATCTGTTGAGCAACAGAGATTATGTGCCAGTCGGATGGTAGAATGATGCCATGGATGGTGTACTTTGGGAGATCATGAAAAGGATATTTTTTTACAGTGTTACTGGCCAAACTACGGCACTAAAAAAATTTATTCAATAGAAATGGCATCTTGCAACAGACATGATTTTTCAGAGAGTGGTTGACCTTCTGGTTAAGGAGCAAATGTGGCAGAATAGTCTGCTTAAACTGATGGAGTGATAGTATAGAGAACTGCCCACCAGACAGCCCTCTCACTGGGACCTGCTCCCACTGAAGGTCCTATACTCCCCATGCTCTTTATGCTGATGCCTCAGTACTTAAGATTTAAATAACAAAAGACAATATCATAAAATAGCAGGAGGAGAGAGAAGAAGATGATGCAAACTTGGGAAATATACAAATGGATCCTGCTGTTGAAGTGGAAGGTTCTGGAAACAGGAACAGTAGAAGGCAAGAAGATCCATTACATGCATTGCACAACTGGAAAATTCACAAGCTTTATAAGTTTTCATTGTTAACAGTGGGCTTAAAATGGAAAAGCCACAGATACCCTGAACAGCCTAGAGATTTTGTGTGCCATGCGACCTTTAAGTAATTAAAAGCAATCAAACATAAAGTCCAAGTTCTGAAAGGTAATCTTTTTATATTTATAAACTAAATTCTGGGGGGGAAAGAGCCAGGGCTGCTTGCTGCAGGGCCATGACTTCTATCTCAGATGATTTATTCAATCAAGTGTGTCTCGTCTGGGCCATGAGCAGAGCTTGTCCCTGGTTTTGAAAGGACATTTAGCACAATATTGCCTTTTTTCTCTAATGCCCTATTCATCTGTATGGTGCTGTCCGTGCATCTTTCATTTCTTATTACTAAGAATGGTATTCAGTTGGCTAATGACATGGTTAGCATTCAGCAGCAGAGTCCAGCTACCACTGGCAGAAATCGGGCCTTCCAGCTGGGAGGGACCTCCCCAGCTGCAGGATGACCACTCTCCACCCTCCCACCTAATGCAGCCCAAATGAAAGTCTTGGAGCAATCAATACCCAGCAGCCCTTCGCCTCACAGGCTATTGATCATTACCCCCATGTCATCCCTGGTAATTATGCGCAAAATTACTTTTTAAAAATCCATTTTTTGTCACTTGCATGTCAGCAGCTCATTGGAAGCTACTTGTGAAGGGCTGGACTAACCTCTTTAAGTGAGAGGGCTTTTTTTTAAACCTCTTACCTAGATGCATAACTGCCCTGCCACCTGCCCTGACTGTGCGCAAAGAGAGGTACACTTCTGAATGCACATATGCTCAAGAGTCTCAGACACCTCAATTGTGTCTTCTTCCTTAGCCTCGCTTGCTGTGAGGTGTAAATGAGACAATGAGGGGGAGAGGATGGGGGACAGGGGAGTGCGATGTGTGGTTAATGAGAGCTGGGGGGATTTTTAAGAGGAGGCGCACATTCTCTGCTGATGCACAGTGAGTGATTGGCCCGGGCCCAGTCGCTGTCTTCCTCTGCCAGCTCTCTCTCTCACTGCCTCAGATGTTGCAAAGCCCCCGCCCCCCACTTCCCGTAACCTGTCACACCACCAGCCTGAGGCATCAAACGCACAGTGGAACTGTCATCCTGTCAAAGAGGAGCTCAATTTTAAAAAAGCACGCGGGACACAGGTTAAAATTAATGATGACACTGCTGGAGTTAAGCTGTGCTATCCAAGGGTTCGTTTTTTTATTTTCATTTTTTATTGCCTGACCTTGATGCTCTGCCCTTCCATAGGAAGGAGGGGAATTTCTTCACTATCTGACTTTGCCCTCTTTTCAATTGCCACCCCTCTCCCCACTTCATCTTGGGGATATAACCTTGTATTGTCTGCGAGGGTTTTATTAAGACACTTTGATTATATCTAGACTTTTACAGAGGCTTGCAGAATGCTTTCAGCAATGCTTGCACAGGTTGCAGGCTTTTTGTTGTTATTGTTTCGAAGAACTATTAAGCTCTCGATATGAGTTATCGAGGAAAGCATGCATTACAAATCCCCACCTGGGAAGAATAATAAAACTTGATTTTTCATAACATTTCAGTGGAGTTCTCCCCTTACATTTCTCAGTTGTATAAGCCTAATTTTTATCTCCTGTATATGAACAGGACTGAATCATTTTATCATCATGTGTTCTCACCTCTTTGGAAATGTGCTTTGTAGCTTGGGGTCATCATGAAGTTATTTAGTTTGCATGAGAGTAGTCACAGGATTCTGCCATTCTGCTTGTTGACAGTACTGTACATTGCCTGAAAGAAAAAAGAGAAATAACAATACATCATACCACTTATTTATGCAGGCAGTGTTATTTAAACTCTGGACATGAATTCTACCCTGAATGCTCAAACTTGACTCAGTTGAAGTAAAATCTGATCTTTTTCATTAAGCTTATTGCAATTATTCCTTTATGCTACTTTCTTATCATATTTGTGTAAAGTAAAATATGAATATCTGTGAGTGTCTTACTGTGTCTAGAATTTGTGGTAATGTGTCACAAATTCAGAACATAGGAGCCACATGCTGATCACAGAGAAGCTGCTAGAGAGTCTTTAATACATAGAAGAAAGGAGTTTTCTATAACACAAAGAGGATTAGCAGAAGATGGTCCGAGGTCAGGCAGGAGCAAACAGAAACACTGGAGGTCAGGGGAGGCATGGGAGAAGGAACCGGGTCAGTAGCTGGGGAGTCGAGCCAAATGGATCAGGGCAAGCAGGGCAGATGCAAACTCTCAGACTTGGATGAAGAGGTAACTGAAAGAAATGCCACTCACCAAGACAGTAGGCACTGGAAAGAGTTCCCAAATTAATAGATACATCCCAGCTAGAGTTTAAACATGAAAGATGGAAGACAATAGTCTTGCAAAGGGGAGACGAAAACCAGGAACATAAATACACTGAGAAAACAATTAACAAAGTGGAAAGAAGTGTGCAGGGTACGATGTGAAAACACAAGGGGACAGGAATGGAACAGACAATTATTAAATAATGAGAATCAATCAACAAACCAAAACCAAAAAAGACTGCTAAACTGCAGGTGAAAACAATTAAGAAAACACTCAAGACATGACATAATGTGGAACCAGACTTTGCTAGTTGATTAATATTCAAGCCATGCTTGGTTCCACCGTAGTAGATGTATCTTGCTGGCAGAGGGACACAGGAAGCCATCATATTTTATGGACATTGTTATTGGTTTTGTTAATATAAAGCAAGAGTCCGAAGACTCTTGACACAGTCAGCCCTAGCCAGAAGAAACATTCATTTTTCTTCCTTTGTGCCAGAATTGAACAATCCCTTCAGTTTAATCAAGAAGTCTGAAAACCTCATGGTGCTGAGAGATCAGAATCTTTCAAAGATGTGGGCAGAAAAAAAAAAAAAAAAACTCATTGTGTGATCATAACATTGAATGAAAAAAGAGAATGGAGAATATCTCTGGTTTGTCAGGATACAATGACAATGCACTTAAAGTGCAGACTTTCAGCTTAGATTTGAGGGCATTTTCATCCGCATTAGATGAACCGTTTAGAAATGACTTCACCTATTATGTAGATAGTCCCTCCCCCCATTTTTGGGCACATAAAAATATTTTGGAAAGTTAAAAATAATGTGGAATTCAGTTATCATTTTTTAACATTTGGTTGAATATCCTCACAGACATCACCTGATGCTGGGTATCTTCCCTGGTATTGCTCTGCCAGGCCTGTACTGCAATCATCTTCAGTTCTTGCTTGGTCACACAGACACAGATCCTTGTACTTCTATCCTTGTAAGGACATTACATTGAGTTCCATTCATTCTTTGCACGTCTCTACAGCCTTTGCCTAATCTTAACAATAAGAAATGCATGCCTAACCCAAACCTTAGCCCATCCCTAATTCTAACCTTACCCCTAATCTTGACTAATAAGTCACAATTTGCCTTTGTAGTTGTGAGGACACATGAAAATGTCCTCACTTCCCAAAAACGTCCTCAGTCCATCGGAAAAAAAATGTTTTTGGTTCTCACTTGGTAGCAAGTAAAAGAACACACACACACACACACACACACACACACACACCAATGAGCCAAAACATTTCGATCACCTAATGTGTTGTTGGTGCTTCATGTGCCACCAAACAACTGTAAAACTGACGTCCACATGAATTCCCAGCAGATCTCTTCCTAGAGTATCACACTTCCTCTAGCTTGGCATCTTCCCACAGTGCATCCTGTCGCCATCCTTTCCCCAGGTGAACGATGCTGACATACTTGATGGATGTGCGTCATGTTAAAGGACACAGGACTTATTGGACCAGACTGAAGGTCCAGTTTCAAAGCTTGCATGCCCAAGCTTGTACGGACTGGTGTTTAGCATGGACACTCTGACCAGTCTGCAGTTACAAAGCCCCATACGTAGTACGCATTGTGTGGTGTAACACATTCCTAACCATCATTAAAATGAATCACGACTCGTGCCACAGCAGCCCTTTTGTTGGTTCAGACCAGAGGGGATGATTTTGTTTTCCTTGCACATCAATGGGCCTATGGTGGCCCAACACCCTGTTGCCAGTTTGTGGTTTGTCCTGCTGGACCACTGTCAGTAAATACTCATGTCAGCTGATCAGGAGCACCCCGCAAGCCTTTCCGTTTGGGGCTGCTCTACCCCAGTTGTCTGATCATAACAATTACGCACTTGTCAAAGCTGCTCAGGTCTCATCCCTCCTACATATGCGCTGACTATGAGAACTGACTGTTTGCTTACCATCTAAAGTTTGTTCTTAGACCTTGGCATGCACCCGTGTTATGAGATAATCAACCTTATTCACTTCATCCATGGGTGGTCATAATATTTTAGTTCATAATTATATATACTGTGAATGTATTTTATATTTCTACTCACTGATGGCACTTAGTAATTATCTGATGTGAAATGGGCATGTTGCACCACCCATTATATTTAATTCAAGAGGTAAAAAAGATGTATTTTGTATTGTATTTATTTTTTGTAATACATTGTAAAATGATATGAATGTGGTCATATTTACTTATTTTATTTCAGAATGTCTTGTCTTTTTGGGTTACCATAAGGATGGGCAATAGGTTGTTTGCAGATGACGTCACGCCACAGCAGGAACTGCAGATGGGGGGCAGAAAGTGATTTCTCCATAAAGAAGCGCTATCAAAATGCCAAAGTTTGGCGCTGTTAACGGCTGTGCCAACTGATCAAATCAGGGTAAAAAAACAAGAGCAACTTTCGAGTCCCGAAAGTAGTCACACAATAATTCGAGAAATTTAAAAAGCTCATGGACAAACAGCGGTAGACATGGAATAAAAACCTCCGTTTAAAGTCTGGAGGAGTCAGACAACACTTGTGTAATCAGTGACCACCACATGAAAGGTAAGGCTACAGTCACTTAGCTACTTCACGGTACATATCTGGCTAAAATCACTTTCCTCCATTCCCAATGATTCCCCGCCAGCATTCTTCACTTCCTTCCCCCCATCTGGTCATCGGGATCACGTGCTTGCAAACAAGCTATAGTGCACCCCAGATGTCCAGCATGAATAGAAGATTATCTGGTCAATAGATAAAAAAATGTAATTGCTTGAGAAGCAGAAATGGATGGCAGAAAAGGATTCATTATAAACAGGTAAACAACTGAATATTAATGTTGACTGGATCAGCTCCCAGTGGGTGGTGAATGAAAACATGCTAAGAAAATCTGGCGTCCAATTAATAGTGAATACAAAGCATGCAGGGCTAAGACATGTATCTCAAAATTAAAGATTAAGAACAATGCATGTGACTCTTCTGTAAGTGCCATGAAGAGTTTTTTATCCTGGTTCAATTTGGAAAAAAATCAGAATCCTCATAATGATTTACATATCTTATGTAAACATTATATAAACTGTGAGCAAGAGGCACTGTGTGTGCTGCTAGTGGTGAACATATAAGGAAACACAGCACTATAAAAAGCTCTTTCATTAATACTGTAAGAGATGAGGCTTTTCTCAGATTTCAAAAACAGAACTGAGTCAGGACTGGGTTGTTCCTGTACCTGTAGTGATGCATCTGATTAATTCATTAAGTCAGTTGATAAGGTTTTGCAGTGCCAAATTAAAGATTTTCAAGGGTCAGCTTTTTCTGGGGAACTGTTCTTCTTTGAACTGTATTGATCTTATTTGAACACAATGAAATGGTCATCAAGCAATTCAAGAAAATAGGGAGCCGGGAGACATCAAATAACCCCTGGGCAATTTATTCCATTTTGATCAGAGGTTGTGCAGGAGGGCAGCTTTATTGTTCGTGAAGCTGTCAAGTCAAAGCCAGAGTCAATCAAAGTTTCCCAGCACTCACACCTCCAGATCAGTGAGAGTGCTGTGGCATCTCAGGACCAGGGGCAGATTAGAACACACTGTTCTTTCTTATTCAAAATCAATGAGTATATGGGTCTGTCTAAGCAAAAGGGTAGGTTTGCATACCCCCAACTTCCACCCTCTTTTTTCTGAATGGGTGGGTCAGATGCATAATTTAAGCTGATAGGTATTTAGTACACATCCCAGAGAGATAACAGAGATAACTTTATGTCCCTCACATAAACCACTGAAAAGTTATCTCATTTAATATGTCTATTTAGGGGCAATTTTTCAGTTTATTTCTGTGACATTCTTGAGTACGTCGAAAGAGAAGCCTTTTTAGCACCTTAAGGGCATTCCTTTCATATTAACTTTATTTTCTCCTTGAAAATAAGTGTTTGAAGATTTTATTCCATCCAAAGATTCAAATTTAGGTGTAAGCAGAAAAAAATTGATGTTGTTTTTGTAGAGGGTTTCGTATGTGAGGCTGTTCCGTCCATTAGCTACCCCATATACATTCTTAACAAATATCATGAAATAAACACCTTGAAAGCAATTTTTCTGATTTGAGCTTCAAAACTATTCATCTCCTCGCAACATAAGTGGTGTGATGGTTTGTTTCTTGCGTTGTTACAAAGAAAAACACGTCTTATTTCAGCCGCCCAGAATTCCGTCAATCATCACATTACGTGACCGGCATTTTTGGATGCTCCTCTATTCCAAACGCCCACCAGAAATAGAACGAAGTCATTAGCATTGGATGATACCCCCCCGAAATGATGATGTCACCAATTTTGTAGTTTACAGGAATGGCGTCTTCCCGCAGTCATACGTGGAGGTAGGTTTTCCATCAACAAAATCACATACATGACCATCGTCACATACAATTAAAGTTCGGTTTGCTACTCAGTTATTTCGTGGAATATTCAAGGAGTATTCTGGATATATATCTTCCATTTCCATCCCATCTTTTTAGTGTGGCAGGCGTTGGAATGCATGCCATTTCTTCGCACGAGATTCAAAAGTTTTGACAGTGTGCCAATTCAGTGCCGTTATGTGATTTGGACATCGAGAAACAGTGGTCAATCGTCACGTCTTCCCAAATATATCATGGAAAACTGGTAATAAGTGTCTTGTACGCTGTGATAGGAAACCCATCTCAGCATTTTGTCTTTTTTTGATCGCCGGTACAACTGTTTTTGGTGATAGCTTTTGCGCAATTTCATCTCAAACGATCTTTTTGTATGGAGGTTACGTGTGTGATGGTTGACTTGTGCAAAAGTTGTCCAGCGTCATGTTGGCGACGATGATGTTGTATTTTAAATAAAATACATACTGTTTGTGAGGTTCAATAAAAGTGCAGTTTATGCTCAATGCTGTTGCTCTTCATATATTTTCAAAGTGCACCACTAACATCCCAAAAAAGGTAAAAAAAAGTTGGAGCAATTAAATTTTTTGTCAAGCATCACATACAGAACCACCCATCTTGATATGCATCACATAGGTGACCTGTTGACCACTCTGTGGACACTATGCCTAGTTTAAATGAAATGGTTTGCCTTTCATTACCTCATAACTTGGCAGTGTTAATAAGACATGAAGCTCTTTTGAATGCTGCTTACCCCTTTTTGAATAGAAAAATATATCTTGTCCTGCCCTCCAGCATGGACATTTTGACGTACTTAAAATCGATTGGAATCTTTGCATTTCAAGTGTTGCCTAGCAGGTTTTGTGCTAAACGTGTGTTGGGATGGTTGTTTTCTGTGGTGAAAGATTCAAATCTCAAGCTAAATGCTTTTTGATGAAAAAAATTTGGCTTCTCTTATTGTCCACATCACATACGGGACCATAAGGATATTTTCAACTTTTCATTGGAATTCCCCTTTTACTGTAAATACAGCTATCTTCTCATGATTTTGTCATGAAAGTACACAAACTAAGCTTCCATTATGTGTGTTCAGTTCTTAAAAACTATAATTTGAAAATAATACTGGCAATGTCACACTTCCGTGCCCCTTTGCTCGGACAGACCCATATACAAAGCATTTGTTAAATCAGCAAAACTGCAGTGCTAACTTTATGCAGCTGGCACTCTTATCCTGACCAAATTACTCATATATTTTCTTGTATAGTAAAAATTCCTTATGGATGCACTGACAGGCAAGGTGAATGTATTCACTAATTAGCCATAACATTATGACCACCTGCCTAATTTTGTGTAGGTCCCCCTTTTGCTTCCAAAACAACTCTGACCCGTCGAGGTATGGACTCCACAAGATCATTACCAACAGATCCTTTAAGTCCTGTAAGTTGCAAGAGGAGGCCTCCAAGTTTTTCCAGCACATTCCATAGATGCTCAATTGGATTGAGACCTGGAAAATTTGGAGGCCAAGACAACAACTTGAACTTGTTGTGTTCCACAGACCATTGCTGAACAACTTTTGCAGTGTGGCAGGGCGAATTATCCTGCTGAAAGAGGCTACTGCCATTACGGAATACCATTTCTGTGAAGAGGTGTTCTTAGTCTGCAAAAATATTTTGTTAGAAGGTACCTGTCCAAGTAACATCCAAATGAATGGCAGGACCCGAGGTTTCCCAGCAGAACATTGCCCAAAGCATCATACTGCATCATCCACTGGCTTGCCTTCTCCTCATAGTGCATTCTGGTGGCATGTCTTTCCGAGGTAACCACACTCACAGACCTGGCCATCTACATGAAGTAAAATAAAACGTGATTAATCACACCAGGCCACTTTCTTTCATTGCTCTGTGGTCCACTTCTGATGTTCATATGCCCATTGTAGGCACTTTCAGCAGTAGAGGGGTCAGCATTGGCACCCTGACCGCTCTGCTGCTACGCAGCCCCATACATCACAAACTGTGATGCACTGGGTGTTCCGACACCTGTCTATCAGAACCAGCATGAACTTCCTCAACAATTTGAACTACAGTAGCTCTTCTGTGGGATCGGATTACACAGGCCAGCCTTCACTCCACATGCACATCAATGAGCCTTGGCCACCCATGAACCGATAGCTGTTTCATCGGTTTTTCTTCCTTGGACCACTTTTGGTAGGTACTGACCACTGCAGACCAGGTGCACCCCACAAGAGCTCCACTTTGAATTTAAATCAACGTTATTCAAAATTGCATACCAGCGCAAATAGCTTGAGCCGCATGCTTTTTATAGCCTATTTCACTGCCGAGTGCCACTTTTTTCACTCAATAACGAGAGTAATTTTGAATAACGTTGATTTAAATTAAGCAAATACGCGTCCAGATGAATGATTGTCGTCTTACCTAATCGGGGAGAACAAGCAACACCTGTTAAGTGTGGAGTACTCTCAGAGTGAACCTTTAGTTAATCATGAACATGACTGAGAACAGGTCAGGACTAATAATTGTTTAAAACAGATGTTTTGTCCACCCCAATTCTCAGCTATACTGAATTTACTCCATGATTTCATCGCTGTTAGATCGCACATGGAGAGAAACCGTGTCTTCAGTTGCCAATTACGATAATTGGAAAATGCGTCAGTATAGGAAAATGATTGAGAACTAGCCAGGACTATCCTAATTGTCATAAAGGGACATGTCTGTGCCCACCCAATTTCCTGTTCTAGTGCCGGGCCTGTCCGAAACACACCAGCAAGTCCACCTCTGAATGGCTTAAAAAAACAAATTGAAGGTTTTGGAGTGGCCGAGTCAAAGTCTGGTTTTAAAGTCAATTGAGATGCAGTGGCATGACCTTAAATAGGCCGTTCATGCTCAAAAAACGAAGCAAAGAATTCTGCAAAGAAGAGTGGGCCAAAATTTCTCCACAGGGATGTGAAAGACTCACTGCCAGTTATTGCAAACGCTTCATTGCAGTTGTTGTCGCAGAGGGTGGGTTTAGGTTTAGGGGGCAATTACTTTTTCACAGATCACCCGGTAGGTTTGGATAGCTTTTTTCCTTTAACAAATGAAATCATCATTTAAAAACTGCATTTTCTATTTACTCGGGTTATCTTTGTCTAATATTAAAATTTGTTTAATGATCTGAAACATTTAAGTGTGACAAATATGCAAAAATTAAGAAATCAGGAGGGGGGCAAATACGTTTTCACGGCACTGTATATATATATATTTTTTTTTTTTTGTTCAATCTCATGTTACTGATGACCCTGTGACACCATTCACCATCGAAAGAAATGTTTTGCTCTGCTTCTTTTGTCAGAGAGAAAGATCTTATTTTTACATCCAATTTATACATTTGTATCTGTTACACACTGTAATTTTACCCAATATGGTACTGATTCCGAGAAAATGACTCAATTGTCATGTGAGTCAGGCTAGAGCAGATGGTTATGTTAAGCCTGTTATCGGTTAAATAAATGGCAGTTTAACTCTTTTCTGCTGTGGACTTTGCTTGCTTACTCTCTTGATGAATGGTTAGCCTTCTGTCCCTGAGAGTCAATGACTACACAAGGACATGTTAAGCAGCCAAACCTTTACGCTCTACTATGTAGTGCCTTCATCAAGTCCTGACCCTAGAGATAGATTGGGTAGAAATACAATACAGTATAATCCAATACTGATAATGAATGTTTCATGCGTTTTCAATGCTACAAAGTAAATGAGGCCAAATATATGGAACTATCCATCCATCCATTATCAAAACCGCATCTTCGTCACAAGGCGAGGGAACTGAAGCCTGTCCCAGGTAACTATGAGTGAGAGAAAGGAACACAATGTGGACAGCTAGCAAATCCATCTCACACACCATGCACTCACACCTATGGGCAATTTTCGAGTTTCCCGTTAGGCTGATGCGCACGTCTTTAGTCAGTGGGAGGAAACCACAGTCCCCAGTGGAAACCCGCAAAAAGACAGGGAGACCATGCAAACTCCATCCTGAAAAGCCCTGGGTCAGATTCTTACTGCGAGGCAAGTGTTATCCATTGTTCTATTGTGCCACCCTGAAGGAACCATGTTTAAAATTTAAAAAAAAAATCATGATGGTGTCTCATGACAGATGTGTGTAAACTTTCCAAACAAGGTACAATCACACTCAGTAAAAAGCTTTGGTGTAATCACCATCAGCAGGAGCCTCTATGGCTGCTTTGAGTGTTGAGAAAGATTGAGCCATCTTGCCTAGTAAAGAATCATTGATAGAGTTTCACTTTGGAAATATAGAGCGGCCGTTTAGAACTCTTCTCTAAGACTGTATGGCAAGACAATGTTTTATGCGAGACTCAACAGCCATTCTCGGAAGTCATTGCTGATAAGCTGGCAGCCTGCTCTAAGACAGAGGAACTCATTTGTCTTTGAGGGTGTCATAGGCCCTTATCGCTGTGTTGTTGACTGCTGGGCTTTTATCTGAAGTGCAGCCCAGGATTAGACTGTCATCATGTTCTGAAATTTTCTGTCAACTCGGGAGCCAAGTGGCACTCTGATTAATGTTGTCATTCCAGGCCATAGAAGGTCAAAAAAGTTTCATTCTCCCAAACTCCTCCATCTACCCTGAGAGGATAAAAAATCAAACATTAATACGAGTGTAAATGTCAGGTTAGTGCGCGGATGCACGTTTCTTTGCACACATACAGCTGTGCATTACCTTCTTTCTGTTTCCTTAAATCAGTTCTATAGAGTTGTTAAATCATTGCTCGGGGTTTTGGTTATTGGGAGTTTTGTATGGAGTTAAATTACTGCCAAAACCTAATATACAAACAGAACATGTTTTGCAAGTACAAATGCACTTCGATTCAGTAACAAACACAATGCGATTTGCAAATACAAAACTGATTCACGTGCAAACAAAGTGTGGTTTGCAAATACAAAAATGATTTGCAAACAACCACAGCGTGGTTTGCAAATACAAAAATGATTCACGTACAAAGTGTGGTTTGTAAATACAAAAACAATTTGAAAGGTATATAAATACAGAATACCATTAACAAGCCAATATATTATGTTTTACAAATACAAAACGTACCTATCACAAACACACGACACTTCAATTTGTGTTAGAAAATATTTCCTACTACTACAAAAAATCATGTGACTTTTGGCACATTTTTATCGGTGATATGGTGGTGCCGATTTTCTCACAAATGTCCGAAGGATTTTCGTACAAATGTACAAGCTAAGTTATTCGCCCTGCTCAACAGCAGGTAGCACTATGAGTCCATTTCCTAGCTCTCTAAATAGCACAACACCTGAGATTGTCCTGAAAGAATAGGACAATATCTCGTCAGACACAGTACAGAAATCATACTAAAGATTTTGAAGGCAAAGGGTGGGCCTACTATTGATACTAAATATCACCTTATGCAAGGGTTTCTGGCCGTTTGCACACCACTGTATATTGGCTGATGATTTCCATCGTGTTGTCGCCATTTCTGCCTCCTGCCAAAATTCCATGCCCCCTCTCGTGCATGCACTTTCCGGCCATCCGATTTTGTTGGCTTTAACTGCGACGAAGGTTGCTTTTATTATGTGATATAAACACGATAATACAAATAATAAGTACGCAAATAAATAAATCACGATCACCCCTAAAACATGTTGGCGGGTTATTTTTACCATTTTATATCGTACTACACAGATGTCAATTCTATCTTAGGTAACATTATAACTTCTGTGGTGGAATTACTGTTTTATATCGTGCTACACTGACGTCAGTTCTATCTTAGCTAACATTATAACTTCCGTAGTTAAATGTACGCATCCATGAAAAGAAGCTTATTTAACTAAAGGCATCACTTTTGAATATTTACCCGACTAAACCGAATAAATTGACATGTTCGAATTATGGAAGCGTGACATTACAATGGGAGAAAACCCTATCTAATAAAATTTATACCACAACAACAAAAGGAAATCATCAGCCAAAAATCATCCATTTCAGCAGAGACCATACTGGATATTAGTGAGTCCCCACACTCTTAACTGCACATTTTCGTGTACGAGTTAATTTGCATGTGCATAAAGTACCACTCCAAAAACACAATCTTTATTTATTAGCAAGTTAAATATGGGGCAAGTTAATTGGCAGGTTTGCTTTTAATTGCTATTTCTTCCCCTCGAAGGTGTGGCATAATTTGGAGACTCCTTGCAGTCTGGACTATTAGGCCATATATGGTTAAATTTGAAGGTCTGAGCAGTTGTATCTAGCCAATTATTATCCCCCTGGCATATATAGTCATGGGTGCGGTTGTTCTTCCGTCCGTCCGTCCATCTGTGAACATTTTGTTTCCGGAGATAACTTGAAAACTGTTCAATATTTTCTCACAAAACTAGGTGTGCACGTTAATCATGACCTGACGTGGTGCCTTTTGCTAATCCGAAGTTGATGACGTGGGGCCGGGGGGATGTCATCTCCTGATGGCTCTTGTTTCACTTTTGTCAGGCTAACATTAGTTATGGTTGTGACTTTTTCTCCCAACCTGTATATGTTTGTGCTCATGTGATTACATGCAGCTTGCGAGGTTATATGTTTCAGCTCAGCCCTTTCATGGGCTTAAGATGTTTGGTATTGTTTACTTCCCCGAAGAAACACATGCATTTGCTAATATGAGCATGGTTAACTGTTGAAAAGTTGACATGATGTGATAATATAAGTAAACAAACTGATTAAATAGCCTTAGTTTTGGTAAATGTTTTTAGGCGGTATTTTATACAGTTGGGTGGATTTTGAATCCATTTTTGGTAGGAAAATCTTGGCTTCTTGGTGGTTACCAAGGTTGCGCTCACCTTACTATGTTAACTTCCGCTTTTCTGTGCACCCTGTATGCTCATACTACCACAGCAGAGAACTGATTTTATACGAGTCCCCTATTAGTTTACCAATCTACATAAAAAATAACGGAGTAACACACCATTTAGTAATGTAATTGAGCTACTTTGTTAAAAAGTAATATGTTAGAATACCAGTTAACCGCCAAATGTAATGCCGTTACATTATTTAACACTGAGTATAACACTGTTTTACTCTGTGTTAATAGTATGGTCACGAGAGGAGCCAAGAGGCTAGATTTGATCAGTGACATTCTTTAGCTGTTCAGTGAACATATCATTCTGCTTCTGTATTGGACAAGCTTGCGAAATTGGCAAGGGGGAGAAAGGATTTTAAAATTTTACACCGTGTGCTTTGCGAATATCTGTAAAAGGTATGTTGCGGTTTCTGTTGCAATGAATTATGTCAGTGGCTTCTACTTTGACAAAGTGGGAGCTAGCTGATTTGTTAACTGTTAATATCCTCATTTAAATGTTCAGAATGAACACGCACCCTCTTCCGACAATGTCCTAAATAAATTTTTCTCGTCACAGAGACGTCCAGACTATGCTAGCAGATGAAAATTCCAACCAGCCTATCATCTATGAGATCCTGTCACCATATTTAGTTATAATAACTGTAATTGGTGAGACAAAAAAAAAATCAATAAATGTCATGAACAATTATTGATTTTTTAAGAAGAAGAAACGCATCATACTGGAAATTTAATGATGATATGCAGTATGTTGAACGATTGATTGGACTCTCACTGGTAAGTCAGTCACAAACATTGTTTTATTTTCTGATGATATCCTACAAATGTAAAAATTTTGACTTTTTAATTGTAATAAAACAAATAGTCAAAATTTCTAAAAGGCTGTTCTACAAGGAGCCGCTATTTGTGGCCAAAATATGAGTAGATCACAAAGCTTCTGCGGTTTGTGTGTGCAATCCACCCACCCTAAAATTATTTCTGGCTGTTTGGCGTGCTATGCCATTGTGAAAAGCTCTGTGTAAGCTACAACATATTAAAATTTCAGCTTTCTAGGTCTCTTTTTATGGATACTTGAGTAAATAAACCAAACTGAAGCAAAATTCATATAATAAAAGTAAGCATTTAGTGGTTTTTGTCAGCTTCCACTTAATTTTTTTGTGGTTTAGCGTTATCAAATTAGCAGATAAGTGGTTATCGAAGCTAACTCTTTGGTTAGCTGTGGCCATCAGTGGTTTCAGACCGATGTAACTGTCATTTTCCCATCCAGCTACCCAGATTATTTAAATAGAAAATGTACCTGCACCCATCTTAGAGCACATTGATGTGTTGGTCATAAAAATGAGGTGTGGTCTTGCACATTGTTGGTATAGTGATATTTTGAGGCAGCAAAAAATGACTGTGCAATTGGCCCACAAAAACCTCATCTTAAATCGATGCTCAGTAGTTTACTATTATTTTTGGGGGGCATCATTGAGATAGTAATATGAGCCTATGTAGGTGGGTGCACAACACCCACCCATTCTAATCACAAATCTGGTCTGATGCCAATTTTCAAGGGAAAGCTGATCTGACAAAGAATAGCAATGCTCTAACTGTGTTACACTTCAAGCCTATCACAGTTCCTGGGGTACCTGGTGCGGGATTCTAATTTTTTCTTTCTTTAGAACTATAATTGTGGCAATGTCCAGATCCTTCACTTGCCCTCTAGATGGTCCACCCTTCATAAAATAGGGCTTTGAATGTTTTCACCCCTCGGAAAAACTCTGCCCTGAAAAATACCCTTTGAGTTAACGGTCCACCAGAAGTACGGTGGACTGGAAGGTGGGACCCCTGCCCTGCAGGACCTGGACTGGATGGTGGGACGTCTGCTGGATCTGGACTGAATGGTTGGGTGTTGAGGGCTGCCCAACACCGAGATGGGGGCTAAAAGCTGGACAGAACTCTCTTGGCCCCTCTGACAGTGAACCCCTCAACCATGGGCAAGACTTCACCTCCTTGAGGTTCAAGCAAAAAGACACCTGTCTGATATCCTCAGTCGGGGCCCACCTCCAATGTACCCAGAGGCATTGCAGCCTGCACTCCAGGTCAATGAGTTCCACATCAAAGCATGAGTCCCAATAATCTGCTGGTTCAGTGTCTTAGCTGGATTGTCACAGACTTAAGAGAAAGAATCAGGCACATATCCACAGAAAAGGCTTCAGGTTTATTTCAATAATGTATTCACAAGCTGCAAGTGGCACTGACAGAAAAAGAAGAACAAAAAAGCAGGAGTAGGCAGCAGAGAGGTCAGGGCTTTCCGGGTCTTGTGAGAGGCAAACAGGATCAGGGCAGTTCAGCAAGCTGCAGTCAGTGGTCAGGCTGAGGTCAAATCTGGGAAGGTGAGCCAAGGTAACAGAGCACGCTGGCCTGTGGACTCTCATGAACACCACAGCTTGAATGAACCATAGAATTAGCCACCTTATGCACTGCGGAACACTGGGAGAGGCTGTCCCTAAAGCTGGCCTCAGACAGTGTGGTTTGGTTACAACATTGCATTAAAACCTACGTCAAGACACAAAGTCATTCAGCATCATATCGTGTGAGGGTGTCTATGCCTGCGATTCCCTATGATTTGGCTGTGGTGTAGGTTGACACAGATTCTTGTAGAGTTTCGGACATGTTCAAAATGTTTTGGTCGTGCCTTCGGAAATCTTGGCATAGCATAGGATATCGTTCAAAATTGTTGCGTGCAAGGGGTGGAAGTAAATAATCGCAGGTATTTGTAGGGTTATGCAGACAATTGTGAGATGTGCACATGACAACTTCCTGTGAACAAACGATCAGAATCAACAATGGTGTTCAACTGGACTGAAGAAAAAGAGGACCTTTCGGTGAAGTTGTGGTGTGAATATGTTTTCATAACTAAAGTACGAAAGCAAGGACCCTAGAGGATATGTCAACAGAACTTGGCTGCACATGTAGCTGACGTATGCTCTATGCTGGTACAAACTGTTCATATACTGCCGTAAGCCTATGCTGCAGCCCTGCGACTTCGGGCACCTCAATCCTATCTTCTTATTGTTCCGGAACTTCCATAACAATTTACAGAGCGAAGCTGCACTGTCAAACACCTGTCAGCATGAAAAGGTAATTTAAAAATAAATAAATAATGATATGTGAATGAACATTTTTTCATTTAGCTCCATCCTGTTGCTTCCAGCGATTATTTTGCTTGTTTAATTGGCGTTTAAAGTTGTTCTCAAGAATATATGACTCATATGGTTGTAGGCGGTGTGTCTGCTTGCAACAGGACAGTGCAGTTCTTGTAAAGAATTATCATTTAGCTTTCTGTTAACTTTTTAAAGTGCAGGACCGTTCAAAGAGGATGTCGTCCCTGCGTACAGCTTTTTATTATTCGTATGTGTTCATTCTATTTAAACCCAGTATTTCCGTGTAAACTTGGAATTTCCGTGCGATTGCAGGCGAAGGTTAGGCTGTATTTGTATTAGCAGTATTATACATTTTGCAGAATTACATTCACCGGCCACTTCATAAGGTACCTCTTTGTAGTACTGGGTGCGACCCCTTTTGCCTTCAGAATTGCCTTAATTCTTTGTGGCATGAATTCAAAAAGATACAGGAAACATTCCTCAGAGATTTAGGTCCATTTTGACACGATAGTATCATGCCATTGCAGCAGATTTGTCGGCTGGACATTCTTGATGCAAAACTCCGGTTCCACCACATCCCAAAGGTGCTCCATTGGTTTGAGATCTGGTAACTGTGGAGGCCATTTGAGCACAGTGAACTCATTGCCATGTTCGAGAAGACAGTTTGAGATGATTCGAGCTTTGTGACACGGTGTGCTATGATTTGTTGCAATTGTGTATGGCTAGAAGTATGAGAAGAAGTTTGGAAGTATGGTGTAGATTAGCACAGGAAATCATAGAAAAACCGCACCTTGTGGGACCAGTTTAATAGATAGTCACTTTTCTCTTAGTTTCATTCTTAACATCGAAGACAGGAGGGAGAAGAGCTCTTAAGCTAGAACAGACTAGAAGCACAATGAAGAGAATGAGCACAAAGAAAGGCAAGCACAACAACAGGACTACAATTCAGCAAAGGGAAGACGAGAAAACAGGAACTTACACTTGTGCTGAAAAGTTTGCATACCCTTGCTGAATTTGTAAAATAGGTAACATTTTTTTAAAGAAAACATGAATGGGCAGGGAAAACACATTTCTTTTACTTTTTATTGGATTCATTTCCAACTGTAGGTCCTGTAGAATGGCACAAATATCAAATAAAATATGGCAACAACGGAAAAAAAATGAAATAAACCCTGTTCAAAAGTGTGCATACCCTAAGTTCTTAATACTGTGTGTTGCCTCCTTTAGCATCAATAACAGCATACAGTCTTCAGCAATAGTTGTCAATGAGGCCCCTAATTTTCTCAGGTGGTATTGCTGCCCATTCTTGCTTGCAAAATGCCTCCAGCTCCCGCAAATTCTTTGGTCGCCTTGCATGAACTGGACATTTGTGATCTCCTCAAATTGGCTCGATGTTATTGAGGTCAGAACACTGTGATGACCACTCCAGAATCTTCACCTTTCTCTTCTGTAACCACTGGAGCGTCAACTTGGCCTTGAGCTTTGGATCATTGTCATGCTGGAAAGTCCAAGTGTGTCCCATGTGCAGCTTTCATGCTGAAGACAGCAAATTGTCTGTCAGTATTTTCTGATAGCATGCTGCATTCATCTTGCCATCAATTTTCATAAGATTCCCTGTGCCTTTAGAGCTCACACACCCCCAGAACATCAGAGAGTCACCACCATGCTTTACATTGGGAATGGTAGATTTTTCACCATGGGTCTTGTTGTGTAATGGTTTTGCCCTGCAGTCCCTCCCCCTCCTGATGTCTTCGCCTCCACTTCAACGGGCAACAAGTGTGGCTCGTTGAGGTGGAGGTGAAGGCAGCCTATTTAAGCTGGTTTTATCCCTGCTGTGTGGTGCTGCTGCTCCCCTGTTGTTTTAATTGTTGTTATTTATTAAATTCTTTTTATTTTTTATCAGCCTGTGCGAGTGGGTCCCTTTTCTCTGCTTTTGGGAACATGGTCCCAGTGCCCGCCGGATTGCAGGTTGCATCCGGCAGGACCAAACCATGACAGTATGCAGCTGCCAGTTTGGGACACAGCCAGGCTGATTGTGAGGGGAGCAGCAGCAGGTTTTTTTATGCAGGGGCTTCTGGGGAGCAGTCATCCGGGGTCCGGCGGAGGCATGCTCCAGTGGGGTCCGGCGGAGGCATGCTCCAGTGGGGTCCGGCGGAGGCGTGCTCCAGTGTGTTCCAGGCGGAGGCGTGCTCCAGTGTGTTCCGGGCGGAGGCGTGCTCCAGTGTGTGCCGGACGGAGGCGTGCTCCAGTGTGTTCCGGGCGGAGGCGTGCTCCAGTGTGTTCCAGAGTGCCTTTTCCTGGCACGCCAGGAGGCGTGCCTTAGGGGGAGGGTATTGTAATGGTTTTGCCTTGCAGTCCTTCCCCCTCCTGCTATCTTCGCCTCCACTTCAACGGGCAACAGGTGTGGCTCGTTGAAGTGGAGGTGAAGGCAGCCTATTTAAGCACAGTTGCAGCTGCATTCTGGTTTTATTCGTGCCGTGTGGTGCTGCTGCTCCCCTGTTTTAATTGTTATTTATTAAATTCTTTTTATTTTGTATCAGCCTGTGCGAGTGGGTCCCTCTTCTCTGCTTTTGGGAACATGGTCCCAGTGCCCGCCGGATTGCAGGTTGCATCCGGCGGCACCAAACCATGACATGTTGACTGCTCTCCAAACATAGTGCTTATGGTTATGACCATTAAGTTCTATTTTGGTCTTGTCACTCCAAATGACAGTATTCCAGAAGTTATGAGGTGTATAAAGGTGTTGTCAGGCATATTTTATGCGGGCCTTTTTGTGGGATTGGCGCAATAATGGCTTCCTTCTAGCAACTCGACCATGCAGCTCAATGTTGCTTAAGTACCTCCTTATTGTGCTCCATGAATCGACCACACCAGGGTCATTCCACATGAAGTGAACCAGAGGTCCCCAGGTCACCGACTCAGATTAGGCTCAAATTTATTTTGGGAGTACTTCTATATTCATCATGAACCCATGCAAAATGATAAGGTCCTACTCCAAGGAGTTTCCGAGATATGGCCCCCAAAAATCAGGGGCCGTGCCCCCTTCTTGCCTCTGCAAATTGCAAATGTTAATTTATATGGATTTTGGAGGCCAGTATCTTTGGAACAAATCATAGGTATGGGCTGAAAATTACTATCCAGGGTAATTTGGGTCCAAGCTTTCATAATATCTCGTAAAAATTGATCTTTTCATTTTCAAGATATTGGCCTCTCAAATATGAAACTTTTTATGGGCAGAAATCAAAAATTCAGTTTTCAAGGGCCCCCTATGAGACCAGGCGTTAGGACCTAAACATTGTCTCTGCCTCTGTTTTCCTTCTGTTTCCCTAGCCCCTCTTGTTCTGTGTCTGTGTGCAGGTCTGTGTGCTGGGCTGGGCGTGGCTGACTTAGTTTCCACTCTGCCTCCACCTAATCAAACTCACCTGCTCCTCATCTATACTGATTGCCTCCACCTCATGCTGCAGTATTTAAACCCAGTCTCACTCTCCACTCATCGCCAGTTTGTTGTTGTAACCACAGTGGTAACTACTTGGCCAGTTTGAAATTTTGAATCTTGGAAGAATTCTGGTTTTTTTTTTTTTGACACCTGTTTTTTTTTTCTTCTTTTTCCCTCTAGCCCAGCCACTCTTACCAGCCCTGCCTGCCATGCTCAGCCCATTGTCTGTCCTTCCCTGCTCACTTTTTGGAACACCTTTTCTTTTGCAACAAACTTTTTGAACTGTCTTTTGTTTGGAGTCTGTTTTGTGGATTCAGTTTCTGTTTTTGAAGCTTGTGCTTACAGAACAAACTGGCCACACAATGGACCTCACAGACTCAGACCAAAGAGCTCTCTCCAGCCAGGGAGCTCTGCTGGGCCAACACGAACAATTTCTGAGAGCTCTAGTTGAAAGCAGCCAAAACATGGCCGCTCAGGTCACGGACTCAAGTTTCCACTCTCACCACCTCTTCAGTCTATGGCTTCAACCCACCTGGAGACTGTTTCGTCGCCAACCCCTGCTACAGATCGCCATGTAAGTGATCCAGAAACATTTTATGGGGATTTAAATTTGTGTCGTGGATTTTTGCAGTGTGGCCTAATATTTTTGCAAGGAACCAGTTCTTTTCTTCTGATTTTGCCTGAATACATTTTGTGTTGGGGCTATTAAGAGGTAGAGCATTGGCCTGGGCTGAGGCAGACAGTACTAATGTTAACCTCAGTACTCTGACCTATTCTGATTTTGAGAATCGCTTCAAAGCTGTTTTCGATCATCCCAGTCACAAGGGTGATGCTTCCAGTCGGCTGCTCAGTCTCCGGCATCGAGCCCGCTCAGTCGCTGACTACTCTGGAGTTTTGGATTTTAGCAGCTGATGCACAGTGGAATCATGCGGCGCTTCAAGGAGTTTTCATCAAAGGACTGAGTGATCAATTAAAGGATGAATTAGCAACTCGTGATGAGCCTCCTTACTTACACTCCCTTGTTTCCTTAGCCATCAGGTTGGATAACCGGCTCCGTGAGAGATGCCAGGAGAGGGCAGCCAGCACCTCCAAGCCATCGTCCACACAATCTCGATCATTCTGCCAACCCCGGACCAGTGTAGCTGCCCAGTCAGGTAACTCTGATCATCCCCCAGCTTGACCTGCGGAGGAGGAGCCCATGCAGCTCGACCGAGCAGCTAACACTTGAGGAGCGCCTCCGAAGGGTCCGTGCTGGAGACTGCCTGTACTGTGGTAAGCCTGGTCATTTTATTTCAACCTGTCCTTTTCGCCCAAAAGAAGTGGCTCATCAGTAGAAGTGGGGGTACTGGCGAGCGAGAAACAAACTCAAGTCTTCCCCCTCAAGATCCCTTTTGCAAGTTCAGGCCTCATTTTGTGTTGGAAATATGGTGCTGCCTCTCTCGGCTCTTATTGACTCGGGTGCAGAGGACAACCTGTTGGATATGGAGCTAGCAGAACAGTTGGGCTGCAGTCTGGAGCCTCTGGAAATACCCATTTCTGCACTTGCTTTGGATGGAATGGCCTTCACTAAGGTAACTCACAGGAGCTCTCCCATAACCCTGGTAATCTCTGGTAATCAAGAATTGATAACGTTCCACATCATCTCTGCACCTCAGACTCCTCTAGTTTTGGGACACACCTGGCTCAAGCTGCATAACCCTCACATAGACTGGACCTTGGGTAAAGTTATGGGATGGAGCACTCACTGTCATTCCTCATGTCTAAAATCTGCTTTGCCTCCCCCAGATCAGGCCCTGTCGTCTTCAGACCCTCAATCAAGCCCACCTGATCTATCCAAGGTTCCACCTGACTACCATGATCTCAGTGAGGTATTCAGTAAAGATCAAGCTCTGTCTTTACCACCTCATTGCCCCTATGGTTGCACTATTGACCTGCTGCCAGGGGCCCTGCTTCCCTCTAGCCATTTATACAATCTATCTCGTCCTGAGAGAGAAGCGATGGAAAGATACATCTCCGAGTCCCTGGCAGCAGGAATAATGTGGCCATCATCCTCACCACTAGGGGCAGGTTCCTTTTCTGTTGATAAAAAGGACGACTCTCTGACCCTGTATTAGCTTTTGAGGTCTCAATAACATGACCAGAAAGAATAAGTACCCACTCCCCTCAATCAATTCAGCCTTCGAGCCACTAGTGGGAGCCAAGATCTTCTCTAAACTGGACCTGCGCAATGCCTATCACTAAAGGATAAAGGAAGGAGATGAATGGAAGACCACCTTCAACACTCCCCTGGGTGGTTTGAGTACCTGGTAATGCCCTTTGGCCTCACCAATGCCCCCGCAGTTTTCCAATGTCTCATTAATGATGCCCTTCATGACTTTCTGAGCAGGTTTGTTTTCGTCTATTTGGAAGACATTCTTGTATTTTCCCAGTCGGTGCAGGAACACGTTTCCCATGTTCGCCAGGTGCTCACACGTTTGTTGGAGAACAGACTCTTTTAAGGCAGAGAAATGCGATTTTCATGTGGATTCTATCTCTTTCCTAGGTTACATTATCCAGAATGGGAGGATCATGGCAGACCCTGAAAAGATCAAGGCTTTGGGGGAGTTGCCCGTTCCCAAGACCCGGAAGGAACCACAGCACTTCCTGGGGTTTGCCAATTTCTACAGGCGCTTTATCCGGGACTACAGTAAGATTGCCTCACCTCTCACCAGACTCACTTCTGTAAATGTGGTGTTCTGTTGGTCTCCTGAGGCAGACAAGGCCTTTAAAGTGGTAATCCATAAGATTTCCATCTCGTTACTGTCAAGTCAGTGTCTATCAGAGAGGGGGGGATAAAACAACGATTGGGCCTATGACCCACTGATGAAAGCACTTGTTTTTCATTCTTTGCCAGGTAAAGCAATCAGTGTCTGTGGCAACATTCCCGCGCTATATTCAAATACAGGCGCACATCTAGTGACGCTTTTTACGTCAGTAAGCAGTGTTTGGTCTGTCCAGAAGGTAGGAGGAGCCACAAGCTAGCTTGAGGGAAGTAAGGAACCCCAGGAGAAACAATGGCAAGGTAGACGTCAGAAGGGATCCAGTAGCGGTACTTTCCCTAACCTGCACCTTGGCTCTATCCCCTAACCTTAAATCTAACTTAGCCCTAACTTGGCCCTTACACGATATGTCAGTTTTACGGATGGAATTAAGGGAGGACCGTTAAAAAAACCGTAAAAAAAAAATTCTCACGCATTTCTTCACTCAGGGGTTGGAAGCAGTGGAATTGCATAAAGATGTTTTAAATGGTCTTATTTC
Organism: Gymnothorax javanicus; assembly: GCA_029692085.1. Taxonomy (NCBI): domain Eukaryota; kingdom Metazoa; phylum Chordata; class Actinopteri; order Anguilliformes; family Muraenidae; genus Gymnothorax; species Gymnothorax javanicus. Next base: position 28,718,861 of record CM056194.1, on the reverse strand, counting down.
ATTTAAACAATTTGAACAATCGTGAAACACACGCATTTTGTTTGAATAATTACTGACTACAGCACGGGAATGTGAATGAAGCACAAATTCTCACGGCAAATGCGTGAGAGTTGGCAGCCCTTTAAGTTAATCGATTTATCATAATAGCCTAACATGTTACTGGAATGAAATGGCGCTAATGGATGACTAATGTCACATAATTTTTTGAGTTCAGTTGCCGTGTCAAAGCATCTTTCCCGTCTGCATGAGAGTTGAGGAGGCGTGGAACTGGTAAGAGCCGTCAATTTACCGACGTCATACAGGCGACACTGTTGGGTCTCAACAAGAGTTATGGGAAATGAGGTCCAGAAGCGCACCTGCAATTACAGCTCACTGCCAAAGATGTTAATATAAACAAACCAATTCAAATCTTATGAAGTACCACTTTAACAAGCTTAAGCAGTCGTTTACTTCTGCACCAGTTCTCATTCAGCCTGACACCAGCAAACAGTTCATCGTGGAAGTCGATGCTTCTGACTCTGGGGTCGGGGCTGTGTTATCACAGTATGTTGGTCCTGATAACCCTGCTGCACCCCTCGTTTTTTTTTTTTTTTTTATCTCGTCACCTGTCTCCCACAGAACGCAATTATGATGTTGAGAACCGGGAGTTGCTGGCATTTAAGATGGCACTAGAGGAGTGGAGACACTGGAGGGGACAGATCAACCATTTGTGGTTTGGACAGATCACAAAAATCTGTCATACATCTAAACAGCTAAGAGACTGAACTCCCGACAGGCCAGATGGGCACTGTTCTTTAGCCGCTTTAATTTTACCCTGACTTATCGTCCTGGTTCCCACAACACTAAACCTGACTCCCTCTTGCCAGTACTCGTCCGAAGGGTCCAGTTTGGCTCCAGAGACTATCCTTCCGGCTGAGTGTGTTGCTTCCCAACTCAGTTGGGGGTAGAGAAGACAGTCCGAGATGCTCAGCAGCAACAATCTGATCCAGGTAATGGCCCTGCAAACTGCTTATTCGTGCCTGACTCTGCCCACTCCCAGGTTTTGCTATGGGGCCACACCTCCTGGTTTGCATGTCATCCTGGCGCTAACCGCACCATAGCCTTGCTCAAGAAGCACTTTTGGTGGCCGAGTCTGAGGAGTGACACCCAAGAGTACGTCACAACGTGCACCACCTGCGCCCACAGTAAAGCCTCCCACTAAGCCCCTGCTGGTCCACTCCGTCCACTGCCTGTCCCAGGAAGACCCTGGTCACATATTGCCTTGGACTTCATCACCAGGCTTCCTGAGTCTAAAGGTAAATCTGTGATTTTTGACTCTGGTTGACCGCTTCTCTGAAGCAGCCCACTTTATTGCTCTCCAGAAGTTGCCTCTGCTTTTGAGACTGCTGAGCTTTTGACAGAACATGTAATCCGCATTCATGGTATTCCTAATGATATTGTTTCTGACCGGGGGCCACAGTTCATTTCCCAAGTGTGGAAGGCATTCTGCAAGGCAGTAAGAGCTACTGTGAGTGTGTCATCTGGTTTTTATCCCCAAACTAATTGTCAGACGGAGAGGACTAATCAGAGTCTAGAAACCATGTTTCGTTGCATGGCCGAATCGGACACACCTCCTGGAGCACGCTTCTCCCCTGGGTTGGGTATGCTCCCAAAAACCTCCCCAGCTCTGCTACAGGAGTTTCCCCCTTTGAGGCCTCCCTGGACTACCAGCCTCCACTGTTGCCCTCCCATGAGGCAGTACCCTCCGTTGGAGAACACATCCGCCACTGCTGGAAGATCTGGCAGGACACGCGCATTGCACTGGAATGCACCCAGGAGACGATGGAACAATCTGTTAACAAGCACAGGAACCCAGCCCCTCCCTACGAACCAGGTTAGTCAGTTTGGATATCTACCAGAAATATTCCACTACTTACTGAATCCCGCAAACTCTCTCCACGTTACATTGGCCCATTTCCCATTGTTAGGATCATAAATCCTACTGCTGTTACCCTGAAACTCCCTGAAAACATGAAGATTCACCCGACATTCCATGTTTCTCAGCTGAAACCAGTCTCTTCTAGCCCTCTTTTGGTTTGATTGGTGCGGATTTTGAGTGCCAATAAAACAAGCCAACCAATAAGAAATCCCAGGATCAATAGATTTTCTTTCTCACGGTTGTCATCGCAGAGTCTTACCGTGAATCTTTCATTTTCGGCAGAATGCATGGAAGCCACGTTTTTCTTTAGGTTTTTTTTAGGTTTTTTTTTTTTTTTTTTTTCCTTCGTCCTTGGTGTGTTAAGCCTGTATGTGACTTTGAAGTATTTCCTGGCAAAGTGGTTTTCGAACGAGCAAGCTAAAATCTGAAGGCACACCTGTATTCATATCTGCGCAAAATAGCCTCTATAACATGTGTTTTCACTCATCATTCTGCCAATGTCTATTTTTATTTATGCTAAATAAAATGTGCAAACAACTTCTGTATATTCATGGAATATTTCTAATAAAATGATTCACTGATTCACATTGTAAAATTGCATCAAAGCAGCAATATATCCGTTCAAACCAGGCTGATCACAAATCGTAATCTCTTCAGCTGGAGTGTCGGATGCTCAATTTATCGCGGCAAACACACTCATTTTCTAATTTCTCATCCTCTTTCTTACCACATTTGCAGAGGCACCCAATCCCTTGTTACAGAAGCATGTTTAATCATTACTTAATACATGGTTGTCACAATCCCACGGCACACTGGTTTCCTAGTGTCGCTTTGTTGAAACAAAGTTATGTTTTATGGGGTATTCCGTATTCGAATGCATTTATAGAAGGGCTGCTGTGATTGGGTAATTTTTCTGAGTTCCTCATTGAAATTATTGAGGTTTTTTTTAATCTTTTTGAAATAGCGGTGGATTTCTGCGATTGCTTAGTTATATGGTATGCTTTCAAATATGTTTTTGGACAACAATTCAAAATGTATTAATTACTCAACGTGGGTCACAAAAGTTAAGAATACAGCACATCCAGCACTTCCACCCCTGGGGATGAAGCTAGGTCAGTTTGGTGGGGCAGTTGGAGCTTTTGGCCTCAAACCGGGCCCACTTCCAGCAATTAAAACCTAGCGGATTATACCTGCTGGTCCAAGACAGGACAAAAATTATTTTAAAGAGAACCAAAGTTGTAACTAAGAAAAAACCTTTTCAAAAAACAAACAACTTTTTTTTTTTTTTTTTTTTTTTTTTTCCATTTTTTCGTTAGATGCCTACCATTTTCAGATACCTACAAGTGATCTGCATATCTCTAAACTGGAGTGGTGGCTGTTAGGAGACAATAACTATCCATTAACATTATGGCTGATTACATCATATATCGTTCCTACAACAGTGCATGAATTTCTGTTCAATGTAAAATGCACAGAAACACAAACTGTGATAGAAAGTTTCGAGTGCTGAATGTTCTCTCTCTTGCGCATAAGCACACGAGCAGATCTGTTTCCTCTGCAGGTAACCACTCTTTCTGACTACTCGGCAAATTCATCATATCCTTTTAAAGAGAATGCAGGATGACACTGACTGCTTTATTTCATCTTACAACCAAAACACATAAAATTAACACACTAAGCACAACCTTTGCTCCTTACCTTGTGCTCAGATTATCCAACATTAAATGAGCAAAGGCAAATTTGGACACGCCCTAAATGCACTTGTGCGATGCACTTTAGAATGTCTGCTTAGATCTTTAAAATTGAGCTCAAAATGTTTTACGTGGCCTTCCTTTACAAGCCATCCTGAACCAGGATTTCTTGATTTCATAAGGACACAAAAATAGAAACTAAAGAAACCCATCTGGAAAGCCATGCGTCATATTTGCTTTTTATTTAAGCACTCACATAGCCATGCAGCAAAGTTTAAGCAAAAAAAGTAGTTCTCTTGTTAGAGGCAGACATCACATCTGAAGCAGTTCTCATGTCAGAGCCAGACATTACATCTAATTATGACTGGCAAGGACAGCTATGAGCTGCCTTGACATTGTCAGGCCTTGCAGAGATTAAACATTTGCATTAGAAAACTATTTCTTATCATTTAGATTAACCCAGAAACAACATAAGGTGTAAAGTTAAGGAAAGTGATAATGATGTGGAAAAAAGTTGGCATATTTCATTATATTGCATCATATTTTATCCACTGCTTGGTCAGAATTTCCAAATTCGCCCCCTCCTCCCACCGCTCCACACATACGCGGACGCATACACACACACACACACACACACACACACACACACACACACACACACACACACACACACACATATATATTGTACATGTTGAAATGTAGTAGGTAAAGAAAGTCTCGACACTGATTGTGTGCCATGGGCAAGACCTCTGCACATACGTAGAATTGTGTTTTAATGGCGTCTCACTCGGCACATGGAAGAGGTCCCCTGCAGAACACTGAATACCATTAAGTATTTGAAAATGCTCTACAACAGAATGGCAAGAAAATAATCCGCCTGGAGTTAATTTCGGCCCCCTTTGGCTGGCAGATGTGACTTTTCTGGGCGCTCTGTGCTGAGCAATTACATGCAATTACCTCACCGTGGCCAGGCCCAAATCCCAAATGGGGCTCCGGCCATTAACATTTCTAATGTTCTGAGATGGTCTGTGGAGTGGCTGAGCTGCCCACTCTAGTCCGAATTTAATGATGCATTGACCCCTGTTTTTGTAAGGCAAAAACCTTGAATGCTCTCTATTCAGTCTGACTTTGAAATGAGATGCACTTGTGCAGTCGGGATGCTGAGGGATCGAGGGTGGTTATAGTATTAGCATTAAAATATAGAGCAGCTTAGAATTATACTTTGTAACAGAGTTCTCCTGTATTTGTAGATAAAAGAACCACGCTTGAGTTTGTAGTTGCATGTACTCCTGTGCATGCATGAACTATATGCTGTAGTAATACACCTTACGAATGGGTAGTGTACTATCTATCGCCATAGGCACTGGAGTAATTAAGCATCCATAGCACACTCATCGCTGTGATGATTAGAGATAGAGTATTGCTCCCCCATGCCTATATTAACTTAAAAAAACTAGTACAGGGTAACATTTGCATATCAAATGGATAATCCCTCAAAGCACAGTAAGCCAGTATGACCAAGGCAAGTGTCTTGAAGTTAGTAAAATATGAAGCAGTATTGTGTTCATTTAAAATGCTAAAGATGATTCTGGTCACTGAAGAGGTTTCAAAATAAGCAACAACAAAAAAAAAATCTGGAAATATAGCCTACTAGCAGGGACGATGTAAGCTTTTATACCACTATTTAGCAGATGGCAGAATTTTCTTTTGCTTTACACCTTACAGATGACAAAATGTTGACATGGAAATGAGCATCCCCATGAAGACGACCCAGTAGCGTTGTATGCTCGCAAGTCTCTAAAGGTAGGAATACGTTGTGGCGACATGAAACAAATTCGCTGACACTGATCTGTGCTGGCCACTTGTGTGGGTGTTTTCACAATATGTCTGGCAAGTCTGGCTAACTTGAAGCAAGCTAATACAGGGATACGGTGAGTTCTGACTAATATGTTCATACTCCCAGAAGTAGATTTTGCTGTTATAAACGTTACATAAGTTAGGATTATGAAGCAATCATTCAAGTAGAAGGGAGGTGTTGTTTGAAAGATGACTGGTTCTCCAAAATTAGTTTTTTCTGCATTTTCAATGTTCATTTCTGATTTGTCTAGGTAACTTTGGATTTTACCAAGTTGTATTAGGGCTAAACAAGTAGTTCTGCCTACCGTAAAGGCACAAAAGCAAGGAAGCTTAGCTAAAATAACACGTTTGTATTGAAAACTGAGCAATAAAGGGGTTTTGGTGTTAAAAGTACTCAGCTATTAAGTCCAGCCATTTTTGTCAAAAAAGTACCCAAAAAGTACCCAAGTCCAAAACTACTTTTCTTGATTTCTCGGTAATAAAGGACAATCATTCCACAAATAAATGGTGTCTAACCATGTTTAGCCCCTAGAACTAGCACACAAGTCCATGATAAGCTACTTTGAACAAAAGTATCTGCAGCATGTTTTGAAAACTTTGACCATCAATATCTCAAAACTGACATTTTGAGACTTCTTGCACGCAGGTCTTCATATACAAGCGGGTATGTTCCGTGCGAAATATCCATGCTGAAGCTTCGCCTTTGGGTTTGTTTTTCTGTACATTTTATTTGACAAATGTCGAATGCCTCGATCTTGAGTATTAGGAGGCTGTACAAGGAATATTGTCAAAAATCTCACCATTAATGTCAGTGTGTGATCTTGCTCACTGTGAAGATGTTTACTGTGCCAATGATTGAAACAAGTGACATCACTGATGATCTCCAGAAACATTGACAACTCCAAAAAGCCACAAAACTCATATTGCATTCATGAGTCAATGCTGTAGAGGATTTATTAAATATGGCCGACAGGCTATAAAACCGGAAAGCTGAATATGTACAGAACTAAGTGCATGATATAATTAAATCTGGACACCATTTTTCAGGAGAGCGCAAAGAGAGGCTACTGGTGAGTCCCCATTATCATGGTTCTGGCTGTTTGTGTGGTTTTAGACTTTCTTTGTGGATCGTCCCGATTCCTTCGGCCATTACAGCGGCTAGGAGAAAACAGGACCCGCAAGGACTTGAAATGTCCACAGAGAGAAATATAAACAAAGACACAGAGCAGCTCTCGCACTTCCAAAACGAATGCCCAACAATACAAATCAGGAAGCACAGCGAGAGAGGAACAAACAAATAGGGAAAGTAAAAGGAAACTTCTCAGAAGAAATAAACCGCAAATATAATGCGAAGAAATTCGCCAACAAATCCCTAACTAGAGATATCTTCTGGCTGTAGTGATAACTAAATCAGACACTCCAGCAAAGGAGGCGTGGCGGACATCCGGCTTATATAGCCTTAGAGGAAGGCGCCGCCCACGCCTGATGAACAGCTGGGAAAAGAATCCGGTAGTTAAAGAAAGAGACGTGGCCCAAATACGATCCATAAAGAAAGTCTAAAACCACACACACAGCCAGAAGCATGACACCCATATTCTAAACTGCATATTTTAGTAAATGAGTTAATTTGCATGTGCATGAAATAATGCAAAAAAATTCATTTATTTTGTTTGCCAAATAGGGGGCAAGTTAGCCAGCTAGTAAGCTAATTTGAGTTTGCTGTGATTGCCATTTCTTCCTGTCAATGGTTTGTCATTAATAAGTGCCTCATGCTATTCTGAACCATAAGGCTGTATACAGTCTATGCACTGAACAGATTTAATTATTTAGTTTTTCACGGACTAACATTTGTTATAATTGTGTTCTCTCTACCTCTCTGTATGTCTTTGTGCTTGTGTAAAAAGATAGCACTGTCCGGCAATTCGAACACAGCCTCTACTTCTGACTCTGACTTCAGTAGGTACAGGGGAAACAAACCTTATATAGCATTAAAAAATCAATGTATTTTTGAGCTTTCCTTGATATTGATTTTTTGTTAAGACAACACGAAGACACAAAGTGAACAATCTGATAACAGCTAGCTTACAAAAAGTTAGCTTGCTTGCAAGCCTGCTGCAACAAATAACCAATGTAATTCAGTTTCACAAAGAATAGTGATTCATCACTGGATACGACAACTTCAGTTTTGTGAGTATTTTTACTCTCGTGAAGGTACAACGATAATAAAGCAATATTTTGTATCAACATTAGCACCGCCATTTTGTAGCTGATTTTCTGAAAATTCTTGGGAAGAGCCGTCAATCGAGGTGTCAAGAGGTTCAACTTACCAGCGATAGTTTGACAATGTGACAATCGTGTATCAAATTTCAACCAAGTTGAACTCACAATGGACACAAACAGATTAGGAATGCAATTTCTAGCTTTGCCTGGCTGATTTTAGTAACAATTTGTGAATAATCAGTATTTGGTATAGGAATATGCAATAATCCACTTAAGTAATACAAAAGCCTTCATATATGTAGTTGTGATGACAAACTGTCAAAATTTATGATCCATCTATGAATCTGTTGCCATCTCAGTTCATTTTCAGGGATGCTTTTAGTTATTTACTACCAATTCATTTTTAGTTCAAATATAGCACAATGACAGTCAGGCAAGAGGCAGAGAGACAGACAGATGTCAGAGATGGCTTATGGATTAATTCTGAGATGAACGGTGAAACTGGTCTGCAAAGGAAAAATACAAAACCTCAATTAAACTATTACCAATTTTACAACTTATTTTTTTGAGAAGAAAACTGAAATGTTGCATCAGGGGTGTGCGCCTCCATGTTTGATCAGGGCGCCTTTGGGTATCACTTTGTCTATGTTTCTGCTTGGGGGCAATGTCATGGATCTGTGTTTGCTGAAAACAAATATGAGAATAAGCACGAAAAGTTTTGCTGGGCCATATTTAAATAACTGGATGGATCAAAATGAGGCAAAACAATATAAACCTTCACTACGGTGCTTTCTGATAACATTCACCCCTGCTCTCTCAGCCAGAACAGTCTTTTCATTGACAGGCATAGTACTGGTAGTAGGGAGGTTCACTCTTTTGTCTTGCCTTGGTAAACAAGTCCGTCAGTTCCCTGTTGGGAAGCCGCCATTTCCAACGAGCTGAGAAGGAACAGAATAATTTTTTTGCCCCATTTTGAATCCTCTACATGAATAATGTGAGATCTGGGCAGGTGGATCCAAATAATTTGTTTGATATGCTAACTCAGAGTGCAGTACCTAAAACAGCTATCCAAATTAAACTCAAAGGGGCATCAATTTTTTACATGTGCTGCCACCAGGGTATGCAAATTTTCCATGTGTAAAGCGGCAAGACAAAGCAAGGTGATGCTTTTTGTTTTCAGGAGGTGGAGTGGGCTGTCTGCTTTTTTATTTAACTGAAATATTCAACATGGAAACAAAGGCTCATGTCTTTACCTTCATGAGTCATTTATTCACATTCTTTATTCAGACAAATTAAGAACTCTGCCTCTGCAGCCAGCAGCCAGTCTGATGATTTTTGAGGGTAATTTAAATTCAGAATTGATGCAGTGAGGGTCAGACAAAGGCAGGCACATGTGCGGGCCTGGGACAAGTTCATTGGCAATTAGCTACATGTGTGACGCTTGCCGCCAGATGAGGAGGTAAAAAGTTCAGGCTTCAGCAATGCCGTAACATAACAGATTATTTAGCGCGAAGCTTGATTGACTTCTTGCTTTTGGATGAGTTGCAGTATCACTGTGGCCTCCTCAATGAATTTTGCATGATGTCATTTGTCAGCTAAATTATCACTCCTTTTCTCCATGTAAGAAAATGGAGGGAGCGCAGTATTTGGTTTTGCATCTGACACTAAACATAGCTCACATTAAATACTAATTAATATTAATTGAAAAGAATTAATTTTTTTCACATTTTTCTCATTTGCCTATTCCGTGAGGGTGTACATAGAGATCCAATTTTCATGGGAAATTGCTTTTATATATTATTATAATATGGAAGAGGAGTTCACAACAGATTTTAAAATGATATATCTTTATCATTGGGAGTTTAAAGTTCATGAAGATTCTGATTTGGTTCCTCTAACACTCACTCACTTAAACACAGCGGGCCAGATTTTTCTGTATGCGCTGTCTTCACAACACGCACGCAGATCGATCGCTACACATATTCCCATTTTCCTCCAGACGCAAGGACCCCCTGGAATTTCTCCTCGAATGATACCTGCATCTGGGCAGAGAGATGAATATCAAGGGCGTAATTATATTGCAAGGGGTGTTTTCCATGTAAATTGAATGAGAACAGCGAGAGGACAGTCGAACGGTAAAGGCTAAGGTTACTGAAGCCCTCTGAACATGTGACCGCACGCCGCTGCCCATATGATAGAAAAAAATCGGACACGGAAAGTATGATCAAACCTGTGCTTCTGCCATATGCCATACATGAGCAGATATTTTATTCTTATGTCAATTTCATGAGTTCTATGTGCTAAAATTTGTAAGGCTGCGGCAGAAGAACCAAATCACCGAGAAACTCGAGAAGATAACTGATTTTTATTGTAAAAACAAAAATACTTCAGCAGATGATGCAGAAATTCATTAACAGACTGAAGTGAAAATAAACATGGAAATACAGCAGAGGGGCGATAAAGACTAGAGAAAATAATAAAAAAGGAAGAACACGGAGAAGCATGGAAAAGGAATTAACAAGCAAAGAATAGAAAAAAACTAAGGGACGTACAGTATATACACATGGACTAACCAGGCAAACGCAAGACGAATGATGAAGACAGAAAAAAAAACAGAGCACAGTTGTGGCCAGAAGTGTGGAGACAAATGGAACACTGATAAAATTATAAGATACAATTAACAACAGTGATGAGACATACCACAATGAGAAAAGCAAAAGCATGTAGACTAAAGATGCAGAACTGAAGCCCAAAAAAATTCAGAAAATAAATTACGGAACAGACAGATTCCTGACAGAATCCATTGGTGTGCATGCTGAAAGGCTTGTGTCTTCATCCCTCCTGAAATCGTTATCAAACTTGATGTGGGGCTATTTTCCCTTCTTTTTACTCAAAGAGAGAAGCTATTATGATTGAACGTGAGAAAAACAGACAAAAGACATGGTCCAGCACAGTTGTCCCCAACCCTGCACCTGGAGATCTACCATCCTGAAGATTTTCACTCCAGCCCTAACAAAGCACACTTCCCTCACAAACTAGTTATAATTTATCGAAGACATTATTCCCATTCAGCCATATTCTCAGTATGATTCCATTCAACAAAGAACATACAGGATGGTAGCTCTTTGGGGGCAAGGTTGGGAATCAGTTGTCAAGCATGTCTTCCAGTAGCAAAAGCCATATGAAATGGGAGATCAGTGGGATGACTAAAAATAATTTTTGGAGCAGTGATACACCCAGATTGACTCAGAATGTGATCCTGGTTGCCAATGTTGACTATGCAGCAAGCAAGTTCACAGGGCTTTGTGCATTATTGGTTTTACATCCTTATCTAATCATACATTAGTGGCCCGACTGGCCGATCAGACCAAAAGCGCATGAAGGACACTCAATCACTGTAGCAACTCTGAGTCTATTCTCCCTTCCAAGTCATCTTATATTGAGGCTTGGGCGAATACCCTGAGCATCGCTATACAATGAAAAAGGAGAGCTTTTGGTGACCACAGTCCTCAATACACAGCCAACAATGTCAGTATTTTATGGCAATGGTACGCCCCCTGAAAGTCGACGATTCAAGTAATCTTTAGGTGGTAATATATATATATTTTAAAAAATACTGTCCGGGGTCCGAACACAGAACCTCCTTGTTATGAGGCAGTAGCACTAACCAGTGCACCACCAACCACCCAGATGCTTATAATGAAAATTTGGGTTTCTCCCCATCCCGATCTCAGATAAATATAATAAATTCATAAAATTACGATTCCCTGTCCTCAATCCCATTCAGCAATGGCGTAAATTAATGATGCCAAAGGACTCCCTTTGCATCATATATGACGAGTTGGGATGAGCACAAATTGCAACTACACACTGCTACACGCCGAGGGGCTTAAATGGCGGTTGCCGGGGGAGCATGTGTTCTCCAGGCAAAAATGGCAGGGGACCATTTTAACTTGAGCAAATTCTCCTGGCCCAAATTATTTTAATTATTGCATTTTTTTGAATTCACATTTGATCTTAAATTTTGTCAATATTTCATCAGTAATACATTTGTTTGCTGCTAGGGGTACCAGAGAGGAGGCTGCTCTTATACTCTGTGACAGTTCTACTCCAAATAGTGCGATGCACATAAATTTGAAATGAACATGAAAAGACTCGAAAATGATGCAGAAACCTAATTAATAAGAATCAAATTAATTTCATTCTGCACTGGCCTCACAGAATCAGGAGAAAAGCACACAGTTGGAATCAGTATTGTTCATTTAATCAGGCATAAAGAAGCGCTATGCAAATACATTTTACAAAAGCAGGACCTGGCTCTTGTGGGAAGAAACCCACCTGACCGAGCTTGTGTTCAAAGCTTCCTCATGCAGTTTAAACAAATCACTGTGCTTCTAGATCATTCGTAAGATGTCCTGTAAAATGACACTGCCTGTGTAACCTTGGTTATTTGATTTGATTCCAGTATGGAAATGATACAGCAGAGAGAGGAAATCAAATTTTAAACGAGCTTTGGGAGTTGATACAGTTAGGGCACGGATGGACTATGTGTGGTTCATTTGATTTTGATATTTAATGAATTCTTGAGAAGAGTAGAAACAGACAATGAAAGTGTCAGTGTCAGAATTAGTTTGTGATTTTTCTTTTCATTGTTGTATTTTTTGTATTATGTTCATCACTGTTATTTCAGATGTTGTGTTTATTTTCTTGTTGTTGTTCCCATTCACTGTTCAGTTACACATGTTTTTGCTTTCCTCCTCACTCCCACACACACTCCCTGTTCTGTTTGTTAATTCTGATTAATTCCCTTGTTTGTAGCCACGCTCCCAGTCCCGCTTCCCTGCACACCGGCATTTACTTCCTCATTTGGGATTTTCTCCCTTCATATAAAGCTAGTTTTCCCCTCGTTTCTCTGCGGGTTTGTTGCCTTTTCAGAGTCTGCATACAAGCCTTTGATTTCTAGTGTGTATATATGGTTTGAGTTTCTTGGTTTATGAGTTTGGCTTCTCCATGGTGTATCGTGATTTTGTTACTGACTTTGGCTGGCTTTTCGAGCCATGATCCTGATCTCCCTTGATTTTGGCTACCTATTTTCTTGGCTTTTGATCCCTGTACAGTGCATTGGTTACAAGTTGGATTATCCCTCTCGTACTGCAAGTAAACTGATTGTTGCGAAACCAGATTGTCTGACTTTTCAATTATTAAAACCCAAAAAACTGACCTTCGGTTCGTGAGTGAGTCTTGAGCATTACACTTGTAAGACTGTGCTTCTGGGAGCAAATATCAGCAGCTTCATGTGCGAAGAAGCTCAGGTGCTCCAAGAAAATAAGAAAGTGCCCTTACCAAACACTGCAGGGCCATTTTAGAAAGACCCTGTGTTTGTTCTGATATTGGTAGAGGAATATAAGGGTGTTGGCACTCTGGTCCCATTATTATGTACCATTCTTTTGGAATTAAAAGAATGGCACATAAGTTGAATATCTGTGGTAATGAAGTTTTTATTTTGTACTTTGCGCCTCCAAATTAATTTATTTTGTTTCAGTTGTTTATTTATTGAGCTGTTAGCTTCATTATGAGTATGCTCTACCCCAGATAAAAAAATGACTGGTTTAAACTGGATACTTCTACCAGATGGTAGCAAACATCAAAAGAATCAAAGAGATCTTTTAATCAAATGAGCTGTGGATGAAAATTTGCATTTGAAGACAAGATCTAACTGCAGAACAGCATGACAACAGTATTTTACGGTGCAGCATATCAATTACTTGGATAGTTTTAGTTTTCCCTTTACCTTGGACCCAAATGCTCTTGTAAATCTCGTCATTAACAGCAGAATTCTAATGCAATCCACTGCGTACTAAAAATGTAAACGTGTAAATATAAATGCTTTACAACATAATGCACTTTTTTTAACAACAGTCATCAGACAATCCCCTGGCCCCTACAATCTGATCTCAGAAATCCCAAAATATCAAAAGGCACCAGTCTAGGACCTAATTAATACGCCCAGCAAGTTTCATAAAAAAAAATTAAATATTGAATTCGAGTTCTGCTCTGGAAACAAAATTATTACAGATGGACAGACGGACATACTGATGAGCGTATTCCTCCACATTATATGCCGGGGAGATAAAAATAGATGAGATCAAGCTTTTTTTATGATGTTTTCTCGCTGATTTTTTAAGTCTATTCAGTTTCTATTCTGTTTGATACAGTGGTGGCTCATGAATTGGCAACAGGGGAGGCTCAAAACAATCCCTTAAAATTAATGATTCATCACAACCTGTTTTCAATCATTCATTTAAATGACCATTACAGAAACTCCGAAAACTCTCAACATTGTCAGGTGTGGCCAGTTTTCATTTATAACGCATACCGATTAGGACTCTAGACTTCTCGCACTTTTCTTTACTCAGCAGTTGGAAGCAAGGCATGTGTTTTGCGATCGTTTCAATGAAATTAGATCATTTGAAACGTCTTTATGCAATTACATTGCTTCCAACCCCTCCATGCACAAGGACTTCAATTCCGCGTGAGAATCTCTTACATAGCCTACGCATTGATTGAATAATTGCTGACCTCAGCAGAGGAACGTAAATATGCCACTTAAACTCACACTGATTGTGTGAGAGTTGACAGGTATGCGTTCTAAATGAAAACTGGCCACACCTGATAATGTTGAGAGTTTTCAGAGTTTTTGTAATGGTAATTTAAATGAATGATTGAAAACAGGTTGTGACCAATCATTAATTTTAAGGGATTGTTTTGAGCCTCCCCAGTTGCCAGTTCACGAGCTGCCGCTGGTTTGATATTGTATCAAAGCTTTGCACATGCATAGCACTTTAGCTTTGATGGTAGGGGGATTTCTAGATTCTATGTGCAAAGGAAAAAGTTATTTTTCAATAAATTTAACATCTGACAACAGAATAATTTTTTTTTTTTTTTTTGCATCAATATGAATGAAGCACCTTCACAAGAATTAAAAAGCACCACAGCACTGGCGAGAAAGGTAAATCCCTTATACAGCTCATTTGATTATTTTATGAGAGTTTTGTATCTGTTTGATGCTCTGCCTTCCAGTAGATCTATTGGTCTTATTATTTCGAGAGTGATTTCAGTCTTTTAAAAAACAGAAATTCCACATGCGACAAGATAGTTAGCAAAAAAAAAAAAAAACATAGATTACCTAAAGTTAACTGTATAAAATGTACGTGCAGAACACTTCCCAACCAAGTGATGATCGTGGAAGATCTAACTTGTTAATGGGAACTATTCTGGCATTTGAAAATGCTGTAATTCCAGTTGGATATTCCATAGGAATTATTATGGCTTATAAAGACAAAAATAATGTGGATCAGCTCAGATGTAATTGTTCTGCTATTTTCATAGAGTTGAGCAGGTTACATGGAGCCCCAGCTGGGCTATTCCCCTGCCAGCTGTAAAGCCCCTGTAATCACAGACATGTTTTAGAAAAAAAATCATCCAAAATGTGCTGATTAAACTTTCTTGATGAGCAGCTTCAACAAATATTTAGCTTGTGTGATTCTTCTGGAGCCATTTGGAAAGAGTGTGGGAAAGGATTTAGAAGATTTATTAGGCTTTGTCTAATAAACAAATGGCAGAGCTGTATGAAAATAAATTTACAAAGCTGTGTCAAAAGTCATTATTCATGCTTTATACACTTTGTTGGGGCATCAGTTATAGTTGTGTGTGTGTGTGCGTGTGTGTGTGTGTATGTATATATATATATATATATATATATATATTGGCAGTGTATATATACACAGCCAATGCAATGCTTAAAAAACATTTCCAAAAAATACTTTTATAGAGAAACGCTAAATATCATCATGTGAGAAATACTGTACAATATAAATGTTCCAATGGAACCAACCAAAATCATTTACTGATTTAATTAAAAATCAATGTCCTCCAAATCAAGGTTGCACAATTAATGGCACCCTTAAAGATTATTGTAAATAACGTCCACCAAAATTAAATCATGGTTTAAATTCCAGTCAGTTAAGTTTTATCTAAGTGTTAAGGAACTATATTGAGCCATAACATCACTTCCTGTTTCATTAGGTTATAAAGATGAGGTAACATACATGCAATATCCCTTTGTCATCCAACACCATGATGAAAACAAAACAACTGTCAGTTCAAAAGAGGCAGATGGTCATAGACATTCATTAATGTGGTAATGGCAACTAGAAGATTCAAAAATGATTTAATTTGCCACTGAGCATTGTCAGGGCAATTATTAAAAGATTTCAATGATATGGAACGGTTGAAAACCTCAAGGGTAGCGGATGCAACTGCATTTTTCCCCCCAGGATACTGAGGAGGACGGTGAGAGAAGTAACAACATCCAGAAGACTCACTGTGAAGTTACGGCAGGCCTTGGTGGCATCTTGGGGTCACCAGGTTTCAAAAACCACTATCAGGCGCCACCTCCACAACCACAGGCTCTTTGGAAGGGTTGCCAGAAGAAAGCCTTTTCTGACCAGAGGACACAGAAGCAAGCGCTTGTAGTTTGCCAAACGTCATTTAAATTATGACTGGAACAAAGTCAGGTGAGAGCAAAATTGCACATTTCGGTCAGCGACAGCATTGGCTTGTTTGGCATCGAAAAAGAGATGCATACAAGGAGAAGTGCCTCTTACCCACGGTGAAATATGGTGATGGGTCAGTCATGTTTTGGGGCTTTTTTAATTTAAGAGGTCCTGGGTACTGATGAAGATTAATGGCATAATGAATTCCACCAAGTATGAGAATATTTTGTCTGACAATCTGGTTGCTTCCGCCTGAAGGCTGGGACTTAGCCATAGGTGAACTTTCCAACAAGACAATGACCCAAAGCACACCTCAAGATCTATACAGAAATGGTTCTGTGATAACAAAATCAATATTTTGCAATGGTCATCTCAGGCACCATACCTGGACGCTATTGAAAACCTGCGGGCTGAATTGAAGAGGGCAGTTGACAAATGCAAACCCAAGAATGTGAAGGATCTTGAAAGGATCTGGTGAGAGGAATGGTCCAAAAATCCCCCAAAATGTGTGCCTTATCCTTGTCAAAAATTAGCAGAAAAGACTCCATGCTGTTATCCTTGCCAGAGGTGGTTGCACTAAGTACTAAACTAAGGGTGCCAATTATTAAGAAACTTTGATTTTGTTGAAATGTATTTTGCATTAAATGATTGCTATGATTTTGCTAGTTCCCCTCCAAACATTAAAAAAGTATTTCACATATGTTGGTATATTTTGTATCTCTATAATTATATTGTTTGTCTGTTTATTTATTTATTATATTGTTCGTACATTGCTAGTCAGGATGCCAGGGGTTCATGCACCTTTTCAGAAAGGAACAATTTGTTTTTTCTCCCTAAAAATGAGGTTAGAAATGCAGCATAATCCCTAGCAGCTGTAATTGGTGCCAATAGTGTTGAGAGAGATGAATTGGCGTCTGAATATCAATACATTGCCTGAAGGATGGGCTGTCTGATTGGTCAATTCAGCTCAAACTGAGGTGAGACACAGCTTATCACATACTCAGTGGGCCAATTAGCTGGAAGGTGCAGCCTGCCCTTGAAAGCATGTGGGAAAGAGACATCACTATTTCAATGCAAACGAGTGGGTAAAAACGTTATCTCAAAGCTAAAAGAAGATTATGCGAAATTTCGTTTTTTTTTTTAACCAGAATTTTTATTGTGATCCCATTAAGAGATCACGGACAATGAGAGCAGTAAGAGTCATGGTGCTCTCAGTTTGTTACAATTTTTAGATAAAATATTTTCTGAGATCTTAAAGGATCTCATATTTTATTAAATGGTTCCAGGAAAAGCCACATTCTCTAAATTGATGCGTCAGAAAGAAAACAAGAATCAGAATCATGAATGCCATTTTTAAATAATACCACGACACTTTGCCATATCTGGACAACCCATTTTTCTGCTAGTCTGCTGAAAGTAAGGTACAATTATGATCAGCCTGAACAGAATGCACTTCATTCAGTAAACTATTACTGCCGGCCTCCGGCAACAATAGGTCATTATATTTATTAAATGACAATTTTCAAATGTCATTTTAGAAAACAAGAAAATTTATATATATGTTCCAAAGAGGTTGATTCAATTTGTAAAATTGCTTAAAATTGCTTAATTGAATTGCTTAAGACATTTAGGGCCTCTATCTTACACCCAGCGCAAACGTAATGCAAATGCCTTTGCTACTTTACGACCGATACAGATACAATTTTCTCGTCCAGTGTCCACCCTGGATAAACAGCTAATGCATCTGCGCAAAATTGAGTGCCCATGGGCGTGTTGATCTTAAAACGAGGTGTGGTCAGGTGCTCAGCTGGCGTGTGGCTATCTTGAGGTAGTATTAAACTGTTGCACTATTGACCAACAAAAACTTGGTCTAAAGTCAATGGTCAGTTTTTAACTGCTATTTTAAGGGTGCATTATGAATATAGTATTGTATGCGAGTGGGTGAGTGCACAAAGCGCGTACTCTCAGCTTGTTCAACACATAGGGAGGAGCAGCAGCACGCAGACATGAAAACCATCAAAAGTGTAAAGATTACAATGTGAAAGATTTATACTCTAAATCAAGATATTTCAAAAATAGATGTCATAATGGCGAGTGCGATCTTTCGCACACCTGTGCAGCTGCGTGCCCAATCAGTGATTGCCCTTATTTAAATTGCAAGGGAATGCAGTCCATCAACATCTAGGTGATTTTCGATTCAGCAAGCATGATTACACATTCAGGTATTTGCAAATTATTCAAGATAAAGCCATGACTCATTTATGCCCACAAACTCTGCCATTCTTGCAGTCTTCTAATTGATCCTGCCTGGGATAGCGGTTAGGTGACCATGACATATTATGCCTAAAACTGCTTAAATTTCTGTTCAATCGAAAATAAGACAGGCAAGTTAGTTAATGAACTGGCATGGTCGCCAGGTAAAAGTAACTGCAAGACAAATAAATATTTGAGGAAATGAGTGTAAATAAGCATGTGCTAATAAATTAGATTTTTATAATAATTTCACACATTCATAGGTTTTAGTCAGTCTTGTATTAATTTTCATTTCCTTCGTTGCTCAGTTTAGACAGAATGTTTGGAGCGCTTCAGACGTTTGGGTAAGTCCGCCATGAATCAACCCTTCACCCGCAATGATCTCAAAATGTGAGGTATCGTTCAGGAACCAGTTGCGAGAACACAGGATAGCTGGTAAAGTGGCTTTGAGCAAGGGGGGTAACCCCCGCAGGGCAGAAGGCAAAAGGTACAGAGTCCACAATCCAAAAATCACAATCCAGGAGGGCAAAACAGAGTCGAAAACCAGGGCAGCAAACACAGTACTCGTGGTCAGGCAAAAATAGGTTCGGTACACAGGCACAGGTTTGTCAGAGAAGCAAAAGCCAAAATCCAGAGGGCGAAATCCAAACCGTTACCAGGGCAGCAAACACAAAACTCGTAGTCGGGCAAAAAGGGTTTGAAAACAGATGCAGACAACAGTACAAAAGTGCAGAGCCAAAAATCGTAAGTCGGGCGGTCCAGTCAGAAGATTAACACTATGAGTACAAGGCGAAAGATAGCAGCACAGGTAAACAAGAGGAACCGTTCTGACGGGGAACTGCAGTGAGAAGACAGCTTAAATACACTCAAGGGAAGTCACATGCTATGATTAGGATCAGGTGATGAGGATCAGACTAATTACAAAGGAGGTAACATGAGGGAGAACCTAATCACATGAAGTTGGCAAAAGCCAAAACGCGGACAGGGAACACGAAACAACCTATGACAAAACATACAGCTCCGGTTAGGGAGTTCTAATGTGCACAGATAATGAGAGGTAGGACAGAGTGGAGCAGGTGCGGAGGATCCGCTGAATTGCAGGAGAGACAAAGTGAAGGCAAGAGGCGGAGACTAGAACAGGGCGAGTGCTGAGAGCTTGTTAATCAATTAGTAAGTGCAGCTATACAATCCCTAGTGCTCGTTAGTAAGTTAGTATTATATACAATGTTAGTTTGGGTTAGTAATTTTAACGAAAACAACAAACTGTTAGTATTGGTTAGTAATATAGAAAAGAGAGGCGAAGGAAGCAAACGAGATTGGAAGGAATGTTTGAAACCCAGAAACCATGAAATCACCTAAGCATGTGACACACAGGACTGGGGAGAAGCTGTAACTTAACAAGAGACCAGACAGGGGAGACAAAGTGCAATGCAGGGCATGAACAAAGACATGGACCGGAATCTAACAGAATAGTGGATTGGGAGTGGCAAAAACGAAAACATGGCAAAATGCAAAAACTAAACAGAACAAGGCAAAACCTAACAGACATAATCATAAACATAACAGGGACTAGGGAAAACTTAACAAGCATGGCAGAATCATAATAAGCATGGCAGAAACAAGACAGAACAGAGCAGAATCATAACACAAAATCAATTTTGAACCAAACTGACACAAAAAAACAATACCTGCAACCCATTTCTCCCACTTTTGTCATAAAATTACAGAACTTTGCATTTTGTTTAAAATGTGCTCATAATAATTTACATTTTGGCTGACTAAGGAAGCAGTCATAAAATGCGGAACTTTACGAGCATTAAAACGACAGATGAAACTGCGGTCACCATCTGTAATGAATCCAAATTTCTTCCATACATCCAACTTGGCCTAAAAGGATGAAGAGTCTATAACCTGGTATTCACTAACATGTTATTTTTGTTCTTTTGTCATCCAGGTTGATCCACTTTTTTTCCCAGCCTCACTGTCAAAGCAAAAGCAGGTTCATTTCACTCCTGCTGGATATTGTTCAAGGAGTTACAGTACCGTAATAAAAATAACATTATTTTGTTTCTTTCTCCCAAGCTGTTATTTTCCTTGCTCATATTTATTTCTCCCGGTTGTTGCCCCATCTGTACATAATAATGTTTTTACTCACGACCCTGAATTCAGTTTTTTTTTTTCTTTTAAAATTTCATTGCCTTATTTTATGCTCACATTCAAATGTGACCCTGGGACTGCATAATTGCATACACAGTAACATGATGGGACTCCAATCAGTCCCCTAAGTGCAGCATGGCATTTAAAATATACAGTAGTTAATGAATTTGATCATTTATAATTTCAATAAATCTGACTTCATTCAAATACCTCAAGTATAACTCATACCCAAAAAATTAAAGACTTTGGTGAATGAACCTGATTGATTGGTTTATGTTCAGTTGTCAATACTATGAACTTCCCAAGAAGGTAGGCTTGAGTTTTTGAAAAAGTTACAAACAGTACTGTGACAGCAATATAGACCCATCACTTCAGCAAGGCGCTTCCTTGATTCAGATTTTTTTGTCCGCATGTAAGCATTTGAGGACCATTTGTATGTTCTTGTCTGCACTGAACCCTTTTAGTATAATCAGTGCTAACCAGGTCATTTAAAATTAAATTATCGTTGTTACTCCCATTGCATACCTGTTTAGATTTCTGCACGTTAATATCCAGTACTGTGGCGGATATGGTTAAACACTAGCTAGCTAAACTCAAACCATTGCATTTCTTTTCTGTACATTCTCCAATAAATAAATCTCTTCTCATTTGCTAATATATTCACACAACACATTATTGTTGTTTCAATTGTTCTGTTCATTTATATCAAGTATTTCCAATGTATAGGTTTGTCTTACCAGTGTCTACTGTCTCGCCTACCTCTTGTCTAGCTGTGAGAAATAGCAAACTAGCTCTACAGTTTAGCTACACTGCTAACAATGCCAAATGCATCGCTGCATATAATTACACAAATTTTACATTAATAATGATACAAGGATGCACAATATTATCTTCATACAGTAGTATACAGTGATGATTATAAACTACCACTTTCATCAAAAAGGGGTCCTAATATATTAGTTCTCTATAATTTTTTGGTGAAAATGTATTGAAAAATACTATTGTAGGCAATGAGAGCAAATTAAAAAAATCTTTTCCCACAAGTATATTGAGGTAAAAATCTGGGTAATTAACAAAAACACTGAAAATATCAATTTCATATAACAATTGAAAGGTATCGCAAATTTTATTTTTTTGAACCTTGCATAGCCTGAGTGCATGTCTGGAGGCTTATTCCATGATAATTGATTGTTTAAGCTGGTTTGAGGCAACATTATTTTGCAAAATTACCTGCGATGCTCAGTTTTAGTATGTAAGCTGACATGATCTTTGAGTGATGTCACTGTGTTAAACATGATGGCACAACAGAGTGAACTCTCTGAGATTGTTTGTGGCTGCCATGTGGGCTTACATGATGCTGGTAGGTTACGTAGTGGCAAGAGAGTCCAAAAAGTGGCAACAGAGGTGCAAACAGGAAATTAAGTGCCTCTGATGTTCATTATCTGTGTATGACAAGTAAAAAAATAAATAAATAAAAAATCGGCAGTTGACAGCACAACAACTCCATTATGACATTAATAGTGCTAGAAATGAATAGATGTCAAGATCTACTATATCTGGACGCCTGCGTGAAAATGGTCTAATTGGTTGTGTTCCTAGCAACGTTAAAAAAAAGACTTGATTTTGCCAAGAAATTCAAGGATTGGACACCAACGGACTGTGAACAAGTCATTTGGACCAATGAATCAAAATTCGAAATTTTATCACCCAAACGCACCACAGAGTTGGAGAATGTTTAAAAAATGACAGTTCAACCCCATCAGTAAAACATGAAGGTGGTAATACTATGGTTCGGGGTTCAGTCTGATTGAGTGGATCCAGTGATCTCATAAAAATCTATGTAATCATGGATCAAAAGAAGTGTCACAGCATCCTTGTGAGGCACATTACCATCTGGAAAGAGACTGATAAGTTGGGGATTTTATTTTCAACAAGATAATGACCTTAAACACACTTCTAAGTTGTGCGAGAATGATCTCAGTTTGAAAGAAACGTCCGGTGACGTTAATCTGTTGTAACATCGAAAGAATCTCTTTGGGATTAACTTCAAACCATGTGGAAGAGAGAAAATAAAAAATATATATATGAAAACTATGCCTGAAAGATTAAATGCTGTAATCAAAGCAAAGGGTGGCCACACTAGATATTGACTTTTTCTCTCAAAAAGACATTATTATTTTTGTTTTTACAACCCCAATTCCGAAATAGTTGGGACGAAGTGTAAATTGTGAATAAAATCAAAATGCAATGACTTTCAGATCACGAGCCAATATGTTATTTACAACAGAACATAGATAACATTTCAAATGTTAAAACTGAGACATTTTACATTTTTTATCCACAAAATGAGCTTATTTTGAATTTTCTGGCTGCAACAGGTCTCAAAAAAGTTGGGACGCAGGCAAAAAAAAGGGCTGAAAAAGCAATTAATATATAAGAGAATCAACTGAATATGGAGCCCGGGAAGTGCAATGACAAGAAAAAAAAAAATTTGAGGCCACAAGATATAACTCGTTCCCACGAATCAGTTTTTTCGTTCCCATGAGTTAGTAACTTGTTCCCACGAATTAGTTATGTCATTGCCACAAGTTAGGAACTCGTTCCCACGAATTAGCCATCTCGTGGCCACAAAATATAAATCCACACCCCCTCCGTCTCTCAGGAGCAGACGGAATTTGTCCCCGATAATCTCCGGGCGCCACCCACCCATTCCATGACCTGCCTGGCCGAAGCAATTTTCAGAACAAACACGCTAACAATGCCACAGGTCAGTCTAATTTATTGAAAACAACGACTGAATGAGGATCAGGACATCAGCCAAGGTTTTCATGTAATACATTGCAATAGATAGAATAATGTTATTGATCACTTTGTTCACCGTTGCTAAAACGTAGCCGCTCCAACTTTAGCCTGGAGCCATGAATCAACCAGATTCGAGTTTACTAGCCCTAGGGAGCGTACTGCATCTGGAAGAATGGTAATGTAGCCCAAACTGGAAGTATTCCCCAGAAAAGCAAATCACATTTGCGTCTGACTCATAATGTTTGCTTGCTTGGTTACTGTAAATCCCCTCACCAGGCAGCGGAGGTCTGCGCCTGGAGATTATTTGTGGCAAGTCTTGGGAACGACTTATATCTAGTGGCTACGGAATAGCTAAATTATGGGAACGACTTACATTTTGTGGCCTCGAGATGACTAAATCGTGGGAGTGAGTTACTAACTTGAGGCAACAACATTACTAATTCGTGGGAATGAGTTATATCTTCTGGCAACGACATAACTAATTCGTGGGAACAAGTTACTAACTCGTGGGAACAAAATAACTAATTCGTGGGAACGAGTTATATCCTGTGGAAAAATTTTTGAAGGTCTCATCATTGACAGTGCATAACATCATCAAAAGATTCAGAGAAACTGGAAAAATCTCTGTGCGTAAGGGACAAGGCCGAAGACCTTTACTGGATGCCTGTGATCTTTGGGCCCTCAGACGCCACTTCATCCCTCACCGGCATGATTCTGTCATTGACATTACTAAATGGGCCCAGGAATACTTCAAGAAACCACTGTCTGTAAACATAGTCTGCCGTGCCATCCACAGATGCCGCCTAAAACCCATCATGCAAAGGGAAAGCCATTGTTGAGCATGATCCAGAAGCGCCGCCGTGTTCTGTGGGCCAAGGCTCATTTAAAATGGACTGTAGCAAAGTGGCAAAGTTTCCTGTGGTCAGACGAGTCCAAATTTGACATTCTTGTCAAATCCAGCTGCAGCGTGCACGCCTGCTTCCGGTCCAGCCGCAGCGCACACACGCCCAGCTCCGGTTCAGCTGCAGTGCACACGCCCGGCTCCAGTCCAGCTCAATCACAAAGTAGCTACAACCACACATTCTTTCTTTTTCAAAGCAGCCAACTAAGTTACCAGTGTTCAGTTTTCAAGCTAGCAAGTCAGCTTTGCCGCCTTCAGTGTCTCGAAAATGCATCTTCTTTGAATGCCAGAATTTAAAAAAAACCTCAGCCACCCTATTACAATTTCCAGAAATGAAGACATGAAGAGCAGCTGGATTACTTTTGTGAAGAGCCATGTTAATGGAGCACTGAGGATCACCACTAACATTCTTCTCTGTGGTGTACAATCCACATTGGGTACTTTCACAAACTTTCATCGGAGACCACTGGGAATCGGGTAATCCGCTGTTATTGGTAAATGCAGCCGAACTGACTATCTCCCCACTCGGCCTTTATCCTTCCCTACTGCCAACATCTGGCACCCTCTTCGGCAATAACGTCATCTAGAGTGCCCACCAAACAAATTATTGGTAAGTTACCTTCTGCACATATATTTTAGTTATAGTAGCTAGCTAGCTAAGTATGTTGTTCACCATAACTGCACTTAATAGTGTATGATGTGCCACTCCTTAAGGTGATTTTAAATTGATTAGCCACGTAGACGTAGCTGCATTGACAGCTTCGGCCCATTGCTGCTCCACTTCAGCACTGGGCAATATTGACCTGTAAAATATACAAGCTAGGTCGCTAGTAAACTGGGGTGCTTCAGGTTTTTTGGATAAAAAATGCTCTAAAACATTTACAGTTCTCAACCAATTTCAATAACTTTTTTTATACTCAATTGGTATATGGCATCCGTGATGCGGAAATAAAGTTTTGTCTCCAGTTAATTAGAATCTCGAAAGTTTGGTGTTTAGGAATAGTTATTTCTTCTATATCATACAACAATGATATTATACACATCAATGCAAGCATTTGGCCTATGTAAAAGTATTATGGAAATTTGTGTCAGTTAAAATCCTTCATTGTTAGAAATAATTATTAATATAATACCATGCTATAAAACGAAGCATTTCATTTTATTTATGCTCTTCAGCTTGAAGTAATTCAAGTATTAGATGGGCAACTTATTATATTTGGATGATAAAAGTTATTCAAAATAACAGACAAGCAATGGAGTGAAAGGAGGATATACAATTTAGAGTGTGATAAATGGAGAGAAAAGAGTGTAAAGAAAAGAGAGAGCTGCCAGGGTTTGGTCCACCCTGAACGAAAGAACCACTCCTGGGATAGTCTAAATGCTTCCTCGTCAGTAAGCAGTGAATAATTTATCCTGTTACTGCAGCACACAAAGGGAAGTGAAAGGTCCTGGAGAGTTCACTGGGTGGTGAATAATGAAGAAGTACTCACAGTTGACATGACAAGCCCCCTGACTTTAAAAATGTGATTTTTATGACATCTATCTAATTACCTCCTATGTTGTGTGGGTGAATTTGAGGACAAAGCTGAAAAGCTTGGAAGAGGCAGGCAACATGGCTCTCTTAGCCATTTCAATATGGTCAAATAGTTCAAATAAATCCACATCCATTGTTTGGTGCAGTCTTGAAAAAATTCAACCTAAGTAAAGAGAAAAAAAGAAAGAAAGAAAAAGAAAACAAAGGAAAAAACAGGTCAAAACTTTTGTTGATGTAAGTCTTTTCTTAAATCAGCTCAAGGGTTTTCCTCTTTTTATGTCGACAAGAGTTATGATACAGCTGTGTGTGTACTGGGTCTGCATTGCAGCTAACAACAATACATTGCTCATTGCTATTGTAAATTGTGAAAAATGAGAACAATTTCACATAGTACATGTTGAAGGAAGAGGGAAAATCATGTAGAGTCACAAATGAATGCCTTCACTCTATAATTACATCAATGACAGAACAGCTTTGAAACATTAAGTCAGATTTAAATCTCCTCTCAGCTGCTCTGGCATAAAGCTTGCTTCTAAGAGATCTCCAGAATAGCAAGTTTATTGGATGCCACAGTTGATCTGCATGTTGATTCCTGACCCGTAATATACCACCCGACTGACAGTCATTTTCAGCTATATATAGCAACGAATAGAGCTGAAATAGAACCGTTTTGAAAAATGATGGTTTTGATATTAATTGGTTCCATCAAATAGGTTGTGTGAAGCAATAATATTGCCAGTTACAAAGAGTAACCAATTACCAGCAGTGCTATGTCACATGCTTGGTATTAGCTGTTTGTATATGGATGAGTGGCATGGAAAAAAAAAATCTATAAATCATGATTTTAAGATCCTATAGTTTCTTAACCATGTATATTACAAGTACATCTTTTAATTCAGATAATTTTCTGCCCTGCGAGCCATAAAACTAATTTTCAATTTAAATACTGTGCGTGTCTGGCGATGCACTAATGATTTTGCCATTCAGATAAGATCCAATGCAGTTTAATTAAGTATTGTTGTGTTTTGCCTGGGTCATGTTCATGTATTTGCCTTTTTTCTAGTATATGTATTGTGTTTGTTTATTTCAGTGGTTCCTGTCCGGTCTGCCAGCCTGACTCCACCTCCCCGAGTCCACGTTCCATAGCATGTTTTGTCTTCTCCTCATCTCTTGTTTCATCGCTGCATTCTGGAGTGGCATTTGGTATTTCCTCACTTCCTTCGCAGCTGTTCTATATTCGGGCCTGCTCTAAGCTTGAGTGATTGATTTTTATTAGTACTAATTACTAACTCCATTACTAACAATGCACAGGAGGGTGTTTTATTAGATAGACCCTTACTAACCACTACTAAATTAGTTAGGGCATTGAATTGTTTGAGTTCCTACATTTGCTATTTTCTAGATCACTGTACTATTCTTTTCAAAGTTTCACTTCTCCACTTTCCCTTAATCTTCTATGAGTACTTCGATGCTGAACACGCTCATTATTCTTAATGAGCTCTACATTATTAAATTGCTTGATTACTGTTTTTTTAATGTTCTCCATGGACAAGGGAGATGCCTCCAATTTTCATACATCGATGCCATATTCATAAACTTGTTTTTCTATTTTGTATCCTAATACTTTTGATTCAATTTCTGAATATGACTTAACAACTGTAATTTATGTTTCAAACATTTCTAATGAAGCTTAACAAATCTGGACAATTCATTAAACTTTTAACAATTCATAAGTAAGTTAATTACATGATATGTTGTATCATTAACAACTATCACAATCATTATATGGCAGTGGCGGGGCCAGAACTGGGAATCGGGAGGGAAGCACAGAACATCCGTTTAAAACAATTTTTAGCCCTGACCTGTTGTCAGTCATTTTCAGAATTAACAAAAGACGCACTCCTAGAACACTCCACATAGTCAGGTGCTGCTAGTTCTCCCCGTTTAGGTAAGACGACAATCATTCATCTGGACGCGTATTTGTTGCATTTAAATCAGCGTTATTCAAAATTGAATACCTGTCAACTTGCACGCATATGGCTTGAGTCTCACGCTTTTTATATTTGATTGCTCAGTCCTACTTCTTAAATCAACCTTCGCTGTACCGAGAGTGCAAGGCAATATTTCATTGGAGCGCAGGTCAGTCATTATTCAATCATGCGTATTTTAGAGATTCTCACACAGAATTGAAGTCTCTTTGCATGGAAGTTTTTCAAGTTTTTAAACGAAGAATTTAAATAAATTGAAGCACAAGTTAAATTGCCTGATGTGCGGAAAAGGTAGTTTATTGTCCCCGAGGGGAATTTGTTTTCACAGAAACTATACAGGTTAACAGGATAAACATTTAACATATAGAAGGACATTCAGTAAATACAAAGCATACAGTGGAGACTATACAAAAAAGAAAAAAAAGACACATATTACACACATAGTACAGGGTAGTGGTGGATTCATATGGCAGGTATGAACAGTGGGTGATATGATCAATACCTTAGCGCTTTCTTCTGTTTCAGGTGGCTATGACAGAAGGCATTAGGCTCCTGCTGAAACGTGCTCTTCTGTAGCGCGGAAGTGTCAGCGCAGTTTGTCTTTCGTAAAGCATAGGCCTATTACTAAGTAAATTATGTTTCTGTTCTGAATTTAGCCATTATTTCATTGCTGTTTATTGCATATGGAGTGAAGCCATGTCTTACATTGCCAATGGATTATTACTATAATTGGAAAACACGTCAATAAAGGAAAATGATTGAGAACTACCCAGGACTTATTGTCATAAAGGGACGTGTCTGTGTCTCTCAGTTCTTTTCTGGCTCCGTCACTGGGCAGGTTTTTCAATATCAATGACGACCAGCGCAGACGATTCCCGCGAATTGGCCATGCCAGGGCGCGGGTCGAAAACGAAAGTTTGCTATTCTGGCAATAACCGAAGGTGGGAGCATATTTAGGGTTATTTATGTTTTGTTTCTAGTGGTTTTATTGGACACTGGATCCGCTCATTTTAACTGATCTTAGTGCCGGTCGGGAAAAGCTGAGTGGTGATCGGTGGATTCAGTGCGCTGGTCGGGGCCAAACAGCGCCGACCAGCATTGGCAGAACCATATATATGCCTCTCTCCCACTGCAGATCTTCGTAAGAATGGGCATAAGATGTGACCTTGAACCATTAAGTCTCCTGAGGAGATGATGGTGCCTGCCATGTCCAACCAGTCAGCACCATCCTTATTTATTACCTGGCTTTGATTTATTGGACCCCAGTGAGATCCCACACTTGTAGTTGTAACCCCTAACCTTATCCAATAAACTTCAATCAACGAGACATGGGCTCATTTTGAAAGTAAATGATTTTTCTTTCTTTCTAAAGGTGTATTTTTCTCTGTGTACTGTCTCTGCAGCCTTGAACAGCTGCAGACATCAAACACAGTAGGTCTATGTTTGTAAAAATGCTTTCTCCTGTTTGGAGCTTGATTGCTTGACTTACTTAAAAATCTTTAAGCCACTAAAAAAGCCATCAATTGGATGATATTCACCTATATATACATGCACACACAGTTGGGTACAGAAGTATTGATTTTATTTGGGCAATAAAATTTTTGTAATTTTGCCTCTGTACACCACCACAATGGTTTTGAAATGAAACCATCAAGATGTTATTAAAGTGCAGACTTTCAGTTTTAAATCAAGGCCTTTCACAAAAATCTCACATTAATCATTTAGCAATTACACCCATTTTTAATCCTCCTTTTTCAGAGCTTCAAAGGTAATTGGACAAACTAAACAATAATACTGCATATGTTAGGATTATATTTAATAGGATGCTACTGCCTTCAGTTGCTGCTTGTTTGTGGGTCTGTCTGCCCGCAGTTTTGTGTTCAGTAAGTGAGAAACATGCTCAGTTGGGTTGACGTCAGATGACTTACTTGGCCATTGAAGAATGTTTCATTTCTTTGCCATGAGAAGCTCTTACTTTTGTGGTATGTTTTCCATCTGTACTGTGAAGCGCTGTCATAGCAGATTTGCAGCATTCGGCTGAATCTGAGGGGATAGTATAGCCCAATACACTTCAGAATTCATCCTGCTACTTCTATCAGCAGTCATACCATCAATAAACACCAGTGACCCAGTTACATTGGCAGGTCATATGCCCATGCCATAACACTGTATCCACAATGTTTGACAGAGGATCTAGTATGCTTTGGATCATGAGTGGTTCCTTTCACTCTCCATATTCTTCTCTTTCCATTATTCAGGTACAAGCTAACTTTGGTTTCATCTGTCCAGAGGCTTGTCCCCGAACTGTTCAGGCTTTTTCACGTTTTCTGCAAAGTCTAATCTGGCCTTTCTGTTCTTGAGTGTTACCAGTGATTTGCACCTTGAGTTAAACCCTCTGTATTTAAAACGTACATTCATGGAGGAGTCTTTTGATTGTAGACTTAGACAATGAAACGCCTACTTCCTCAATAGTGTTCTTGACCGGCTAGATGTTGTGAAGGGGGTTTTCTTTCACCATGGAAAAAAATTCTACGATCATCCAAATTACTTGTCTTCATGGTCATCCAGGTCTTTTGGTGTTTCTGAGCTCCCCAGTGCATTCCTTCTTTCTAAGAATGTACCAAACTGCTGATATAGCCCACTCCAAAAGTTTCTGGCGTTTGATAGTTTTGTTTTTTCAGCCAACAGATGGCCTCCTTTACCTGCATTGATAACTCTTTGGACCGTATAATGAGAGTATATCTCAACCCTTATGTGAATGCCTTGCCTGTGTCTACTCCCATTCAGAAACTTGCATGTCAATTAGAAGTAATTTCTCCTTCGACTGGTTTGCGTCTTGCATCGTCCCTTTATCCCTGGCTATGTCTTGTTCCATAGTTACCCCACCTCCTGTGCATGCGAGTTATTTATATTCCCTATTTTGAGTTGCAAGTTGCTGGATTATAATTGTAGCCCCTGGACGATGTCGGGCGGCGACTATGAATTCATGCGTGTCGTCTTCACCGTTGCCGCTGCCGTCACGTCAACGTCCGTAGGCACTTCCTTGTGGAGGCTGTACAGGCTGTAATTTTTGACAAATTATTTTCATATTTGGTATGGACATGTGTTATACTTCCCCTATGACACCTATCGATTTTGGTTGCCATGGCAACAGTATTGGCCGAAAAATGCGCAAATTAGTGGCAGAACAAAGAAATTTCCTTGTGGACGCAGTACAAGCTGCAAATTTTGACCGATTACTTTCATATTTGGCATGGACATGTGTTTCACTTCATTCATGACAGTTATCATTGTCAGTGTTGGTGATCTGCATCCAGCGGTCGCTTGCCAGGCATAGTTGGAATAGTTCTGTGCGTACAGATTTTTTTTTGTCCAAGAATTCATATGCAGTGATGATTAATTACAAAATTAAGATAACTCAGTAACCAAGTACTATTCAAGTATTTATTTCATTTTCATCCTGGAACAGAGCCATGCATGTATTTCTAAATGGAAAACATATTATTGCATGCAGAATATCTGGCTATATCAAGTAAAACACAATGGTGTTTTATATTAAATATTACTTTCCCAAGCAAACAACAAATATATGTGAGCCATAATGGAATATGACTATCCCGCTCAAGACAGCATCATCTTTCTCTGAATGCAGTGTGTGGTTGACACAAACAAAAACTTCTAGGCATTATTCTTTTTGATACACTGGCAGAGGAGGTAAATGATTCCCCCTGATTTATGCATTCTCCCCTTAATTCACTTTTATTTTCAAACTATTGTTAAATCTGTCTTTTAATCCAGAAACAATTAAGATTTAGTCAGTTTAATATTATTGCAGTTATCTGTTAGGCTGCGTACATAAATTAGGCTATGCTACTTCATGGACTAATTACTATTTACAGGACTGTAGGTGTCATATTTTGCAGATTAACTAGGAAATAATATAAAATAATATGATGCATTATGCACACGCAAATATCTTCTGTCAAAAACAAACAGCCCTTGATAATTAGGTTTTTTTTTTTTTTTTATTCACCATTGTGGCACATAATGATGAATTCAGGAGAGTCAGGGAGTATGATATCACTAACCTGCATGTAGAAAAAAAAAAAAAATCTGCTGATTTCCCAAAAGACCTCATAATATCTAATTTGAGGATGCTGAGTTTAAAAAAGCAAGTAAAAATTTCTATCACGTACAATTCTTTTCACGAGATAAGAATGAAGATTTCCCTTTTCATATCATATATATCAGCTTTTATGCATTGATACAAACAACAACGAATGCTGTAGCAGAAAATATCTAGATTATGTTTGAATTTTCCTCTGTCAGTGGCCATATTACTAAGCCTTAAATCAGGATTAGGCATAAAATAATGTCTTTAGAATCATTCATATGTGTGAAAATCAGCTGAGAATTGAATAAATGTCACCTGGCTCAGAGAAGGATGGTAATAAGAATGTTTTTGTGAAAGTTTTTTATGGTAATTAAGGGATGATACAAGACCTCTTAACCTTACAAGTGGTTGTCGAAAGTGACAATGCTATGAAATGCACTTCATACATTGTGAGAAAATGTGACGTGCTCAAGCAAAACAGGAATCAGCACCCCAAAATTATTGAGAAACAGGAATTGGATTTTATTCAGCTAAAATGACGCAGGGCGATGTAATTTAATACAATTCCATTTATTTGGTTTTTTATTTGGGTTGGATATACGCCAAAGTGATTTCACAATTGATTTGATACGCTTTAGACAAAATGTTCTATTTCTTATCCGCTTAGACTTTAAAAACAAAGGAATTTTACAGTATTACAGTATTTTTACCTAAGTAGTCTGCTTAAGGTACAGTTTGGGTCGCAGGCAGGATTTAAATTTGACTGCACACTCAATATACTTTGTTGAAATAGACAAAAATCCATTTGCAACTGTAAGATAACTGTGTAAACACCTGGATATAAATGTAGTGTGAACCAGCCATATTCTCATTAACTACACGAGCTTCATTCTATCGTTTTGTTTTGTTTATTTCGTTTACCATCGATTACAAAAAAAAAAGAAGAAAATTTACATATACAAAGGAGCAAAAAAATCAAAAAAATACAGAAGAGTAATGATGGTGGGAACCCCAAAAGAAGCAGTGCTTATAAACAGGGGCCCCAGTATACGTAAGTACATAAATACTAACAAATAAATAGAAAAAAAAAATACACAAGTCAAAACAGAACTGAGAACAAAATAAAATAGAAATAGCTAGGAAAGTTAAGACAATAGGAAAGGAGAAAGAAAATATACAATCGAGTGAAATGGGCAAATATGAAACAGTGTTCGTGAGCACGTCAGCTCGGCCGCTGTCGACCGGCAAAAGTTGGAATGACTATATATATATATATATATATATATATATATATTTTACGTTCATAGGGGTATTAACAGTATTAATAACATTTCTATGGTCTTTTCCCAAAAAGGAGCAATTGAAAACACAGTCTTTTGAATTTTTTCAGGGTTGAACTATTATTAACATCTTCAGGAAGAGTATTCCATAATTTTGGGAACTTCACTTCAGGGGCGCATTTCCCAAAAGCGTAGTTACTAACTAAGAGCAACTAACATGGTTCCTCCATTCACAGTCAATGGGTCCAACTCCGTATCTAAGTTAGCATTTGTGATTTCGGGAAACGCACCCCAGGGCTGATGCTGTATGTACCATTGGTTGGCACAAGAGATTACTCTGACACGTTCCATAGGAATGAAAAGTAGTATTCGAGATACACAGTTGCAATCAAAATTATTCAACCCCCATTGCAAATTGGGTTTAATAGCAAAATTTACAAACTTTCAGCTGTTTGTGATAAACGGATTAAACAAGAACATTTTAAATAGCTCAACATGATTAAGATTACAAGTGGTTTCTCCAAATTTAACACAAAATTTAAATAACACAAAAAAAACCCACAAATTAGGGGCTCTAAATTCGTTGACCAGGCGCAGGTGCGGCGAATGGGGGGAGTGCTGCGCCAACGGGGTGTATCCAGGCGTATTTTGCAATTTCGTGCCTGGCGTAGCCGGGCGCAAGTACTCCTCTGTCCCGCCTCTGTCCTTCCTGCCGGCGCAAGTGGCAAAGAGGTAGGAGAGAATGCATAAGTGGGTTTAACACAGCCGAGTCAAATCTTCACCAATAAAATGAGCTCCTCTCCTCACCTTTAAAGTATTGAAATAAAGAAGCCTCTGTCCTATATCTGCATGATGCGTTAATGTTGCATTTTACTTTGCTGCTTCAGGCATGTTTTCTGCACCGCTTACGTCTATATTAAGCATTACGAATATGACTTAGCTGGCTAGCTAGGGCATTCTCAAATTATAACCATTAGCGAACTTGAATGGAATTTCAAAATGAAACTACGTCAGATCATTCAAACTTATGAAGTTGGAATGAAATACGATGGTTGCTCATTTATTTCTTCTGCCTGCATCATTGGGAAGAGAAACAATGGATAGCATGTTCCTATTATTACACCCTGTTGCTGCTTAAAATTTTGGGATTAACATGCATGGACAACAATGCAAGATATGTTACACATTTATTTTCAATATGTGATCTTAACTCAGTACAAGATCATAGCAATCAGGCTGTATTCCTTTGCTCCACTAAAAACGATAAGTGACAATAATAGTAGGCCTAGTATTAAGCCGCTTGCACACTTGCACAAATTTTTTGCACGACAGATTGCGTTGAATGCAGTGCCTATGTGTCCGAAAGTCAGACAGGGTTTAAATATATCTCCGTGTCTGACAGTTGGATGGTTTCAATATAACTCCATGTCCGACAGTCGATTATTGTTTTTAATTTCTTCAAATCTACTGAATCTTTTAGATATTAAACGTGAATGTTTTGATAAGAGGGCTCAGTTCTTCAAGATGAGTACCAAGAATTTCAATCAATGTTTCTCTTTAAGCTCTGCTCAATAAAGTGAGTCGACATTGGCGCGGGACAATGTACAATGCCTGTCAGACATTAAATGCAAAATACTCTGTGTCTGACAGCCAAAAAAAAAAAAAAAAGAGGACGATTAGAACAGATTGATAACAAAATAAAGAATAAAAAGAAACATTTTAACAACAAACAGAACATCCAATGAACACTGCGATTTATTTATTTGCGGGCCATCTTTTTTGGATGTTCTGTTTGTTGGTGATATATTTTTATTCTTTATTTCATTATAAATATGTTCTCATATCAATACTTTTACTTTTTGCTGGCTGCCGGACATGGAATATTTTGCATTTTGCGTCGGACAGTCTTGATCGTGCATGCGATGTTTAATTCACAATGTCTGTGGTCATGGAATTGATTTGCTCATTGACTACAAGCACTATTTTATCTCCGGTGTGGAAATAAAGCATGAATCTGTTCCATCCATCTGACTAATTTTCAAAAGAGAGACCGAATAAAGACTGTTGTCTATCTTCAACGGAAGAAAACAGACGAATCAAAAGACCAAGAAAAGTCGATAGCTATCAATTTGCATTTTGTGAAGGTCGAACACAAACATGGTTAATTTTGTAATAATTCCTTGAATACTCGAAAAATTAGAACTTTTATGACTTTCGGACACGGAGTATTTTAGGATCTCTGTCCGACAGTCAGGGCCGGATTAACACAGTGCTATGCCCCAGTTGAACCAATCATGAAATGCCCCCCGCAAAAAAAGTTACTTAACATGGCTTATAGAACGCAGCAATGGACCACTCTTCTCTTTGATAATACTAGCGTTTCATTTACCAACAACTTAACTGGCATTCAGCAATGATGACAATTAAAGCACCAGCTGAACAAGCCTTCAAAAGAAGATTGCCAATGGTGATAATAATAAGGCAGTTGCTACGGGTACGGCAGTTTTCCAATGCATTTCGATGTAGCGAGGTATGGCAGTCCCAATTTCAAACTCTGCCCTAACCTAACCCTGACCCTAACCCTAACCCTAACCTTAACCTAACCTTTCCCCTAACCATAATCCCTAATCCTTATCTTAATCCCTTCAAATCGACTGCCGTGCCCATAAAACTGCTGTATCTCTAGACACTGCGTAATAATAACGGTGCCTTCAAGGACAGTGTGACAACCCTGCTGCCTTCAGGGACAGTACCCAAAATCTTAATTATGAGTACTTTCCATCCAGTCATTAAAATGGCACTTAATTTTGGTATTGAAATTTATGGCAACAAAGGCCACACATTTACATTTACTAAATACTAAGAACTGAAACTCTATGGCAGAGGGTTTTAAAAAGGGAAAGGCTTCGTGCAGTGAACTCACTATTGTCTGCTTCTGTGATCATGCTAACGTTCTCGTCCCGAGTTCAGCTGTTGCCATCAGCCCACCTGCGACAGGCTCCCGTTAACGTCAGCTAATGTCATGCACTGCTGCATCTGCCTCATTAGCAATAGCCTCTAACGTACATTGATAACTTTTGTAACGTAAGCACTTGCTGGTAGCGCTGGAGGAACGGAATTGACAGGTGGAACAGTTGCCTCTCTACCGACAGCTTCTTTGCCGCGAGTAATATTAAAAAAGCAGGATATTTCTGGTACATTCGGTAGCGTGGATATCTGTCATACTTTTTTTTTTCTGCTATTTTCCGATTAGCACAACCCCTCGGTTGCTTCCCCCGCTGCTCAATGTGTTGTAGCATATGATGTCAGAACGAAGGCACATCGTTGTGATCAACAACTGATTAGAGATCAGTGCCCATTCAGTTTCTAAGTGGCAGGATTCTAGCTCAGCTTGCAACAATGATCTGGGACCAGTTTGGCCTTTCTGTGACTTTGGCAGGGCAGTTCCAAATCACAGTTTTTTATTTGTATCCTTTTTTTTTAATATTCTCTTTTCATATCAACAGTTAAGTTTGAATTTGTTCATAATATGCATATGCATCTCTTCCGATTAAAATAAAAAAATAAAAAACTGAGGATTAATGAATCATGTGATGCCCCTCCCAGGATGATGCCCCAGTGTAGGCACACCAGTCATTATATGGATAATCCGGCCATGCCGACAGTCGCTAAATTCGTCATAAATGCACAAAGTCCCACGCCAATGTCGACTCACTTTATTGAGCAGAGCTTAAACAGAAACATTAATTGAAATTCTCGGTACCCATCTTGAAGAACTAAGCCCTCTTATCAAAATATTCACGTTTAATATCTAAAAGATTCAGTAGATTTGAAGAAATTAAAAACAATAATCGACTGTCGGACACGGAGTTATATTGAAACCATCCGACTGTCGGACACGGAGATGTATTAAAACCCTGTCCGACTTTCAGACACATTGACACTGAATACATTGAAAGTCAATGCAAAGACGCAAAAACGCGTGTATTCGCGTCTTTGCATTGACTTTGACTGTAATCAGTCGTGCGAAAAATTCCTTTCGCGTCCAGTGTGCAAGCGGCTTTACTGAGCATAGAACGCAAGCGTTATATATATGTGTGTATATATATATATATATATATATATATATACACACACACTGCCTGATGCCGAGGCAGTTTGTGGTTTGTGGCTGAGAAAGATGTGAAGTTGTTAATTTGCATCACAGATTCAGCTGCATTGATTAAGCCAGGTCGAGTTTCCATTACGAGTGCCAACCGCCTTTGATCTGACATCAGGACAATCGATATAGATACTATTATTTATGTGCTGATTCAGATAGTTACATTAAACAGTGGTTGCTGTAATTATTTATTGCATTGAAATGTGCCTGACATTCTGGAAACCTGCCTGTGAGGTTTTGGTGACGTGTGCGCACTGTGTGCCGGTCAGCCAAATTACCACTGCACAGAAAGTAAACCAGGTTGGAGCTAGCGAGCTTTCTGCGCAATTTCAGTGGAGACTTTTGCTACGAAATTGTCACTGCGTCTTGATGAATATGTGACACCTCCCCCTACTACGCCGCCACACCCATCTCGGCGCACGTCCGTCTACCAAATTGCCAAAGTGGCTGCACACGGTGTTGCACTGCACTAAATTACCACTGCGTGGGCTGCGCCACTCTACGCCACGCTGCGCCACCCTGTGCTGCGCCAAGAAATTAGAGCCCTAGATGTGCTTGTCATCTCAATCACACCTAATGCAGCTAATCAAGAGCTTAATTAGTTGCATCAGGTTTGCTTGAGATAGAACACATCAAATGCTTGCACTAGCAGGGGGTTTGTTGACAGTGACATTTGATTGCATATTAGAAATATGGCTGTCAAAAGAATTGTCCAAAAAGCTAATAGAGGAGATCATTGCCTGGCTCAAACAAGGAAAAGGATACAAAAAGGTAGCACAGGCACTGAATTTTCATTGAGATACAGTTGGAAGCATAGTTTGCAAGTTCTGAGTTGAAGGAAGACTGGCTACAGTACCAGGATGTGGCAGAAAGAGGTAGCTATCAATGACTGTCACCAGATTCCTGAGGAGACGGGTGGTCAAAAACCCTCGAGTGACTGCAGGAGACCCGCAACAAGACTTGGAGGCGGGAAGCACTGAGGTTTCAGTTTGCACAGTAGGGCGCACACTAAACGTTGAAGGTCTCCAAGACATACACCACAACTGATCCAAAAGCACAAGCTCCAATATGCTCAAAACCATATAAATAAGCCACAGAAGTTTGGGGATATTGTTCTGTGGAATGATGAAACCAAACTGGAATATTTCAGGCTTATGAATCAGTGGTATGTCTGCAGGGGCAATGAAGAAGCATATGCTGAAAAGTACACCCTGCCTTCAGTGAAGAATTGTGGGCGCTTTTTGATGTTCTGCAGCTGCCTTGCTTCCTCTGGCACTGGAAATCTGCAAAGTGTGGAGGGCAAGATGGATTCAGTCAAGTACCAGGATATCCAAGGAGAAAATGTCATGCCGTCTGTAGGGAAGCTGACGCTTGGGTATCATTGGACCTTCCAAAAGGACAATGATCCTAAGAATACCTCAACATCCACCAAGGCTTGGTTTCAGAAGAAGTCTGGGAAGATTCTAGAGTGCCCATCACAGTCGCTTCACTTGAACCCCATAAAAAATCTCTGGTGGAATCTGAAGAACACAGTTGCAGCATGCAAACCCTAGAATATTAGTTAACTGGACGCCATTGTCCATGAGGACTGGGCTAAGATTCCTTGGGAATGCTGCTAAAAGCTGACATCTGCCTATGCATCACATTTCCAGCAGGTCATAGCGGCAAAAGGGTTTTCTACTAAGTATTAAAGATGCTTGTCATGAAGGGGTTGAATAATTTTGAGCCTGCAGTAGTCATTAAAAGTGGCATTTTGTGTTGAATTTGGAGAAGCCGCTTGTAATATCTGTTGTGTTGAGCCATTTAAATTGTTCTTGTTTGATTTGTTCATTGCAAACAGCTGTAAGTTTGTAAATTTCGCCAGTAAACCTAATTTGCAATGGGGGTTGAATAATTTTTATTTCAACTGTACATATCATTAAAGATAGATGGCAAAGTCCGAGCATGCAGTTTAAACATGAACACTAGGGAATTATAGGATATTAAATCATTTATGGGTAATATACGAATATATTTAAAAAAAAAAAAAGGATTGGTGTGTGCCTTTATGTCAGAATTCATGATAACTCTAATGGTCTTTTCCTGAATTATTTCTAGTTTGAGAAGATGACTCTCATAAGTATGAGCCCATATAATGTTACAATAATTCAAGTGAGGTAATATGATACTATTGTACAATAATGCCAGTACAGTTTTGGGCAAAGTGCTACCACAATAAATAACAACAAAAAAGAGAAAGCTTTATTATGCTCATCAAAAAACATTGCATTCAATTCATCTGTCACTCAGGAAACATGAACATCAATATGTGTCTTGTGTGTGTGCTGTTGTTTAGCTTATGGCCCTGCCTGCAGTTAAGATACAGTAACTGATTTAGTATGAAATACACACAATGAATTAATGTCTCTGATCAGTCCAATGTGAAATCAGTGGAAAAGACGAAGAGGAAAACCATACAAGAAGGAAAAAGTTGATACATTGAAAAATGAGGACAACTGCTAGATTTTAAAACTGTATTAATTATATCCAACTTCTGTTTATCTCCCATCTGTGTGTCCTATGTTCTACTCTAACATATACAATGTCTACTTTAAACCTAATTATGTGTCAGAGTGTCTCCATATGGCTAAACTAGATTAAGCATTGATTGCAAAATCAACATATTGAAAAAAAAAAATCTAGCTCTGAATTAATTGCCAGTTTTAAAATAAAGCCTTTTATTATTAGACTTTATGAATCATCAACAAAATCCTTAGGGATCATTAAACTGTAATGTTTCATTTTCTGCATTAAGTTATATTAAATATAATTATATTATTAAATTACATTAAATAACTTATACAAAACCATGTCCTCTGTATTTATTTCCCCAATGGGATATGCTCTATAACCTTGAAAACACTGTTGCATAGAGACTGACGCATCATTAATTCAAAAGCAATATAAACAAGGTTCAGCATGAACATTGATTTGGGGACTAATCAATGCATTTAGCATAGTACTCATTATATGGCTTTTTAGGTGGTTTGGCCGTGCATGGTAGAAATTAGTCACTGGCCTGGAAAACAGCCTTATCCAAGACTATCTAAATGTTTTAGACATTAAGGCATTTTATAATATTGATTGCAGAGGCCTTGATGAACAGAGGCTGGGTTCTTGTGGGAACTAAAATTATTGAGAAGTTACATTACCAGTATGCAGAAATGTTTTAATTTCAGTGCTCAAGAAATGTGAATGGCCATTCAGGGACCCTGAAACACTTACATGCATCATGATGGAGTCAGTTACTTGTCATGTATGCATACTATGTATGTTTCCAAAACCCAACTAACTTGATTTCTACAACCCCTGCCAAAAATTATGGAATCACCACACTTAGAAGATGTCCATCCAGATACTTACTGAAAAGCAAATAAACAAATTGTAGATGTGACACAAAACTATTTTTATTTATTAGCTTAACATTCTGGCTTTAAGAGACACACATCAAACAAATAAGATTATTTTTATTAATGGCATTTTTTTTTCAATCAATTAGAGGAAATAATTATGGAATCATTCAATGTTGAGGAAGAAATTGCTGCAAGGAGCAACTCCAACTGAGAATTTGGGCGAACTCCTACATTGAGTTGGGGGTGCAGTTAACCTCCTTGCTAGGATGATGTCGTCTTTCATGTATGCATTTATCCACTACATCCAGATTGATTTATTGCTTGGGTTTGATCTGAGTCCATTGCTGACAACTGCCTGTCAAATCAATTAATTCATAATTTAGACATTTCTACAACAGTGTGCAAAATGTCTCACATTCTTCACTTTCCTCAAAACTTCTTTCAAACAACGAAGACAGTTGTTTTGCAAACAAATATACCAAACAAGAATAATTAACTGGATACAGGAATGACCTTTGTTACAAGCACAACAAGTCAATGAGAGGAAAATAATAACGTATGGATCAGGTATGAAAAGAGTTGCGCAAAAAGATGTGTGAGATGACATATATTTCCACATAAATGCCTCTATTCCACTGCTTATATGATTCAGTGATGAGTGCAGTCACAGGAAAAAGCAATAATTCCAGAATACAAGGAACAAAATCTACTACAGGTTGCATGGTTTCATGACTTCCATGAGTAGACCTTTGACCCCTTTGCGCAAAATACAAATAATGCCCATTTTTCCTGTTGTGCATGAGCTGATATAGGCTTTATAACTCACTATTTGTGTCACAGAGACTATGAAAATTATTGCAGTTAAGCAAGACATTTGGAAATTTAATTACAGAATTTTTTAGGAATTAAATTTCGGAATGTACAGACACCGGCATCTACATCTGCGCAAAGGGAATAGCCAGATAAGTTCCTAAACGATCTAATATTGACAAAACCAATGCCATAGTACAATGAAACATAACATCATGTATAAGTGATGATAACTTACATTTTCACCAACGCACGCTGTTTAAAAGTGTATTTAACAGGATTGCCGTGCGGACCTGCTAAGTGTGGGAGTTAACTTTTCTCTAGGTGAGTCTGCTGCTGATAATGAGCTGGGCACACTCGCACAAAGTCTCTATAGCGTTACACAAGTGACATGCTGTGATGCTGATCATGCTCCAACGAGGAATTTTATACAATAACTAGAAAAGTGCAGTTGCTGAGGAAACTGCGTGGACAAGCAGGAAGCTGCCGAAAATGTGAGGTTCAAGTTTTTGAAAATGTAAGGTTTAAGCTGCTAAAAATGAGTTTAAAGCTTCTGAAAATGAAAATTATTTATGACAGTAGTATATTTTGTTCTTTAACTGTGATATAAAAAAACAAAACAAAAAGTAAGAAAAATCTCCACACTTTAAAAGGTATGAAAATGCCAGAGGGAAATACTAGTTAAAGTGGTTTTGTACATAAAAGAAAGTATAGGGGTTGAAGTGCTTCAAGTAGTACTGTATCAACGCCTTGAAAGATTCAAATGCAAATGCTACGCCTGTACTTGAGTAATTGAGATCATTGTGACAGATAAAACCACTGCCATTCAGACAGTGGACTATTTATACTTGTCAGCTACTTGACTGTACATAATGAAGGTAAACATAAATAGCATCATTTTATGTTGCATGAATATTTAGAAGGAAACAAAATTATTCTGAATATTTTGTAGGAGCAAAGAACCCTATATGTGCCATAAACACTTAGCATATTGGAGTGTAAACAGCAGAAATTCAGCAGGAGGGATTGACCAATATGCTGGAGCCGGTCGCATGCACCTACTGGACTTACACCTCACTTGAAGCCAAGTTGCGTGATCGTAGAGGCATAACTTTAAGACTGCTGCACCAGCTGGTAATAAACAATATTCACGAAGATCGGGTGTAAATTCAACGCCTATCTGACGGGAGGCGTAAAGTGAATTTCCTGGCCGTTTCAACAGGAAACCACTTATTAAGGAAGACCTCCCCAAGATGCTACGTGACCACACATCATACCAATTTCATATTTCTTCGAGATAAATTAATGCCGTTTCCTACTGAAATGATGACATAAATATCAGGGTTCTCACCAGAAATTTTTGACAGCGTTGTGAGATGGGACATCACCCAAACCGGCCGGGGGTTTGGAGGCTGCGGAGGCCCCCAACGGGGTCCAGGGGCAGAGCCTAGGTGGGGCCCCGGAAGCTCTAGCAATTTATGGTTTTTTGAGGCCTATTTGACAGTCTAGATAGCCCAATTTAAGGATATATTTACTCACCTAGAATACAAATCTTGCATGTAAAATCTCTTGAAATAATACCTGGGATCACTGTAGCTACAGGTAAACTTGCAAAGGCTTTGGTTCTGATGTGAACTCAGGGGTTATGCTAATGCAGGGCTCTCAAGTCTCACGCAATGAGCGTGATTGTCACTCATTTCAGTCGGATGTCAGGCACTCACGCCACACATAG
Organism: Gymnothorax javanicus; assembly: GCA_029692085.1. Lineage (NCBI taxonomy): Eukaryota > Metazoa > Chordata > Actinopteri > Anguilliformes > Muraenidae > Gymnothorax > Gymnothorax javanicus. Next base: position 28,675,495 of record CM056194.1, on the reverse strand, counting down.
TATTTCTCTCGCAAAAAAATGATTAAAATGAAAACAATTTCTAACAGTAGGTCAATACTGTATGCGCAGCAGACTGTGGAAACCGGCAGGAATCAAACACGTCTCCCCTGGAGTTCTCTGTGGCAGCTTGCCACCTGCCAGCCAATCAAAAAAAGGACAGGGGCTACACAATAGCCAATCAGATAATAGCACTATCGTATCTGGGTAAGATTTAGGGCAACAACCAATGGAAAAAAAACAGTTATCCTGGAATTATTTACATGATCCTGCTACAACAACATTCTGAAAGCTGCATTATTCCTTAACCCATGGTGGAAAACAGGAGTATCAAGCACCCCCCGTTCTTTCCTAAACAATCTCATATCATGATGTGCACAAGGTTGTTTCTGTCAAAACAAACCATACGCTATTCGTTTGCAGCAAAGATGACGGTAGAGAAACGAGTTTTTTTTTGAAAATTTGCGCATATTTTACTGGAAAATGTGTCAAACTTTGCAAGCACACAGCTTGAAAGACAGTTTAAGATTGTGGAAATTATTCAAGTGCGACATTTAAAAAAAACACACTAACAGGGCTAGGCTATATGTTTTCTGATTTTTCCAACTAGTTAATTAATTTTTCAGCCAATAAAAAGCCAGAAACTTCTTTTAAAATCAAAAGCACAAATTTAAATTGAAGAAAGGTTAATAGCAAAAGAATCATGAAGCCTAATGAATATTTTGAGCAATGTCATTAACAGGCATATAAATGATTAAATCAATTTATTTTAGGTAACGCGAGCTTACACTGTCATACATTGACTGAATTTAACAGTTAAATTAACGCATTGTCCCCTTGTTATTTTAAGTGTATGTAGAGTCCTGCGCGCACTTAACTGTGGTTTACAGTTAACATACACGGAACATCGGTTATATACTGATTGTAAAATTACAGTTGAAATAACTGGCAAAAAAAGGTGCCAGTTTATAACAGCGTAGCTAGGTCACATGATCAGAACAACAACGAGCAGCACTGTGAATTGGGGTGTCATTATTTATCAATAAAAATTTCCGTAAAGTGATTGGTCTCATGTGTTCCAACAGTCAAGCGAAAATGTAATAAATAAATAAATAATTGTGGCATTGATCCATTATAGAAAGCCAAATGATTAGGGGCTACTGCTTACCCCGGCCTTAAACCTGGCTATTTTCAAACGCAGGAAAAAGTAATGTAAAGCGATGAACAAAAAGAAACTGGGGACATCACTTTCAATTTGCACTTAATTAGCTCCGTTTTGATACCAATATTTTGCCTGTTTTAGATACGATCGTAAATATAGTTAGCGAGTGCGAACAGTTGCTGGTATATACTGGAATAGGAGCTTGAGCAATTTTTTTCTGCTTTGCAGTTTTTGCTGTAACGTGTTCTCATGGACGTGCCTTGCAAAAAAAAAAAAAAAAAAAAAAAAACATGTCTTTGCTGTGGTGGAGCTGGTTTGAGCGACTGTACCAACTATGATACCGAAAATTCTTTCACTGAGTTTGAAGCAGAATTAGATTCGTCATTCAGTTGTATCAATCTTAATCTGAACAAGAATGATGCTGTAAAAGTCCAGCAGAGGGCAGAATCGAACCGCAAATGATCTGTATCCATTTCGCTGACTCACTCTGAGCCCTTTGAGCTTATGGCTAAAGCATTTGGTCCAACGGAGATTTTAGCCAAGGCGTTTCTTACATACTCGTACTTCTACCTCAAAAATAGTAAGTCCAATCTCCAAAATTGAGGTACCACATTAAAGAGGAGAGCCTGCTGAGCAAAATTTGTCAAAATTGTGTGTGCAGTGCCAAAAATGTGGGAATACGAGCAAGTTAGAAAAATGTGCACTTCGACTTTGCAACCTGAATTTTCTTGTCTTATTTAACATTGGAGTTAATGGAGATTTGGTAAGCGGTCCCGTGGCTTTTCGGCTCATACAGCCAAAACCATTTGTCCGCTTGCTTCCATAGTTACATTTTCGTGACCAGCACAACTTTTGCTAAAACTTGGATATAAAAATATTTATGTGGAGTGAAAACTGTGGGAGTTAGAGCAAGTTTAAGAGAAGACTTCTTGACAGTTTTGCAGCTGTTTGCCACTCTAACCGTGATGTCACCTCACTCTAAGTTCCCAGAATTTATTGTTAAAAAAATGCAAAAAATTATCATTAAAAAATTATAGAAGTTACAAAAAAGTTGAAGGGTAAAGAAATTATCCAAGCTTACCTTAACATTTTCCAGTTTGAATGACGTTTCTAGCTAAAAGTACGACAGAGTAAAAAAATTGCTGAAAATAGCTAAATTTTGAAAAATCTGTTTCATTGTTTCCTATGGGACAAAAATATTGAAATAAAAATTAATAACTCAAAAAGTATGAAAGATATCAAGAAGATGAATACAAGCAACATAATTTAGAACAAGCTGAATTTTTTAAAGTTTGAATGAAGTTTCTAGATTAAAGTATGTAGGAGTAGTTAGTCAGCACAAAAATTGGAGAATAAAAAAAGAAAGAAAGAAAGAAAGAAAAAAGAAAGAGTGAGAAGAACATGAGTGTCCATGCCCACTAAAGGACAATTAGCCAAGGTGCAAGGGCGCTTGGCTTTGGAAGATGACACTCTGATTGGTTTACCTCATGTTTTACCAATAATGCACCTGTGATTAAATAAGAGTGTTATGGTCCAGACCAGGAATCAAGTGCAGAGACAGACTTGCAAAACAACTGGTATTTATTGGCAGCAGAACACTAATGACGGGGATGGAACCCCAGAGAAGATAGGCAGGGACGAAACCTAGGAGAGAATGAGGAACAATTCAACACAGGTGTAACAGGCAATGCTTGGCTGCTGTTGCTGGCCAGTGGCTTCCGGTGTGCTGCCAGATGTTGAAGCTCTTGCCAGCATTATAGTGATCATGAAGAGGAGGGCAGTTATGCGAGAGGAATTGGGTCCTAATCCTAGCTCTAGATCAGGGTTGGAAGCTTGCTCAGACAAACTTGATGAAGGTTAGACTTGCAAGAGTTAACAAGAATGCATTATCAGTCCTAGATCCTGATTAGGATTTGAAGCTTGTTCTTGAAAAATGGAATTGATCAACAGGATTGAATTAAGACAACTTTAACTCGGTCCCAATCCTGGACCCTGATTAGGATTAGAAACTTTTTAAATTAACTAATGACTAAATTTTACCAATAAACATTGGCTGCCACTAAATTACTGGTTGAATTTGACAAAGACTAAGACGTTTTACGTGTATCTGACTTGGATTTCAGTACAAATGCGACTTTACAACCTAGCAACTAGCACACACAATAGAAGGCAAAAATACCTGTCACACGCTCATTAGGAAACAAGTGAGTAATGATATTCAGCCGAGAGGAGAAACATTCGCAAGACGTACACCAATCAAAACACATGTATGCCTAATAAACACGCATGCTGTTGAACTGTGCTGAGAAACAGTAGGGATTCACATGAGGGCTGTGACAAAGATCAAGAACATCCCCTTTAAACCATCCACCTCACTTTGCACTCAGATTATACACCATTAAAATTAGCCACAGTGGACTTGGACTTGCACAATGGGCTTTAGACCATGCACTTAGATTGACAAAATACAGTATAGCCCAAAATTGGCCATTGTGATGTGCAAAAAACAGTTAAATATTGATGTAACATGAAGCTATGCAGACGATTTATTTAAATATTTAAGAGGTGTCTGTGCTTCTCTATATTGATTGTTCTATAATTTTGGCAGGTTGTCAGATATAATTACATACAATACACTGTTCTGTGAGTGACCTCTCTATTTTTTTTTTTAATTGCAGCAGGTGTCGATAGGGAAATCGGTGTGATTGTTGCAGTGGATAATGTAAGCCGCTTTAGAGGATACAGGGGCTGGTGTCACATCAGAAAGGTCATATTATTCCATAAAAAATATTATCTCTCCACCCTGACAGCTGCACTCTTCCCCTCAACATCATGAGAATGCACTATTCCCATAATAACCTAATCTACTCCACATCCATTAATTTTCCCATGAAAAAAATCTGTCTTGGGACAGAGAAATAAAATCTGACAGGTACCAATACCAAACATGTAGCCATCTGGACCACTACCTCATATTTACACTCTGTGACCTTTAAAGTACATTGAAAATGGTATGAAGAGCAAGTATGAATTGCACAATACTCGATGCACTGTGCAGGTTTTGGTTAAAAGCCTTTCATAACAAATATGTAAACTACATAGAAATTACACACAGCAATGTGTAGTCCCTAGCTATGAGACTCGGATATCCCTGACACGAAGTACAAAATGACAGAAAGCTAAAGGGCTAACCTCACAAAGCTGTTATATCTGTTTTCTCCAGGAACATTCTGGAATATTCTTGGGATTCCAACCAGCCAGTACTTTAATCCAGATTGTTCGGTTTGTTTTTAAAGCATTGGCTGCAAAACACATTGGGGATCAGCCCATGCTTGTGGTTTAGATAGCACCCAAAGAGTAAGGCTGTGTGTCAATGCATATGAACAAAGGGAAAACAAACATATGTGGCTGGGACATTCATGGTGGATGAGCTCAATGTGCTCATTGCATACCAAACAGATGAAGCAAACACAGGATTTGCTTGTCAGTGCATGAACATAAAGAAATAATAATGCATTAATAATTATATATACAGTTTGTACGCTATGACCTTGGAGCTAATTTATAGTCATGTGCAATTCTTGTTTACATTGACTTCAATGTTTGAATAATGACCTTTTTTCCCCAAAAAATAATTTGTTTGTTTGCAGTTCTGTTTATGGAAAAATGCAAAAAAAGGAAGTATTTTTAGAGTGAAGGTTAAAACCATAGGTATTTCCGAATTATTCATAAATTGACTTCCAAATGAAAATTTGAATGGTCAATGTAATTTGTTGGTCTCAGGAATCAGGTTTGCAATATGATTCAGTTAGGCTGACAAGGAGAAGAAAGTAAAAAAGGTTAATTTATTATATTTCATTTGCTCTTGGGGGCAGTTTTGTGTTACTACCAATAAATCATCTGACAGCTCTGTTTGAATCAGAATCAAGATAAATAACAATGGTCAGTCTTTCTGTCCAATCTCGGCTGCAGACAATGAAATGTACTTTCCTGTGCAGTGATGCTTATACACTTAACAAAATGAGGATAAATCAGAAACCAAGTACTATTCAAGTATTTATTTCATGTAATATTGGACAAGTGAACAGATAAAAATATATAGTAAATACAAAAATAATACAGTATTTTTTTGAGAGAAAAAGTCAATATCTAGTCTGATCAGTCTTTGCTTTCATTACAGCATTCATTCTCTCAGGCATAGTTTTCACTTTTTTTTCATTATTTCCTCACTCGTGAAACCATTCCATGTGGTTTGAAGTTCATTCCAAAGAGATTCCTTCGATGTTACAACATCTTTGCTCAATCGGATTAAGGTCTGGAACTTGAGTAGGCCAAGTCATAACTTTTATGTCACCAGATGTTTCTTTCCGACTAAGATAATTCTTAAACAACTTAGAAGTGTGTTTACGGTCATTATCTTGTTGAACATAAAATCCCCGACCAATCAGTCCCTTTCCCGATGGCAATGCATGCCTTACAAAGATGTTGTGATACTGCTTTTGATCCGTGACTCCATCAGTTTTTAGGAGATCACCATCTCCTTTCAAAACTGAACCCCAAACCATAATATTACCACCTCCATGTTTTACCGAAGGGGTTAAACAGTCATTTTTGACATGTTCTCCAACTCTACGGTGCGCACAAGTTCTGCATTTTGGGCGAGAAAATTACGAATTTTGATCATTGGTCCAAAGGATTTGATCCTAGTCCATTGGTGTCCAATCCTTGCATCCCTCTTGGCAAATTCAAGATTTTTTTGATGTTGCTAGCTCTTGGCAGCAACACGACCAATCAGGCCATTTTCACTCAGGCATCTGAAAATAGCAGATCTTGATATTTTCATCTCCTCACTTCTGGTGCTATTAATATCATCACGGAGTTGTCGTGCTGTCAACTGCCGATTTTTTCTTTTTTTTGTCATAGACAGATTAGGGACATGAGAAGCACTTAACTTCCGTTTTGCACCTCCATTACCCCTAGTTTTCAGTGAACCAATCACGTTGAAACGTCACTTTGGCGTTTCTTGCAGTGCAATGTCTTCAGTATCATGTGAGGCAACAATGCGGCTATGAACAATCTCAGAGAGCTCCTTCTGTTGTGCTATCATGTTTAACACTGTGACACTGCACAAAGTTCATGTCACCTCATATACTGGAACAACTGACCATCAGAGGTCATTTTGCAGAATAATGTCGCCTCAAACGAGTTTAAACAAATTTTGTAGTGTCAAATACTCATGGAATTAGCCTTCAGGCTATGGAAGAGTCAAAAAAAAATTTTGCGACACCTTTCAATAGTTATAAAATATACTTTTGTACATGTTTTCAATGGTTTTGTTTATTACTCATATTTTTACCTAAATATACTTGTGGGAATGAATATTTATGTTCTCATTGCTTACAATAGTATTTTTCAATACATTTTCACCAAAAAATTATGGAGAAGTGTAATTTATTAGGACCCCTTTTAGACAAAAGTGGTGGTGTATAATCATCACTGAACACTACTATACATAAACATAATGACTGGGTAGCCAGAATTAATGACTTCCAGAAATCAAACTCACAGGTACATTAGGACACACAAAAATCAGTGCCATGGGAAAAAAAAAGGTTTGTCATGCTGTTTTCTCTATCGTGAAAGTCTTGGCCGACTATCCTGCAGGCCCTGCTGCTAGCTTTTTTAGTTTGGTCCCTGGAACTAGCTTACTGGTGCCCCTTTGCATTGGCCAAATGTATTTTTACATGTAGCCGAACTAGATACATTTTTTTCGGTTTGTACTGGTTCTCATTTCAAAATCAGACTAATTAATGCCTTTGACACCCAGGGGTGAGTGGAGGGATGGGGCAGCCCCCTAGCTGGCCAGTTCCCGCACTTACCTGTTGTACTTGTGAGGATATTTGGAGTGAACCTCATTTCATCAAACTCCTGGGCATAGCGTGGCCCTGGATGTTTGATTTCCTCCCGCAGCTCATTTCCCATGCAATGAAGCAAGGGCACAGTTTGAGACATAGGCTGTGTCTGAAATCACTCACTACTCACTAGTGCTCTATATAGTGGGTTCGCCATTTTGTAGTGCCATCCGAATTGTTTGTTAGAATTATTATCCCCTATATAGTGAACTCATTACATCCCACAATCCACCGCAAAATGTAGTGAACATCCAATGGTCACTAATCCAGGTAAACGTCCCATCATGCACTGCATACAAACCGAAAAGCTCCGAAAGACGTAAGCTGCGTTTAGTCAACGGACTTTGGTTTATCTTACTTTGTGAAAACAAGCACAAGACATTTATTCAGCTTCAGGCGCGAAAATGCTTTTTTTTAACTGGAAAATGAGCAGCGCAGGAGACCCGTTTGTTTACACAGGATATTTCAATGAGGGCAGTCAAAGTGCGCGTAACATAAAGATGAGAGAGATATTTCAAGCGGACATTCAGGTACAATTAAAACGAATAGTGATGAGTTAGAGGAAAAAAAATAGAAGACGATATTAAACATTTAAGGCAAATTTTATTATATAAACGATAATGGTAAATACAAACTGGATGGGAAATATACTCTGCTCGTTTATTACAAAAATACTTCCAAATCCTTCAGCTGAAGTTGAACAGGAACGATTTAATGGCGTCATTGCTGTCGCAAAATTAACAGCCGGGACAAAACGAGCCGGGTAGTGTCCAGAAGCGTTTCTTCCCTCTGCCTATGAGCTCACTATATAGTCAGCTATATAGTGAGTCCCCTTATATTGAGTAGGGAGTAGTGAATAAGCGAATGATTTTGGACACAGCCATAGTCAACAGACTGCCTGCCAGGTTTGAAATGAAGCTGTGGCAGTAAATGGGCCAATAGAAAGAGGAAGACACCTTTCAAGCATCTGCCGCTTTTTGGAGTGACCGTAAATTGTGTTGGATCTGTCAAGCACCTACATCACAACATCCAGGTGCAGCGCCTGAGGATGCAACATATACTGCAGTTGACTGACATGAAACAGAGTAATCCCAGGTGGGATTTCAGAAGTAACTGGGAAGAAAAGTTTGTCAGCAGCCTGAAAAAAAATTTACAAAATATTCAATGGCAAGCCAGAGAAAACATTGACAGGTTCTGCAGTGAAAAAATCATGCTCACTGGGTTTTAACCCGAGAAAAGTCAGAAAAAAAAAAAAAAACTCAAATGGGACCTGTGCAGTGTTGTCGTCCTAACCATCAGAATTAGCAGTGTGTAGAAAGAAAATAATTGGTTGGGAAATTTTTGAGAAAATTGGATTTTTTTAGAATTTGCCATTTTCACATATTGCAAGGAAACTGATGGTCAAATAATTTACCGGAAGATTCCTCTTTGGCACCACACTGCTCTTTCATGCCGATAAAAAGCACTTTATATCTTATTTGCCGAAGTATTGCCAACATAATGGTTGCCATGGCAACAAATAAACTTTTTTCAAATTTAAGTAAATACGAGCCTATTGCAATGACAACAAACTAAAATTAATCCAGTTTTAAATTTAAAGAGGCAAAATCTTTATACTCTAAGATCGCCATGAACTAAAACTGACGCCGGATTCTTGTCCAATAACCAGCTGATTTCTAAAATGTCTCATTCACTTATGGCATTCAATGAAACATTCACAAATGTGAGGCATTGTACTCCTTTACAGTTTTTCTTAGTCATTGACCGAAGAGTTTGTTTCCTTTGTCCATAACATAGTGACGGGCCCAAAACCCGGCAAGCTCAGCACGTACTGCTTCGAAAGCTTGCTCACAGAACCGGGCTAGACCACAGTTGTGCTGAAGACAGAAGGCTCTTATTGGATTCTTGTCCAATAACCAGCTAATTTCTAAAATGTCTCATTCCCTTATACTTACTCCCCGGCTGGGAGGATCATGTCCTTATATTCTGCAATGCTTACATGCAGCTGTCCATCAGTATGACCTTAAAATCTCATATCATCAGAGACCACCTGTGAGCCTTCTGTCATCAGCACAACTGAGGTCTATCTCGGTGTATGTGGTGTATCAGCCAAGGAAATGAGCAATTTATTGTTACCCACGCAGCGTTTGCATTAACTACTGAACCAAGAGAAACTAGGCAATATATGTGCAGACCATTGTTACAGAGCTAATATGAAGGCATGCTAACAAGCCACTTACTAACAAAATGCCAGCAGATCTTCCAAACACTCATGCACGGTTTATTTGGGTTTGCAATTATTACAACTAAACTCCACCTTCTTCTTGGTTGATTGCTTTCTTGTGAGTGTCTTTTTTTCTTTTCTGTTAGAAACGTCAGCGATAACAGCTATGCAGTTGTTGACAACAGAGGAACTGGAACTGTGCACAGAGTTTGAGTTTTTGGAATTTCACTGTCCAGGTCCACCATATTGAGATCCAAATTTATAACAAGACCATTTCAATTACCGATAGCTGAAAGGCTTTTATGACATTTTTACCAAATAAAATACAAAAAGGTTACCTGTAGCATTTATCTCCTCCAGGAATCAGGCATAGATGATATTGGTCTGGACTCGAGACCAAGGAAGAGAGCATGCATGGAGGAGGGTGGCTTGAACAGCATGTGCAGCTAAAAGTGATTGACACTGCTTTACAAATTCCTCCTGGCTCTCAGTGGTTAATTTTACTCGGGTGCGGTGGATTCTTGCCAGTGCCATTAGAAACACTGTGAGGAGCCAAATCAACCTGATTTTTTACAGATTATCTGTTACATACTTTTCTTGTTGCAGAGTGACAGTTTCCGCAATTCTGAAAAAAAAAGGTTATTTTAATGACAGTTATGCACTACATCTTTAAGTTCAACACAACTTTCACTTTGATACAGTGACTCAAAATGTGTTCTACAGCCAAAGAGTTAAAAACATTTGATTTCAGCCTGTACCAACCTAGGCACTACAAGCTTGCAAGTCTTTTGTTTCAAAGTTTAGCTGCTGTGCACTATAGCTGCGAGGGGACATAATTGGGATTGTTTCATCATAGCAGGGTTACTATATTTGGTGCTGCATTAAATAACTGGAAATTCAACACGCAGGATGTATGCCTCAGGATATTCTGTAAAATGAACCTAATAACAGCCAAGAACTTTTTGACTTCAGACATATGGTCATTAATAATATAAGAAGAAAACATATCCATCATATTTTACTTCACAACTTTCTGGCATGTCATACCCTCAAGACTTCTTTGAGGAAGTAATTAATGTGTTCCATTCAAAACAAAATCAAACATGCTATTTTTCAGTATATAAACCTAAATAAACCTACCTCAGCTCCAACAATTACTTTGGAGCAAGAGCTCCAGGCAAACCCTATGCAAATTAACTGTGTTTCCTTTTGTATACAGCGCAATTTACTATGCAGAAAAAAAAACAGCCATCACTTCCTGTGTTAATTCCCCACAAGCCGGCAGTCTGTGTCTGTATTAGTCTTTTTTTTGTTATTCATCCTCATACCTCTGCCAGGTATGTTTGTTTGTTGTTGGTTGGTTTGTTGTTTTTTTTTCATCACCTAATGGGATATCTCAAAACGTTATGGACTGATATCAGTGACATTTTGTATGTTGATAAATGCTGTGCTATAGAGAAAGTGTTTAAATTTTGATGACGATCAGACTCATATTCTTGATCTAGGATCCAAAGGAATTTCTATGCACTGGCAAGATTTATTTAACACTCAAGTTCCATGATATAGCAATGGTGGAGGTAATGCACCCTCCAAGTGCCTTCTAGTTACTTGATAGTTGCTTTGTTCCTTTAGCCTCCTCTTGCGCATTCCCCAGTCCCTTTCCCTCAGCCATAACTCATTGTCTTAGTCTATTTTAGTTCCTGTGGTTTTTTCCCCCCTTTGCTTGATTGTTGTCTATTCCTTTGTGCCTATCCTTCTTTGCGCTCACTCTCCTCATTACACTTTCAGCCTGTTCCTATTTAAGATCTCAATATCCTTCCTTCTTCAGTAATTCAAAAGTATAACCAAGCAACTAGTTTATTAGGCACTGTCTCCCTTTGCTTCGTGGCTACCCTCGCGGTGATTGATCCCGGTCTCCCTGCCTTGGAGTTTGAGAGTGGGCACAGCTTGCGGGTTGAACTATCTACAGATGGCCCTCTTGTTACAGACCTTGGACTGCCTACTGATAATGCCTTGACCACTCTCCACCAGTCTTGTTTGCTGATGTCCCGACCTAGACTGAGTCCATTCTCAAATCCCAATCCCTTTTATGTTTTTATATTTCTTTTTTTAAATTGCGGGAGTCAATACACATTATTAATCAATTAAACCTCAACACCCCCCAGTGGTCCCAGTGGTAACACAGGTGTTGTGGGAGTTTACATAAGTCAGTCGATTTAAAGTGCAGCTATTATGGTTTTTCATTATTCTAATGTTGCGTGAATCATATAGTTTTATATATGCATGTGAAAGGTCCGCATCGAAAAACAACTCAAAGCCACCTCCAGAAGAAGCTCTCTCTGCCAAAAAACGCACTGCTCTAGAGCTGCCTGAAATGCACCAATAGCTTGCGGCCATTTTTTTCATAAATTGGTGATATCACCAATTGAATTTTTGCGCCAAGCTTTTAGCACGCCCTTGAAACAAGCGGGTATGCCCACAAGCTCATTTACACTCTGGAGCAGAAATCCATTTATGGTAAGGGGCGTGAAATTTTCGACACGCGTGCGAAGCAGTTTACCAATCACAAGTCAGTAAACAAGTTGACCAATCACAACACACTGGGGTTTTTTTGATGGTGGGGCCAGGACCTCAACAGAGTGTTTCACATGCAGGTAATGGAGAAATAACCAGCATGAGAAAAATCATGTTTTTAATAATGACACATTGAAACTTTTTTTTAGTAGACAAGAATAAAAGAATAACCAATGAAAAGTAACTTAATATGTGCACTTTAATCATTTACAAATATTTATAAGCATAACAAATCAATATTATCACTCAGAATCCTTAAGAGACATCCCTTCTTGATAACCAAGTTGTCGTTCCAATCAAAATATTAAGTTATATTCCTGAATTAAAACATTTCAACAGCAATATTTACTTACCTTTATTTATTGCAGATCACTGGCTCTTGCCTTGGTAAATGGTCCAGGATCACAAGAATCCACAAACCTTGATTTTTAAAAATCGTAATACCCCCATCACACCAAGGTAGTTTTCAGTACATTTGGTGCAAAAATGGGCTCTTTTATCTTTTGATGAACTGCAGTAAAATACAAATGATTAAAAACTTCCACAAATTTTCTTCTCAAGTATTTTGACAACATGCACTTGCTCCAGATTGGCATCATTTCCTCCATACTTGCTGTTGCTCATCAACAAAAAATCTCCAAACTTTAAATTTGATTTTTGATCCTTGATTTTTCAACATTCTCTTTACGTACAGTAAGTGGATGAAAATGAGTACAGGACCAAGATGGAAAATGACTATTTGCTCATGAAGGTGCAGTTCTCCAGTTTTAACAAAGCTTGCTATATACCCATATATCAGGCATCTATAGTTTTTGAGATACTGAGCTTTTGGTAACAATAGTGAAAATAGGTAGAATTTCACAGATTTTTCTCTTTGGGTGTAAGAGGTTAAAATGGCTTGAGGCTTTGAGCCTCGTTCCCTCTCTAAAGTTTGTGACAATGGAAAATCGAACATATTAAAAACTAATACTTTTTGGCTTGTCTTGACCAAAACCTATTATATTCATCACCATTTTCTTCAAAGGTTTTCTGTCTCTGTTCAATGTTTGGTTTCAGACAATGCAACTCTTGTTCTTGCATAATAAAGTAAACCAAAAACAAAACAAACTTCTGTTTTCATTTCAATCTCATCAAAGAGAGACTTCAAACACTATTGTTATCCAGTACTCATATTCTTTGGTTCAATTTTAATGACTTCAGCTTATACACATAAACTGGATTAAAAGGCTTAGAATGGGTACATGGGTGGTTTCAACTGGGAGTCTCAATATGTAATATGTAGTAAATATTTGGTCAATGGCAGTACTTTCATGAAGTAGGAGCCAAAGACTGGTAATTTATATTGTGACAAGTTTATTCCTTTGAGTAAACTTAAGCAATTAATAAACAAAGAGCAAGTCTGAGATTGAATTCAAAAATCTTGCTTGCCACCTACTATTACACTCACCTGACAGCCTGCAGCAACTGTTGACGTTTCCCTGTGTGCTGGCTGGAGAAAGTGGAGGTGGGGGTAATGAGGATTTTATTACCAGTCTGCAATGCTTAAAGAATGTAAGGCTCATAGCTAGGATGTGCTGTCTTTTGGAAGGATAGCCTAACTCACCCTGAATGGAGCTGGCTCATCAGAGTGGCGTCTAGGTGGCTTCAGGTGAGGGCTGCAGGCTGGCCACCGCTCTTTAAGGACTGATTTGTGGGTTGCTGAAAATCGGAGTTTAGTCCTGCTTTATGTCATGCTACGTTGAGTTCCAGTTGGTGTTGATACAGTTTTAGATACGTATGTGTCCCTTCTTGAGGGGCTGCATCTTAAGGCTTTCATCAAGGTACTATTACCTTTCTAATGGCAGTCAACGTGTATTATGTGTTGCAGCACATTGTTTTTTTAGTGGACTGTTGTGAAAATAAAGCAAGATCATGTCAGTTCAAAGACAAATGCAAACAGCTGATAAACTTTGTCTTTAACCTCTTTCAACCTATGGGGAAAAAGAGTGAAATTCTGCCTATTTTGACACGGTTGCATAAAGCTGTGTATTATGAAAATATATTCTCATCGGCCACTTCATTAGGTACACCTGTTCAACTGCTCGTTAACGCATATATCTTATCAGTCAATCATACGGCAGACACTCAATGCATTTAGGCATGTAGACATGGTCAAGACGATGTGCTGAAGTTCAAACCAAGCATCAGGATGGGGAAAAAAGCTGATTTAAGTGACTTTGAACATGGCATGGTTTTTGGTGTCAGACAGAGTTGTCTGAATATTTCAGCAACTGCTGAGCTACTGGGATTGCGCAGCCATCTCTACGGTTTACAGAGAATGCAGGAATAGAAATTGTGTTTTTTTTCTTTGGACATCTGGACTCATAATCTCTCAGGTTTACTAGTCCCCCCCATCTTTTACTAGACACCCTTTTTTTCTTTATTTTACAGTGTCAATAAGATACCTGTGTCTCAGATCTTTTTATTTGGCTTTTTACGACTGAAACTCACACCTATGCTAATTTAACTCCAATTATGTTCTAATATTAATTAATAATCAGTCATGCCAATAAACGTAAGAGACAGATGACACAAGCTCTTCAGTAAAACAGAAAGTATCTTTTAATTCATAATTAATAGCAAACAATAAAAACTTCAAATTTCAAAGCCCTTCAGTACCTTGGACAAAGAGAAATCCCTTGCCAAGTATTGACATGATCTAAAATGCTGTTTTGTCTATTTATAATTATTTTCAAAAAACTAATTCAACACATGTGAAAATGTATATATAGTGTAAAAACCTGTTTACATGGCGAATAAAGGTCAATTGTCATTCAATGAATGAGACGGGGTGACACAATGTCTGCAAACAAAATTTCATTCCATGGAAAAACAGACGGAAATGCGTTTCTTGATTTGAGGTATGAATGGAGAATAAATATTGTATATCTGTGAGGTTTTGAACAAGATTTATTTGATTTAATTGTAGTTACACTTGAACAATATAACTAAGCCATGTTTTTACGATCTTTTGAAAAATTTCAATATTAAAATATAATTCTATATGATCAAACAATTGCATTTGTGCTTGTTATGTGTAAGGAAAATGTGATTCTTTTGGAAACAATTGACAATCCTGCATAAATTCTATGAAAGAGAAGTGAATGATTTTGATTTTAACCCAACAATTATATTTCGACGATGTTGTCAGTGCTCATGTGTTTGACCACTGCCCAGTGTTTGCAAAACAACGCACTACAGCGATACAGAAATACAATGAAGTGCCAAAAATCCCGTCTTAATAATGGCTCAAAGTCCATACATCGCTAAAGAGTTGAGACCATTTTCTAATTAATGCAAAATCACTAATTTTTTGATTCTGAAAATGTAAGCAATGTTCTGATTGTTTAGTCTAACGTCAGTCGTTCCTCGAATTCCAAAGCGGGACGGTCCAGACCTCAACCATCACACAATAATTTGCAGTTTTTTGAGCAATTAGCACATCTGGAAATCATCATTGTCTTCATTATTTTCATATTTAATATCTGTATTAGAGGACACCTAGCTAGGTGATTGAGTGATAACAAAAACGAACATCAGAAACACAAGCATACGGTGACAAAGTAATTTCAAATTAACATAACATAACATAACATAACATAACATGAATGGTGAGAACAGGCTGTTCAGCCCAACTAGGCTTGCCAGTTTCTTTATACTATTGTGAATTTACACCATGTATTATATAATGTCTCTAGAAGTTGACCTTTGTCCGTTATGTGGCAATGTGAGCGCAAACATATTTACAATTCATTGACAATTCATTCTCTTGTCTCTAGATACGTTGCAAAACCTTGCTAAGAAAGACCTTGCAACAGAGTCAATTCAAGAATCACTGCTACATGCCAAAGTGCTTGGACAAGAAGAAGTCAAGAAATTTGTTCAGGACAGGTTGATTGTGCCAGATCAATGTGATGAACCAGATGTTTCATTCCATGGGCCGCTGCACAGAAATAATGCCCCAACATTTGCCACTTCATATGAAGTGGTTAAATCCACAAAGGAAAAAGACAAGAAAACTGTCCTGAAGGCAGACAGAAATGTCCTTCGCGGTCTCATTACTGCTTATGAGGCAGGTCAGTCTGTTGATCTACTCAAGCATGACCTTCTTCCGGTCCCTGTATCTATTGCTGAAATGAATGGAACACTACGCACAGGGAACAAGGCAATCCTGGCTGATGTGATAACACATGGCATAGACTGTCATGAGACAATTCAACTTCATGACACATCATCTTACCTCATCATTCATGGACAAGCATTAATAGTAGCTCTTGGAAAGCCTGAAGATGCTGACACCTTTGGCAACTTGGCGGACATATACGTGAAAACAGTGCTGAAAGCAGGTTCCAAATATCAAAGAATTGATATCGTGTTCGACAGATACAGGAAATAAACTATCAAAGGGACAACAAGAACAAGGCGGAGCAAAGCAGCATGGCCAATTAGAAGACTTGTGGAAGGTCTTGATGTACCTCTTCCTAAGAACTGGTCAGACTTCCTCTCTCTCGCTGATAATAAAGAGGATCTAGCGCATTTCTTGTCTGAGGAACTGTATTTACAGGCACCTAAGGATAAAGAGATTGTAGTAGCTGGAGGATTTAGAGAAGAACTCGAGGTCAAGTCAAATGATAGAACTGACTTGACACCTCTGAAATCCAGACACGAGGAAGCGGACACAAGATTGGTACTGCGTGCCCTCCACTGTCAGTTTAACACAGTTGTTGTATCTTCCAGGGACACTGATGTTCTCCTGCTTCTTGTATCCCACTTTCACCATATGCAATGTGAGCATCTCTGGATGTTAGCAGGCACATCTAAGAAACAGCGATATATACCCATTAATGAGGTTTTCAACAAACCACCTAGATTCTCAACAGCATCCTTGCTAGCATTTCATACATTGACTGGGTGTGATACTACCTCCTACATAGCGAATCACACCAAACAATCATCATGGAAGGTCTTCAAAGAGCACTATGAATTACTGAAGAACTTGGGCATTGGAGAACTCACAGAGGAAACCATCAAGTCTTCAGAAACATTTGTATACAGATTATGCAATGCAGATTATACAATGTACATTGGTCAGACTCTGTTGATTCAGCACGGCATTTATTGTTCTCCAAGACAGGCAAGCCAGAAGCCATGCCCCCTACAAGTGATGCACTCCATTTTCATTTAATGAGAGTACACTATAAAGTGATGATATGGAGCAATGCCCATTGCCCTACACCTGAACTCCCTGCTCCCACTGAAATGGGATGGAGACTTGGGGAATCAGGCCAACTAGAGCCCATACTGATGTCAATTATACCATTCCAGACAGTTGCCTCAAGATGGTTGCTTGTGCATGCCAGAAACAATGCAAGACAGGACACTGCAAATGCCGGAAAGCAGGATTAGGATGCACATCATTATGTACATGTCAGCAACACCTTGATGATCAGATGCCTTGTATGAATACCAGTAGCGGAGCTAGCGGGGGCAGACGGAGCAGCCGCTCTGGGCCCATGGCTAAGGGGGACCCGCGGCGTAGCTACCATATATGCGTGAAATGCAGCTGCATTAGAGTCCAGACCAATTACAGGCTGAAGCTCACATTGTACTACGACACCATGATATAATGGGACTGACGGGTTACTTCGTTTCAAAATAAAGGACCGAAAAGAAGACCTTGCCAGTAGACAATTACCAATTGCATATTGTTCCTTTATTTTGAAACGGAGTAACCCGTCATCGCCATTTGCCCTATAGTGAGAACGTTGACCGGGGCGGGGCTGTTACGTTTTGTTTGTTTTTTTTTTAAAATAACCGCATTACTACTGAGCATACGCGTGGACAAAGAAGACTTGGATTATACTGGATGTTGTTTTGGAAGATGTATTTGAGAGTTTATCTATGGACGTTTTGTGGAGTTTTGCCGTTGCTAATATCTGTAAGATAAGCTTCCAGCAAAAAATGAATTCGGATAATTTTTTAAAACTCCAGTGGCCATAAAGTTGCGCCAGGTGAAAAACAACTTCATCAGTTCGGAACCTTTAATGGTGAGTTATTGATATACGTCACCCACTGTGTTGTAATCTGTGACGAGGTGCTGTCACCGATTGGCATGTTTTCTTGTGTTGTGCTGCTTTGATTGCTATTTTGTACCGCATTTACCAAACGCTCCCAGTCAGCAGCGCAAACGCAGAGCGCAGTTTTAGCCGCCTGAGACTGATTAAAAACCATCTCCGGGCATGTATGAAAGACGGCCGGCTGTCAAATCTCACCCTTCTGTCCATTGAAAGGGACATTGACATTGATAAAGAAAAGGTGGCAGATAAATTTGTGCGAATGAAGGAGAGACGAATGAACTTTTGAGAGCTGCGTGTCCAAGCAAGTATCTGTGTGTGCAAATGAGGAAGAGGAGAAAAAATGGCCTAATGGATATTTGAAAGTCACTCGTCAGGGACATTTTTTTGTTCTATGTGTTGTCTGGATGTGGATTTTGTGACTTGGACCTATACGAGCACATTCTGTTTTTAAGCAATTTAGGCCCTGTTTCTGTTATATTGTAACGCCATGCTCGTTCATTTAGGTTCTCATGGCTGGCGTATCCCATTGGTGACAGTTCATTAACAGTAAATCCCTTAGCTTTCACGCTTGCTTTGATAGTGAGTTGGGTGATGTTTACTGTTTTTTTTTTTTTTTGACATATGATAAGTATTCACAACAAGAATAATCAATTCAACGTTGCCCGTTTGTTTGTCTTCTTTGCCCTTTTTCTTCTTTGGTCATCAAATGACCGGGTGATATTTTAGATGGTGGATAGTTCTAAAAATCAGCTCATTGTTAAGCCTACTCATTCCTTTCTTACACTTTGTTCAGATCGGATATCACTGCCTTCCCCCCAATTTTCATGCATGGGCAAAAGCGCACGGTGAACGCGCAGATCATAGCAGGCTATTCCACCGTGGACAGTTTGATAATAACTTTAAAAAATAATAACAAGGCCTTGCATCCAATAGCCTGCTTCCCAGGTTAGGGCGCTCAGACAGTTATAGCCTAAAATTGCTTTGACCTCGTCTCCTGATGGTTTATGCGCAGCACAGCCATGCCAGAAATAAGGCTATTGCAATAATACTACAGCTAGCCTAATATATGCTCAAAAGAGTCTCATGTTTGCAACATTTAGCAAAATCATCTGATTAATTCCGTATACCACAAGGTCGAAACAAAACATGGTGTTTTGTTTATAGTGGGGGCCCACTTTGAGTTTTCACTCCCCCTGCGACAAGTCACTAGCTCCACCCCTGATGAATACAATATGATTTACCAAAGGACATTAATTCTTGACAAAAGCTGCCAGCTTTTCTGTTGCCTGTAAATGAACATTATTCATATTTCTCCTCATCTGTCACCGCAACTTGCCTAGATTTGCTGGATTATTATATTAAGATTACAGAATAGCAATATTGTATTTTCTAAAGTTTATTAAGAAGAACTTTCTACTTATTAAAGGAAAGTATATAATTCTATCTTCATCCTTTTCCTTGACCCACAAAATGTAGGTTTACAAAGACTTTCTGTGAGGTTTGCTAACATGATCACGTTATACTAGAAAATTGATTTTTTTGTATTTTATTTTTTTTGATTATGGCGGTTATGTTATGATTCTGCTATGTCTGTCTTGTTCTGCCATGCTTGTTATGTTTTTTCCATGCCCTGCTATGTTTATGATTATGTCTATTAGGTTTTTGCCATGTTCTGTTCAGTTTTTGTATTTTGCCATGTTTTCGTTTTGCCATTCCCAGTCCACTTTTCTGTTATAGTCCGGTCCATGTTTTGCCATGCCCTTCATTGCACTGTGTCTCCCCTGTCTGGTCTCTTGTTAAGTTACAGCTTCTCCCCAGTCCCGCGTGTTACATGCTTAGGTGATTTCATGGTTTCTGGGTTTCAAACATTCCTTCCAATCTCATTTGCTTCCTTCGCCTCTCTTTTCTATATTACTAACCAATACTAACAGTTTGTTGTTTTATTAAGTTACTAACCCAGACTAAAATTGTATATAATACTAACTTACTAACGAGCACTAGGGATTGTATAGCTGCACTTACTAATTGATTAACAAGCTCTCAGCACTCGCCCTGTTCTAGTCTCCGCCTCTTGCCTTCACTTAGTCTTTGCTGCAATTCAGCGGATCCTCCGCACCTGCTCCACTCTGTCCTGCCTCTCATTATCTGTGCACATTAGAACTCCCTAACCGAGAGCTGTATGTCTTGTCATAGGCTGTCTCGTGTTCCCTGTCCGCGTTTTGGCTTTTTGCCAATTTCATGTGGTTAGGTTCTCCCTTGTGTTTCCTCCCACGTAATTAGTCTGATCCTCATCACCTGATCCTAATCATAGCATGTGACTTCCCTTGAGTGTATTTAAGCTGTCTTCTCACTGCAGTTCCCCGTCAGAACGTTTCCCTTGTTTACCTGTGCTGCTCTTGTTTCTCGCCTTGTACTCATAGTGTTTCTCTTCTGACTGGACCGTCCAACCTTCAATTTTTGGCTCTGCTTTTTGGTACTATTGTCTGCATCTGTTTACGAACCCTTTTTGCCCGACTACGAGTTTTGTGTTTGCTGCCCTGTTAACGGTTTGGATTACGCCCACTGGATTTTGGCTTTTGCTTCTCTGTCACACCTGTGCCTGTGTACCGAACCTGTTTTTGCCCGACCATGAGTACTGTTATTGCTGCCCTGGTTTTCGACTCTGATGCTGCCCTACTGGATTGTGATTTTGGATTGTGGACTCTGTACCGTTGCTTTCTGCCCTGTGGGGGGTTTACCCCCCCAACTACAATAAAATCACTTTTGCTGCAACTTCCTGGTCTCGCATTTGGTTCCAGAACGGTACCTCACAGGTTACGAATTAACATATTTCTATTATACTTTTTGCACTGAGTATTTCCTAAATACCTCAGTCATGTTTCTTGACCCTCAAAACATAGGTATATTCAGCAAGTTTCCCATCTTTATGTCTAATGACATAGTAAGAGCAGAAAATAGGTTGGTGGTTTTTTTTTTTTTTTTTTTTTACTAATGGCGGCATCTAATTAGCATAATGATTTAAATTTGCCATTTTATGACATTTATTACCTTGCTCTTGTCAATTATTTAAGAATCACTTCTGAAATGCAAACTTGTGAATTTTTTTTTTTTTTTTTTTTTTTAAAGGTATAATACTGTCTGCACAATGTGCAAAAATTGACAATTTAGCTGCCATTTTGTTTATGCTAATTAGACGGTCAAAATCTCGAAATTCAGCTTGGGAACAGGGCTAATCAAATTCAGCATACCTTAATTATGGTAAAAAGTTAGGTTCCCAACTTTTCCTAAAAAATGCTTCTAGGATGCATATTTCTCAGAAAACCATCTAGTTTATTTCATTTATTTTTAATAAAGTGTAACCAACTACAGTACACATTTTCTGTAGTGTGCCACTTGTTTCAAAAAATATTCCAGTGCAAAATAAAACAAAAACAATCCCATGGTATCAGCATTTTGGAAATTCTATATATGTATATATTTTACACAAATATCCATGGTAAATATTTTATAACAAAAGTAAACAGCTGTTTCACATTGCAGTGTGAGTGTGTCTATGAATGCAGAAGTGTCAATATCCCAGTCCATTGTGATCGAATTCCCTATGCCTGCCCAAGCAATTTAGAGAGAGAAATAAATGTTATGGTAACGGCATACACTGTACTACATCTTAAAATTTCAATGTCAGTCATCTGATCGTTACATTCTCAGACTCCTAAAACTTCAGTGTTTGTTTAACCACATTATCTTGGAGAACTTTATTGTGTTTTTACTTTTTAATTAAAAAGACGACATCAAGATGATTGTAAAGTTTAAATTTAGGGAAATCCGTAGACACCAAGCATGTAAATATAACTTACTGGGAAAGTTTCTTTGTATTGCCTAAAATTTGAGGTTGCTTTTGAAGAACTTGCTGCAGTTGAGTTGACTACAGCGTAATACCGATCAGCGTTAATTTGCGACTAACATTTGACTTTAAAGTGAGGCGTCTTTAATACTTCAAAATACAGAACTGAGTTTCTACATACCATGCACAGAGACGAGGTGATTATGGACCACTCTTAAATTCTATAAATAGCATACATTCAAATGCCAAAATGTGTAATGGGATGTTAGACTGTACGATGATCTTATATTTCATTGTTTTCCGAAATTTTATCTTAGTTGAAGGAAATGGTTGAATCAGATAAGGAGAGATGAATGGCTGGAACTACAGGGGTTTTATGATCGCGATACACGTTTCCAATGGTTTTATTTATCGAGGCATTTGCGGTGGCCTGATCAATTTAAGATTCTGTCACACAACTAAATTGCGCAATTTAACAGAAAACAAATGTAATTTCCATAAGCGCCTGAACTGTAATTCCCATTATATGTTACCACTGAGCTGACACCATCACTCTGCTAACTTACACAGCGGTCAAGCCATTGCTCTCACGTTTGAACTAGCAACGGTTTGTATTGATCACTTCCACATCATTAGTTGGGCCATGGGAGAAATACTAAAGTTAATCAGCTATGTGATCGAGAAAAATCTGGAACCAATGCCGAATCACGGTTTTCCTCCACTGTCAAATGAGTATCTGGCTAGCTAACGTTAGCGAACAAACCAATGTTGGCTACATCATGGTTATGGAAAGGTACTGCCAGCAAAGTGATGTTAACTCAGTTATGAGAGTGGCACTTTGCTAGCCTGCAACTGTGCAAAGCCACACCAATTTATTCAATTTGGCTAAATATTGACAGCATGAACAGTTTTTCCCCATACTCTAAGACAATATTTCTGCAAAAGTGATCGGGTAATATCAAAAATACGCCATGCATTGGGCTTTGGGACAAGTACCATAGTTCTGTGATAAAGGAAAATCTGGAAAAATGCCAAATCACAGTCATATTTTACGGCGGATGTTTGGGCTGTGGGGAAAACTCCGCCTCCGTATTGGAAAGCAAGTACCTTTGATCGGCAGCCCTCTGGTTTAATGGTGTCGAGCATTTACCAAATGGAAATGCCACAATTGGAAGAACAGGCAGCCAAGAAATAGTAATCTGATCCAATGGAAATCAAAATCCTCAGATCTGCAGCACTGTAGCCCAATGGATTGGGGGGGCACCAGGGGGGCCTGTCATATTTCTCCCCCTCTAGAACCGCCCCTGGTATGTACATTTTCATTAAAGTCTGTTAAGACAAAAACAGCCTTTTTTCAAAAATATAGTTTATGGTGAAAGAGTTCAGTTGAGATATTAATATTTGCACCAAATATTGCCAAGATGTATATCTTTAAGTGGTCAAAATTTCATTAAACTGTCTAACCATCTACGTGCTCAACCGCCACCCTGAATGTAGTACCACAGGAGTTTTTTACACTGTGACCATTTTCAAAGGCCCATAACTTTTTCATTAAATGTTTATTTTTGTGTAATATTGCTTCTGCATATAGTATGTTACCCAAATAACACATCAATTTGATTTTTGGGTCTTGGTATACAGCTGACCACACAGAGAGCCATCAAAATGTGAAGAAAAAAAAAAAAATTCCGTCCAACCAAAATACCATTTTCAAATGCTCATAGATCCCAAAGGGTTCATGACAGTGCAATTTTGATGCCAGATTCTGAAAGAAAGGGCAAAAATTAACACGAGTACCAATTTTCAGCCCTCTCTCATTTAGAAAAGATTTTATAGCCTTCCAAAAGTGCTCACGAGTCAATGTCGCGATTCATGAGGGCAAAAAACAGGGGCAACACCCCAATTTAAAATGGCTCTCCCACGAAACGTTCAAGATATTGAGCTGAAATTTGGGATTCCTTTGTTTGACACCCAAAGGTATTTTTAGAAAAAAAATTGGCCAAATCGGAGACGGGCATTCCTGTTAATCATTCTTCAATCTGTTCCTCAGCCCAGTTTATTAGAAACACCTCCCAAGCCATTTGCGATCATTGAGATTTAGACTGTGTTCCTGATAAACTCCTTGGTCCTTCCATCTGACTGTGCTGCCCAAGCGAGAGCCTTCTCCATCTTGCTACTGCCCAAAGACATTACTGGCCGGGTGCAGACACTCAAGCCTTCTCCATCTGAACTGAACTGTGCCATTCTGCTTCGGGCTCCGTCCCTCACAGTCATTACCGTATTACTATAAATAAACCCTGCTATTGGGTTGCACTCTGTCTCACCTTCTGTGTCAGTCTGGAGTATACCTGTCATGGTTTAGTCCCGCCGGATGCAACATGCAACCCGGCGGGCACTGGGACCATGGGCCAAACGGCTGGGGAAGGGACCCACACGCACAGGCTGAGTAAAAATATATATAAAGATTTTTAATAAACTAGTAAAACATAATAAACAACACTACAAACAAATCAGGGGAGCAGCGGCACAACAAGACAAGGCTAAAATTAAGAATGCTGCAGCAATGCATACTAGCACAGCCAACCCTTAAATAACCTGCCCTCACCTCCACCTCAACGAGCCACACCTGTAGCTCATTGCAGTGGAGGTGAGGAATGCGGCAGGGGAGGGACTGCAAGGGAAAACCCTTAAAATTCCACACAATAAATTCCCTTCAAAGTTCTGTGAACCCAACCCATGAAGGCAATAAGAACTAGCCTATCAAAGGTAAAGTAGTTTAGGCCAGTGGTTCCCAAAGTCGGTCCTGGGGACCCACTGCGTATGTCGGTTTTTGCTCCAACCACAATTACGATCCCAGAGTTTTAACAAGCTGTTCATTTTTTAATTAGCAGTTGCTTGTCGAATCTGAGGGACATTTTACCCCCTTAAACCACATTATGACAGAAATGGCTACGCATTCCATGAAATTTCAAAGCCCAACATTCATATTTTTTATTTTGATGTATTCCACGAAGCACGACATAATCAAAGGTGGCAGTATGTTTTATGTGATCAAATGCAAGACTGCAATCAGTCAGTAATCTGGTGATTAGGGTTCTGAATTCAGGTGCTCAGGTTCTTTCCTGAAACCAATCAAGTGACATTTAACAGGTTTGACTCATCGTTTGCTTTGTCTTTGAATTCTTAATTGCCTAATAATTGTTCGCTTTAATGACCTTGGGTCCACAATTTTATCTACTAGAAGCCCATTTATAGATTCATGTCATCAGTTGCAAATTTCCATTTTTTTATGTTAGAGAAGTAATTTCCAATTTAGCACACTATGAAATGATTTTCATCATGGCCATTTTTGACATGTGGTTTAAAAGGATAAATAATCAGCGTGAACAAGAATAGTGCAATCAAGAGCAATGAGCAACTCATTAGCATTCTAAGATTGGAGCTGTGGTTGACACAAAAACCTGCGTACACAGTGGGTCCCCAGGACCGAGTTTGGGAACCACTGGTTTAGGCTATGCCTTCACCATACTTGGGGGGGGGGGAGAAACTTGCCAATGATGATGTACGTCTCTGCATGAATGTCCATCCGCCTATGAACTCAGCCAGAGCTGTGAACTGAATATGGAACTTAGAGAATGCTACATGTCAAACCATTTCCATCAGGCATGACAAGACCCAAAAACTGGGGAATTGCAGGTACTCAACAATAGGACTTTGTTAGCAAAAGGTGGCAAAGCCAGGGTCTAAGGAAGGCAGGCTGATACGCTACCACCTCTTTCATCCATCATTGAACATGATATGATGTTCAATGTGTCTTCCGAGGGAGGATCCTGCATGCAAGTCTACATCCTTCAGTGTGTAAAACTGCTCTTCCTCCTATGCTATATTCTACAGAAACATAATAATCCACTATTATAATTTACAATGTGTGCCATGGTAATATGTTCTCCACATTGTATTTGGACATAAACATATCACATTGCCTTTCCAGGAATCCTTTTTCAAAGGTCAAATGGTTTGTTGGTTAAAACAATAGATTCTTGACTGCAGGTACTAGCATGTAACCAGTACATTGAGTGTTAATTGTCCTTTGTTTGTTTTGTTTGTTTGCTCATCTTTGTGTGAAAGCTTGACAAATCAGAAGTATTTTTCCGAATCGAGACTTATTCTATTATCTTGCCATTTCCATAGCACGCTGTGAAAATGTGATGTCGAGGCCTGGTTGCTCTCTTTTCCCAGTGGATCTGTGTAAATGGAGGCAGCTTATTCAGGGAGCACTTTGTCAGACACCCTGCCACAAGCATCTAAATTAGAGCTGTCACACATATCGGAGCTAAATAAGAATATTATCAATTTCAGGCAGCTGGAGGGGGAAGGGTCATTCACCCTTGACAAGGAAGAAGGAGCATTGGCTCACGTGTTGTATGGGTAGTTTGAGCATTAGCTACTCCAAGCACTGTATCGGCAGGCTCATAATGAATGTAATTTATACAGTTCAGAGAGGGCTGCCGGAGTTCATCTCGTGGAATATACCAAGGCAAAGGCTGTACTGTATTAGCAGTGTTGTCTCCTTTAAAAATACCAGATTGCTTCTTGACATTGCTCACAAATGGAGATGGTTTTGATAATTTTTTGGTGCTGTTATCAGTGTATCCAATTAGACAGTTTAATGAGTTATCACGAGCCAGGAAATGGAAAGGAGCAAGGTGGGTGCATCCAATAAATTTGGGGTGCAGAAAAAGTGATCAGAAAGGGACTGCCCTTATACATGTGGACTTTTAAAATGTTCTTGTAAAGGGCAAACTCTGTTAGATTGTCATATAACGAGTTCTTGAGAGATGCCTAAAAATACAACTGTTCTGATCTGGGCAAAAGGGAGGGAAATTGCAGGATTGACAATGAGCCACAAAAGCGTGTTTTCAATTAGAAGGAAGGGGAGAAAAGGGAGAAAGCTTCAGGAATCTGCTGTACCTAATAATTTGCTCACTAATAATTTTGCTCACTGGAAGATATACCAGGGACGAAAACTATAATTTAGAATAAGAGATTAGAGTCACCCCAACTAGTAAGATGATCCAGCCCTGACTGAGCCAAAATCAGCAACCTATATACACAGGATAGTTGGTGGCTACAGCTGATTGCACTAAGAGAATAGCGAGCCCATCAATCAATCAACAGGAACAACCCGCAAAACTGCTGGAGCAGGGTAAGAAGTAATTAAGCTGACATGCGGGTTGCAACAGTCCCCCCACTCCCAGAGGGTCGCCACCTGGCAACCCAAACAAAGAAGGACAAGACACACAAGGAAGAATTAAACTTTGTTTTAAAATAAAAAAGCTTTTCGCAGAGCAGGGCCTGAACCCCCACGGAGTAAGTCAGAGTGCAACAGTGGCAAAGAAAAACTCCCTAGTGGGAGGAAACATTGGACAGTACCTGACTCTTAAAAATAGGGGACCCAACTGCCCAAGGCCAGCGGAAGAGTGAAAGGACTGGGCAGCAGAATGTTCACTGGACAAAGAAGGGGCAGCGGAATGCCCATAGTAGGAGGGAACCCTCTGACGCTGGGTGAGCGGATACCTTGTACCGCTAGGTATGTGGCCGGGTGGCCCCCAGGGCAGGACCAGGCAGCATGGAGGAGGAAGGAACCCAGTAATACTGGGTGAGTGGACACCTTGGTACCTTAGGCACATGGCTGGGTGGCCCCCAGCACAGAGATATAAAAAAACTAGAGTGGACGACGTGTGGGCTGGACCAAAGCGGAAACGGCAGAATCGCTTCGCCATCTTGTGTATGTATAAATGTCCAATGAGGCACATGTAAACAGTAGGCTAAACATGGGTGTCGACAAATTAGAGACTTGTTTTCCGTGTTCTTTTTTATCCTTTCATACTTAAAATGGACACGAATAAGGAATTGTAATCAAACAACAATATTTATTTAAAAAAATCTTTTTTTAAAATCCGGCATATTCAATGTTTATTTAATCGGAAGACATTACAGAAAAATTGGAACATCAGCTGTTGTCCCATATGAGCGAGTTTTCGTTTTTTTCGAGCACGGTTTAGGCCATTTATACTGCATTTTCCATTGAACGTCTGCCCCGATATACATACACAAGATGGCGGCGGCGTGCTGCCGCGGAAACGACGGGATTGTCCACTCTAGTTTTTTTTATATCTCTGTGGCCCCTGGATAGGACTAGGCAGTGGGGAGAAGGCAGGAATCCTCTCTGGGTGAGCGGGGTACCTTGTAATGCCAGGCAAGCAAATACCATTTAACACTGGGTGTGCGACTCGGGTTGTGATATCAACACTTACTGTACATAAACAAATACAACACTGTCATTTTCTGTTTGAACAGTTATTCTGTTAGAAAATTGAGCATCAACATAACAAAATTCTGAAACATTTTGCATCAATGAAGCTAAGAAGAGTCTTGTTTTTCCTTACAGTTCTCATTTAATACATTGAGAACAGTTTGAAGTATTTTGACTTTCTGCTGCAAGTCAGGACAGATGACATTTGATTTGTGCTGCATCTTGCTGAGTAGCTTTCTCTAATCAAGTGAAACAGTTCATATCCATGGTGTCTTTGTCAAATTTGAACAGCCCTGTTTTTTGAATGATTTCCATTAGACTGTCATCATTGTCACCTCCCAGAATACAGCATGTCTAACTCTAAACAACGCTCTGATTGAAAACAAATCTAAATTTCCAGACATACAAAAATGCTTAATCTTAATTTATGATTTTTTTATCAATTCATTCTTACATTCATTCATTGATTCATTAATTTTATTTGGTCGCTTACCATGAGAGAGACCATAAAAATTATTCTCTCTTTTTTTTAACTTAGGGGATCAAAAATGTATTTAATCTCCATGCTTGGGACAATTGATTAATCATCGAATTTCTTTTTTGAAGAAGTTAAATGAATTATATAATCTAATGGATTTGCTTGATTGCTCCCCAGATTAATAGCAGCTGCTGCGCCAAACCAGTCAAAGAACAGAAAGTAAGGATTGAACTTTTTAGCATCGAATTAATCCAGTACTTCAACAAGATTAATTTTATGTAACTGCAATCCCTGCTGGGCAAGTTTGTCTCGAAACAGGATATCATGAATGAAAACCAATCCGCTTAACAAACTATTTAGCACAAATGATAACTCAGCCTTTCTGGCTTAAGTGCTTATGCGTGAAAACATTTAAGGGAGCATATTTAACCCCTCAGACTCAAACTTTTCCCTTAAATACATTCAACATTTAAAAAGTGTTCTTATCAAATTGAAGAATAACGTCACACACATTCTGTCTGCTGGTTAAAGCGCTTCACTGAAGCTACATCACACTTATTTTGAAACCCAGGATGCCCTGTTTTTATGACCACAGCATTACTTCAAGTTGAAAAGGTCTAGATCTTATACATTATCTTATACACATTTCCCTGTACTTCAACAGGACATATTCGGGATTGTTGGAAACCTTGGGATCTCCCCCAGAATTAAAAATAGGAGTGAAGTTCAACATGTTTTAATACAGCACCTGCATTTGATTGAGCCATATATGGGTCTGTAGGTTTCATGGGGTGAATTTATCCAGAGATGTAACATCAAGAGACTGGAAGGCGCAACAAGCAAACATACTGTAATATCAGTATTCAAAACAGTCACTGATGCCAGGTGAGTGGGTACGAATATTTGGACTGCACAAAATTTTTTTGCACATTTCCCTCAATCATGTCAAAAGAGCTCTGTTTGTGTGGTCCTAGTCTGACACACGCCAATGTGTTCTGAAACATTTAATGTGTGTTCTGGCACAGTTAGCCTTCTGCATACATGCCAGCCTGCCTCAGCAGATACTATGACAGGCCTATAAATATGTGGACCACACGCTTATGTGTTTGCCTCGGTACTTTCTACAGGATGCATGCCTTTCTCCTCCAATCCCAACTCACTCGATTAGGAACTTCTCAGATACCATCCCATTCTCTCACTAATTGTAATTTTTTAAACCCTCCAAGAGGCCTTTACCATAATGGACTTCATTATTAATGTGTCAAGTAAGCCACCCACCACCATATTCTATGGAAAAGAAAAGGATGATGGAGCAATCGCGCCAGCATTTCTCATGAGGGGGATGGATGGGTGGGAGGGGCTTTTGTGGCTTCTCACATGCAGTGGAGGTGGGTGCAGCAAGGATGTGCTGGTTGGGGGCTAATTAACAAGAGAGTGAGAAGGGTAATTTTTGAGAAGACAACAGCTATGATTAAACGAATATGAAATACTACCATGAGGTGCTCACAATTTATTGCTTCCCAGCAACATCAAACACCTCATATCAGTGTTGCTTTGGTGTATGCAACATGGTAATTATTGACTGCTGCTCCTTACATTGAGACAGTGGACTGAACCATCATGGTTTCTCATGTCCAAAGAAAAAAAAAGAATGTTTTCCTTCTAAAACTTCTATACTGCCATTAAGCGCAGGAAGAAATTCTTCAGTGAGACACAACGGATGGTTTTTCATATGGGCTTTGTGTGGGGAACTGATGAAAAAAAAACATCACCTCAGACTTGGCACTGTCTTGTCTTATGCCACACCCTTTGCATACCTCTCTACACTTAGTGTGGTTTATAACAAAGATTTTTATGTCATACGGATGCAACATTTCATTTGAGGTATTTTAGAATCGAGGTTGATTTTTGACATTTTAACACCATCAAAATGTTCAAGCTGGCACTACTGTGGTTTCGTTGACATAACCTGTGAGAAAAACTTATATAACTTACTGTCTCTTGATTATTGGCTGCTCACAATTAGCCTTCTGTTCGAAACACTCACAAAAAGTGGCGAGCCAAGCGGGCACCGTGGCTTTGCCACTATTTTTTTTTAGTGGCTTTGTAATGGCCGGTAGAATTAGGAGGCCAAAGGCAACGACCAGAGAGAAAGTGAGCAGCACGGACACAGTACAAACACAGAGAATAACACAGACCAAACGAAAGCACTCGCGCTTCCAAAGGACGTACAATAGTACGAAATACGGAAGCAAAGCAAGATAGAAAAAAAGGAGAAAACACTCCAATAATCAGAAGATAGAAAGGCATACAAAACCTGCCTACAGATAACTTCGGCTATAGTGCAAAGCTAAAAACAGACACTCTAGCAAAGGGGGCGTGCCGGATTCCTGCTTATATAGAGTCCGGGAAGGCGCCGCCCCAGCTCAATCAGCCAGCTGGGTAAAGAGTCCGACAGCCAAGGAATTCGATATTGTCCCGGGACGAGAGCCACAAAGAACAGTCCAAACCACACGCACACCTCACAAACTATGACAGGACCCCCCCTCTAAGCAACAGCTCCAGAAGTTCCCAGAGAACCCCATGCATGGAACACTGAGATAAGGGTGGGATCCAGGATATCCCGAGAAGGAAACCAGCACCGCTCCTCAGGACCATAACCCTCCCAGTCAACTAAAAACTGAGCCCCACGACCCACACGCCTCTTGGCTAAAATACGACGCACAGTGTAAATAGGCCCCCCTTCAATCATCCGCAGCGGCGGCGGGGGTTTGTCGACCGGAGCCAGGATGCAAGGGCAAACAGGTTTGAGCCTGGAGATATGAAAAGAGGGGTGGATCTGTAAGGATCTAGGGAGCTTCAACTGGACTGTGACAGGATTGATCCTTCGCACAATCTTAAAAGGACCAATGAAGTAGGGAGCCAACTTCCGTGACTCCACTCTCAAGGGCAGGTCCCGCGTGGAAAACCAGACCTCTTGGTCAACCCGATAAGATGGGGTCGAATGGCGCCTTCTATCTGCGTCAGTCTTTTGTTTCCGTGCAGACCGCAACAAAGCGGAATGGACCCTGGTCCAAACTGATCGACAACGCCGATCAAAGTGATTGAACTGAAGGAACCTCTGAATCCCTGTCAGTCTCAGGAAACAGCGGAGGCTGATAACCCAACTGAGCCTGAAACGGGGAAAGGCCTGTGGAGGAGTTACCCAGTGAATTGTGGGAATATTCGGCCCGTGCTAAAAATCGACTCCACGAAGATGGGTTGTCAGCCGCTAAACATCGAAGAGTATTCTCCAACGACTGGTTGGTTTGCTCTGTCTGCCCTTTAGTCTCTGGGTAGAAACCAGAGGAAAGGCTCACGGTGGCCCCCAACTGGTTGCAAAACGCACACCAGAATTTGGCCGTAAATTGAGGGCCCCAGTCAGAAACCACATCTTGAGAGAGACCATGCAGCCGGAAAACATAGTCCACAACAAGAAGGGCCGTCTCCTGCGCCGAAGGCAGCTTGGGCAGCGCGATAAAGTGGGTGGCCTTAGAAAAACAATTGACCACAACCAAGATGACCATGTTGCCTTCAGAAACAGGCAGCCCCGTAACAAAATCAAGAGCGATATGGCTCCACGGGCGCTTAGGGACGGGCAACGACCGCAGCAGACCAGAGGGGGGGAGATGGGAAATCTTGTTCCTAGCACAGATACAGCACGCTGCTACAAACTCCCGGATGTCCTCAATAATGCAGGGCCACCAAAAACGTCAGGCTAAGAACTGCTTGGTCCGATGAACCCCCCGGTGACCCGCCAGACGGGAAGAGTGCACCCACTGGAGAACTTGGGACCGTACTGTCAACGGAACAAACAAACAGCCAAGCGGCTCCCCACCGGGACCGGGATCAGTTCTCAACACCTCCCGCACAACAAACTCAACGTCCCACTGAATGGGAGCCACAATCTGAGCTGCCGGGATAACCGGCTCAGGAATGGGGTCGCGAACAGAGCGGTAGTGAATCCGCGACAAAGCATCGGGCTTGATGTTTTTAGAACCCGGGCGATAGGTTAACGTAAAGTTAAAGCTGTTGAAAAACAATGACCACCGCGCCTGCCGAGAATTACGTCGTTTTGTCTGTTGGATGTATTGGACATTTTTATGATCCGTCCAAACCACAAACGGATGTTCAGCCCCCTCCAACCAATGGTGCCACTCTTCTAATGCCAACTTGACAGTAAACAGCTCCCGGTCACCAATGCTGTAATTCCGTTCAGCTGTTGACAACGACCGGGAGAAGTAGGCGCATGGGTGCAACTTATTGTCCCGAAGGGGGCGCTGGGACAAAATGGCACCCACCCCGACTTCCGACGCATCCACCTCCACAACAAAAGGGAGGGAGGGGTCGGGCAAAACGAGAATGGGCTCTGAGCTAAATCGTTTTTTTAACTCCTGAAAAGCAGCTTCAGCTGCTGGAGACCAAGCAAATGACTGAGGTATTTTTCTTAGTGAGCGCGATAATGGGGGCAGCTACCATGCCAAAATTACGGATAAACCTCCTATAAAAATTAGCAAACCCCAAAAACCATTGCACCTCCTTAACGTTTTGAGGGGCAGGCCGATCCCTGACCACTGCCACCTTGTCTGGATCCATGCGGACTGACCCTTCCGAAACAATGAATCCAAGAAAAGAAACTGTCTTGGCATGAAAAACACATTTTTCAGCCTTGACAAAAAGCTTGGCTTTAAGGAGGGCCTCAAGCACTTGTCTGACGTGTTGTTTATGCTCCGAGAGAGTTGAAGAAAAAATTAGAATATTGTCAAGGTAGACAAAGACGAATCTCTCCAACATCTCTCGGAGGACGTCATTGACGAGTGCCTGGAACACAAAAGGGGCGTGAACCAATCCAAATGGCATGACCAAATATTCGTAGTAACCGTAATGCGTATTAAATGCCGTTTTCCACTCGTCCCCCTCCCGGATCCAAACCAAGTTATAAGCATTCCGGAGGTCTAGCTTAGTAAAAACGACGCCTCCTGCAGACATTCAAACACGGAATTCATCTATGGAAGGGGGTATCGGTTTTTAATGGCAATATTATTCAAGCCCCTGTAATCAATACAGGGTCTCAGGCCGCCATCTTTTTGCCCACAAAAAAAAACCCCGCTCCGGCAGGAGACGTGGAGGGCCGAATAAATCCATTAGCCAGAGCCTCCTGAATATATTCTCGCATGGCCCTTCGCTCAGGCCCGGACAGCGAGTACAATGAACCTCTGGGGAGAGTGGTACCTGGGTAGAGATTGATCTCGCAATCTTACGCGTGATGAGGATGTAAAGTCGAGGCCTGTTGCTTGCTAAAAACCTCCGCGAGATCAGCATAATCTTTAGGAACATTAGGAGGCAGACAAGAGTTCAGAGCAGCCCCCAAATTCTCACCCTGTTCGGAACCTGCCATCTCTATGTCTGATTCTGAGTCAGAGAAATCCTCCGAATAGCAATCCTCCTCTGGCTGCCCCCAGTCAAATTGAGGATCCCACTCCAACCTTTCCTCCCCCCCTTTCTCTAGATTAGGAGGGTTGTGTGAGACAAACTCCTCAGAATCACTCCAGGCGTCGCCCTCCCCCTTAGGTTGCTGCCCGGGATGACATGCCAAACTCTCCCTACAGTGGGATCTACAATCAGTGCCCCACTGGACGATCGGGTTATTCTGACTCCCCCAAATGATGTGAGGCCTATGTTCCCGTAGCCAAGAGTGTCCAAAAACGACAGGGAAAGCAGGAGAACTGATAATAAAAAACCAGACCTCCTTAGAATGACCACCAAAAAAGTTGAACATAGTCAATGATTCAGAGACTTCGGTTATAAATCCAGTTCCCAGCGGGTGACCGTCCAAAGATCTTACAGCGCGTGAATGTAAAAAAGGGCGGATGGGAATGGAATGTCTCCCAGCCCACTCCGCATCCACAAAAGCTTCAATAAAAATTCTCTGTCTCCCTACAGTCAATCCTACAGGAATTAAAGTTCGGAAGGGAAATTGGGTCTGTCCCTCTAGCGCCCCCCATACCGCTAGAGGGACTTTTCGTTTCCCTGAAGCTCAGGGCAGTGTGGATGGATATGTCCCAGTTTGTTACAATTATAGCAGATTATACGTCTATGAACGGGCTTACGAGCCCGGCTCTCATATGAGCCATCAACCTGCATTGACTCGCCAGGAGTGGAAATTTTAGTGGGCAGAATGGGAGTTGTATGCACGCTACGAGGTTTACTAGCCCCGTTGACAGCAAGAGTCAATGCAGTATGTTTCTCCCTGTCACGTTCGCGGATGCGATTATCAATTCGCACCGCAGTGCGAACCAACGAATCCAGGGAAACACAAGGCTCCAATGTAGCCAGAGTGTCCTTAACCTCCGCAGCCAAAGCGTGAACAAAAACTGTCAGAAGAGGCGCTTCTGGCCAGCCTGTCTATGTCGCCAAGGAGCGAAATGAAATTGAAAACTCAGCGACACTCTCAGAGCCCTGCCTCAGATGCATTAAACGCATAGCCGCGTCCTGACCATAAACATCCTGATCAAACACTGATACCATTTCTCTAACGAGAGTCTCCACAGTTTTCACGACCAGTGAATTAGATCGAATAAGTAGGCCGATCTAAGTGAGTGCTGTATCGGTGAACAGGGATAAAATAAATGAAACCCGAGACTCTTCATTCACGAACCGTGAAGGCTGCGCTTTAAAAAATATTTCACATTGGGTAATGAAATCTTTACTTCACTAGCAAGGACCACGCCACAACAAAGTGAAGTTTAAAGATTTAATGAACTGAGGGAAGAGAAGGTGGGTAGTGAAGTAAAAGAGGGATGTTGCTGAGGTAGTCTGGAGGCCATGTAGGTGGCTGGGTGGAGGAGACTCTGTGTGGGGGTTTTGTCTCAGCTTATCCACCTGAGCTGACGTTGAGCCCCCCAGACAGTACCTGGAAGAAACATGAGAGGTATGCGTCGGGTTGACTGGAGCAGATGAGTGGGAATAGGATGAAGGGATGAGGGAAGGGATGAGGATGAGGATGAGGATGATTGGATGAGGATGAAGGGATGAGGGAAGGGATGTGGACGGGATGAGGTGGGAAGGGATGAGGATGAATGGTAGAGGATGGAGGGATGTGGGTGGGAAGGGATGAGGATGATTGGATGAGGATGAAGGGATGACGTAGGGAGGAGCTAAATGAAGGTAAGGGGAAGAGGGGTGGGTGGGTCGAGAGATCTGATTCAAACAGAGAGGAAGGGGCTGAACATGCATAAATAGACTTGTCTGGTGATTGAAGATGGAGTTGAGGCGTGGCCCTGCTCCCAAACCTCAGTTAACTTATTTTCATTTCACTAGCAAGGACCATGCCACAACGAAGTGAAGTTTAAAGATTTAATGAACTGAGGGAAGAGAGGGTGGGTAGTGAAGTAAAAGAGGGATGTTGCTGAGGTAGTCTGGAGGCCATGTAGGTGGCTGGGTGGAGGAGACTCTGTGTGGGGGTTCCGTCTCGGCTTATCCACCTGAGCTGATGTTGAGCCCCCAAAGAGTCAAATTAAGTTGAGCATAGTCGAGCGTGTGCTTGATGGAGGTCTTGAAGATTGTTGCGGATGTAGGAACGATATGCCTGAGACGACCATCAGCCGAGGACCTGAATAGTTTGGTCTGAGATGCCTGATCTAGCAGCTGTGGATGCTGCTCCGACTCGGAATGGGTGACTTGAATAATGTTTAGGAGAAATGCCTGAAGTGCTGAGTACTTGATGTAGGTGTTTCTGGAACCAGAAACGAGTGGCTATGTTTCCGGTTTTGGTTAGGAAGAGTGAGTGTTGAGGTGATGCATTTGCAGTGTATCTGTTGCTTATGTATTTGATCAGGGGCTCATGTGGGCTGAGATACGAATTGAGGCGGAAAATGTAGGTGGGGAAGGAAACTCCCAACTGATCGGTTTTACTCCTTCGGAGTGTGAAAATGAGGGAGTCTGGAGAGTGAATGGTTATGTCGGATAAACTGGGGTGACAGGATGAATTGTAAACAGATGAAGTCGGGGCAAATTCAGAGCATCTTAGGAAACCAAAGAAAGCCAGTAGGAACATGCATTCTAGGGTTAGGTCAACCGTAGGTGATAAGTAACCTGAACGTAGAGTGCGGATGCAGAGGGTGAGAAGGTCGGAGGTAAGAGGCAAACGTCTGGCGTTTAGAGTGGGCTCTTGTTTCCGTAGGCCTTTTATTAACATGGTTACATGAGAATGGGAGGTAGACGGACAGTGTGATCCTGTGATTAGTTTGGTGAAAAAATTGATGCTTGCCAAGTAGGTTTGGATAATGGAGGCCCGGATATTCTGGACAGAATGAGAATGAGTGACGAAATTGCAGATGGACATCACATCTACGGAGGGAAATGATAGATTGTATATGGCATGATACGATTTGAAAACATTCCTGCCGGTTAAGTAGGCTGAGAGTGTGCTTGGAGCAAGACTGTTGAGGATGGCTTCTTGAGAGGCATTACAGAGGCTTTGGAGCTGTGCTGAAAACGGTGGGATCGGTGTGGGATGCGTGTCCGATTCTGGTGCCAAGAGTCTGAATTTCTGAAACGAAAAACGAGATAGTGAATCAGCTATGAGGTTGTGATGGCCAGGAATGTGGGCGGCCCTGAGGATAAACTGTTGTTGAGCTGAAATTAGAGTGAGTCTGCGTAGGAACTGCATGATGGTTGGAGAATGGGATCTACCTTTATTTATGATTTCTACTACAGAGGTGTTGTCGGAGTGGATCAATATGGATTTTTTGGACCATTCGTGCCCCCAAAGGATGGCGGCTATTACTACAGGGTACAGCTCGTAAAGCGCAGATGAAGGGGAACGGGACTCTGAGTCAGGAGATTTTAACTCTGAGGGCCATGCGGAAGCGAACCATCTTCCACTATAGTAACCGCTAAAACCTGAGGAAGGGGCTGCATCTGTGTACAGCTGAATATCCTCGGGTTGAGTGACAAAATCATCATAAAAGAATGAAATACCGTTCCACGATGACAGAAAGTGCTGCCACATTCGCATTTCCATTTTGCATGCCTGATCTATGTCAACTCTTTCATGGAGTGAAGGAACAGCAGCAGCTTTTGTTAATAGGTTTGAGAGGAATGATTTTTCTTGAGGGATGATGCGAATGGCATAATTGAGGTGGCCGAGGAGGGCGAGAAGCTGGCGTTTAGTGCATCTGTCTGTGAGGAGATAGTTTGAGATTCTCAGCAAAGAGATTCTCTGTATTTTTTCAGATGGCAGGGATGCTTGAAATGAAATTGAGTCCAGAGTGATGCCAAGGAACTCAATGGAGGTACTGGGCCCTAAGGTTTTTTCTTTGGAAAGAGGGACACCAAGATCTGAAAAAGCCTTGATGAGGGTAGTGAGTCCGTGACGAGGAGGGGAGAACGAGGATTGACTATGAGAAAATCATCTAGAAGATGGGTTATGTAGGGAAGTCTGTAGGTGTTGTTAAGATTCCAGCACAGCGCTTCGGAAAGGGAGTCAAAAATCTTGGGGCGGCTTCTGCAGCCAAAGGTTAGGCGCACAGAAAAATAATAGGCTCCTCTCCAGTGGACTCTGAAGAAAGGCCACAAGTCAGGATGGATCGGTAGAACTTTAAATGTGCTGGTGATGTCTGCTTTACCCCTGGATTTCACTGGACGCGTATTTGCAGCGTGACGTGAGCGACGCTATTTTGCAGCGTCTTGTACGCGACTTCATGTTCCACTGAACGCGGAACGTCAGCGCAGCGTCCTGCCAGCTGATACAATCGACTTGCTCAGATTTCGCACATTTCATCATTTTTACCGGCATATTAGTGCAACGACCTTAAATACTTTCTGTTATTTTTTCTGCTTTAATTGCATTTGTCATTTCCGTCTTTGTTGTGCTGTAGAACCTACTACAGCCCAGCCGTGAACGCCATAGATTAAAAAAGGTGTGCCCGTGTTTTAGTTAAAACAAAATCACAACTTTGAAAAGTAAGTTACAAACGAATTTTATATCAAAGATTTGTGGCTGGTTTCTTTTAGTTAAAAGCGTATTCCTCTTGATAGTTACTTCCTGCCTGGCACGATCTGGTGTGCGATTCCCATTAGCACAAATACTAACGTAGTTGGATCCAATAAATGTATATGGTCGAACTATGGGTAACGTATCCCTGCTACATTCAGATCAGCGCGACTGCGGCTCGCCAGCGGCAGAAATAGACTCGGCGCGTATTTTCGGCAGAACAGCGTGGAGAGCCGCTTCTGGGACGCTGCCGAGACGTGCCGCAGCGCAGCTGGTGGAATCACAACCATTGTCTAGAATAGCGCGGATCAACTCCAGCAACCGCGTCGCAGCAGTAATGCGGCCAAGACGCTCCCGGTGGAATCAAGCCTTTAGATAGCCAGGCTCCATGGCCTGCTAGCCGGATGAGTGTAATAGCATGGTTGATTGTTGCATATTGCATGGAAAAATCTGGACTCGGAATGAGACTGTTTATACTAGGAATGTGTGAGCCATGAGGGGAAGACAGATCTATGATTAATCGCTTTTTCCCTGAGTATTTCCGAGTGACGACGCCTATTGGACTGATTCGAAACACTGGAAAAGGAGGCTGATCGAATGGGCCTATCATAAATCCCTCTTTGACTTCTTTTGCCAATAAGGTGTCAACAGTGTTAGGTTCAATGAGAGCTGACTGAAGATTGTGGAAGATGTGGGATGTGTCAGGAAGCACTTCGATACCAGGGTGAAAACCATGTGTGAAACCATTGATGAGAAAGTGGACAAACTGTCTATCTGGATGGTTTTTAAGTGCTGTGGCCAAAGCATTTACCTTGATAGGTGTGCCGAGATGCTGTGCTAGTCAGTCTGCGGGTGTGGTTGGATTGTGGGGGCAGGTGCTCCTGGCATGGGCGCCTCCGCAGAAGGAGCAAGCATGTAGGAGGCAGCAGTTGGACAGACTATAGCCGAGGTTATTAAAGTTGTTACAAAGCATTCTGCCGTCCTGATAGAGGATTGGCCTTCCCCGTCTGTCGACCCCTTTTGGCGTGGGGATATTGACTTAAGGACGTATCTCTGCGGGCTTAGGGATGATGGAAGGGGGTGGTGCGGCAGGTGACAATCTGTTAAAGAGTGAGGTGCCGCGTGATGAAGAGGAATGTGAGTGAGATTGGGGAGCAGTAACTGTGCATGCTGTGGCTGGGTGGGAGGGGGCTCCGCAGAACTCGCAAGAGAGTGAAATGCGGGCTGCGAAGATACGGCAGTAGAGCTCAGAGTCGAGGGTGCCCCAGTATGTTCCCTGGTTGAACAGTAAAATCCGGCCAGCTGCCTGGTTAGCTAAGTG
The DNA here is from genome assembly GCA_029692085.1 of Gymnothorax javanicus. Lineage (NCBI taxonomy): Eukaryota > Metazoa > Chordata > Actinopteri > Anguilliformes > Muraenidae > Gymnothorax > Gymnothorax javanicus. Next base: position 28,635,515 of record CM056194.1, on the reverse strand, counting down.
GACGTGATAAGTATAAAACCCGGTCCCTCCAAAATGTAAGGTCATGTCGAGCACTAATGATAAGTAATCATCCAGCTCGGGCCTACGGGCAGGAAAGGTCGAACAAATGATGTCGCGGTATAAAGAAAAAGCTAGGGCAAATTCTGAGGAAGTTAGTTCTTTGGTTTGGGTAGGTGCTGGTTGGCAAAACTGGAGTGGGCTGAACATAGTTTGCATCTCTCTAGGCTGGGTGGTGTTAATGATGGGGGGGGTGGAGGAGCTGGGCTAGATCTACGTAATAACCTGAGAGAATCTGTTGCCGTAATGTGCGAGAAACGGCAGAAGAACGATGCAAGGACGAGGCTGGCTGGGTAGGTGGAGTGGCTGTGGCTAGAGTGTAATTAGAAAAAACATTTGGGTGTTGGGGAAGGTAGAGGGTAGGGATGGGGTAGGGAGGGGGAAAGGATAGATAAGTAGGAAGAATATTGGGAGGCTGAGAACTAACAATCTGATGGACTTGTGGTGGGGCCTCTGATGTCACTGGACATGGCTGTTGAGCTGCTGTGGTAGCCATGATGGGGTGAGGCAGAGCAGAAGGCGTATTAAGGTGCGGCTGAAGGAACGGTAGAGGAAGGGATGAAGGGATGAAAGGATGTATGTGCACGGGAATTTTGTGAAGCCTGCGGAGACAGGGAAGAAAAGAGGGCATTAGAAAGAACAGTCACAGAGGAACCAGGCACGAGGGGTAATACGACCTCCCCCCACCAGGGGGGGCTGATGGAGCCGGCTGTGGTCTTTGAGACGGTGGAGGCTCGGTTTTGTCGCGGGTGCTGGCGCTTCCGGTGATTGGCTCTGGTGAGGAAGCAGGAAGTGTGGGAGGCCATGCTGGATTGTTGATGGAGGTTGAGTAGAGCTGGAATAATGTTGCTTTGTTGTCGCTGCGGAGGAAGGGGATGCCTTTCTCACGAAGGGCTCGTTGGAGGCGGGCGACGGTCCAGTCTTTGATAGTGAGTAGTGGACGCGGAGACGGTCGGGATGAGGAGGAAGGAGCGCCGCGAGTGCGGAGGCTTGAAACCCTGGTGGTTGAGCGTGATGGTGACTGTTTTTGTGAACTGAGCTGGTGATGGATCTTGCGGCTTTGTTTATGACCCTTGCAGCTGGAGGTCTGTGATGATGGATGAGAGGAGGCGTCAGATCTACCTGGAGTCGGGGAGATCTCGTTTGGTGATCTTGAGGGGAGAAGTTGGCGTGGCTGCGGAACTTTAACGACTGAACGCAGTCTGCCCGGTCGGGATGATCGGCTACAATGTGGTTGTCCTTTCCCATCTGGATGGCCAGTCTCGATGGTGTCGTCGAACAGATCTTCATCTGATTCCGGCGCGTTGATTTGGACTTCGGAGTCCATGGTAAGAAGTCTTGATTATTAGCTAGTTTAATAGTTGTTTGATGCGTGCAAGCATGATCGGTTTGAACTCGAGAGATCTGATTCAAACGGAGAGGAAGGGGCTGAACATGCATAAATAGGCTTGTCCGGTGATTGAAGGTGGAGTTGAGGCGTGGCCCTGCTCCCGAACCTAAGTTAACTTATTAACTTCATATCTTCCTGCCTCGCCTCTGTATCTTGGGGGTAACTGGAGTTTTGGCTCTCGGGGAAGGTGTACGGATTGAGCTTGTGCAACATTTTGTGTGATCTGAGTGGACAAGGCTCTAATACTTTCAGTGAGAGTGAACAGGACGTTTTCCTGTCTCTCCATGGCATTCGCCTGAAGGCGAACTCTGTCCGCCAACTCTGCCTGCTGATTGTTCAGGCTAGAAAGACCCTTGCCATATCCAGAGAGAACAGCTTGTTGAATAGCCACAACTTTCTCTAACGCAGCCGTTGCTGACGACTCCATGCTGGCTAGAGTGTTCTGTAATGGCCGGTAGAATTAGGAGGCCAAACGCAATGGCCAGAGAGAAAGTGAGCAGCACGGACACAGTACAAACACAGAAAATAACACAGACCAAACGAAAGCACTCGCGCTTCCAAAGGACTTATATTAGTCCGAAATACGGAAGCAAAGCGAGATAGAAAAAAGGGAGAAGAAACTCCAATAATCAGAAGATAAAAAGTCATACAAAACCTGACAACAGATATCTTCGGCTATAGTGCGAAGCTAAAAACAGACACTCTAGCGAAGGGGGCGTGCCGGACTTCCTGCTTATATAGAGTCCGGGAAGGCGCTGCCCCAGCTCAATCAGCCAGCTGGGTAAAGAATCCAATATCTTCCCAGGACGAGAGCTGCAAAGAAAAGTCCAAACCACACGCACACCTCACAAACCATGACAGGCTTGTATTTATGGAATGACTGCATTCATGAACTTTTGCAAATTAGTTGTATTTCAGAGGTATGTTTGGTTACTTGGTACATAAAAATTGCAAAAATTAAAAAAAAAAAACTTTTGGGTGAGAGCTGAAAAAAGTGTTTCCTTTGCCTTTAACACAGCATTCCTCAATAAGAACATAATACCAGCAGCCATATATAGTGGTAGTTGTGTGATGTCCTAAGGCTGCTTTGCTGCTTCAAGACCTCGGCGACTTGCCACAATTGATAATTTTCTATTAGAAAATCCTGAGGGAGAAAGTCCGGCCATCATTTTAACTGCTTTTTGCAAGCAATACATGAAGTGACAATATATTCTCATGTTGTCAAGAGAGGCTGGCTCTTGACAAGTTACAGCGGAGATCACACACACCCAGTTCAGTTCATCAAGTCTTCCAGTAATGAGATCAATTAAATCAGGTGTTTTAATACAGGGAGACCTCTAAAATGTTCATAGCAGAGCCAAGTACTCCAAGAGCAAGGTTCAAAACGCTGCAGTAAAAGACTGACCAGCATAATATTACAATAGATGTGCTTGTATTCAACTCAATAAGATTCCCGCCCAATTTGCCATATTGAATCCTTGAAAAAAAATATTTAAAACATAGCCATCGACAAGAGTGATTCTGTATGGGTAGACAAGGGTCTTGAAAACCAAGGACAACTCTGGGCTGCTTCAACCCCCCACTGCACGGCAAAGCGAAACAAATTATAGCTTTGGCCTGCCAAATGATTGCAAAAGACAAAGTCAGAATTGATTGGCTGTTAATACCTCAGGGGTGGAATCAATAATCCCCAATCCAGAAAACGGACCATTCTGATTAGGTCTTGGCTGACTGTGCAACTTGTCTTGCCTGATCCAGAGTGTAGTTTCAGATCCAGTTTTATTTTTCTTTTCATGGACGACATTAATGGGCAAAACACTGGTGTATTTCAGGCTTAAGTGCTATGTAATCTCACAAGTGGTAGTATTTTTTATGCTTGGGTCCAACGTTGGGAAAATGAAGACACCTTTTGTAATCTGTGTAGGAAAAAAACAAAAATTTTAAGCAAAATTTATTATCATGGTTTGATGTTTCATCATGTAATTTTTTTGCAGCTCAGTGCTCTTTTCATAGTGCAGCTCCATTGAAATATCAAGCCCCAGACGCTAGATCATTGTACCCAGCATTATACTGAAGAGTTATCCAGTTGGCTATTGGGCTTGCGTTCCTTAAGGGAGTACTAATATCGCAAATTAAGAGCTAACCTTTTTATTTTTATGTCCTCAAAAATATGTGTGTCCAAAGTTTCAGCATTCTTGCTGCTTTCAAACACTCTGCAGCATGATATAGTCCAATTTTTTTTTTTTTAAAGATTATTTTTTGGGAATTTTTCCTTTATTTGACAGTTATACAGTGTAGAGAGACAGGAAGGTTGGGGAGAAGAATGGGGGAAGACATGCAGCAAATGACCTGAGCAAGAATCGAACCCAGGTCGCTGCGGGAAAGACACAGCCTTTATGGTACGCGCGCTTAGACTGATGTGCCACCGGGGCGCCCTGATATAGTGCAATTTTAAATATGGCCGACTGGCAGCCATGTTCGATGTTGAGCTTCGATGCTTCAAACAAATTTTAATGTATATATTAATGTGGTTTGGCAGAAGAAGATCAAAGCTACCGCAGATGCTGACACCTCTGCATGCTCCCATAAGCTTGCTTTGGTCTGTTGGACCAAGTAGGCTAATGATATCACCTGTTAAACTGAGCTCAATCTTCATGAGAAAAAAGTGAATCGTGATTTTTTTTTAACACCAGTCCTGTTTGAGTTAATATCACATACATCAGTCCAAGAAGTGAGCAATTGACTCCTGGAGATCAATATTATACAGCTCAATATTATCCCAGTATTGAACTGTTCATGATTTCATGCCACTGTTGCCACATCACAGGAGGAGCTTATGAGACAACAATGACTCAACTCTCACATACTACAACTAGAGACCATCAAGAATCGAACCAGCCGTGACGCCAGCCATTGTCTGCAGCGGGGTTGAATTCAAACATGTATAATGATGATAAACATACTCTACCACACCTATCGTACCCATCTTCAAACTCAAAGTTTCTTTTTATCCCAGCTAGTGACATGCAATGTCTGAAGGTTGTATCTAAAATGCTTCCGAAGCAATTGTGTTAATGCAAACTGACAGACGGAATTTATAATTCCACTACCAGCTAAAGTATGCTTCGCGGCTGGTAATAATTGTTCCATGGCAGGCATTGCTCATTTTGATGCCTCATTGTTATATCAGATTGTATGTGAATTACTGGTGTATTTTAAATACTATTTTTGGTCACATAGTGAAGGCATTTGGACAGCACATTTTCCATAAAGATCATAGATTGTAACTGTCATCAAATCTTTTCAACGAAGTTCAGCCATTTTATTTGCCATCATTCATTCAGGATGACAAGCTAATTAAAAATGTATGGTGCTGAATTATTTAGTTTGTTATTTCAGTGTAAAAAGACCAAGGGGTGTCAGGGGTGTTGTCTCATTGTCAGAATTTCACCATCATCTCATTGGTGATTTTCCTTAAGAATGCAGAACTCTAAAGGCTTAATGATAGACCCATAAAGACAAAGACATGATTCATTTACATGCATACTTTCTGGAATGATTCGTGAAAGTACAGCAGAGAATTATTGACATTAAAATGACAGGTGACCAAGTTAATAAAAAAATTGTCATTATGCCTCTGTGTCATGAGAGTCACCCTATGGACATGTAAAAATATATATGCAAAAAATTGCATGCGTCTTATGTGCATTTCACTGAATTTCCAAGGCTTTAAGTTTGGATACAAATTTAGATATGCATCATTGTGTGATTAAACGTATAAAATAAAATTAGGTACAAGTAATGCTCAAAAAATATGTTTTTCATGTGAGTGTGTGTGTGTGTGTGTGTGTGTGTACACGCATATGTATGTGTGTACATATGTACAGTTGTGCGCAGTGATGATTATACACTTAACAAAATGATGATAAATCAGAAACTAAGTACTATTCAAGTATTTATTTCATATAATATTGGATCATACAGATATAAATAAGTGAACAAATAACAATATACAGTAAAAATAAAAATAATAACGTCTTTGAGAGAAAAGGTCAATATCTACTGTGACCACCCTTCGCTTTGATGACAGCACTTCATCTTTCAGGCATAGTTTTCACATTTTTTTATTTCCTCACTCGCTGAACCATTCCATATGGTTTGAAGTTCATTCCAAAGAGATTCTTTCGATGTTACAACAGATTTGCTCAATTGGATTCTCAATTGGAAGGTCTAGACTTTGAGCAGGCCAAGTCATAACTTTTATTTCACCAGATGATTCTTTCCGACTGAGATAATTCTCGCACAACTTAGAAGTGTGTTGAGGGTCATTTTCTTGTTTTTAAAAAATACCCGACCAATCAGTCTTTTTCCAGATGGCAATGCCTGCCTCACAAGGATGCTGTGATAATTCTTTTGATCCATGATTCCGTTCATTTTTATGAGATCACCGGCTCCTTCGAGCAGACTGAACCCCAGACCATAATATTACCACCTCCATGTTTTGAGGGGGTTAAGCAGACATTTTTTTTTAAACGTTCTCCTGCTCTACGGTGCACATAGGTTCTGTGTTTAGGTGATAAAATTTCAAATTTTGATTCATCGGTCCAAAAGACTTGTTCCCAGTCCATTGGTGTCCAATCCTTGAATTTCTTGGTAAATTAAAGTGTTTTTTTCATGCTGCCAGCTCTTGGCTGCAATAAACTAATCAGATCATTTTCACACAGGCATCTGGAAACAGTAGATGTTGATACTTTCATCTCTTCACTTCTGGCACTGTTAGTATCATCAGAATGTTGTCATGCTGTCAGGTGACAATTTTTTTTTATTTGTCATACATAGATGACGGACATCAGCGGCACTTAACTTCTGTTTTGCACCTCTATTGCCACTAGTTTTCAGCAAACCAGTCTCTTTTAAATGCTTGATGGTGTTTCTTATAGTGCCATGGCAGCATTTAATGTCTTCTCCATCATGTAAGGCCACAATGCGGCTACATATGTGTGTTGTGATCTCAGATCCCCTTCTGTCGTGCCATCGTGTTTAACACTGTGACACTGCTCAAAGTTCATGTCACCTTAAATACTGGAACAACTGATAATCAGAGGTAATTTTGCAGAATAATGTTGCCAAAAACCAGTTTAAAAATTTCTTTAGAATCAGTAATCATGGAATTAGCCTTCAAACATGCACTCAGGCTATGCAAGAGTCAAAAATATGAAATTTGCGGCACCTTTAAATTGTATTAAAAAACGTATGTTTTCTGTGTTTTTGTTTATTACCCATATTTTTACCTCATTATATTTATTGGAATGTTTTTTTTCTTTCATTGCCTACAATGGTATTTTTCAATACATTTTCACCAAAAAAATATAGAGAACTAATGTATTACGACATGGTGGAGTATAATCATCACTGCACACTACTTTATATATTTATTAATATCTATGTGAAATAAATTGAATTGAATTGAGTTAAAGTAAAATAATTCTCCATGACGACTCTCTCCAGATCCTTAAAATCCCTTGCTCCACAGTTATAGATTCTCCTCTTCAACTGCTTTGGATGATTTTCCCATTGAAAGATGCAACAATAGCTCAATTAAAGCTTTCCAACAGAGGAAGTCAGGTTTTCCCTGAATATCTGCAGGCACTAGGTATCAATGATACCATAATACAACTTCTACCAAGCTGTTTCGTACATTTGCAAGAAAAAAACAACTCCACCACATCATCAATCCACCTCCATGTTTTGCAGTGGAATGTGTTTTTTTTTTAATTTTTTTATAGGGAATGGCTTTAATGGGAATTATTATTTTGTCGCTGTTAGTTTGTATGGGATAGAGAAGCCGTGTCTTCAATTGTCACTTGATTGTTCTTAAATTGGAAAACGTGTTAATGAAGAAACCATTGAGAACTAGGCAGGACTAATTGTTGTCAATAAAGGGATGGATATTTGCCCCTGATTTTTCAGGTCTAGCGCTGGCCCTGGTCAGGAATACTGAGTACTGCGTACAGGAGTACTGGAGCGCCTAGCGTGGGGAGCGGGTGAGAGAGGGAGGGGGGGGGCGCCTAATCAGTAACGTGCCTCTGTTATTGATGATCATATCATTTACACATGCACAAAAGCTGTTAAATACAGAAAATGCATACTTGAAATAATTTTTCCCCCATCGCTTTGGCACCCCCCTGGTGCAGCGACCCTATGCAACGCATATAGTGCATACCCACTTTTTGCGCCACTGGTGTGTGGTACGTATATACACCTTGTTCTGAGTATGCAAGTAGCTGGATTGTCACTTGCAATATGCCCTTTAAACAACCTGTCAGTTTCATCCTAGTCTAGAGTTTAACGACCGTGGAAATTCTTTGTAACTTCTAATGATAGTTAGATATGGAAGTACTTTTCTTCATCTTCTTGATAAAAACAAGCTCCAAAGGGTATCTCTGGGTCTCCAGGATTGGGACCGTGTTCCTGTTAATCACTTCTATATCTGTTTTTCTTCCCAGTTTATTAGAAACACCTCCCAATCCTTCTGCGGCCATCCAGATCGGGATTACGTTCCTGCTAAACTCTCCAGTCCAGTTATCTGTCAGCTCTGCGCTGGCAAGAGTGTTTTGTCCATCTGGCCACTGCCCTGAGACCCCACTAGCTGGGTGCAGACACGCCTCACACTCAAGCGTATTACCATCAGATCTGAACTGTGCTATTCTGCTCTGGCTCCAGTCATGACCATATAAGTATCAATAGACCCTACTACTGGACTGTACTCTGTCTCCACATTGGGTTCCTTGTTTAAATCACAACAAAAAAAAAAAAAACCTATATTTTGCTCTCATCTGACAACAGAACTCAGTCATGATGGAAGTTCCAGTACTCTTTAACAAACTGCAGGCACATTAGTTTGTTTTTTTTTTTGATGATAACAAAGGCTTTTTTTTTTCTGGCAGCCCTCCATACATCTTGTGGAGATGTAGATGGTATCTGATCCCAGTTTTGACAATTTTCTGACCTCAGTTCATAAATAATGTCAACAATTCTCCAACTTTAATCCTTGGTGTTCTCTTTATCTCACAAACCATCCATTCCACACTGCACGAATTTGAAATAGGTACACATCCTCTTTTGAGGAGTTATTTAACATGTCCATATGACTCAATCTTCTTAATTTTTGCCCTAATAGTCTACCGATATTGTAAACTTTTTTGTTATTTTCATATGGTTATTAGCACATCTGTGAAGCTGAGCAACTTTACGTTGCACATAATCACTGTATTCTTTAGTCTTAACCAAGGTAATGAATAATGAAGAGAAACTGACCTGTGTGTCACCATCTATTCATAGATACCCAGGGGAAACAGGATGTCATGGATGACCATTACAACTTTTCTCATTTCTATGGTGAAGTTAAACACAGGAATTATGAAGGGAAATAAAGATCACTTACATTCTTCATATAGGACTGTCAATTATTAGATGTCAATGATTGTGGCACAGTTTTTATGGGAGGAATGTATCTATTTTGATATCTAAAAAACATTTTTCTCAATCATTTTCTTTAAATTCAAGGATAGATATTTTTAATAATATTGTTAATAAAATATAGGAAGATTAATAGCAACCACATTTTTTCATCGTGTTTTTTGAGCTAATATTTCTCAAGAGTGCAAATATTAGTTGAGGGAACTGTATATCGTCTTCCCTCTACTGCAGAGTACTGAGTTTGCAAACAGTGTCCCCAACAACATGTTGCTATGCCAGTGATTCCCCTGAGCAGCTAAAGGTAAAACTAAATCCCAGGAGGGGTACAGTTACCACAGGAGACTGCACAGGATCAAGCACTCAGGCACTAAAATTAAATCATATACCTTCTGTGCCATCAAACAATTCAAAATAATACAATGTACTGCATATATTTTTTTTTTCCCCAAGTTTTAGGTGGTAACCTAAATATAAAGTATTTAGTTGGCAAAATCAGATTGGCTTTAGTGTTTTTTTTTTTTTTTTTTACAGTGGCATGACAAATTTGACCAAGATGAACAAATTTATAAATGCAGTACTTTGTTCTGCTGAGTATGGAATTACTCAAAACAGACAATACGTCTTTCATAGACTAAAGGAAAGAATGAAATTCCCTTAGTCCAAAAATAGCAGCAATGCCAGCAAAACACTCAGAAATATTTTCATGCCTGTGGTAAAAATTAATCTGGGCTATAATGAATTTGTTTGCAAACTCCTTAGTTTATTGAAGGCAACGACAAAAGTGGCAAGTGTTGGTGGAAGTGGCTGCCACCATCTTGATCCTCCTTCCGCAGCAGTCTAGATGATGGCCACCAAACCACCAAACCTCCCAAGGCTCATATTGCTTCAGCTGCTGCTTACAGCAAAACGCCTCAAACAGGGAGGTCTCAGTTCTTCAACTTCTGCCATTCTTGTACAAACCCCAATTCTAATGAAGTTGGGACATTGTGTAAAACGTGAATAAAAACAGAGTACAATGATTTGCAAATCCTTATCGACCTATTTCCAATTGAGTGCACTACAAAGACAAGATATTTACTGTTCAAACTCATAAACCTTATTGTTTGTTTTTTTTTTTGGAAATATTCACTCATGTTGAATTTGATGCCTACAACATGTTCCAAAAAAGCTGGGACAGGGGCATGTTTACCACTGTGTTACGTCATCTTTCCTTTTAACAACACTCAATAAGCGTTTGGGAACTGAGGACACTAATTGTAGAAGCTTTGTAGGTGGAATTCTTTCCCATCCTTGCTTGATGTATGAATTCAGTTGCTTAACAGTCCAGGGTCTCCATTGTCATATTTTGCGCTTCATAATGCGCCAGACATTTTCAATGGGAGACAGATCTGGACTGCAGCCAGGCCAGTCTATTATCCACACTGTTTTACTACGAAGTTACGCTGTTGTAACACGTGCAGAATGTGCCTTAGCATTGTCTTGCTGAAATAAGCCTGAAAAAGACGCTTGAATGGCAGCATATGTTGCTCCAAAACCTGTATGTACCTTTCAGCATTAATGGTGCCTTCACAGATTTGCAAGTTACCCATGCCATGGGCACTAACACATCCCACACCATCCGCTGGAATTCGAACTTTACGCTGATAACAATCTGGATGGTCCTTTTCCTCTGTAGCCCAGAGGACACGGCATCCAAGATTTCCAAAAACAATTTGAAATGTGGACTCGTCAGACCACAGCACACTTTTCCACTTTATGTCAGTCCATCTCAGATGAGCTTGGGCCCAGAGAAGCCGGCAGAGTTTCTGGATGTTGTTGATACGTATATGGCTTTTGCTTTGCATGGTAGAGTTTTAACTTGCACTTGTAGATGTATCGACAAACTGTGTTAACTGACAATGGTTTTCCAAAGTGTTCCTGAGCCCACATGGTAATATACTTTACAGAATGATGCCGGTTGTTAATGCAGCGCCGCCTGAGGGACCGACGGTCACGAGCATTCAATGTTAGTGTTAGGCCTTGCTGCGAACGAGATTTCTCCGAATTCTCTGAATCTTTCGTGCTACGCTGACAAATTTGCACTCCACCTTGCTGAAGGGTCTTCGAGGACATTGCCAAAAATTATATTGACCTAATTTCATTGTTAATAAATCTTTTCAACTTTAATTCTGGAGTCTTCGTGATTGAAAAGTGAATGTAAATGAAAGTTCAATCGGGAGACATAGGATGCCCAAGCAATTACATTCAACCATCCCTCTTTAATAAAAATACTCATACCCAGTAAGCACATATACGTTGCCGCGACGTATTGGCGATGTAATGAGAATGTGTAGGGAAGATGTCATATTTATGTCGTTTGCTCATTGGCCCTACGTCGCCGAGACATCGACATTTGTTAAAATGCATTTTACCTAATGCTGATGTCTCGGCGACGTATTCCCAATGAGCAAATGCTCTCCATAATATGTCTCGCCGATGCAACTTCATTCATTGTGCCGACGTTGGCGAGACATACGCATGCTGTCTGGGATAATGTGTTTTCGTTTGTCGTTTACAGAGATTTTGCATCACCCACCACCTACTCACCACCACCAGCCTCTGACTCTGGCCTCTATCAAACTCATTTCCCTGCTGACCATGACCCTTCCTTCCAAAGGGGGGATGGCTTCGCTCATGCCTGCTACACTGGCAGATCTGCACCCCACCTTGCTGAAGGGTGCTCGAGGACCGAGTCATCACCAAAGATAATATTGAATTTATTTCATTGTTAATAAATCGTTTCAACTTTAATTCTTCCCAGGGCTGGCATTAAGCAAAAATAACTGCGTAGCAAAAACACTACGCAGTTTTTTGAAGTCTGTAGCATTTTTCAGAACTGTGTAGCAAAAATAAAACTTAATTATAGCTGCTGCGCAACAATGGTCAGGTCCAGGCAATTTTTGGCAAAATTAGGCAATTCTGAGCAACAAGCAGAGTGTAGGAAGATGAAAAAAGGTGACATTCTAATGTGCATTTTACATCAGTTGAGGCTTGAACTCACACAAGAGACTATGCTCTATCTCACTGAGCTAATTAGCAAATGGAAATGTCACATGTAGCTTCACAAATTGACTAAGCCAATCACCTGTGTGCAAGACAGCAGCTGTTAGAGAGTAAAGGCAGATTTCAAACGGCTGTCAAAAATTCAGTTATTAAGACAAAAATCCGAAAATACACAAATTGCATCTAGACAGCATGGCGATGTTGGTAATTGTTTTGAACAATGATTTATTGGCTCCATAAGTGAAAAACTGATGTTTAAAAATGCCATTTTTGCATTGACTCCAATTGTTCGCATGAGAGCAAAATTCAAAATGATGTAAAAAATTCAGTTTTTGACGTAAAATTCTGATATTTTCCAAACATCATCTACCATGACTCCAAAATTTTGTCATTTTTTTAATGAACATTGAAAATGTATTTAGTAAGAAAATTGTAAGTGTATGTTTACCATATCGTTTACAGTCAAACATTTTGATGCACTGTAGGCTCAATATTCGATAAATCAAAAATCTGTAGGGATTGTTAATGTAGGACAGTCTGAAGATGCTCTGTAGCAAGTTTGGTGTCAATTGAACAAAAATTGTGGGAGGAGATAGTTTAATAAGTTTTACAGTTTTTGAAAAAAAAAAAAAAAAAGAGTGATGGCCTTCATAATTTGCAATAGGTTTAAATGTACAAAAGTTTCTTCAGTATTGGGGCTACATTTTGGTGAAAGTTGCAAATCTGTACCACATATGGTTTATTTGTTGTGAATTTTCAAAATTTTGAACTTTAGAGGCTTGCTGTAGCGCCACAATCAGGACTATTGGCCTGTTTTTGCAGCTGGGGCAATCTAGGACTAGACCTTTGTGCAAAGTTTGGTGATTTTTCGCACATGGGAAGTAGGATTTCCTCAGAAGAAGAAGAAGAAAGAAGTACATGCAGGATAACAATAGGGTCCTGGCAGCTTAGGGAATAGGGATTGGTAAGTTTTAGTTGGTTCTACCTAAGCCACTCACCTGGCTCAGGCTGTGGATGAGTGAATATTCAGGACTGATTTTTATCATACATAATATTTTTACTGTGAAAGAAATTAATACTGGTAATTATTAGGAACCAAGATGAACATTTAATTATTAAAATAAAAATTGTCGAAATCTGGAATAAAGAGCACTACAGGAATTCAAGGTACAAATACAAATGTACATGTGTTCAAAATATGAAAACAGCATTCCTTAGACATAAATATACAACTTTTTTGTATATATTTACAGTTAATTTAGATTGATTTTTTTTATTTTCACTATTAAGAATTTCCTGACGATAAACACCAGTAAACAAAATAATAATTTATTAAATAATGGTCGTGCTTGTAGGCTGATGTGTGACACCAGTCCAGTGTTTTTCATTTCATTTTATCTAGCCGCATATACACACGTACAGCGTTTGATTGTGCAATTCCCCCACCGATTCCTGACACAAGATGGCAAACGCGTCTCACGTTTTGCAGTTGGTTCAGCCAATTGTCAACTCTAGTGTTTTCTTTAGCTTTGTGGGCGGGACTTGCGCAGAGGTCGGAAAATAATGGGGTCATTCCACTCGTTAGTTGCTACCATGGTTTCAGAGTCGCACTGTTAGGTTCTCCATAGTGCGATGGCAGAGGCTGATCAGGACGATATTAAGAGACTGTAGGAGCCCGTTTTTGTTCAAAACTGGACAAAAACTTTTAGTCACATTATCCAAAGACTGTATCGCAAAATATGCGATGGGGATTTCGAAAGCCCGTCGCAGATTGGTGCATTTCAAAAAAACTGATCGCATTTTGCAATGCAATACCGCTTATCGGCAGCCCTGCTTCCAGATTGAATTGACTGTACATAATTAAAAAATGAGCATTGTCGTTTAACAAACAAATGATGTGGATATGCACCAGACCAAATGACTATTGCCCATACGAAGAAAGCTATTTCCCTGATAATTCAAGTCGGGTAAATCCTTATTCAGAGCAGGACATTAGTTTCATTCTCACTGATGGCTAACATCCATTTTAAGACTGATGAGAAAATGTTTCAAGATATTGAAGAAATACAAAAAAATCAAAGCAGCTTTAGGACTCATAGATAGAAAATGGAGATATACTAAAGACTTAGCCAGTGTGATAAATCAATACCTTTCAATAGGTGTCTTTCAACCATTTGTTTGAAATTAGAAAAAAGCTCCGCACATCTATAGCATAGGACAGGAGCGTAAAAGAACACAAAATCAAAAAAACACAAACTACCGCACACCGTCCCACTTGCAAAAATTATTTAATAGTGAATAGCAGCGTTTCGGTCCAAGACCTTCATCAGGCGAACAATCCATTCAAAAGGGCAGGACATTATAAAAGGTTGTAGCTGCAAGCCTGCAACCAATCAACATTCTAATAACAGATCTGAGTCAAGTGACAAATATACAAAAGAAAATAAACTTCAAATACCTGACTCAGAATAAAAAGTTACAAAGAATGTAGTCTATAATGAGATATAAGTGTAACAAATTAAACTATAAGGATTAGATCAGAGATAAATTTATTATATTATTAATCATTAATGGGGGGGTCTGGGATTTTTCCCTACTGAGGGTGGGGCAACTATTAATTGACAATATTAGAATTGTGATCAAGTAATCACAATTTTATTCCTGACCTAATAATTTTTGCAAGTGGGACGGTGTGCAGGAGTTAGTGTTTTTTTGATCAACCATTTGTTTGAAAACAGAGAATCCATTTCAATTGTTTTACAACAAAGGACTGAAGCACCTGCAGAAAATTGTACCTCATGTATACTCTGCATCTGCCACAGAGACAAAGAGCTCAAATTTAAAACCTGCTAGTGCTTAGAGCAACAATGTGCAAAATCTTAAAGATATATTTTTGCAGAATTACCAGGTCAACCTTGATAATAATGCATCTCTCTGTCACAGGCTGGAGTATGAACTCAGTCATGGACAGCAAGTGAACAAAATAAACCAGATTTTATTTTCAAAATGAGGGTCAGACAGGCAGGTCAAAAAACCAGCAGGCAGGAATGCTGTACCAAATATTTAAGCAGGTGCGTCATCAAAAGCAATTCAAAACCTAGCAAACAGTACCAAAAATATAATTCATAACCCAAGGTCAAAAACAGGAAATGGTTCTTAGTCAGTCAGGCACAGGAGTCAGAACAGGGGAGAATCCTAAAATCAGAAACTGGAACAAGCAGGGTAAGAATACACAAAAGGCAGGCAAAAGGCGTACATGCCACAGGACTGAAATCAACTGTGACAAACTCACACAGGACAAAGAAACAAAAGGACACAGACAAACAAGCAAATGAGATTCAGGTGAGGAATGGGATGAGAGGAATGCAAAGAGGGAGAGGTGTGATAACGATAGAATCATACAGTTAAAAGGATGGCTGGCAAAAACATGGAAGGAAGTAACACAAAAGGAACCTAGTTACAAACTCAAGAGAAAAGCACAGGACAGCAAGAAGGAAGGTGGAGTAAGCACAGGGGAATTAAAAGAAAAGCCCATGGACAGTTAACCATTTAAGTGAACCAGACTGGCTCAAATCTCTGATAAGAAAAGTAAAACATAAATACAAACATAAAGCAATCAAACAGAGAAATTCTGACACTTTCATGAATTTTGGAAATGGTAGGGTGCAGGTAAATTACTGTGGCTCTGATATAAAATACTGTTAATGAGTGGAGAAAATGTTCTGAGCATTTAAAGCAAACACACTATGAAGATGTTGCCATATACATAATAGGTTGGATATTGGAGACTATTTGAATTATTCAGTAAATAAGGTCAATAATAGGAATCTTAAAACTTCCAGCTGACTGTTCAGTACATTGTGCTTGTCATGGGAAAGTGAATAAATTAAAGAGAGAGTCTCAAAGGGCTGCCAGATTGCTGACATCCACTCCAAAGATCATGGGAGCACAGATGTGCGGACAAAACACGGAACGCCAGCTATTCATACATCCTCTCTCTCTCTCTTTCCAGTGTGCTGTAGCTCATAATAAAAATGAGAACAAGCATCAGAGCAGAGGAAAGAAGCTCAGTCACAGTTGCAAAGGGAAATTTTGGCCATGGCTATCAACAGAAAACATTATAACCACAGGCAGTAAGGATTATTTTCATTGCCTGGATACCATATACGTAAATCTCATATACTGTATTATGCCATACAGTGACATGACAAATATCTCCGGTGCATTTCTATCAAGATGTGTCAAATTTTTATTTGGTCTGATCTTACTCCCGAATTACTAAGATCTTTGGATGTCAGTGGCCAAATGTAGGCATCTGTTATGAGATGTGGATTCCATGTGTAAATATAATATAGCATGTCTATGGCTCAAAGTGAAAGACAAATTTTGCACAAAACCAACATTAAAATATGGGGTTCAAGCAATATGTGGTAATTATGAAGTTTGAGGCAGTAAAGACATTCATTGTATGAATTTTTGAATTTCCAGTTCCTGGCACATCATTGTTTGTGTTATACCTTACTGTGCAATTTTCATGATGATCTGCCATTGTTAAGTCTTTCAAATAGCTGCTGATAGCTGATTGGCAGCTGACAGCCATACTCTTAAAGATATCTTATGTTTATTGCCAGCATTGTTAGTGGCTTTGACACAGATGCAGTATACAGCCAGTCAACCGTATTTGTTTTACAGGTGAAAACATGAGCAAAAAGAAATTTTGGGGGCTTATTGTGGTACCTATTTTCAAAGAAACACCAAAATTGACATACTCACGTGGAATCTTCATATTACATAAGTGTGTAGAATTTATTTTGTCAATATTGTACAAAGAGTTTACAATTTATAGCGGTTTAAATAAAATTCAGCGCACCCACATCATTTGTGCAAAATATAAATGGAGTGGAATATCAGAATTCTGAAAAAGTACTTATTCCAGGTTGATCCAAAGATGTCCTAAATGAAATTTGTATGGACCTGCAGAAATAGGTTTCTGAGACCTACATTTGAAAATTTATAGGCCAATAGGTAAGGTTTGTGGTACGAGTGCTCTCAAATCTCCCATTTATATCAAAATTTGTATGGCATTACCTAATCAAGGCCAAAATATACCCACTAAGTTTCTTGTTGATCAGTCAGCTAAGCCTCTTTAAAAGCAGCTATAACTTGATTGACTAATAGCGGCAATGTTGAAGGATTTCTCTTGCTCGTTGGAAGTACGATTAAAAAGAGATCGAGCCATTTTGGCTGATTGGTTAAAGAGATGGAGGAAATTTCACATTTTTGCGTTTACAGCGCTACTTATTGGCCAATTGCAACAACATTTTTATAGGCCGTACATGATATTTGGTTACAATAGCACAAAGTGATCTTCTAAGCAGCGCTCGCAGCATTTGAGTAAATTCTGACAGCCAATTATAGCCAAACAGAATGGAATATCAAGTACTTTCTTTGAATTGTGGCAACTCTCTTGCAAAAATGGAAAATGGTTCATGATGATCTGCAATTGCTCAGCCCATGAAAAAAAATGCTGACAGCTGATCGGCCACTGACGGCCAAATTCTTTTGTTTTTAATTGTGCGAATGCGTTAACAATTTACATGTCTCATTTGATACACTTAAACAAAATGTTTTCCTTCTTCACTCTAGGTGAAGATGCTCAAAAGTAAGCAAAATCAAGAGCTATGAATTACTGTATTTCAAATTAGTCTTGTTCAATTATGAATTAGTTGCATTTGTCTATTGCATGCAATGCAAAAATCATTTCTCACATTCAGGTTCGATAGGCTTCACAAAATGTTTTCCACTTCGCATATATGTTTAAATGCTTAAAAATCAGGGCCATCTTGAAATGATTATATTTTTAAGAAATTACTTTCAGATCACATGAGCCAATATGTTATTTACAATAGAACATAGATAACATTTCAAATGTTGTAACTGAGACATTTTACATTTTTATCCACTAAATGAGCTTATTGCAAATTTTCTGGCTGCAACAGGTCTCAAAAAGTTTGGACACAGGCAAAAAAGGGATAAAAAGCAATTAATATATAAGAATCAGCTGAAAGAACATTTAGCAAGTAATTAAATTAACTGGCATCAGGTGTGTAACATGACTGGCTATAAAAGGGATGTCTTAGAGAGGCTGAGCCCCTCAGAAGTTAAGATGGCCAAAGGCTCTCCAACCCGTGAAGGCTTGCATAGAAAAATTGTGGAATACTTTAAAAACAATGTTCCTCAACGTCAAATTGCAAAGGCTTTGAAGGTCTCATCATTGACAGTACATATGATTCAGGGAAACTGGAAAAATCTCTGTGCGTAAGGGACAAGGCCGAAGACCTTTGGTGGATGCCTGTGATCTTCGGGCCCTCAGACACCACTGCATCACTAACCAGCATGATTCTGTCATTGACATTACTAAATGGGCCCAGGAATACTTCAAGAAATCATTGTCTGTAAACACAGTCCACTGTGCCATCCACAGATGCCACCTAAAACTCTATCATGCAAAACAGAAGCCATTGTTGAGCATGATCCAGAAGCGCCGCTGTGTTCTGTGGGCCAAGGCTCATTTAAAATGGACTGTAGCAAAGTGGTAAAGTGTCCTGTGGTCAGAAGAGTCCAAATTTGACTTTCTTGTTGGAAATCATAGGCGTCATGTCCTCCGGTCTAAAGAGGAGAAAGACCACCCCTCCTGTTATCAGCGTTCAGTTCAAAAGCCAGCATCTCTGATGGTATGGGGATGCATTAGTGCATATGGTGTGGGACACTTGCATGTTTTAAAAAGCACCATGAATGCTGAAAGGTATATAAAGGTTTTAGAGCAACATATGCTCCCCTCCAGATGACATGTATTCCAGGGTTGGCCTTGCGTATTTCAGCCAGACAATGCAAAACCACATACTGCAGCTATTACAACAGCACGGCTTCGTAGTAGAAGAGTCCGTGTGCTGAACTGGCCTGCCTGCAGTCCTGATCTTTCACCAGTTGAGAACATTTGGCGAACAATTAAACAAAAAGTCTGTCAAAGGAGACCCAAAACTCTCCAGCAGCTGGAAGCCTGTATTAAACAAGAGTGGGATCAAATTCCAATGGCTAAACTCAAGAACTTGTCTCCTCAATGCCCAGACGCCTCCACTCTGTGTTAAAAAGAAGAGGGGATGCTACACCATGGTAAACAGGCCCCTGTCCCAATTTATTTGAGACCTGTAGCAGCCATAAAATTTGAAATGAGCTCATTTTATGGATAAAATTGTAAAATTTCTCAGTTTCAACATTTGCTATGTTATCTCTGTTCTATTGTGAATAAAATACTGGCTGGTGAGATTTGAAAGTCATTGCATTTTGATTTTATTCACAATTTACACTTTGTCCCAACTATTTCGGAATTGGGGTTGTATTTATACATATTTTTAATTGAGCCATACTTCATGCAATTGCCTTGCTGTCATTGTAGCTGGTTCAATTCCAGATGATCTTGTTAGAAAAAAACGCATTATTGGAACTTATTAATTATTGGAAGCTATTCATTTTGCCATGAAAGAGCACATCCACCACGGTAAACAAACAACAACCAGACGCTTCTTTTCGTAGCACAGCACAGTTTGCCGTTGGCCATAGTGAACCACTTTTCGGAGCTTCTGCTCATCATGTGTACGCAACATATAGACTGTATGAAGCAAGATGCAGTATAACACATGTCCATACCAAATACAACCAATCAAAAATTACAGCCTGTACAGCGTCCACAAAGAAATCTCTATGTTTTGCCACTAACGTGCACATTATTTGGCCAATTCTGTCACCATGGCAACCATAATCAATAGCTGTCATGAGTGAAGTATAACCCATGTCCATACCAAAGTAATCGGTCAAAAGTTGCAGCCTGTACTGCGTCTACAAGGAAATCCATAGGTTTTAGCACAAATTTGCGCATTATTTGGCCAATACTGTCGCCATGGAAACCAAAATTGATAGGTGTCATAACTTAAATATAACACATGTCAATACCTAATATGAAAGTAATCGGTAAAAAATTACAGCCTGCACAGCGTCCACAAGGAAGTGTCTAAAGACGCGGATGCCGTGGCAACTACAATTGGATTCTGAAAAATGGCTTTCTCCAGCTTGGTCCGAAAATCTCCTGTATGAAATTTTGTGATGACTACTCAGAAAATGGAGCAGAAGAATGGAAAAATGTTTTGAACCAAATTAAAAATGGAGGAAAATGTGCATAAATGTGAATGAGACTGGCTAATATTGGTAGATTTGTCTAGATCCATAGAATTCAGCACAAAAAGAATGTTGCCTCTATGACTTGCAATTTCAAAGTTATAAGCCAAAACTTAAAGTTTATTATTATAGTGCTGCCTTGTGGTCAGTCAATGTAATTTTTTAAGAATGGGGGAGTGATTTAGAACCTATGGAATGAGGAGAAAAAATAATAATCAGACAAAAAATAATTGTGTTCCAGCATTTTGTGCTTGAACCCTAAATAGAAAAATTACCCAAATTAAGTCAAAATATTATGACTTGGAGTTTTTGCCATTTTTAATTGTGAATTTGTTCAATGCTTCAAATTACAAGAATTTGACCGATCAATAAAAAAAGTAAGGTCACCATCTTTCCATCCCCTGAAAGTATGTAGCCAATGAGAGGCCAAAGAATGCTTTGGCACTCATGTGAGAGTTACACTGAATAATCATGGCTTAAATCATTGATTCTAAATTCTCTCCCATTTTAAGTTGGTTTATTACTTCAAACCGGTGTATGCACAAGCTAGTGCTCCCCGTCCCTCTCTGTGTTGGTTGTCTAACAATGTGAGATTTGTTTTTGTTTCATTTTTTACTCTCACTATTGGTTTCTTTTCTGCAAAGTATGCGCAAGTTTAATGTTAGCTGTCTTTTATATTAATTATATTTAGGAGATACATTATTGCAAGACTTTCTGTTACCATAATGAGCATGTCGTTCCTACTATAACTCCGGAATCAAGGAAGTTCACCGCAGATTTGACCTCTAGCATGTTTAGTGAACTAATTTATGTTTTAGCTTATGAGGGCAGCCTCACTGGCATCATTGTTAGATAAGTATTATTATGCATGTGCAATAGGGAGCTTATCCTTTCTCATTTCTTCTTTCAGGAAAACCATAAATACTCATCTATCTATGCTCAGTACTTTCATGCATGAGACTATGTATCCCTGCTAAAGCGCAATATAAAAGGGTGACTTGTCTCCTGTCTGCTTTCTGCCGGAGCACCGTCTCGAGGATGAACATTTTAGCTGGCCACTAACCTCCATTAATAGACTCTATTCTGAAAACATTTTCGCTATTAGTTGTTTATACGTACCAAGTTGGCTTATCCCTGAAAGAAAGTTGATTTTGTAGTGTTTTAAAAACATTACAGACGTGTTTGTTTGGTTATATAGATAATTATTTAATGTCTTGGTTAATAAAATTCTTTGCAGCTTGTTAAATTGCCGGTGGGTTTGGTTTTTGGGTGTCAAAACACTCCCTGGAATGCAGACACTTCAGCTCTTCGGCGAGAGCTTTTTTACCTCCTGTTGTTGACAAGCTACAAGATTTTGACGTCACTAAAGCTTGCTGTGAACATAAAAATAGCGGATTTTGTGAGTGTTTTGACCTGAATGTTTAAGTATTTATCATTCAGTTCAAGAAGATATAGTTGTTATTTACAATAATCTCTAAGGGTGCCATCAATTGTGAAACCTAGATATGGAGGAAATTGATTTTTAATCAAATTGGTTAATGATTTTGGTTTGTCCATTGGAACATTTAAATCATACAGAATTTCTAACATGTTGTTATTTAGAGTTTCTTTATAAATTAATATTTTTTAAATTTTTTAAAGTATTGTTTGTGCATTCCCAGGGTGCCAGTAATTTTTGAGCCCACTGTATGTAACATAGATGATGAAATCTACAAGTTCTTTGCAATTTTACATTGAGAAAAATTACTCCTAAATTGTTGAACTACTTGCCCATGTAGTCTTTCACAGAGTAGTGAAGCCCTCCCCATCTTTCCTTCTGAAAGACTCAACCTCTCTGGGATGCTCTTTTTATACCCAATCACGCTACTGACCTGCCGCCCTTTAGCATAATTAGCTGTGAGATGTTCCACAAGGTGTATTTTTAGCATTCAACTTTTTATTTTTGTTGCCCCGTCCAGAATTTTTTGAAACTTGTTGCTGGCATTAAATTCAAAATGAGCAGATATTTAAAAAAAAAAGAAGAAATTTTACAGTTTCAACAGTTTACATGCTTTGTACTGTTTTCCATTAAATAATTTAGGGTTTCAATTATTTGCAAATAATTGCATTCTGTTTTTATTTATATTTTACATAATGTCCCAACTTTTTGGGAAACGGGTTTGTAATCAATATTAATTATATGTGCATTTATGAAAAAAAGACAATGGATTTATGAGACTTATCTGCCCTTATAAAATGAAATGTTCCCAGTGAGTCCTGAATTGTTCTGGGTCAGATCTTCAAAGTGATGCAAATATTTTCCAAATTGGTGTATGAAGAAGACATAAAATCGATGAACTCTTGCTTATGCGTTCCTTGCTTATGACTGTAGTCAGCTCCCAGCTCATTCAGTATACCATGCATTTTTGCCCGTGGCTGTGACAATACGGGTAGATTTTTTTTTTTTTTTTAAAAAGCCTGTGTGGTTCCCTGAGAAACAATCCCCCAGGCTTGCTAATATTCCTAATATTACACTCAATTTTTAACTCATAATTCAAGTTTATTATAGAGATTATCACAAATATAAAATAAGAAATCTAATCTGAACGGTATCATTTTGCCATTCCTGCAATTCTGTATAGGTTAATATTAATGGAAAAAAAGAGACAAATTTGAATATGAACCTAAAAGGTAATTTTTTTTTTTTGTCACCATTTTGCCTTCATTATAAAAGTTGGCCAGACCAGAGGTTTTCTATTGGAAAATGAAATGCTGTGAAATGTATCTCAGGGTCTCTATTACTTGGGGAAAGCTTAGAGTAAATATTTGGATCAGAGATTGTTTGGTTAAGAAAAGCCTTTAGAGCCATGCTTAATTGGTATTTGTTCACTTTTTCAGAAAAGCAAAGGGTGACAGATTGGCGTATTGTAGTTTGTCAGCAATCATTGCAGTTTTGCATAATGAATCCCTGCTCCTGAAATTGATACCATGTTCAGTAGATTAACCTTTGCCATAGGGTGAAAATTATTTGAATGATCTCACTCTTGGTCAAGGGCACCAGCCCTTTTAGAGAGACATAAAAACAAGTATTAATTTATATAGAATTTTATATTCCTCCCTTCAAATTCCTTCTGTTTCAACCCACCTATGTTGCCATGAGTGTACACACAAATGATCAAAACAAGAACCGTCTGTGCATTTTTAATTCTAGTACATTTCAGCAACTTCCAGGGTTTAGTATGGAGGACAGCATCACAATCACTTGTAGAGTATGATCAATAATTGACGGCAAACTTTCCAAGTTAAACAATAATGTATTATAGTGCTTTATGAATTAAAACTAAGATCAATCCTCATCTCAATATTAACTTTGTGTTCTGTTATTTCAGAAGTCTCCTCAACACATCTTTAATAATTAGTTTTGATATAGCAGGCTGTGAGATATTCATATGTTATTAATCAAACTGTTACCAATGTGAGTTCATCTGGTGTGTCTATATGCCATCTCTGTCCCCATTCTGAAAATTACTGCTATGTGATTTCACTGGTTACGCAATAATGAGGAAAATCTGACGGTTGCTGTCTATTTCCCTTGCCAGGGTGTGCTGATTTTTTTTTCTACATATTTTCGCGCTGTTCAGTTCCGAACAGCTAGAAAAGCTAACTTCGATGTTGGAAAAAAAAAATGCCATGCCATCAGTTCACAGCTTTTGCACACATTTAAGAAAAGTTAGAGTCAGCATTTTCTAGCTGCATAATTAAGGTGTGTTTGTTTGTGTTAACAGAGTGGAATTTAACTGCACTGGTCTAAATCAAATGGTATGTCATACTTTCCGGTTGCCTTTAATAAGTAGGCTCAACCAGTAAATCCCAGAGGCTTTTGATAAACTGTGAAGGTGCCATCATTTGTTTAATTGACAACTATACTATTATTTACTCCTATCCATTACACTTCAATTGTGTAGAGCCAATATATTTTTTTTAATTCATGTACAGTTGTACAAGCAACGTACAATCTTACCGGATCGTACGGGACCCTGCGAT
Organism: Gymnothorax javanicus; assembly: GCA_029692085.1. Taxonomy (NCBI): domain Eukaryota; kingdom Metazoa; phylum Chordata; class Actinopteri; order Anguilliformes; family Muraenidae; genus Gymnothorax; species Gymnothorax javanicus. Next base: position 28,611,292 of record CM056194.1, on the reverse strand, counting down.
GCCGGCAGCATAATTTGACATTTTCAGAAGCCAGCTAGCTAGCTACAGAGCTACATGAAAAATAATCTGCTCAACGCCATGGTTTTCATGTAGCTCAGTAGCTACCTAGCTGGCTATTGTAGACATCAAATGAAGGTATGTGCCGATAACGTTAGTGCAATACTCTACAACTGAGCCAGAAACACAAAACAAACATCGCTAGCATGACTATTGGTGAAATCGAGCCTTTGACTGAATTGCTAATAATTTTATTTATGCACTAGCTAGCTTCGTTAGCAAGCTAATTAATAGAGGCAACATGCAGTCCTACTAGATTGATCAGGACTGTGCGATGCAGTGTGTTTTTGCATATTAATTGAAGCCCCCGGAAAGCAACTAAGGATTCAAGTGTGTCATCTCAGCCGCCGCGTCCGCGTCCGTGGATACTTCCTTGTGGACGCTGTACAGGTTGTAATTTTTGACCGATTACTTTCATATTTGGCATGGACATGTGATATACTTTACTTATGACACCTATTGATTTTGGTTGCCATGGTGACAGTATTAGCCGAATAATATTCAAATTAGTGGCAGAGCATAGAGATTTCCTTGTGGACGCAGTGCAGTCTGCAATTTTGGACCTATTACTTTCATATTTGGCATGGACATGTGTTATACTTCACTTATGACACCTTGGCAACAGGATTGGCCGAATAATGTGCAAAAAGGGGGAGAAGCGGACTTTCGGGGGCAACACCCATGCGGTCGTGGCCAAGCAGACTGTCTAGTTTAGTATGATGCAACGTCACAGATTAAACCAAATTTTAATCAGCTCATCTGCTACACTATATCTGTTATTTTACAAAGTGACAAGGTTATGGATATTACCATTCTTGAAATGATGGTGACTCACTCACTCACTTCCATTATGGCTGTATTACCCGCTATTGCAGGGAATAATATGAATGAAGAAAATTAGCATTGAAATATATGAGGCTGTCTCCCAGCTTCAGCTGTAGTTTCAATGGATGTTGGTCACTTAGATGATTCTGCAATTGTTTTTAAGAGCATAATGTACAGTTTGCTGCTGACTCCACCCACATTAACCCCTGTACTTTTTCACATTGTTTGAAATTAGTGAAGGAATCATAATTTTCCACAATCAGGGGAATTAAGTACCTCACCGGCCACATGCCATTTGAGTGACTGCTTTGTTGTTTGACAGATGGGAATTTATTCAGTTACTTAATATGCGATGCATTTATTCAACCGTACAACCCCCCTGGTATTTGGTCTTAACCAGCTATTGACAAAGGTTTGTCATTTTCATTATATCAATGCACCGAAACAATGGAATCTGCTCCCGTGAAAAATCCAGATTCCTCTCCTTTCTGAGCATTCTCAAGAGTTATATTTATCAAAGCATGCAGAAATCTATGGCAGATTGATAATAAATTCATTTAAAATGTTTAAAAAGCAGTCAATATCACAGGACTGTTTGCAAAAATGTCAGTTTGTGGGTCATGGCTATTATGTGTCCTTATTTAATAATTTAAATTAGAATCCATAGAACACAAAGATAGTGTTTATTGTTCATAAATTTCCTCTGTTTGACACAAATCAATATGGAATCAAAACCAAGTCATGACAAAGGACTTCTTCCTGTTTAAAGCATGGGTAAAAGGATGCAGTAAGACTGGGCCAGTTTCCACCGGATGGTGACCATACAGTATAAGCTTATTCGAAAAGGATATTAATAGCAAGTACTAAGGCTCTGTCTGCGTGTGCATGAAATGGCCTCAGCTGGAGAGAGTGAGTAATTGACATAGTGAGAACATCTTTGGAAACGTGTTATTTTCACCAAGGTTGTTTTAGCTGACCTTTTTTTATCATTACAACACAGCTCCAAGTGAGGCAATTTTGCCAATGCCTGCCTGAACTTTTAGAAATGAAACAAAACAACTACTATCATACTCATACTGGTTTATTTTGCAAATTTTTTTTCCAGGGTTTGAAATTATTATTATTTTTTTTTTTTCCCCAGTGGAATGAATTCGCAGGTCTGAGTTGGCTTTGTTGTTTTCCGTTCAATGTGCAGAGGTGAAAGAATCAAACACCTTCAGTTGCATACAGCCTACTGTCATATGGGATTGTGTTGCTGATAAAAAGCAAAATGCATGCATGCAGGAAACACTTAATTATTCTGCAAGGATCACCCGAAAATTCCACCCTTGTTCTCTTTACATAGTTCCTTTCTTCTAAAATGAATGCTTTTTTAACTTGAGATGTGTTTTTATTGAGGCTGGAAAGATGCTTTTGATTTTGCTGTAGGAGTGTACTAATAAAATTGAAAACTTGTGATTTGGTGGTGAAAGATGAAATTTGCTTGCTATCATGAGCTTATTTTATTTTATTTCTCAGGGTAGAGTTCAGTACGTTCCAGTGAATTATTACAGTGTGCAGATTTGCTTTGGAATATGGGACCTTCGAGCCTGTCTTTGTATATTTTTTGTGATGCAGTCACTGAAAAAATCCGGGAGGCTGTGTGTCATGACATCCTTTGTCTGCAGTTGGCTTCTAATGATGCACACAGAAATAAATCCAGAAACATGGGAAAGTGCAATGGCAGCTCACCTCATTATTCCACAATATCCTTATTTGGAATAATTTGAAGCATTGAGAAATCCTCACTCCGCAGCTGCCAATTTTGTCTGCCTCCAACAATACTGGTAATCCATGAGAGTGAGACAGGCCTTATGTAAAGGGGGATGAGGAGGAGATGAGGTAAGGATTCAGCTGCCAGTGAGATAGGGAATCAGATGTTATGACAGCATTATCCCTGAGGTGTAACGTCCTTTATTATGGCCATGGTCACAGCTGGGTGCTGGGGATGATGTTTGGTAAATCTGGTCTCAAGTCAGATTTGGAAACACACCTTGACCTGCAAAATTATAATGTAATAAATGTCAGAAAAAAACTTACAAAAAAATAATGGCTAGTTGCTTGTTTACATCTGCTAATGTGAAATATTTATTCTAACACTTGAACTCTTAACCATAGATTATTGACATTTCACGTTTCCCGAACAACTACATGAAAGAAAAACAAATAAATCAGGTCTGCTATAAAATAAAATGGAAGTAATATGGTGCGAAACCATAAATATGGGAAACTATATTCTCTTTGGTTTAGCCAAAATTACTGGTAAGAAAGCAAAAGACAGATGGCATAATTATAATGTGACCATGCGTAGAGAAAAATTATTTCATATGAATTCATTATGATATTATTTTAGAAGAACATTGCAAAACCAAAGCAAGTGAAGCCCAGGGTTCAATTAATAACAAAGCAAATTCTTTATGATTGTTTCTAAAGCCACCTTGCAGATCTTTAAAATTGGTTGATGCATTTTATTATTAATTTAGTAAAGGCATTGCAATGAGTGATTTAACATTTTACACCAGGAAGCTGTTCTCTTGTTTTTGCTTTTTCCTTTTTTATATTCACAAACTGCTGCTGCTGAGTACCAACCAACCTCCAAAGAACCCTCCTTCAGCACTGATTTATATGCATTTTAAATTTCCAGAACTTAAATTGGCTGGGATGAGGCATTCCTTTTCAGACAGAATGCTTTTCAGCACGTGGAAAATAATTAATGAATCTCTGTGAAGCCTAGATCGTTCAGCTCATACCAACACTGTTAATGTTATTGTAAGTGCTGCAGTGTGAACTTTCCAACAGAAAATACATGTGCAGGATATGGATAGTAGCCACAAACTATTTCTAATTGGTTTGCTTATCAATTAACAGGTGCATGGTTCTTCGCTTGTTTTGTCTATTCTCTTCAATACTCAGAGTTCACATTTGTGATGCTGAAGGCTCATCAGGACTCAGATAAGCTGCACAATATTTAACTTCTTCATGACAGTAATGTTTTTATGAGCTACTCAATAATTTCTGTCAAATAACCTAGACAGGTATTTGGGAATTTAAATATGTGCTTGTTGTGAAATTCCTTCTGAATGATGCAGTAAAAAAAAGTCTGTAATTCCAACAATTATCAGTAAACCATGATAAAATTTTACAAAGTAGACAACCACTGAGTGGCCAACTGTCAATCTATATCAGAATCTGCATTGTGATCTATATTATCTGAGATAAGTTTAAAAATTAGCAGTTGTAATTACTTCAAGGGAATTGAAAAATACTGAATTCAACTATTAGGGCAGCTCTGTGGTTCAACAGCTTAAAGTGCCCTTATTATGTGAATTTTCATTGGTCATTCTTGTATTCTTGAGGTCTACTGAAAAAAAGTTTTAAATGCATCATTGTTAAAAAAACACTTGAGTTCTCTCATGCTAGCCATTTATGTAGTACCTGTCTGTGAAACACTCTGTTGAGGTCCTGCCCCCGCCCTCCTGAAAACCCCAGTGTGCTGTGATTGGTCAACTTGATCATTCAATTGTGATTGGTCCACTGTTTGAGTGTGTGTTGGGAAATGTCACGCTCCTTACCATAAATGGATTTCCACTCCAGAGTGCAAATGAGCTTTAGAAACAGATGGCGGTGTAGCCTTGTGGGCGTAACCCACTTGATTCAAGGGCGGGCCAAACTATCTGCTTGGCACGAAAATTCAATTGGTGACATTACCAATTGATGAAAAAAATTTCAAGAATCTATTCGGGCATTTCAGTCAGCTCTGGAGCAGTAGGTTTTGCGGCAAAGAACGCTTCTTCCAGCAGTTTTCCGTCACAGACCTTTTAAATGCACGTAAAAACGATATGATTCACACTATAACATTAAAATAATGAAAAACCATAATAGGTGCACTTTGAATTCATTTTGACACCAACATAGAAAATTCTTCATGAAAAATTGCTCAGCTGAATAGATCTTATGGCTTCAGCAGCCAGTGGCGCCCCCAGAAAATTTTCAAAACGGTGGCCAGATGGGGCCAGTGAAAATCTTAGGGTGGCACACCAAATCAGTCCTCCTTGTGATAACCCGGATTCAGTTCCAGCCCGTGGTCATGTACTGCATGCCCCCCCCCACTCTCTCGTATATCTTTCCCGTCTACCTACAGCCAAATCTAAGAAACACTCACAAAAAATAAAGACAGAAGATATTTCCTAGGCTATGTCCTTGACTCCCTTTCATTAAAAAGACAATATGCATCCTACACATTTGCCTCAAGTTTCAGAAAAACACACAAACATTTCCAATAGTTTTCAATACAGCTTTTTTTTCTTAGCAACAACAACTATAATAATAATAATAATAATTCAAATAGTATGAGTAGTAAGTTTTCTCCATTGTAATTACATTTGTAATATTGGCCAATGAACATTTCTATTCAGACTATTCTTAGTCTCAACTACTGACAAAGGTAAATCAAGGTTTCATACAATTACCATGAAAATGCCTCACTCACTGTAGACACACCATAACCACAGATTTATCCAAATGATTTTACCCTGCAGCCATCCATTTCATTATCAAGGACACACTGATAAATTCATCTGTTGGTCCAGGGACAGGTTGGTAGGAGCTGGCCTAAATCTAGCTGAATCTTCACCAGTCTCTGTGGCTGTGACTGAGGTTGCTGCCTGTTCCACACTTTCGCACAAAGTTTCTGTCTCTTGTTGTTCCTCCCTTGTAGGTATGTAGTCATGTTCTGGCTCTGAGTCTCTTCTCCTTTCATGCTATCTTGCTGCTAGAGCTACAATTACCGCTGCTTCGCCACAAATGGATTCGTTCCATTTTCAGTGCGATAACCGATATGCTATCATTCTATATAGAGAGGCTAGCTAGCTTTATAGCTAATTAAACCTATCCCACGTGGGCTGCCGGATAGCTCACTCGGTAAAGCATCGCATTGCGAAGCTGAAGTGACTATCACGTCGCGGGTTCGAGCCCCGCTTCGTACCAGCCAGCAGTGGTCGGCAGCTTTTTCAGAGTAGCGCACAATTGGCTATAGCGCTACAGGGTTGCAAATTGGGAAGGGACTGCCGGGATTACAATAGTTGCCTTGTTCGTTGCTCAAGCGCCTCCTGTTGGCCAGACGGGCGCTCGTCAGGAAGATTCTAAGCCTGGTCATGTCCGGGTATCCTCCGCCCTCATTGTGAACTTGCGAAGATTCAACCAATGAGTGTATAAGAAGCGGTGGTTGACAGGCGCGTGCTTCGGAGGAGAGCCGCGAACTGTCTACACTCTCCTGAATTGGCAGCAAGGGGTCGCATACGAGCAAGCCTTGTACATAGTTCACCAATTGGGCATTCCAGATTCGGGTGAGATTGGAGATGCCAAATTTATATTTAAAAAAAAAAAAACCTATCCCACGTTATCTAGCAAGCTAGCTAGCTGTTGTTAAATGTGTTTCTTCATAAAGCCCATCATCCACAAGCTCACTAGCCTAATTAATAAGCAAAATGGCAACAAAAAACAGTGTCACTAGCTGGCCACGTTCAGCTATATTCGGTGTCCAGTAACGCAACATTTACACGGAGAGAAAAAAAAAACCAAAGTGAAAATTGAAGCTAAGAGCAAAGCCTCTTTGTTGAGTTCCAGAAGTACCTTAATTTAGACGACGCGAAAGAAACATTGCAAGTCACATCGTTACTAATATATCGTTAGCTAATATAAAGGTCACAGATAAGCTGGATAGCTGCTGAAATAACCATGGTTTGGCCTTGGAGCTAGATGCCCAGCTGTGCTAGCATTGATAACCCGTGCGTATGTTAGCCACAGAAGCCAATTAATTCGGCATTCACCAAATTCAAAATGTATGGTGATAGATCAAAAATATGCCTGTGTGAGGAAGGAAAATAAAGGTCCACCAGGCTTGCTAGTAAGCTTACGTCATGCAATGTTAACGTTTGATTGGCCATACCACCATTAATGTGGCGTGGCTAAAGTGTGTCAAAAATCTGAGCTGAGCACCACTTATACTCCTGGGGGTGAGCCAACTGTCACAACTTCCTAGCGGTGTGCAGCGTTCGTCTCGCAACCGCTTCACGGATAACAGCGTTAACAACTGGGGTGAGTTGCACATTTCAGTTTTTGAGAAATGTATCACATTTACACATGCATATATTTTATTGCCAATATTTTAATACAAAATCACAAGTAAACATCAAGTTTCAGCCAGAAAAGTAGAAATTTCACTGGACAGGCTAAGGTAGGAGCTTTCATCCAGCAAAATGATGAAGCTCTTATGTTTTATAGGGCCCCACATTTGCTTTTGAAACGGGCCCCCAGATGCTTGAGGCCGCCACTGGTCATACAAAATTGAATTCCATGGCACAACATAAGCTTTGATTGCGGATTGCAATTGCAGATATAGGTAAGAAAAAGCAAAAGCCTGGCAGACTATATTCTGTTTTAATGTCTTGGAATGTTCGTAAACCATTGAAATCAAAAATATCAGAAAATGTAAAAACTCCTTTAGAGGACCACAGAGGATAAACAAAAGGTTGGTGGTTTGATAAGAGGTGGGTGTTGTTCCACAAAGGAGATTGCAAAGAGAATTTCTTTAGCCTATTGCTTAATTTTTTAGCAAATATTTTATGACATGCATCATTGAAACTGCAGTGCTCCCCCATCATACCACCCCCTGTTGTACCGCCACCCCCGCTAACTGCCAAGCAGAAGGCCTGAGCAAAAATACATCATGTATTTTCCTAATATCTACTGCCACCCCCACTTAACACCATCCGCCAGCTGAAATTTGGGACCCAAATCCTTGTATCTAATGCATTCACCCAAGTTAAACCGCAAGTGACAGTGTTTGTGACAGTTGCCCGGCAATGCATACAATGGTCACATTTTCCTCAACTTATGAGCAGCATGAATTTCATTCCCAGTCAAGAAAGTGAGCACAGTAGACGTGTTGATGTTTATTATATCTTATCATCTCAAACAGATTCATTTGGCAGCAGTAACTTGAAAAATCATGTTTATTGTACCCCGTTGTCTCACAGTGGCATAACCAGAACTAAAAATTGCGTGGCCCCAGAACATACCTTCACAATGATTTTTAGTCCTGACTTGTTCTAAATCATTTTTATTTATTAAAACATTGGTAAATGCATGAAACAAGCCAGGGGCTAGCATCCAGGATATTACAAATCACTTTTCAGCCCAGTGGGGTGCAGAAATAAAATGGTGAACAGTAGTGGACATAATCAATCAAAAAGAAAAGTGAATGGTTGAGTCCCAATCAGTGTCCAAGAGAGCTCGAACTGTGAGGCGCTTTGAAATGGAATCGGGCCTTTTTCCCTTGTAAGGTCCCGGAGGAGTTGTCCTTTGCCCGTGAGAGAGCGGATGTTGAATAGTCCGAAGATGACATCACCGCGGTCGGTGGCTGTGCTAAAATTAGCTGACCTGGCTAAGTTGGCTAATACACCGCGGTCCACGGTGCGACCAGAGTTTTTCGATGGACAACGGCTTGTGGACCAGATGGAGTTTATGGCAGTGGAGTCATTGATGTGGAAGCTCCGACAGGATCTGCAGTGGATGTATTTCTGACAGGGAACGTGAGCGATGTCCAGGAAGAGGTACAGTATCGGCGGCGGGACAGGCAGGTGGAACCATAGCAGGAGGAGCTCAGCAGCCATGTATTGGAGTAAGGCTGCAGATGGATTTGATATAATGGACAGGACAGTCCAGACGAGCATGAAACTCACAGCCAGTCGGTTGATCCACATGATGAACAGGTGATGGTAGTACCAGTAGCTAGCAGCAACCAGGTGAGGAGCGAAAGCCTGCTGACATTCCACAAGTAATCAGTTAAAACATTCACTCACTACTGATATGTCCGATCGTTTTGATAGTATGACTAGGTCACAATACCAGCTTTTCCATGCTGATCTTGAGAATAGGGTCTACTTCAAAGTCCAGAAGTCAGTTTAAAAACACAAAAAGCCGGAGAGCAGCGGCAGCTACATGCTCCAGCGTTCACTCAAACTCAGAATTACTCAGAATTAAATCAAAATCTCTCACTAATCCTCTTAATATGAACATAACTCAAGATTCCCACTGTAGAATTAGTTCAGTTTTGGTGCACATATAGTGTGGGCCGAGCTGATCATGATTTAATTGAAATTATGAAGTAACTATGCAAATATCTTGAGTAATAGCCTTTTTTTTTTTTTTTTTTTTTTCTAAAAATTTGGCATCTCCAATCCCACCTGAATCTGGAATGCCCAATTGGTGAACTATGTACAAGGCTTGCTCGTATGCGACCCCTTGCTGCCAATTCAGGAGAGTGTAGACAGTTTGCGGCTCTCCTCCGAGGCACGCGCCTGTCAACCACCCCTTCTTATACACTCATTGGTTGAATCTTCGCAAGTTCAGAACGAGGGCGGAGGATACCCGGACATGACCAGGCTTAGAATCTTCCTGACGAGCGCCCGTCTGGCCAACAGGAGGCACTTGAGCAACGAACAAGGCAACTATTGTAATCCCTTCCCGGCAGTCCCTTCCCAATTTGCAACCCTGTAGCGCTATAGTCAATTGTGGAGTAATAGCCTTTTAAGAATAGTGCTGTCATGCATGAAGATTTACTGCTATAAAAACCCCAAAGACACATTTCTCAAGATTCTCACTGTCAAAACTATTTCTTGTTCTGCATAGTCTTAAACATCAGGCTTCCAATTAACATGGAAAGGTTATACTGTCTGGAATTGGGGGAAGAAAAAAAAAGTGTCGATCAATACATAATTACCAGGAAAGTTTCACATGGGCGTGAACTGTATGCCTTATGCAGATAAACCTGAGCAATCATTAAAGTCTTTGCATTTCCCTGAGAGATCGTTTGATGGTTTAAGTGACCACTGAATTCATTGAGGGACAAATCAACGTGTGAATCAATGGTGAGGTATCACACGTTTTTAATATCTGATGACTATAGTTGACATTACCATGACACAGTATCAATACTTTGTAGAATGTTTTCCTCAGTGTTATGTGCTGGGAATTTCAACCACTTGCTGGTCATCCAGTTTCTTGGTCGACAGCTGAAATCTGAAACTCCAGTTTAACGAGCAGCTGATTGGTTAATTGATCCCACCTGACTGCGCCCAACAAGAGAACATGCTGCAGTATAAAATGACTGGCTGGAAGAGGACTCAGGTGGCTCATTGCGTTCCTTTATGTAGTCATGCAATGTCCCGTCTGTAAGGAGGGCACGGCCTTGGTGCATTGTATCTATGAGGTCCCTCATGTGCTGACTGAATTACTTTCTGTACAGCACATGCTGCACAATAATAGCCTACACTCTGCAGTTGGCAATATATGACAAAGGGGTGTTTTTGAGTAGTCTGATAGATTGTGTCATATACCAAATAGTTATATACCAAAAAAAAAAAAAAATTCTACAACTATTTTGAATACTGGACAGTCCGTAGTGATTATCATTGTATGTCTAAAACCTTGGCCTCCACACTTTTAAAATAATTAGCAGTTGCGTATCCACATCTTTAATTTGCACAAGAAATGTAGGTAGCCTTGATTTCATGCATAATGAATTCTAATCATTCAGATCCGATTCAAAATATACGATAACCTTGTAAGGCGGCTCATAACGTTGTGAGCATGTCATTGATATTCTGAGCGCGTTTAGCCTACTGATGCAGGCTGCCCGTGTTCATGGTTTTCTGTTCTCATTATTAACTCCCCCCCATTACCTCTGGTTTAGTCCAGCTCCATTGGCCTTTTTGTTACTGACAGCACTCCTAGAATAGCATGGAGATTGGCCTCATCCCGTGCAGTGCTTTCAGTTTCACCAGACGGCTCCATCGTGACACCTACATTACTGCCTCAGCAAACACATTATCATTATCATTTTATGCCATCTTATTAAGCTAGTGCTCACAAAAATGGTAATGTGTAATGAGGACTGGCAGGATAAAGATACTTTTAGCACTAAGAGGACGATTGCATTCTTTCCCTTGAATGCATACAAAGTAAAGATATGGTCTACACTAAAAGAAGGATCTCATGCAGCCCCTTAATTGCATGCAGCATTAGTCAGCCTTCAGCCTTGGCAGTAAGGATCATTAGGAAGGTATATGTTTAACTATTTCAGCAGACAGTCACATGCCTTGGTAGATTCCAGCAATGGGCTGTCTTCTCCCCAGAAGCCTGAAAAAAAAAAAAAAAGGGGGGGTGGATGGAATGTTCTTCCTGCTGTTCTTACTGCTGTCTGCATCTGCTGTTGTTTCAGCATTTTATACTCCTCCAATGCCAATATGCCAATACACCACTTTCTTATTTGCCACCTGGTATTCAGTCTGGATATTTAATTTTCTATGCTTCATAAAGAAGGTTTACAACAGATACAACAATGCATCACCACTTATGGGGGGGGGCTTATCAACAACACGAAAACAAAAAACAACTTTTTTGCATATCTTTCCTCAAGGAAGGGAAAAGGGACGTTAAAAAATGCCACTGCAACCTGTTCGGGCATTTGCCGTATGAGCAGCTATTTGGGAAGAATTTAGGAAAACACAAATTACTGCCATGAATTATTATACAACTTAGAGCTTTCCGCTACCCATAATGAACTCATTTGAAAACTAAAACATGATCTTAAAGTAAAAATTTTCACCCCTGCTTTCATTTGGCCTTTTCTCACTAATTTGACTGACAATAAAGTGTATGTGACACATAGTGACTAAACATAACCCCTTTCCTTCTCAAAACAATCACCCTATTTTCAAGAGTGACGGAAAATATAGAATAATACAAGTGATGGTCAATATTAAGCTTTTCTGATCTCCAGTAGCACAGAATAATTCATTTTACCTTTGTACAAAAGAGCCAATACTCTGCGTAGTCCATGTACTACCACAACCCCTGGCTAAAATTATGGAATCACCACACTAAGCATTGCACTGTCCAGCTTTTTCACTTCATAGCCGATTGACAAATCACAGATATGACACAAAACAATTTTTGTTTATTATCTGAACATTCAGGCTTTATGAAACACACTTCAAACCAATTAGATTTAATTATTTTAATTAATGGCATATTTTTTCATTAGAAGAGTAAAAAATTATGAAATCGCCTCGTAATTTGGATTTTCTCAAAGAAATATCAGCAAATCTGAATATGCAAATTAGTCTACAGTAAAAAGAGAGTGCTTGCTGACCATACCAAGGTTCTGGACTTGGTTAATTGAGAGGAAGCATTGCACCAACACAAGAGTTGGCAATTGAAGCAACAGAATGGATTATAAAACTGCTCCAAGAAGGGAATTCAACACAGAAAGTGGCAAAGATGTAGATTGCTCTAAGTTAACTGCTTCTAAAATTTGGTGCAAGTACAAACAAAATGGGAAGGTTATAAAAGGAAAACATACGGATGGACCAAGGAAGACATCAAAGCGGTTGGGCAGAAAACTCAAAGCAATATGCCTTGAAAATACAACACCATTTCCAAAAAAGTTGGCATGTTATGTAAAATGTAAATAAAAACAGAATGCAATGATTTGCAAATCTCATAAACCCACACTTCACTCACAATGGAACATAGACAACGTATCCGATGTTGAAAGTGAGACATTTTAACATTTCATGGAAAATATTGGCTCATTTTGAATTTGATGACAGCAACACACCTCCAAAAAGTTGGGACAGGGCCATGTTTACCATTGTGTAGCATCCTTTCTTTTAACAATAATCTGTAAACATCTGGGAAGTGAAGAGACCAGTTGCCGGAGTTTTGGTAGAGGAATGTTGTCCCACTCGTCTGATGTAGGATTCTGGCTGCTCAACAGTCCTGGGTCGTCTTTGCCGGATTTTTCATTTTATGATGCGCCAAATATTTTCTATTGGTGAAAGGTATGGATTGAAGGCAGGCCAGTTCAGCACCAGGACTTTTCTACGCTAAGCCATGCTGTTCTGATGGATGTACTTTGTGGCTTAGCATCGTCTTGCTGAAATATGCAAGGCCCTCTCTGAAAGAGATGTCTGGAAGGGAGTATACCTTGTTATAAGACCTCTATATACTTTTCAGCATTGAGAGTGCCTTTCGAGATGTGTAAGCTGCCCACGACATAGGCGCTAATGCAACCCTATACCAATAGAGATGCAGGCTTTTGAACTGTGCGCTGATAAGCTGGATGGTCCCTCTTCTCTTTAGTCCGCTTTAGTTTGGTTTTCAAAAAGAATTTCAAATTTTGAATCTGACCACAGTACAGTTTTACATTTTGCCCCAGTCCATTTTAAATGAGCTTTGGCCCAGAGAAGATGTGGGCGTTTCTGAGCCATGTCCACATATGGCTTCTTCTTTGCATGATACAGCGTTAACTTAGATTTGTGGATTGCACGGCAAACTGTGTTCACAGACAGTAATTTCTGGAAGTGTTCCCGAGCCCATGCAGTGAATTCAAGTGCAGAATCATGCCTTATTTTAATGCAGTCCCGCTTGAGGGCCCGAAGATCACAAGCACCCAATACTGACCTTCGGCCTTGTCCCTTGCGTACTGAGATTTCTCCAGATTCTCTTAATTTTTAGATGATATAATGTACTGTAGATGGTGGGATATTCAAAGTCTTCACAATTTTACATTGAGGTATATTTTTCTGAAATAGTTCCACAATTTTTAGATGCATTTTTTTTTTTGCATATTGGCGAACCTCTGCTTATCTTTACTTCTGAGAGACTCTGCCTCTCTAAAATGTTCTTTTTATACCCAGCCATTTCACTAACCTGTTGCCAATTAACCTGATTAGTTGCAAAATGCTCCTCGAGCTGTTTTTTATTAGTTCCACTTACTTTTCCAGCCTTTTGTTGGCCCTCTCCAAACTTTTTTGAGATGTGTTGCTGCCATAAAATTCAAAATCAGCCAATATTTTTCATGAAATGGTAAAATGTCTCACTTTCAACATCTGATATGTTGTCTATGTTTTTTTGTAAATAAAATGTGGGTTTATGAGATTTGCAAATCATTGCATTCTGCTTTTATTTACATTTTACACAGCATCCCAACTTTTTTGGAATATGGGTTGTAGAATATACACAACAAAACACATGAAAAACAAATGGGCAGAAAGAGGAGTCAATGTTTGTGACAGAACTGTAAGAAATCAGAGGAAAGAAATGGGATTTACATACAGAAAAGCAACATGAAAACTGGCGCAAACATCTACACCAAAGAAAGCAAGGTTACAGTGGGCAAAAGACAAGAAATTATGGAGTGTGGATAATTGGATGAAAGTGATATTCAGTGATGAATTACGAATCTGCTTTGGCCAAGGCAATGATGTTGGAGCTTTTGTCTGGTATGGTTCCAATGAAACATATTAAGATGACTGCTTGAAGAAAACAAATTTTCCTGTTCATTTATGATATGGGGTTGCATTTTAGGTAAATGACCAGCAGAAATGGCAATCATTACCTTTACGGTCAATGTGCAGGTTTACTTTGAAATTTTTGATTCCAATCCATTTTCTGATTCCATCAATGGACAATTGGTTTGGTAATGAAATCATATTTCAGGATGAGAATGTATCATGCCAGCATTGCCACTGAGCAAAGAGTGTAGAAGAATTTCTTCAAGAAAGTCATATCAACTCAATGACTTGGCTGGCAAAGAGTTTGGATCTCAATTCAATTGAAAATTTATGGGGGAAATTGAAATGGTCCATTACAAGGCCACAACTGATCAGTCAACTGCTGTTTGAGAAAACTGGAACCAGCTTGATCAAGAATATTGTTTTTCATTGGTGAAATACGTGCCTCAAAGAGTTCAGGCCGTGACGAAAGCTCAAGAAAGAGCATTTAAGTTCTAACTCAGATTTTTTGTTGATTCCATTTTTTTCTCAAAAGAGAGTAATTCTATATTTTATTCCTCTGCTTGATGATGAAAAAATATGCCATGAATTAAAACAATTTGTTTGAGGTGTGTTTCATTAAGTCTGAATGTTAAGTCATTGAACAAAAATTGTCTGGTGTCATATCTGCAGTTTGTTTATTTGTTATGAAGTAAAAAAGCTGGACGAACATCCGCTATGTGCAGTGATTCCATAATTTTCGCTCAGGGTAGTATTAAAAAAAAAGGTTGCTATTTCCTCATAGTATTTCCCTCGATGCAGTGAAAGCACACTGCATGTATGTGCATGCGTGCGTGCGTGTGTGTGCATGCGTGTGTGTGTGTGTGCGCTTGCGTGTGTGCATGTGTGCATGTGTGTGTTATTAGATAGCAGTGACTCAGGCCCTACTGGGAGTGACGGCTGTCTTTATTGCTGTTCTCTCACACGGGGAAACATGATGAAATGATTTACTCCTTTAGCTCTTTGCACTTCAAATGAAAGCAGTCCAGTGATGCTCCCTAAAAGAAAGTCATTAGATTTTATAATTACTCCAGCAACACCTCCACCGGGCTGGCACCCCTCTCTGGCTCTTTTTGAATAGAGGCGCAGCTCTCGCATCAGCTCTTATGCATTATACATTAAACCCATATGGTGCTCTGTTAAGTGGGGGGCAGGGTGGGGGTCTCCCATGGGGAGGGGGAAGGGAAGGTGCTGGATACGAATGATTTCCCTTGATGTGCTTTTCACAGCTGGAGAAATGACAAGAGATGGCAAAGCCAGGCAGGAACCCTCCAGTTTATTCAGGAAGGCCCTCTCTGTCCCTCAAAGGTGGAAGGGGCTTTCACGCAATGAGTGAGGTTTCAACCTTGTCAGACAGCTCTTCAGGAGCAACAGAAGATGTCTGATATGCGGTACTGTATGTCAATGGCTGATTTGCACCTTTGTAGAAAGAATTTATGATCATGACTGTTTTTGGAATAGCATTTATTCACACATAATAAATTGCCTGGGAGATGGGCCTCTAATTCAGAGGGTGGACGTTGGATTCACAGGAGGGGCTGTTATTTTGTGAATATCCTGAGTAAGTCGCTTGACCTTAATTTCTGGAGTGAAAATTTATTGTCTGCAGAAACCAGTTCTTTTCCAAGTGCCCCAGAGAAGAGTTTCTGCTATGAATCAGAATGTATGTTTAATGCAATCACATAGATAGTTCTTTGTTGATTCTGGCCCTTGGAAAGCTTATTATGTCGCCGCAGTACAAATGCAATATTCTTTGCACACAGGCAAGGACAAAGTAATGGTTGTGCATTTTGGATTTTCAGTTCCTCAATAATGTTTCCTAATAAGAGCAGACTTCGAAACTGAAATCAGATCATACTAGGGCTGCCCAACAGGCTCTACCTTCCTGTATATTTTCACTCTGGCCCTTACAAAACTTTCCTCAGTCAACAGGCAAAGTTCTTGTTAAGCTGCTCATTGGCAGTAACAGACACACCAAGTCAGAAAATAAAAGCTTACTAGACAGTAGGTCTCTGGAAACAAGGTTAGTCAGTCCTAATACACATATTTATATTCTGAGAAATATATTTCCAGAAACTACAGCAGTTTGTTGTCCTCTTTTTTCTAAAATCAGTGTTTTAGTTCATCAGGCATTTTTCAGATTCTTTCGTCTGAAGTGTATATGGTGTGTCATTAAGCGGAGTCTTTGTCTGTGCACCTGCACAGCTGCAAAACCTGGCAGAGTAACCATGGAGCAGAAACCCAGGGGGATCGACTGTAACCGAAGGATAGGGGGAGGGGTGGGTTGCTTACCTCTGCTGTTGAGTGGCACTACCACGGACCTTCAGCACAGGCCAGAGGGCAGCCTGCCAGCCCCAACCCCTCCCCCACCAAAAAGCTCTTTACCATCGCTGAGGGGAATGGACAGGTAGTCTAAGGGTGTGCCTGAATACCTATACATGTTTACGATACACTAGGCCAGTGGTTCTCAACCTCGGTCCTGGCGCCCCACTGAGTATGCTGGTTTTTGTTCCAACCACAATTGCAATCTTTGGATTTTAATAAGCTGTTGATTTGTCTTAACTAGGTGCATTTATGTTTAGAGCCATTATTTATCCTCTTAAGCCACATTTGACAAATCTATACATGCCATGAAGATTAAAAATTTCATTTCCACATTGTGATATATTTGAAACTAGCATAAATAACTGCAGAGGGAAACTATTTCACTAAATATTTAATCACCATAAACAACTAATAGGTTCCTCGTTGGTGAAACTGTTGACACATGGTTGCAAAAACTAACAATTTATTTGGCAAACAAGAGTCACACCTGTTTTGTTTTATTTTTATTTTATAATGTTCAGACAGATTATTTTGACAGAACTCAAAACATCTGTGTTCAGCAACCTAATTTGGAGCGTATTCATTTCCTCACAGTCTAATTTGATCTGTTTCAAAATGCTTTTACCCAAAAATCCTCCCAATATAGAAAAAATAAGCATAAAATGTTCAATTAAGACAAATCAACAGCTTGTTAAAATCCTAAGATTGCAATTGTGGTTGGAACAAAAACCAGCATACACAGTGGGGTGCAGGAGCAAGTTTGAGAACGACTGCACCAGGCAAGGATACGTATGTTACGTGAACTCTGTGGTATGTCCAAAATCTCTGCATGGATCAAATGTGAATGATACCAGATGTCCTTCTACATGCGGCTGAATTCTGCTGTATGCAACCAGTGGACACTGGCACTGAGATGACAGCCTGTTTTCATGACAACAGGGGAAGTGATAGCTCTCCGTAGAAAACAATGCATGAAATAGATGATATATTCAATTAAGAGAAACATTGCACTAGGCCATAATATTAGAAAATTAATATAAATGCCGCCAATTCTGAGATAAAAGTTCTGTCTTCAAATTTCTGCTGGAGGTTGTTTATGCTACGTCACGGGTAAATCAGGTCAGAAAATCACTGAGACGGCTGTGTGGAATGTACAATTTTGTGTGTATGCTCCTGATACAGAAACATTGTACTTATTACATTGATGATTGAGGAGCAGGTATCAAAGCAAATTTTGTGCAAACATAGTGTATGAAGTATGGATATTTGGACACACCCTAGGAGATGGCAAATGGTCATATTGTCTGACCTACCATGAACCCACTCTTTTAAATTTTTTTGCCACTCAAATTTTAACAAGTAAATAAGCAAACAAGCCACCTCTACAAAATAGAAGAAACTTGTGGTTTTCTAAAAAAAAAAAAAAAAATGCAAAATTGCACCCACTTCTTATTTTCTTGGATTGCATAGTATTGTATCGCCTCCACATGAACTTAAATATATGCCTTTCTTTTTTGATTAGCAAGGGTAAAATTGTAATATTCTGCATAATATTCCTCTAAATGACTATCCTTTTTTCTCTTTAAAGCACAACACTTTTTAACCTCTTCCTCTCCGAAGTTGCCGAGGATCCTGGCACTGCTCTCACCTTGCCTTAAAGCACATCCAAACCCAATCCCATTTAGGTTTCCTAATTACCAACTAAGCGTTAATTTGTTCCGTGGCGAGGATCAATCGTATGCATTTCCCCTCAGCTTGCATTATTGTTAATTGCGACAATTATCAACCATTTTCCTATCCACATTAATGGTAGACCTAACAAAACGTCAATGTCTTACGAAGCTTCAGAATTCCTGCAGCTCACAATATGGTATTATTTTTTCTGTTTTTGCATTCAATTGGCTTGTTATGCCTAAGAAAACCTTTCTAAAAATGTGGGTTTGCTGACTCAGGTCCGTGTGTTAAGGCTGCTCATGTAAAAAATAAAACTCTGTCTACAACCAGTGACATTATCATAGTGCAGGTTAACACTTTACCTATTTCTGAGTGAGAATCGGGTAAGAGATTTAATTAATTTACTGAGCAAGTGGGCTTCCAATAAGCTGCGTTGCCATGCAGCTTTGCGTCCACGAGGAGGGTTACAATATGACATTGCATGGACGGTAGTTAGCTGAATTTTCTTGAAATTCCATCTTAAAGTAAAATGTAATGTTTTAAATGCTGCTAAAGGTGGTATTTAAATAAGGTTTAGATTTCGTTTAATTAGATCATTGCCGTTTCGGAAGCTAGACTGTAAAGATCTCATGAATGACTTTCTACCTTGAAAGTTCGATGCATGGCATGCATATTAAATGATTTTGATCGAACTTTCATGATGCACTGATAACCAATTTGCTCAACTATTCAATTACCAATGCTTCGACGTAAGAGGCGTTGGTAAATTGATAAATTAATTATTATCACTTGACGCGGCAACCAGTGTGCAACTATGCTGCCCTGCAAATGCAACCTGTTCTTTGGAACGCTGAAGACATTAGGAATCAGTGCAATCGTAAAATGAGTTAGGTTGCACTGCTGAAAAAAAATCCTGGAATTCAGAGAAAGCACTGGGTTTGCTGAATATTTTTTTATCTTTTTTTTTTTTTGCTTCCATATAATATCACTATTAAGTTGCATTGTCAATGTTGCCCTTCAGTGATATGTGGTTTCTTAATCACAGGCTTAATATTGGTCTTTATTATTTAGTAAATAAATTGAGTGATAATTAATCAAGGATCTTGAATAGGAACACCTTGAAAGCAATAATGCGTTTAAGGCTCAGAGGCTCACAGCACATCATTTCAGTATCCCGTAATGCAGGTGTAGCAGGCCGGAATATACCCCTGGCCAGAATATACCCAGGTATATTCCGGCCAAGGTCCCCGGGTATATTCTGGCCTAGGCCGAAATAAACCTGGGTATATTCTGGCCAGGGGTATTTTCCGGCCTGCTACACCAGCATTATCGCTAGGGGGATGTTGAGCTTTAGGAAGTTAAAATCACATGTCTTTGTGATAATCGGTCAAACACTCGTAAAAATACAGACTTATTAAGCCAGTGTCTTTGTCAAAAGGAAAAGATACTGGTCAACAAAGCATCAAAAATACTTACATGAGATAAATAAGCCATCTGTTATTTTCCTAAAATAACTTTATGCTCAAGTGTAAAACCTAAAAATGAGATCTCACTTACAACACAGATTGGATTTCTATGTCCAATCGTGTGTGAATGGCAATTGTAATTCAGAGACAGCATGATGTTTCTTTGAATGGAACCGGTTTTAAAGAAATTTTCTCCCCTGCTGCTGGGTTAGCTCACTCGGTTAAGGCGCTGCATTTGCAGAGCAGTAGTGACTACTACGACACGGGTTCGATCCCCGGTCGTACCAACCAGCAGTGGTCGGCAGCTTTTCAGAACAGCGCACGATTGGCTAAAGCGCTGTGGGATGCAAATTGGGAAGGGACTGCTGGGAAGGGAAATTAAAATGTTTGCCTTGTTCGTTGCTCAAGCGCCTCCTGTTGGCCAGCCGGGCACTCGTCAGTGGGATTCTAAGCATACGCAGGTTCGGGTATCCTCCGCCCTCGTTTTGAACTTGCGATAGTTTCGACCAATGAGTGCAGAGATGCAGGGGCTGACAGGCACGTGCTTCAGAGGAGAGCCGCGAACTGTCTCTCTCTCTCCTGAGCTGGCAACAGGGGGTTGCATACGAGCAAGCCTTGTACATAGTTCTCGGATTGGGCATTCCAGATTCGGGTGGGATTGGAGATGCCAAATTTTTTTTTTCTCCCACATTGCAACCATTAAAAATTATCATACAGCAGTTATGCTATACTGGTCATGAGACCACAGCTAAATCTATGAACTTTATTATGCATGTAACTGAATAGTTGCACTGTGCAATAGTACGCAATCATCCATTTTGTTCTGTGGATTTTACTCTGAAATGATAAAGCAGAGCCTCAAGTCAGACTAAGATGGAAGGAATATCCATGTCTGTTGTTCCAGAAAGCATTAACCCTTGTGTTTTCCATCTGTCATGCTCCCAAAAATCCGGGGGAAAGAATTGCTTGAGATAATTTTCTCCTTCCTGTAAGGGGGGCGTGACCTTTAATTTTAAGCCTCTCCACCTTAGTTTTTTCCCCGAACAACTGGTTAGGGGATCAGAAGCCCTCTGTCCAGACCCCACAGGGCCCCTGGAATCTGGGGACCAGGCCAGGAGGAGGATTTCGAGACCATCTGTGCTGGCCTGAAAACTTGTAATGCTGGTGCATTTCTCCATGTGTTAGGAAGCGGGGAAAAAGGGGGGAGAGCAATGATGATGATGATCCCTGCATATGCAGCCAAGACAGCTGCAAAAGCAACACATAAAAAAGAGAGGGAGGAGCGCAGCATTGCTGAGGGTCATCACACACATTTCCCAAAGTATGCTAAGATGTTTAGAGATAATAGAAGGGCAGGGTGGTTGAGAGGTAAGATGATAGATGAATAAGAGAGGGTCCCAAAAAGGCAACCAGAATGGCCTTCAATCCACTGCTATTTCAGGGACCCCCTTCTTTTCTAATTTACTCTATCATTTGAGTGAATCTCGCTACTGTCAAACTGTGTTGCATTTCCTTAGCATTGTAAAAGCAACTGCTCCCTGTTTCCTCAGTATCATGTTTTGTGCTGCACTTCAGGATGTTTATCAGAGGATGAAAGTAGAGAATAGGGTAGTGGGTGCATAGGAATATAAAAAGTTCACACATCCCTCTGCTTTAAATTTCCATTTCAAAGAATTTGATGACAGGCTCAATTGTGTGGTGGTTAGGAACACCTGATGCAGCCATTTTTGGCCAAGATTTTTTTTGGCCAACTTTTTCAGGGAATACTGCCCTTGAAATTTTGGCCCCAATGTTAATGATAGGACTGAGAAATTAAAAAAAAAAAAAAATCTCAACAACTGCATGTCTGATTTTCTAAATCAGACAATCAACTTTCCTTGTTACCATCAATGTACAGTGCAAGCGCCATTTTGATTGAATCGACGGAAGTGGGTCTAGTGGGGGTGCTGTACTTTAATGTTGGATCCTATAGAGAATATGCAAGACGGCCTGTGGAGGCCAAATCGTTGCAGATAGGGATTAAGTTTGTATTATCGACATTTATGAAGTCATATTTGACCTATATTTTGAAAGGTCAAACTTGAGGTCAAGCAAAAAGTTACAAATTTAAAAGGCTTCTAGGCTTGAAAATATAGAAGATTGGGAACACATAAGTATTGAACACAAAGGAAGGCATATATAAACTTTCATTTGGTGGCCTTGAACTTGACCTTCGGTGACCTTCGAAGGTCAAACTTCACATGGTGAAATTTAAATTATTTCTATCACCAAAATTATTAAAGATAGAGCTTAGGTTTCTATTGTGGGCATATAGGAAGTCATGTATTAAGTTTCATTCGGTGCCCTTGAACTTGGCCTTCAGTGACCTTTAACGGCCAAACTTTACAATGAAATTTCAATGACTTATATCAGCAAAATTTTAACAGATAGAGTGTAGCTTTGTATTGGAGACGTATAGAAAGTCATGTATGAACTTTCATTTGGTGACCTTCATATTGACCTTCGAAGGTCAAACTTGACCCAGTGAAATTCAATGAACTTTTATTTAGTAACCTTGACATTGACCTTCAATGAATCGAAGGTCAAATTTCACATTAAATGTTCATAACTTGTATCATCACTATAAGATTGCTTGCCGGTAAGCTACAGGACCCTTGGTCCTATTTTTATTGAATGTACTGTATAAATATCATAGTATGATAGAAAGTTCAGATTTTAGATATATTATAATTAAGTATGTAAGTGTGTAGCATTATCAATGCAAGTGAGTGAAGAGGCAAGATTCAAATTACTCCTCTTCATCACCGAGGCTTGGAATCTCAGTAAGTCAATTGCAATATGTATTGAACACATTGGAAACTGCATATCAAGCCCTACAGTGTATTCAGTGTTGTAAAAATATCACTTTAAAATCCATCACTGAGAGGAAAATGTTCCCCAAAGACAAATTGGTAGGATTTTGGGGATTTCACCCTCTATAGTGAGTAATGTAATTAAAATATGGAAAATATCATGGCAAGGCCAAAAACCATATTTGAATCTGTTGTGGGCTCAAAAATACCTTGCTAAATCTTAGTCAGTCAATACCATTCCCCATTGTATCTACAAATGCAAGTTAATGCTTTACTATTCAAATCCGAGGCCATACATCAACATCGTTAAAAAGCGCCGCTGACTTCTCTTGGCTCAGTGTCATCTGAGATGGACAGTAGTACAGTGGAGGCATGTTTTGTGGTCCAATGAGTCAACATTTCAAGCCAACATTTCATTTCTTGGAAGAAAAAAAAACAGCTGCTGTGGTCTTCAGACCAAAGATGATGTCTAGAAGCCTGCATCTGTCATGGCTTTGGGGTCTGTCAGTGCATATGGCATTGGTGACTTGCACATTTTAAGGCATAATCAATGCAGAAAGATATTTAAAATTTTTAAAGACCCCCTATTATGCTGATCCTTTTTTTAATACATACTTGTAATGTTATAATGTTGGATGTCCATACTCAACCTCTGCAAAGTTTTTAAACATAAGATACAGGGGTTTTGCCGTAATCCGAGAATGTGATTTCCTGAACGTGATTTCCTCTCAAAAGAGCTCATCCCGAGATCTTCCCTCCCCCGGAATCGAAGCGGCTAGGCAGCCAATCAGAGCAGCGCTTCATTAGCATAGCCTCCCCGCCCACTCAAAACGACTCGTTTTTCAGGCCGGCACAGACGGGGTGAGAGAAGAGGTCTCACAAGGCTGGATGTGTGTGGGTGAATGGTATTCGGAAAAGATGGTTGATGCAAAAAATTTGTATTTATTTATTTATTTATTCATTCATTCATGTTTTTGTTTGTTTATTCATTGAAAGCCAGGAGAATGATCAAAGAAAGGCATAATCTGGCATTTCTTCACAACACCCATCAGTTCATTTCTACCCATGGAGACAGAAATTAGCCTAATCCACCCAATACCTCTGACTTTGAGTAAAATTACCATGGAATAAATATTGCAGAGGGAAATATGCTGTAAGATACGCCTAGCATGCTGTCTCTGGGGGTCATAATAATCAATTCAGTAGCTCTGTGTTTTGAATGGTTTTATTGGTGGAGCATGCCATGTAAGTGGGATAAAAATCATTATAAGAACACTTCTCAGATCCCTATCAGGATCCCTGAAGTTGGATAGTGAATTGGTTACATCACAGCACTTAAGCATTAACATTTCCTACCTCTTTTCTATCATCATACATTTCATGATTCCATTTCGCCCAAAATGAACAGCCACTAAATATGCTTGAGTTCCAGCTTTAATGTGCAATCTCTCTGGCTCTAGCTCATGGGGTAGGTAAACAAGCCTACTAGCTTACCATAAATTTTAACTGTACTGTAGCAGTCACTCTGTAAGAAAGCCGGCTGTATATACTGCATAGCGAGGGAGATGATCAGGAGCTAGATCGCATGAGCAATCACATCCCACCAACAACTTCTGTCATTGCAACAAATCATAAAATGGTTTGCATATCTTACAAAAACAATTGCAGAATTTTTGTACTTAATCGCATGAATTTCAGCAATACATGCTTTCTACAACAGTCTAATGATAATCGTAATTACTTGCAGCACTGTGCAACATGCATTTCCTCAGTTACCGTAAGCAACATTGTGCCTTAAACAACAAACACCAAGGAAAACATTGTGGCTTCACTTAAAATTGATTAAGAATCAGAGAACTAATTAAGCCCACAGAAGAATAAATACCAATATGTTTCAAATAATGATTAAGACATGATAATGACAAAGAAGTAACAAGGGTACAATATGAGATTGTATAGACAGGAATTATACAAATAATTAATTTGAAACAAAATCTAAACTCGAGAAATTCTATTGATCCTATCATGCAAACTTCATATTCCTTTTGTATATTCAGACTTAGGGCTTCTAAATCTACAGCCCCAATTCCGAAATAGTTGGGGCGAAGTGTAAATTGAGAATAAAATCAAAATGCAATGACTTTCAGACCACGAGCCAATATGTTATTTACAGTAGAACATAGATAACATTTCAAATGTTGAAACTGAGACATTGTACATTTTTATCAACAAAATGAGCTTATTTCAAATTTTCTGGCTGCAACAGGTCTCAAAAAAGTTGGGACACAGGCAAAAAAAGGGCTGAAAAAGCAATTAATAAATAAGAGAATCAGCTGAAAAAATATTTAGCAAGTAATCAAGTTAATTGGCATCAGGTGTGTAACATGATTGGCTATAAAAGGGATGTCTTAAAGTGAATGAGTCTCTCAGAAGTAAAGATGGCCAGACGCTCTCCAACCTGTGAAGGCGTGCGTAAAAAAATTGTGGAATACTTTAAAAACAATGTTCCTCAGCGTCAAATTGCAAATGCTTTGAAGGTCTCATCATCTACAGTGTATAACATCATCAAAAGATTCAGAGAAACTGGAAAAATCTCTGTGCGTAAAGGACAAGGCCGAAAACCTTTACTGCATGCCCGTGATCTTCGGGCCCTCAGATGCCACTGCATCACTCGCGGGCATGATTCTGTCATTGACTTTACTAAATGGGCCCATTAATACTTCAAGAAACCACTGTCTGTAAACACAGTCTGCCGTGCCACCCACAGATGCCACCTGAAACTTTATCGTGCAAAAAGGAAGCCATTGTTGAGCATGATCCAGAAGCGCCACCGTGTTCTGTGGGCCAAGGCTCATTTAAAATGGACTGTAGCAAAGTGGCAAAGTGCCCTGTGGTCAGACGAGTCCAAATTTGACAATCTTGTTGGAAATCATGGGTGTTGTATCCTCCGGGCTAAAGAGGAGAAAGACCACCCCTCCTGTTATCAGAGTTCAGTTCAAAAGCCTGCATCTCTGACGGTACGGGGATGCATTAATGCATGTGGTGTGGGACACTTGCATGTTTTAAAAAGCCCCATGAATGCTGAAAGGTATTTAAAGGTTTATATAAAGAGTCTGTCATATGCTTCCCTCCAGACGACATCTATTCCAGGGAAGGCCTTGTGTATTTCAGCAGGACAATGCAAAACCACATACTGCAGCTATTACAACAGCATGGCTTCGTATTAGAAGAGTCCGTGTGCTGAACTGGCCTGCCTGCAGTCCTGATCTTTCATCGATTGACAACATTTGGTGCATAATTAAACGAAAAGTCTGTCAAAGGAGACCCAAAACTCTCCAGCAGCTGGAAGCCTGTATTAAACAAGAGTGGGATCAAATTCCAATGGCTAAACTCAAGAAACTTGTCTTCTCAATGCCCAGACGCCTCCACTCTGTGTTAAAAAGAAGAGGGGATGCTACATCATGGTAAACAGGCCCCTGTCCCAACTTTATTGAGACCTGTAGCAGCCATAAAATTTGAAATAAGCTCATTTTGTGGATAAAATTGTCAAATTTCTCAGTTTCAACATTTGCTATGTTATCTCTGTTCTGTTATTAATAAAATACTGGCTGGTGTGATTAGAAAGTCATTGCGTTTTTGTAATGGCCAGTAGTACATGGAGGCCAAGCGCAACAACAGAGAGAAAGAGAGTAGCACAAACACGGAGAATAATATCGACCAAACACAAGTACTCGCGCTTCCAAAGAATGTATAATAGTCCGAACCACGGAAGCAAAGCGAGATAGAAAAAGGGAGAAGAAACTCCAACAATTAGAAGACAGAAAGTCATACAAAACCTGACTACAGATATCTTCGGCTATAGTGCAAAGCTAAACACAGACACTCTAGCGAAGGAGGCGTGCCGGACTTCCTACTTATATAGATTCTGGGAAAGCGCCGCCCCAGCTCAATCAACCAGCTGGGTAAAGAAATCGATGGCCCATTAATTCGATATCGTCCCGGGATGAGAGCCGCAAAGAAAAGTCCAAACAACACTCACACCTCACAAACCATGACAGTTTTGATTTTATTCACAATTTACACTCTGTCCCAACTATTTCGGAATCAGGATTGTAAATTCTAAATGTTGCATTTTTTAGATTTGGGAGAAATCTTGATATTGTTTGGGTCTTAGGAGCATTTTTTATTCGCACAACTATTAGCACCCCTAGAAAATCCCATGATTTAACTGAAGTACACATCAAGTCATATTTAACATTTTTAAGTTAATCAATATGATGAGGAACACTTAAAGTGGTCAACCAAGACTTTGTGTTTCACTAGGGCATAAATATGGGGTGACATGGGCCACATTTGTTCAGTCGCTCATCACTATGGGAAAGACGTGAAAAAGCAATGACCATGAGCAAAAAATAAGTTGTTGAACGACTCAAAATCATCACAGAATGTCTTCATTTGATGCTTGAACAACGGCCATTAAGGGCAGCACGGTGGTACAGTGGTTAGCACTACTGCCTCAGAAAGAAGGTTGTGGGTTTGAATCCGAAGTTAGCGCGTTCTCCTTGTGCTCGTCTGGGTTTCCTCCGGTTTCCTCTCACAGTCATGCACATCAGGCTAATTGGAGGTGCTAAATTGCCTATAGGTATGAGTGTGAGAGTGTGTGTGCCCTGCGATACATTGGCGAGCTGTCCAAGGTGGGTCCTTGCCTTTCACCCATTGTCAGCTAGGCTCCAGCTCCCCCTGCGACCCTAGTGAGGAGGAAGTGGGTATAAAGAATGGATGGATGGACAACAGCCATTAAACATATTAATATTTGCTGGGAAGTGGTTCAATGATAGTAGGTGAAGAGGAAATGGAAAACTAGAGTCAAGTGGGTAGTAGACCAGATCCACAGGAGGGGGATAAAACAATGAGCCCTTTATGCCAGTGGAGGGAATAGCTGCCTCTACCCTCCCTACACGGAGCATGGACAGGTCTGGAGGGCACAAGTCAATCCATCAGGAAATGCATTATGTAAGAAAAGATGTGGGCCATTTTTAAACCATAAAGAAAATGACACTCACTGTATTAAATACGGATGAGCCTGAGGTTAATTATTTTTGTCCCCCCCAAAAATATACATTCACAAATATTCACAGATAAAAAAAACCTTCACCCTCCCATTTCCAATTAACCCTCCCACAAGTTTGTCAGCAGTATTTATAGAGTACATCATGAAAGTCAAAATTATGAAGGGACGGAGACCCATATGGACGACATGTATTTGTTTGCAAACAACTCCACTGGCTGGGATTCAGTCATATGATAGTACCATAGAGTGACAACGATGGCATTGAAAGGTGGCCTGGGTGAGTCAAAACTAAAATGAGGTCTGTAACTGAAAACCTGAATAGCACCAGCTGAACTCATAGACGTATCTCTGAATGCGCTGTTCGACTAATTGTGATGTAAATGCCTTTACTGCAGAGTGCGAAACTACCAAACTGGGCAAAAGCGA
Source organism: Gymnothorax javanicus (assembly GCA_029692085.1). NCBI lineage: Eukaryota > Metazoa > Chordata > Actinopteri > Anguilliformes > Muraenidae > Gymnothorax > Gymnothorax javanicus. Next base: position 28,583,157 of record CM056194.1, on the reverse strand, counting down.
TAAATATGCTCTTTGAAGCAGACAAAATTGTTAATAACGTTACCACCACATGCATTTCCATTTGTGAAGACACAAAAATAGTGCCCAAGAATGGTTAAGTAAAACACAAGCAACACTTAACAGCATTATTAGAAAAGAATGCCATACTACCTTATATAGCATTCCATTTGCTAATATTTTCCAGATCAGATTATAAAATAAGAGAACGCAGTTGCACCCTGGACTTGTGGGCTAATTTTGCAGGCCAGCTAGTCTGACCTGCTAGTATACTGTTTATGCGATATAATTAAATTATTACATGGAAATTAAGTTCAAATTAATTATGAAAGCTGTGTTAAAAGTGAAATGTGTGCATTTTTCAAAACTCTGGAAATTAATTTAATAAGGTTCAATGCGAACATGAGCCCCCTCTCTCTGTCAAACTGCATGATGAAGTAATGTAACGATACAAATTAGTGCTATGAGCTAGAAATTAGATTCATATTCTGAAGTCATTATTGCAGTATACACTCTATGCTCTCTATTAACTAAGCCTATGATGCAGGCTGTTTCAGTCATCAGTTTGATAAAATATTGCCACATGGGCTTACTAACAGTTCATGGACAAACAGTTCACTGGTGTTTAAATTCACAAAATGTAACAAAGGCTCGAACATTACTGCTTGCCCTGCTTGCCATAAAAAATGAGCTAATATTACTGTTTTAGTCACTCTAGTCAAATGCAGTCTAGTGTTCGAAATATAAAAAAATTCAGGATCTTGTTTTATTCATTCCCCAGATTTCATTATTAAGAAGAAAAGCTTGTACATGTGGATGCATGGGTTCATGTAATCACACATGTACTTGTGTTTCTATGTCTTCAATAAATAATTGCCGCTCATTGAAAAAATGTTTGGAGTCTTGCCTGTCTCCAAGTATGACCAACAGCCAATCCTCACTGACCTATCAATAACTGAGTCAAACAAATCTCAAACCAAACAAGTTATAATACTCATATGAAAAAAATCTAGAAAAAATTTTTGGACTACCCAAACATTAAAAGACGCTCTGAAGAAAACTTGAAAAGATGACAGTGACTGCTTCAGTTGAGTTAAAATTCATAGACATACTATTCATCTTACTCCTTTACGATTAAATATTGCATCCAATGCAGTGCAGTATAGAAGAAAAGTGAATGCTCAGCAGTAGTGGAGGTTGAAAAAAATCATGTGCACCAACAGATGGTTTCTCAGGAGGCATAATTAACTTGTGACACCCGCCCCCCTCCCCATCAGCCCCCTTGTGCTCTCTTCCTCCTTTCACTTCCCATCTTGCTGGATGAGATGAACATCACAATGATTATTCTTTCTTGTACAAGAAAACAAAGCTTGGGGGGATTTTCCTAAACTTTATGCTCATGCCTCTGTTTCTAAAAAAAATTGGTGATGTGATTTTCTCCTCACAAACTATTTTCCTGTCCTCCAGTTGTGCCTTATCTCAGTTCAGTTACCTGAATTTAATTGATTTCAGTTTTTCATTTCAGATTAAATCAACAGTTGTTCCGCATGGTACTGGTGCTTCATCAAATAATCAGTTAGGTCCCAAGTATTTTGTCCGAGACATGAGTTAGACTGTGTATGACAATGGATTTAAAAATTATCAGTCACAACTTTCTGCTTCTGTGTAAGGGTCTTGCCAAAAATAATGTATGAACCATGTCAGAGACGTGACTATTTTTATAAATAGCTCTGGTAAGCATAGTCAAAACATCATTTTTCATACTTTGTCACAAATAATTTGTAGTCAATGACTGCCTTAAGTCTGGAACTTATAGGCATTACTTGATACTACTGTAGCCTTCTTCCCCGGTGATGTTCTCCTAGGCCTTTACTGCAGCTGTCTGTAATCCCTGCTTGTTCTTGGTGTGCTTTTCCTTTCCCTCTGCTTTCAGCAAGTGAAATGCTTGCTCAGTCGGATTCAGGTCAGGTGATGAGCTTGGTCACTGTGGAAAATTCTACTTCATCATTAGATACAAGGGAACCAGTCCCACTGGCAGCCATAAATGCCCATGTCATAACAATACCTCCACTATGCTTCACTAATGAAGTGCAATACATTGGATCAACAGATCCTTTGTTTATCCTTGCTCTTCTCCTCCCAACATTATGGTACAAGATGATCCTTGTTGTACCATGACTTAAGATGTCTAATCTCATCTTCCAGTTTTTGAAGCTTGCCAATATTTTACTTCTTATGACCCTGTATGAAGACTGCAGTCTTCTGGGCCTCTTGGTGTTTCTGAGCTCACAAAAGTGTTCTACATCTTAAAGAATGGACCAAATAGTTGATTTGGCCACAACTGATGTTTATGCTATTCTCTGAAGCTTTTGTTTTGATTTTATAGCTTAATGATGGCTTGCTTCACTGCCATTGGTGGCTCTTTGGAATTTAGATGGAGAGTTAACAGCTCCAGTTGACAGTTTGCAAATGCTAAGTATCAATCAAGTTTTCATCTGCTTACTTGTGAATAAAATAATGAGGGAACCAGATGAGTGCACTCAGAAGAGAGCAGATCTCTGCCAGGTGGGCAATTTATCCCTAGCAGAAACATGATTCCAAACTAAAGCAGTTGTCGATCACTTGCGGCCCCCACAGGCCAGTTCAGTGGAGTGGGTAGTGAGGAGTCAATGACTGCATAAAAATGCAGTCAATAAAATAGGTTTATCAAAAATTGTGAATCACCGCAACCACGGAAGGTCCTTGAGAATACAGCCATATACGTGTACAAAAAATCATTAGCGGATGGGCCCAGTAGCATGCAAGATTAGCTGCAGGCGAATACACACAGGGACACACGCACACACATGACCAAATACAAGTTCCCCTCCTGGCTTATGCCCTGTGGAAATAATAACGCATGCCTGGCCATGGAACAGCAGCGCGGCCAAATGTCCAATTAATTTTGGTTCATTAAAAAGCAATGGGGAAAAGCCACTGATACAACCCCACTTCATCACAGACAATGGCTTTTGGACTTTATGGCTGGGAACAATCTGGATGGTCTTTTTCTTCTTAGGTCCAGAGCACACCACGTCCATTTAAAGGCCTGGGATATTGATGAGTCTAACCAAAATACATGTTCCCACTATCTGATGGTACAACGTACATTGCAAATGCGTCTGAGCCCAGAGCAGTTGACAGTGCTTCTGGACGTTGTTGACTTTTGGCTTCCTTTTTGCAAAGTGGCATTTGTGAATGTATGTACGTATTGTAGCATTTGATAAAGGTTCACCAAAATAAACCTGAGCACACATAGTTATATCACTCATAGATTAATTACGGTCTTGATGTAGGCCATTTGAGTGATTGAAGATCACAAGTATTCAGCTAAGGTCGTCCTCTGTGGCCTTAGCACAAAGAAATTCATCTAGATTCCTTTAATTTTTATGTATCCCCCCCAAAAGGGAAGGGGACATATTGTTTTTGTCCGGTTTCCTGTGTGCGTGTGCATCCGCATTCCCACCATTTCCGGACCATAACTCAGAAATTGTTTGATATATTTCCATGAAAATTTGCAAACATTTGCATCAGGTCATGCAGATGTGCATTTTGCTATTTTTCAGGTTATTCACTTTTCTAGTTTTTTCCTAGATATCCACATCTCTTCCGGTCTTTCTTTGAGTAACATTCTTTTTTAAACCTTTCGCATTTCTGGGCAAATTCATAATCCTTGGCTCTTACTTGCTCCTAAAGAAACGGGCCTTTCGTAGATGCTGCTTCTGTACTAAATCATGATTAAAATCACCAGCTGATTTCAGCTGTTTCAGATCACATCAAATTTTTTACCAGATTACCAGTCCAAAATTGCCCCCGACCTAACCATTCTTTGAATGTGTTGCATACATTAATGACAGGAATCGATGTATATTTACAGATAAATTGAAACTACTCGGACAAATATTAAGTGTCTTGCCCTCATACTGTCTGCAATAAAATTCAAGTCGAAGTATATTTAAAAATTAACTGCTTTCTGTTTTTATCTGCATTTTCCATATCGTCCCAACTTTTTCTGAGTTGGGTTTGTAATTTGAGTCCAATAAAATGTGGTCATTTTGTGTCCGATCAGCCAATATATGGACAGTTGTTTCGTCATAAGCAGAGTCTATTCTCACTATTTCTCAATTATGACCAGAATGCAAACATGACCTCACAGGCATGCTCTACAGTAATGAAAACATCCATAAGACAAAGAAGCCCAGCAATCTACAATGTCTGACTCTCCAGAATGCAATCTCAGCCAATGCATTTCTTCTGCTTCTCCCTCTGAACAGACCTCCTGACAAATCATTGTGATCAAATCAGCATGTTTTAATCGGATATTTTGATGTCAAAGTTTGATGGAAAACAGAGGTCAGTGCCTCTATATTCCATATATGAGAAAAAAAAAATGCTGAGAGTGGACATACATGGTTTCCATTAGACAGCTACTGTATACACTCAGTGAAGCTGGCACACAACCACATGCTACAAAAACAGTGTTGTTGTAGCAGGTAAAAAACCCTGCTCCATCCTGCCCACAGCACACATTGCATCCTCGCCCTATATTTCAGCTGTAACAAAAAAATTGAACAAGTATTTTTAGCCCGCTTGGCCAAAGGGCCCAAAGGGGCTTATGTTATGCTCGGAGTCTTTAGTGTTGGTCTGTCGTGCGTGCGTGCGTCCGTGCGTGCGTAAACTTTTGGCTTGTCTGCGCTCTAGCGTCTTCAGTTTTTCGCAGATCCTTTTCATATTTCATATGTGTATATATGGTCATAAGGTCTAGACCAAGTTCGATTTTGAGCCGAATCGGACCGATACTTTGGCCAGTAGGGGGCATCCATTTTGCCCATGTTTGGCCAAGTGGGCGCAGTGGATTGCCACTATTTTTAGTGTCTTGTTTTGGGATAGCTATGCAAGATCTTGTCAGTCATTTTGCAAACCCTTTCAGGTAGGAATGTTTTCCACTGGAGGTGCTCCTAAAAACAGCAAGGTGCCTGGGATGCAAAAAAAAAAAAAAAGCATTGAAAACATTTCAAATCATTTAAAATGTATCTTTTAAAAGGTGCCTCCATGCTGCTCAAGCTATTTTAACAGCAATATCTCTGTCATTTCTCATCCATTCTTGATGCCATTTTACGAGTAGACTGCTGGTGCTGGCTCACACAAATTTGAGTTTGATGTTGCTGGATAAGGGCATATGTATGTTGTGGGTAACCTATGCCTAAAAAAACTTTGTGAAAATATATAAAGGGCCACTCCCACCAAATGTGCTATGATGTAGAAATGGAAAGTTCGCAATCCCCGATTTTTTGAGACAACTCAGTAAAAAGACCTGGATGCGTCTTTCCTGCGGCCGCTACACAATGCTCCTGTCAGTCACTTAGGAAATATTCTTTGCAATGTTAATTGCATTTGCAAACTGTTACACAGTAAAGTTAGGTAAGCTACTGACATTTTAGCCATAGGCCCATCGGAGTGGCCTTTCTTACCCATGTCCACAGTTGAAAGGTCATGTAATACCCAAACATCAAAACTGGATCTTGGAGCAATGGATAAACCTAGATTTGTCTGAATGGCCCTGTTTTCTTTTACATCATGCACATTGGCTGGATACGTGTGCTCTGTTTGCCTAGGGAAGAGAACACCAGAATGCGCAGTGTGAGGAGGACAAGCGGGTGGAGGGCATGGAATGCGCTGAGAGATGTTTACCTTGGAAAATCTGGGTCCAAGCATTCATGTGGACGTCAATTTGACTGCGTTATTTTGTGAAACATGGAGGACCAAAAGCACATTTGGCAGGTGGCAAAAATGTTTTTGCTCATCTGTGTATATTTCCATGCATGATATGAATCTAATCTTCAAATCATAACTCCAGTTAGTATACCTACATCATTACATCGTACCATACACATTGATGGAGAGCAGGCTTGAATTTGTGTTAAATTGAATTTCCTTTCTTTCAGTAAATTAAAACATTTCATTAAAACAGTTTTAGTTTTTGATCGGAATGATTGGTGCTCATTTGTTCAATATTGTAATGATATTTTCAGTGCGCAAATTGGAGTGCACTGAAAAAAATGATAGTGGCTGGATTTAAATGCAAAGAAGACAAATTGTATTCAGTATACAAACAATCATAGAACAATACGGGAAAACAGAACTTCCCAAATAAGTACAAAGCTTTGCGTGGCAGGCCAAAGGAGGGCCCAGGCAGGGTTTGAACCCTAGAGTCCCAGGTAAGAGTCACATGCACTGACTACATCACCAAAGAGCCAGGCTTGCTGGCAAGGTAGCCAAGGCGCATACTTATTAGGAGGCATTTCTAGTGACAGGACCCATCAACTGTCACATTTGCAAGACTAACCAATAGTCTGCTAAATACCAGTCTTTTAGGAGATTACATGCGAAATTCTACACAATAGGCTCACGAGATTTTGCACCCGAGTGGTGGGAAGCTCAGGCTTATAAAGGCCACATTGGATAATTGAGTAACAGTGCACAGCTCTACATAGTTGAGTGATGAATGAGAAGCAGGCCGGTTCCTCAGAATTCTGGTGATGCAGAGCGCTGGGGGCGTGGCATGACAAATATCACTGATTACCTTGCCTTAGCGGGATTTTGTTATATGATGTTAGCAATTGATATTGTATATGTTTGTAACATACAAGGTATCAGGAAAAATAATTCCCATGATACAAATGTGGTTACCTGGTCATATCTTTCTTTTTCTCGGCAGCGTGTTGATATGTGTAGGTTTATTGGGAGAAATGATCTTGCCATAATAATGATAAAATTTTGTCGTATTTAATGGGTTTAGAGAGAGCTCTGATTGCTAGATGTGGCCGGGCCATATAACTCAAGGACTCAATGTGCAGTATGTGATTTATTTCAATGTGGTGATGATAATGTTATTTGATTGGAAGGTAAATGATAGCACTTTTACTTTAACTTCCTGTCGAAGTGCGTACTCACAGTTTGTGATTAATAGTTTGTAATTACACTGCTTACCCCTAAACACAAAAAAAAACACTTTTTTTATCCTTCAGGCTCTTCAAAATTCTCCGCATGCATTGACATGAGCATCTGGCTGTCCACTTAACAAATTTGTATGCAAACAACAAATGATGAATGAGCTTTTATTTACAATTCTTTACAAAAGTGAAATTTATTTTGATATTGACATGAATCATCAAAATGTTCAACTGCTTGTTGAAAAATATTGAAATAGTTTATGGATTTATTTCCCATAAATCTCCACAACAGGAAAGCAAGAGGACAAATATTTTCCATGATATTAACTAAACTATGCAGCCAAACCACTGTCAATTTTAATATTGAAAATTTCATGACCAAGGTTTAACGTAGGTCTTTCCATATTTGCATGAGATTTGCAGAGATTTGCAAAACAAATACAAGTTAATTAACATTATGAACATTAATGTTGAATAACTGATAAATCATTTTGCAATGTATTATTTGGTTGCAATGTTGTATGTTGCATTATTAGCTAATGTTACTATCATTCTAAATTTATCTGCTAGATAGCTAGCTAGCTAATAATCTAGCTATGGACGGATGCCAGCCACATAATAACTAGCCCAGTCTCATCCCAACTTGTCAGATAGTGACGCTGCCTGACCTAGCGTCGATATAAAAAGGAAAAGGAGGCTTTTGGCATACTTATTTGATGCCAGTGTTAAAACGAACCCTACCCCCTAACCCTGATCGTCAAATAAGGACATCCACAGCCTCCTTTTTCATCGTATATTGATGCTTGGTCAGGTAGCTGCACTATATGACAAGTTGGGATGAGACTGTGTTGCAATAACCACTGCACAGATCAGAGTACTGTGGCTAGCCAAGGTGAACATTGGCTTGCCAACAGGAGCTTGCCATCACTTGTTCATCAGCGGTTCTATTGCTGCACATCACAGGAGCAGACAAAAAAAGAGAATCCAATTTGGGCACTTTGTCCTCTTCTCCTCTTCCACTTTCATTTCTTTTTCTGCTACTATTCTTGAGTTATTCTTTTATGTCTGGATTTTCAGTTGAGTCACGTCACTGAGAAAGGCTAGTTAACCAAAATAGCTTGCTTGCACATTTGGTTAGTCATCATATTTTCCATAAATCTCCACAACAAGAAAGCAAGAGGATGAATATTTTCCATGATATTAAAGGATCCATTACCGGGAAAACACATCTTTGCCAGTAATTGCATGTATACATTAGTCATCCCTCACTCTGACAAAATCTGAAAAGTTTTGGAGTCAAAGCAGCTTCCTTCCTCCCTTTTTTCCTCATCTGGAGGCTTTCTACTCCGAAGGCATGAAAATTGGAGATTTCAGTTTGGGCACCCTGATAATGTGCACAGCACAGAGGGGAAGGAGTCGAGGTGTGGCTTGGGAGTAGCAAACTGTCCCACTGTTTTCCGCAAACACGCTCAAGACAAATATCGGAGACAAGAACTAAAGGTTCTGGTGCACACGAATGCTCTGTAGTTGACTGCCGGAATCCACATAAAAACGTTTTTAACATTCCATCGAGCGATGAATCGCAGAGGAACACGTGGATTGCATTTAATTTTGCTGATAATGTTCCTGCAGCCCCTGCCACAAACCTATTCCTGCATGCTCATTTCACGTTGGACTCTTTCTCCAACTTAGGCCAGTACAAAACAGGCTTAGCTAAAAACCTGCGCCTCCAGGTTTGTTAACTTTGTTCCTCCAACTTCAATGTTATCATTATATTACTGTAAGCTATTGGATGGAGTGTGGTGCAGTTCTAAAGAAACTTGGCAGTATACCTAATAGGTAAACGTTTCCCTCACAGCCCACAGGCTCGCCTGACATGTGGTATTTCCATAGCTGTAGCGGGCTCACTTTCAGCTACAGTGAAGATACACACATCATATGAAACTAGACAACCTAAGGAATCTATAGATGTCAAAAACGCTATGCTATGATGTCGTTAAGCAGGCAAAATAACACTTCAAACATCCGATAAATTTCTGCTAGCAAAAAGCTAACGTTAGCTAGCTCAGTTAATTTAGGCCAGCATTAACCTTGCACATTCTATTAATTTGTTGATGGATGGCTGTATATTATTGTCTTTTTATACTGTCCAAATGCAACGTGTTACCCTTGATTATATGATCATGGAACTTAGATGTACTAATGTTAGCTTGCATGTGAATTTATATTCCCCCTGTTTTTAGGCTATTTCGCTAGAACATCTCGCGCAGGGCTCAGTGAATCGCACTCAGACGGCAGGAGCACATCAAAGCCACCCAGAATGGTCGATGGATTCAGCCATGGTGAGGTCACACGTTGTGTTACTATGCACGCGTTGCTATGGCTGTGCTTTCAAGCCACTCCTCCTTCCTCCCACCCTCTTTCCTCGCACCACCCCCTCCGCCCAGCCATGCATCTATCTTCCGGCTGAGTCAAAATCTGGAAATTTTCTCTCGAGAGCAAGATTGGCTTGATAAAAAGGGCAAAATAAATATAAATGTTGAGTAATTTTTGCAAATTACTGCAAAACATTATATACATTATATATATTTAGACCCAAATCACTTATTTTTGACGGGTGTAAATAGCAGGTAATGGATCCTTTAACTAAAATATGCTGCCAAACCACTGTCAATTTTAATATCGAAAATTTCATTACCCAGGTCTAATGTAGGTCTCTCCATATTTGCAGGAGTATGAGACATAGACTAACTAAATTCTTTAAAATGTTTGTCACCATGAACGAGATTCGTTTGACTTCGGCGCTGTTTACAATGCGAGAATGCTTGTGAACCTATTGTAGTTGCTCCTGTCTCCTGCACCTGGAGTGAACATTTTTAGAAGTCTTATGTGGAAGTGCTTCTGTAGCAGCTTTGCCACAGTCACATGCTGACTTGTCAACAGGTCCCCATCTCACACGGGCCTGGGTTATTTTATATTTTGAATGAAAGACCAAGAGCATAAACAGCAAAGACATTTTTTTCATAACCAATTTTGTTCATATTCATTAAACGTGCCAATAATTCTGGCGGACACTGTAACTGAATGTGACCAAGTGGGGTTAATCGTATTATCAGCAGTATAAGGAACTATGTGCATGTGGTGTTAGACTGCTTTAACTCTTCCTGATGAATGAATATACATAATGAAACGCATGCCATTCCATTAGCCACGATGTGCTTTACAGCACTATTTCCGACTTCAGAAAATTTTCCCATGACAATTTATGGAGGTTTCACTGAAATGTTGAGGCTACTGACATAGCATTTATGAGTGGCAAATTGGCCAGTGTCAATTTTTGAACATTTAGTTTCTTAATGATTATCTCAGAAAACAAGGGCAGATAAGCAAGGTTGAATACCAAAAGTCACATCATTACTTATGTTTTGGGCGCACTTAAGAATCTTCTTGAGGTCTCCCCTCTGCTGTCCCCCTCGCTATTTCTTGCTGCAAATTGTTTCCATCAGCCAGGTGCTCCCCTTTTGAATGAGCACCTGTGCATTAGTGCAAAGCACATTATGTAACCGGGTAGATCGCCAGAAAGAGCATAGATAAATGTAGGACAATGTTGTTTACTGAGGAGAGCTATCATCATTTTATTGTGATTCATCTGAGCTTCCAGATCTAATATTTCCCTCTCATTGTCCTCCTCTCCTTCCTAACTCTTTGTGAGTGTGGGCATGTGGATACATATGTCTGAGTTTTCTCCCCCCTTCAGTCCACAGGATATCTGCAACTGGATTTTCAGTTCCGGTGGCAGAGACCTTCGTGCGGGTGGAGGCTTGGACAAAGGAGCAGTTGTTCTTAAGTGTCACGGAGCAGCATGTATTGGACACAAGATTAAATGTCCCTCAAGCATAATGGGAGATGAAGCGATGCCATACAAGCACCAAAGAGCCTTTTGATAGAGAGCAAACAGACGGCAGAGAATTTGAAAACAGGGTCAGATGAACAGAAAAGACAGCTCTTTCTCAACATTTTTCTCAGCTACATTTGATATGCTGCAACATCATCTGATGTTCGATTCTCCTTTTAATTAAAATGGACTACCCAGAATGGGATCTTTGTTGTGTTCACTTGGAGGTGGTTAAGGGGAAGCCTGTGGATTGAAAGGTGGCTTTGTGCAAGCCCATTGAATGAAAAGACTGCTGTGTCATTTGTCTGGTGTAAGAGCAATCAAAGATAAGCACTGTTTTATTGATAACAACCATTGTCACATTTTAATGACTTGTATCTACATGACAGTCTGACAACGGATGGTAAGAAAAACCCAGAGATATGTTTGCAGACCTATTATATAGTACCTTATTTGTAGGATATTTTCATTCAATGTATGCGCATTTGAATGAGCAAGATTTCACTCATAGGTATAAAAGATTTGGATTTGTAGCGTGAATCATTTTTGAATATGTATGTTCATTGTATGAAGAACACATTCCAGTTTAACTGGACAGAAAAAACCTTGCAAGTATAGTATAATTGTCATGTATTTTCAGAACAACAGCTTGGCGCTGATCTCAAATAAAGCCGAATATGATTCTTTATCTGCTGAAGATGAGTTAAAATGCAAAGACACTTAACAAAGCTTGGTCAGGAGACAGACCGTGTCAGGCAGGGGCAAACTGGGTTTCAGGGGTTCAGGCAAGGCTTAGACGAAGGGACTTGTTAGAGGTTAGTAACCAGGATGGCAAACTGAATTTATCAGGGCACGCTAGCTGGTGCACACCTTTGAACTGGAGTGCAGGGGAGACTGGAAAAAGCCACTCAACAGACAGTAAACTGGGAAACTTATTGAATAACAACTTAGTAATTTTTAATCCTCTGTCATGAAACGTTAGGAGAATACAGGAATGAGTGTTGTCCTTCTGCGTGTCTGTCCACATGTCTGTCCATCCATCACACTTTTTTCCAGGCCAGAACATCTAAATCATTCAATACTTTTCCCCAAAATTTAATATACTGATATATCTTGTTTTGCACATGTGCCTTTTCATACTTCCATCCCGCCTTTGGTCTGGCTGTCCGTCCTTTTGTCATGCATCATTTCCAGGCCTGAGCACCAAAAACCTTTCAATATTTTCCAATAGACTTTAATGTATAAATACATCTTATTGCATTGCATAGGTCTGGTTTTCATACTTCCAATCATCTTCCATTTTCAGAAAATGCTTTCTGCTGTTTCCTGAATTATGTCACGGAATATCAGCCATCCTGAGCCGTGGGATCTGATTATTTCATGCTTGTTTAGAAGTTAACATTGAGTACGGAAGAGAAAAATCCAAACAAGGGAAGACGTAGACCAGGAAATCAAATACAGAGGATAACGATTAACAGTAGGGAACAGGTGAAAGCGGGAGCACAAAAGGAAAAGCAAATCATGTGACAATAATTAAGTACTGAGAACTAATTAGGGAAACTGAGGGAGAAACTCATAAGAACAGCTGGGTTGCGGGGGAAAACAATTTAAAAAGACTCAGGCCGTAACAGTATATGTTGAGAGTTTCACATACTGTACTTATTGCATCTAAAAAACTGGACGTAAAACATACAGTTGTGATTCTGTGTGATTAGGAAAGCAAATCCTTTGTAAGTAGAATTATACAATCATGACAAAGGACTGAAGATCGTGATAAACTTGTATGGGAGATATTTTACTTTACTTTATTGTATTTTTCCCACAGTTAGTCTGAGGTGACATAACCATCACTTTTTCAACAAAAAAAAAAAATATGAGTCCTATAAATGATAGATTACAAAATCTGTGCATAGTTCACTGGACCCCTGATTCCAATGAACACTCTTCTCTAGGTTGTAATAGACCAATAACTGATTGACAGGAGGAGAAGCCATCTCACAATAACAATTTCGAGCCCATTTTCTTTTCCTCAGAAGGTGGCAGCATGGCCAAATAATGCTCTGAATATTTTTTTCACTTTGAATAGTTATTCATGTAATTGCTCACCTTTATGATCTCCACATTCTAAGCACCCTTTCTAGTGTCCATTTGCTGCAAGAATTTGCGTGTTGGTATTGATTTATTTTTTGAATGTTTGTTCCAGGTTTTAAGTCAATATTCCAGGACATCATTGCTCTCGGCCAATGGTGATAATTAAAGCAACAGTTAAGAGCATCCTAAACATGTATTTGTGACCTCACACCTTAAAGCATTAATGACAAGGCATAGCAAGGAAAGGCGTCACGATACAGACTTTGGACACTAGTGGCTTTTGTTCTCGTGAATGGCTCCATTGTGCTCAAGTGATGGAGTCCTGTAGGGGTTTCCTGACAGTTCGATGCTGGTAGGAGCATTCACGCCACCTGCATTTCCGTGCTCATGGCTCAAATGGGACACTCTGCCAAAAAATTTCACGACTCAAGTCCCTTGAGTAGCTGTTTTAAACGTTACAGTGTTTCTGAGAGATGCTGCTGCTGATAAGGATGGCCACGTGGTGCCAGGCTGCAGCTGGGTGGAAACAGCTCATGGGCTGCTATGAAATGGATCTCCTCTGTGAGCACTGGACCATTCACATACAGTACACATTTTTGGAAATATGCGCTCTATATACCCCATATAACAAATGAAGGACAATAAAATAATTGCTTTCAACCACCATAATTACACGTCATGCTAACTGAATAATTTGCTTACTGCTAGTGGTAATAGCATAGTGTGCAATATAATATTTGTCTCATGTAAATTAATTTTATCTATCCCCAAGGAGCCCTTTGCAGTATAGTACTGAATTTGCTTTGCATTGGTCATCAGCAGTAACACAAGGAAACAAAATCAACTGCAAGTTAATTGAAATATTATTCTGATCTTCCATTTGAAATTCAAGCTTTATTAATAATTTTTAATACATACCGGTACTTAAAAAATATATGAAATGTTCTTAAATATTTTTCTCAACTTACAGTACAGAGCAAGCACTTGCAGTTTATGAATGCTAGGACTGCAAGGTGCTTTGAAGTTCCTCTTCAGAGCTATAGTTGGGTCTTTGTTAGGGCCGTGCACACTTGGTCTCAGTCCCCAGCTGTGCCAAACAGGTCAGGGGAGGGCAAGCAGGGGTCATTCTGGCTCTGTGAACCAAACCAGGCACTGTATCCAGAGCAGAGCAGGTTTTCCACACTGAGGAGGGGCCTGATTAAATCTGCTTCAAACCACTACCTACAGAGCAAATCAGTGATGATGAAATTGTACAATACTAGCCATCAGTCCATATCATGCCTTGCAATGCTGAAGTTCGTATAAAAAGTAAATAATGAGAAAATAAAACATGCTGTGGGATGGTTAGTGTGTTTAGTGCTGCAAGCAAACAAAAGCCTTCTAGATTTTCAATGCGTTATATTACGGATGTCAACATTGTGCATACCAGTGGCATAGCCAGAACTTAAAAATGTGTCTCACAGAACATCTTTTTACAAACAATTATTAGACCTGACTTGTTCTCAATCATTTTCCTTTATTAACACATTTTCCAATTCCAAGAATAATCCATTGGTCATTAAAGACACAGCTTCTCTTTCGATGCAATCTATGGACGATGCAATAATAAGCTAAATTTGGTTCAGAAAAATAATTTACCCATAAATAGGCATTTGCTTTATGAAAGAGAAATTGCTCTGGACCTTCCATGCTCCCTTTTTGGCACATCAGGCGATTTAAACTGTGCTTTTTGATTGTTTAAATTGTTTAAATAAAACCAAACACAAAGATTTGAAACACATTCACACAATTTTGAATAAGGGCGATTGAAACGCACCAATTGCACGTCCAAATAAATGGTTGTCATCTTTCCCAATGAGGAGAATTATCAATACCTGATGGGTGTGGAGTGTTTTTGGAGTGAATGTATCGTTGATTAAGAAAAACAATTGATAACAAGTCAGGACAAATAATTATCGTAAAGGGATGTTTCTGTGCATTCGCAGTTTTAAGCCCTGGCTATGTTACTGGTGTATGCTGTGTCAGACTGCACCACACACTCCAAATCAAAATTTATAAAAAAAAATTTAAAGTGTAGATTTGGTCTCTCGATCATAGTCCAAATTGGACATTTTAAATCTGCCAAGATCTGCGAGGTGACAGTCAACATCTTGTTTGTCCAGCAAGCAGAACTATTTGGCTGCTTGATAGAGGCACAATTACGGTCTTCCTTATTTTAAAGACAATGTGGTTATTGAGAAAAGACAAATGCATCTACATTAAAATACACTAAAATCAATTTTGGGTGCGGCAAATGTGGATAACTACATGCTGATGTCCTGCTTGCT